>JAEQBH010003835.1:0-620531 GCA_016808115.1 Tetrastigma voinierianum | reverse complement strand
GAGGTACCTTCCGACAGTAATCTGATCTCCCCACCCAGAACTAGTTTTGTAGACCGCTTCCTATACCGGAGTCATTGGGTTTTTGCCCTACGAGTTTTCCAACTCTAAAATAAAAATAAAAGTAAGTGGCGACTAAAGCAAAACTATCCTCTCGAGACGTATTTTCTAAAATTAAAATCAATCCACATTTTTTTTCCTTCCAAAGCTGAAGTCACACGGCTCAGGATCGGGTAGGGTCCACAAATTCAGACGATCAGGACCGAACCTGCACTTCGGTTTACAAGAGGATCAAAACTCTTGAACTCGAAGCAGTATATCGGAGCACATGGTTCATCGACCAATAGACTTTGTGCTACAATGTGTGCCTGACCTATGATCACTTAACGGCTGGTATTTGGTGCATACACTTATGGTTTGTTTATGCTTGTGTGTTCACCGTTTGACGGAAGTACGTTTGTTCATGGTTGATTTGGTACTCCAGCTATATGTTTTTCAATGCATGATTTGATTAGTTTGTATGTAAGATTATGATAGGCCTGCTCGCGTACGATCGCTTGGCCGCATGAATCGCTCCTCTCACTGAATCGCTGCCGCTGTGCTGTGCAAAATGTGGTCCCCTTACTAATCACTAGTTCGTCGGTTGGTTCCCTCGTACCGATTCATCTTCATGCTGCTTGAGTTTGGCCCTTAACTGTCTACCTTCGACCAAGGTTAGGTCGAAACAAGGTCTAGTGCATAAGGGGCTATATCGAAGGGCGGAGCACTGGCGAGAGCGACTGATGTCCCAGCAATGAAGACCTCAGATAGCCTCGTAGCTAGATTTCATGGATGCGATGTGTGGTCGGTATGCCACTTGGATTGCTGGGATTACGATCTTAGTTATATCTCGCGCACATCTAGCCTCAGACTTATTTTCTTTCCCTTTGTTAGCCTTTTTGAGCCGCTTTACTCCTAAGTATTACCATGTCGGGATCTTCGCTCCGGCATGGGCCACATATCGATTAGTTGTTGATGTCAGATGTCCTGTCATTCCCTAGAGGATTCTCATTGTGATTGCACATCGGATCGATTTTCTGGATAGATATCAGACCGACACGCCCTTCTCAGGATTGCTGACTAAGAGCCGACCGTTCCCGCGAGCTGACCGGATCTGAGTGCATCATAGAGATTCGCATCCAATACGCTGTGGCGTGCATCAAATCATAGAGATATGGACCTCGCGACGCATCGTCACCGGGTCGAGATCGATACCATGGAGCACCTCCCAGATGCTGCGTATCGGATCGAGCAGAGATCACGGGCATCGTTCAACCATTGCCAATTTCGTGGAGCACTGTATGACCTACCCAGACCCACCACCACCACCACTCGTCCGGACCCACCGGTACGCCACATCAGGCACGGCTCCACCTCCTACCACCCCCACCATTATTCTAATCACCATACTACACAGATGCTCACCTCCACCACCACCACTGTTCAATCACTCTATTGTAGTCCATGAGTTTTGTTCTGAAGATGTAACGTGACTAGATCACCACATTCCTGCTGAGGGACCCTCGCACCATTATTTGATAACACTGTGTCCAGTGATTTATGAAGCTTGAGCAGAGGATCGGGGTCTCTCCTCGCATGCCTTTGATGGGATATGAAGTCGGGATTCGATACGATGATCTTTCCAAAGGGCGCCCCTTGCTGGCCAGTTCCGCATGCCGACATTGAGAGGGCATACACCTGATAGTGCCCTCGTATTCACTCTGCGGGGGCAGACAAAGATCGTTATGCAAGATGACGGACGAGGCACGATGATCATGTTTTCCTTGTTTGAGCAAAGCCGCCACAGCTTCAAGGCTGTACTCATCGGGACCCTTCGAGGCGTGAGATACGGGCTGATTTGGGGTCAGAGTTTATCGACAATACTCTTTACTACCGTAGAGGGATATCCCTGAGAGAGTTAGAGGCCCTCAGGCAGAGGTCGGATGAGTCGGTCACTTCATTCATCTCCGGCCGAGAAAGAAGATTGCACGCATTGCAGATAGACCCCAAGCGCCAATTCGGATTCGCGATGATTGCGAGTTCTCAGCCCGTCATAGGTATCCATGGCTTCCCACGTACGTATTCTCGGGATCACAGTTCAGGCCCCTTCATGGCATCGAGGAGGGCAAAGAAATCAGAGACGCCAGTAAGGCACTCCTTCTCCTTCACTGGGCAAGGAAGAAGCCAGCCTTAACTCGACCATCTGATGTCGGGTGCCATTGGTACACAGCACAGGTCCCCACCGCCACCTCCGTTTCAGACAGCTGCACACTCCCTTACCGTGTGATGTGGCTGTGGCCGCACACTCAGCTACCCTTTCAGCCCAGCTGGGACCTACTTTTCTACATCCGCTGCTCTCACGTACCAAGATATGCTACTGTGCACCTCGCGGGAAAGCCACTTGAACAAGCACCATCGCAGCATAGATAATCACTTCCACCGAGGCTCCGCCAGTGCTTACACAACCGATGCCAACAGCCGAGCATTTCGTAGATTGGTCAAGGGGGCTTGATCGTTCCACTACCACCTAGACCACCACCACAGCCTACCCCACTCGGATTCAGGATCGATCTTTACTGTGCCTATCATCAGAGAGCCGCCATGATACGTATATTTGCAAAGCATTGAGGCATGTTATCTGACTCGATTGATCAAGGTTTGTCGACTTAGGACGCCCCGTGGATTCATTGCACCAAGTATCACCATGATACTAGAGTTAAATTCCTCCACCCCCGTGGGTGTACATTTGATCGGGTATTCGTGAGATGAGATATTCATGATGGATGGGATGGAGAGGCTCCTCACCCAATCAATATGCAAACTCGAGTTTGGGCAGATGCACCTGTGGTCACAGGGTCTCCAAATTCATTTAGATTGGACTCCGCATGATGTCTCGACGTACAAATAATATCTCCTGATACTTGGTAACATGTTCCCATGGCACTTTCATTCCGCTCCCGAGGAGTATGGGCCAAGACATAAAGATGTTCGTAGATTGCTACGAGGAGCCGATGACAGCTCACCCCACCCGTTGATGCACCTTTGTCGGGCATTGATGATGAGAGGAGATTCATAGGGAAGATGATGAGATTTTGCACCAATTGCGCACCACTCAGGCCCGCATTTCCATTTGGAGCTTATTGGCCTCATCCAAAGACACATGAGACGCATTGATCGTGAGCCTCACTCGGATTTGAAGTCGATATCGCTTACCACCTGGGCCGATCCACTTTCCGACAAATGATGTATACATGCACAAGTGTTTTCTGATGATGGATTTACCACTCCGAGGGATCAAAACCATGTTCGCCTCTTGTTCATCGATGTTGCTTGTTCAGTCGTATGGTGTCGTTGCGCCTCCCGTTGACAACTACCCGCTTCTCTAATCGCCATTCACCTAAGCACGCCATTGCTTGGGATTTTCATCGTCCGACACATCCATTGCACTCATCGCAGCTATGACGGGACCTGCAGGACAAGATGGTACTCACTACATAAGCCGCAGATCGGGTCCACGATACTCCATACTCTTCGTGTTTTGAGCATTCGGGCCATCCTTAACCCGGCTGTCGCCCTTGATTCATGAGGCGAAGCACCATCTTCGCTTCATCGAAGGTGAAGTTCATACACGAGGGCGATTATCACAATACGCTCGCGATGTTACTACTTCCTCTCGAGCCGCTGCTACGCATAAGCCACGCGAGAACGATTCCAGACTTCGACCGGTTTGTTTTGATGAAGTCCAGGTTGTCGCTTAGAGGATGATGATGTAGACATGGTACCTAGTGCCTTTGATCGCCATGCAGTACTTCGTGCTTAACATGATGAGAGGCATGTCTTATATGCCCGTTTGTACTGGGTCACGCCAAGAAGGGCCACGCGAGTTTACTATTACAAATGATCATGACATATCTATGGTTCGTTACATCCCAACTGTAGATGATACCACACACGGCCCCATCAAGCAGTAGAGAGTGAGAGTCAGCATGTCCGGGCATTCCATTCGACATCCCTTCGCTCACAGACACTTTTCAGCTTGGTCACGGTTTTATCAAAGATCCAGAGTATGTACCGCACAGAGGGAGCTTAACGTTTCAAAGACGGTTGAGATTCCGTGGCATTCAACATGCCCTAAGACGATTTGTTTGAATTTCGAGACCACCAAGCCACTGAGGTCGCGGGACGCTTGCGGCCCCCATCACCGATAGAGCCAAGGTTTTTTCCATGTGCTTTCCCGAGGAGATCCCCGACTATGATCTACCTATGGATTGGGATGAAACTCGATGGTCGACTCTTCCCGATACTTACATGGATCTAGATGGATGATCTAAGACCGCCGCTGGTACATACAGCCCCGCGAGGGCCCCATTTTGCTTTTGACATGTTTAGAATTTCTATGATTGATTCTGATGCTGTGACACTTTATGACGCTTGCACTGACGCAATGGACATGATCGGCACTGGCCGCATTCTGGATGTTTCCCCACCCGAGCCTCGATTCTCTTTCGATGTGTTTGGAATTTCTATGCTGAAGCTCGATGTGATTTACGGGCTTGTTGCCACCGATATTACCCATGATACCGCTTCTCGTTGAGGGAGGTCCGACTCAGGACCCACCTCTTTCTGGATACTATAGTCCTGCTCACACCAGCTTTTGATGACATTTCGATGGTAATAATGACATGAGTATTTTCGAGCATTCACAGGTCACAAAGATTTTCCTTTGATCGCACCACCAAATTTCCGCAAAGACATGTATACGATGTTGATGATGTGGAGATTACGCATGACCCACTCCGGGTGGTAGCAAGTCGTGATCTAATTCCGACATGTAGGACAGAAAGTTACACCTACTGTAGCAATGCAGTTGATAGACGGGTGTACCGCACGCCCTGTGGAGATTAAAGGATTCGCCTTCCCTATCTCATGATGAGAAGTAGATTGATCGACTCCACTGTGTCATACTTGGATGTATTTGCATGGTCTTATGAGGACATGCCAGCCTCGACCCCACTATAGTTCAAGACACTCTCTTGCCCATTCCGCCACATGCTAGGCCGCTTAAGGTGAATGTAGGAGACTACATCCTCGATGGAGTTTGTAGGTTAAGGAGGAGATTCAAAAGCAACTTAGTGTTGGCTTCCTGTCAGTAGTTAAGTATCCTGAGTGGTTGGCTAATGTCGTCTCTGTTCCCAAAAAGGATGGCAAGGTTAGAGTTTGTGTTGACTTTCGAGATCTAAACAGGGACTCGGGATGATTTTCCCCTCCCACACATTGATATGTTAGTTGACAAAGACTGCAGGCACCCTATGTTGTCCTTCTCTCATGGATGGGTTTTCTCCGGTATAACTTATTTTAATGGTCTGTGAGGATATAAGTGGAAAAGACTTCTTTCATCATAGAGTGGTACTTATCGCATCTAGTCATGCCATTTGGGTTAAATGCAAATACTCCATCAGAGAGTCGCCACTACTTTATTCCATGACATGATGACAGAGATGTTGGAGGTATAATGGATGACATGATGTTGAAGTCCCAAGGCGCAGACACTTATGTACCCTTTACAGATTCTTTCAGAGGATCGTACGCTCAGACAGATCAATCCCAAGAAGTGCACTTTGGGTAACTTCGGAAAATACTGGGTCACATTGTTAGCGAGCGCGGCATAGAGGTTGATCCAGAAGACTAGTATTGTTTCACATGCCGCCCGAGGACCGAGAAAGAGATCGAGGTTTTTAGGCAGACTACAATACATCGGGCCAAGTTTACTGCTAGACTAACTGCACATGCGAGCCTATCTTTTGTCTTCTCTGAGGAAGGAACCCACCACGGTTTGAATGCCGATGATTGCCAAGTGTGCTTTTGAGAAGACATGAGTGTTTACTTCTCTCCCGCTTTAGTGCCTCCTACACCGGGCGGCCTCGGCTCTATATTTGTCGTTGTCGACATAGCTAGATGCATGTTAGCTCACCGATGATTCAGAAAGGAGCGAGCCATTTATTATCCGAGTAAGAGGATTTAATATGAGTGTAAATACATTATGACGGCTCTGCTTAGCGTTGGTTTGCCACGAGACTTAGGCACTATGTGACGTAGTGACCTATACTGCTAGGTCTTCGACATCCACGAGATATTTGTTCGAATCGCACTGCTCGACCGGGTAGGCTCATGAGATGGTTGGTTCTATTGACAGAGTTTGATATTCAATATATGACACATAAATCGGTAAAGGGAATCATCATAGCATCATTTCCGCTTTGCCGTTGTCCGGCGACGTAATTCAACTGAATTATGATTTCTGATGAGCAATTTGTTTCAATGACCAAAGATTACGTATGGCGGGGCCAGACTGAAGGTGCCGTTTTCAATCACCGTGGTTTGGTATTGGTATCTTATTGATATCACCGGCTGTGGTGATCACATTCCCGTGATCGCCGATTAGTATTTTCCGCGTCATCAGCTGACGAATGGCCGAGTATGAGGCTGCACACAAGCCTAGAGACCGCGCCGGATCTTGGTGACAGACAAATGAGATCCATGGGATTCCAACTTATTATACTCATGAGACTGTGGTATCTGGAGGACTCGTGATGAAAAGCTGAGGCCCTACCATGCTTACTTAGACCTACTGGTTGCTAGATTTGAAGAGTTGAGATATATTCATCTGCCTAGGGAAGAGAATCGGTTTGCTGATGCGTCACACCTTTTAGCTTCGGTGGGTTGAGATTCCTCGGGCGGGAGCGACAGCGACCACTACTGATTGAGACCGTGTCCGCACTCGCTTATTGCCGCTTTGATTGAGATATTGAGAATCGTGACGAAGCTACCATGGTATCATGATATTTATCAAGCCACATGTGGCGATTATCCCGAGACAAATACATCCAAGGATATGAGAGCATCGAGACAACACCACCGATTTATGGCTTGTGGGGATGCCCTTATAGAGATCACCCGATGGTTCATTATTATGTCCGATCCGCCTGCAAAATCAAGTAATGAGAGAGGTTCATGCTGTAGTCTCGGCCCACACACGTGGAGGCCACATGCTAGCCGTGAAGATTATGAGGATCACACTTATCACTTATGGAGAAAGATTGTTGCCAAGCAGGATGTAGATGTCCGAGTGTCGATGCACAGACTTGATACACGTGCCACCTTCTCGAGTTGCATGCACTTACATCCTCAGCCGCTTTTCGCAAGATGGGTATCGGATATTATTCGGGAAGATCTCACCCAATCTTCTAGTGGGCATGAGTACATCCCGTGGCTATCGATTATTTCCACTAAGTGGGTGGAAGCTACTTCATGCCGGATTGACACGCCGTAGTGGCCAAACCATCGATCGCACATTATCTACTCCATATTGGTCCCTGAGTTGATTCTGATAGGAGCGCATTTCAGAGGCTAAGTGGATACACTGGTTCAAGAGTATGGTATTCAAAGATCATCGATCATCCGCATATGTGCCACAGATTAATGGGGCGGTTGAGGCCCCGCAAATAAGTAATTACTCGGAGAGGGATTTTGAGAAAGATGGTCGAGACTTCCAAGGATTGGTCGAGAAGCTCCCTTCGTGACAGGGGCTTATCGTACATCTTTTCGTGACTTACCCGGGTCTACACTCATTCTTCGGGTATATGGTACTGAGGCGTTGCTACCCGTTGAAATTCGAGATGGGTCCCAAGAGCATTAGAGCATCGATATCCGAGGATCGGAAGTGGCTCACCCGTTTATGACTCAGCCTGCCTCGATGAGAGGAGATCGAGGGCGCCAGATCATGTTCAGCTTATCGAGAAAATGACCCGTGCATTTAGAAAAGGGTCAAGCCCGTGAAGTTTCGTAAAGGCCACCTAGTCTTGAAGGTCCTCCGGATTGACTCAACCATCCAGAGGAAAGCCAGGGACCGAATTGAGCTGCCTTATGTCATCCGAGATCCGACTCAAGAGGAGCAAAACAATGACAGACTCAGACGGAAATCGTCTCATAGAGCAAGCCAATGTGGATCACCAAGAGGTTTTACGCTTGAGATCATGGTTGAGATGGCGGCCATCACTTTGAGTAATATATTCTTGTCACACACCCATACATTGATATATCCTATTGCTAGCTCCTTTGAGCCCTACGCTATGATATGGTCATTCTTCATTCACCAGATACTTTTTTTTCCCGAATTGGTCAGGGCTACCCCCGTGCGCTTTTCATTTATTATTTGATATGAGGAGCATTATGAGCATCAGGACATTCTTTGTTTGCCTTTTCTCGCATCATTGTTGTTTCTTTCTTCCATTTTGCATCTTCATTACCATCATCTTTGAGTCTAGTTTCTATCATCTCTATTTGTTTACCATTCCTTTTGTATGACGATGACATGTTTCATCCTAGAGCTACCAGTCAAGTTTGTCACACCCTTCATTCCGCCCGTAGGTTTTGGATCCTGGGGGACTTAGGTTGAGGGACCATTCGCTAGGAGGTTTGAGGTTCTTTGGTCGATCATTGAGTTGTACTGGCATCCCACCCCTACTCAAGGTCTCGACCAAAAAAAAAAAAAAAAAAAAAGCAAAAACAAAAAAAAAAAAGCAAAAAAGTTTGTTTGATATTGCTACTCATTTAGGTTTGAGAGATTTATTATTCCTCCGAGGGTTGAGTGAAAACATTGTGCGATCTTTCTCCATGGATTCGGGGTAACATCAGGGTATTAGGGCCTGTCGTCAAGACTGTGTCCCTGACTGCCACTCGATCACCACTCCCATCTTATGCTGATCGCTTTTGACTTGACGTTCTTGGGACGAGTTGTTCGTCATTGTCATACATTGCCACATTTGTATCCCAGCTTGTTTCTTCCTTTTTTCTGCTTTATCCATTCATCATTTTCTTATCACTTTCAGTCTTCTTCTACTCTTATTGATCATCGTCTCACTTCTTAAGCGATGTGTCCTATGGTGCACTTCACTTCTGTCATTTCACATTGTTCATTCGCATGTTGGTCGAGTCAACTTGCTCACATGATCCTTTATTTGACATTGCGTACAAGGGTTTAGCAAGATTTATCAAGTATTCAGCCTGTTCCCACTATGTCATTCACCTTTCACTCGGCCTGACACACGGTCCGAGTCGTAAGACCACCCTGAGACCATGAGATCTCGTATTTGCTTCGAAGCATTTTACATGGATTCGGTTCCTGCTCCATCAATGAGCACTTGGATGTCATGATGTGTCTCTATTCTTGGGCATCGGTGTCACATATCGCTTTCTCCATTCCGCTTGTTTGCACAGTCCATGATCAGGTACAGATGATACAGAGAATTGGGACCATTAATAGCCCATTAGCTTGATGCTTTGACACGTTCACACTTGGGCATACCATCCTTTTCACGTTGGCATTGGCTTCTACGCATGTACACTGGCAGCCCATTTTGCCTAGAGATGTTTTGGCATCAAAGTTTGAGTATGCTCTACATGCAGCCGGGTTTCTTCATACAGCAGAGTGCTTCTAAGGGCCTAGAGTCAGATTCATGGATATTTGTCAATTCAATAGGTGCACGGCACACACCCCATAGTAGTTGTTCTGCTCTCTTGTTCATGATTCGGTCTTTAGAAATTTATTTTATAGTTTTTTCTTTTTTTTTTTTTTTTTTTATCGAGGCACTGAGATATCGATGTGCACACCGCATACCCTATATCAGCTTTTATGGGAGTGAAATGGATGATTTTTCATGAATGAATGATCAGATATTTTCAGCTCTCTCGCTTTGACCACATGTGTAGTTATAGGATTTTGACATGGCATTATACTTAGTTCTGGTGCATAACCCTTTTCTTTTCACCTGGTCGTACATTTAAAGGATATCCCACAGGGGCATACCTTATTTCCATCTTGTTATGAAGTTCTGTTTCTCGCTATCATTCAGGCATTTGCTGGTCATATCAACATCCCCCTCACATGATTTATGTTTGATTTCGTTTATTCTGAGTCACTGGTTTGATAGACTGAGCGTCAGCAATTAGTGGCTCACCACTTTTTCCCCCGGAAGCCTGCTCACTGCTTAGCTTGTTACTGCTCCTCTAGCATCCCACCTTAGATCCCAGCCACTCGGTACCCTGCCCGCATCCCACACTCTCCGGTACGCCCCGGTATCCCACATCTCCTGCACTCGCCCCATCCTACGCCCGGTACTCTCCGCATCCCACGCTCCGTACCGCCCGCATCCCACTCCTCTGCACGGTCTGCATCCCACATTCGGTACTCGCCTTTATCCCACATTTCCAAGATCTCTGTCCTGATCCCCACCTTCCTGCACTCGCCCGTATCCCACGCCCGGCACTCGCCGCATCCCACCTTCTGCACTCGCCCAGATCCCACAGCCCTGCACTGATCCCACCTTCTGGTACTCGGCCTCAGATCCCACACTTCCGCATTCGGCCTGATCCCACAAGCCTGGGCATCGCCCAAGAACCCACGCCCGTACTCGCCCCGTATCCTACCTTTCCGTACCGTCATCCCATTTCCGGTACTCGCCCGGATCCCACATTTCCAAAGACTCGCCTCGATCCTTCGTACGCCCAGATCCACAGCCTGCACTCGCCCATACCTTCTGGTACTCTCGCCCGCATCCCACGCTTCGCACTCGCCCCGATCCCACCTTCCGGCACTCGCCCAGATCCCACTCCTTTCCCTGTACTCGCCCGCATCCCACATTTCGTACCGCCCGTATCCCACATTTCCGGTACCGGCCGCATCCCACATTTCCAAGATTTGCCCGATCCCACTTTCTGGTACTTGTCGTATCCCACATTTCCGTACCCACCGGATGTTACCTTCCCTACTAGCCCGATCCCACATTGGTACTCGCCGTATCCTACATTTCTGGGTGATTCTCCCTGATCCTACCTTTTCAGTACTCACCAGGATGTTACCTTCCCGCATCACCGATCCCACATTTCGTACTCGCCCGCATTCCACATTTCCGCAGACTCCTGATCCTACCTTCCCAGACTCACCCTAGGATCCAACATTTTGGTGTCATTCCGACCTTTCAGAGTCGTCCTGACATCCTCATCTTCTTCCCAAGATAAACTTCCGGGATGTCATTATCTTTTCCTAAGATTATGTCCGCATCACTCTCCTATCTTCCCGTGCATCGTGACTTGTTTTCTTTAAGTCCTTCAATCTAGCACTCTTTTGCCCGTTATCCTTCAATACTAGTAAGGGGACAAAATTGTCAAGTTATCTAGTGTTTTTCACTAGAGTTCATTTCACTTTTGCATCGCTTGTACTTCTCGCTCTCTCAACATTCACCTCGCTCATTCACTCTACTCGAAGAGGGCATATTTCAGAGACCCCCAATTCTTGTCCCTAAGCACCTCAGACATTTATCCTATGGTGTCATAATTCACCCATTGTTCTCATATAACCATTTAGGCCCTTTAGCCTGGTCCTTTCTCCGAGCCTCTGGTGGGCTCGTATATGGTCCATTGAGTGCATGTATTTCACTCGAGTGTCATCAGAGTGTCACATGTACTGCACCATAGGAAGTAAGTGGTGCCCCTGCTGTCTCACTCAATCTAGAGTTTATGGAGTATGTCAAATTCGCAGCACTTGAGCCCAAGCCGACCATATCTCCTTGTCCCGAACTCGAATTGTCACCGCTGACGTAGTTGGATTCCCTTATTTGCTAAGACGTATTTACGTACTTCATAATTTTTTTCAACCGTCGACTTAATAGGCTCACCGTTCATCGTGGCAATAATGATACAACATCGGCTTTTGGTGATTTTGCGAGTACTCCCTCCTTGTTTCGATCATATCTCCTCATCCTGACTTTGGAATGGTGCGCCGTTTTTTTTTTTGATCTTCTTATTCTTCAGGGAACATTCTATCAAAGTTTCTGCTAATTTTCTCAACCCATGACTGGTTATACTGTTCAACCTATTAGTCGGATCATTTGTAGCGAGCTGCTTTTTTTTTTGTGTTTCGGAGCCCAAATCGCACATGGCTCCAGCCCAAGCTCAAGCTCGACCATGGCAGTATTGTGGGTCCATTTTAAATATGGATTGTTACATGCAGCCCACCATGGATCCATGTGGATACTTAGGAAGCAAGCCGAAATCTTAAAAGATCTGGTACCTTGCATGGAAATGAGGAGGGAGTGAATGGGGAAGCGATTTCCCAGAATGATTGGGGCTCTTTCCAAAGCTTGAAGGAGAAAACGGAAGAGTTTGATTGGTGAGGTGGGAATTAGCATAAAAAGACATAGAGATCAGATTGAGAAACCTTGGTAAGTACAATACCGGCCCGTACACACGTTTACCGGATTTTTCCCGACGTATGCTTTGGTTTTCGCTCAGCGTCTGTGGAGGAGGTAAGAAATGACCCTCTTTCTCCACTCTATTCTTTAACATGCTGTCAACAAATTTTGAATTTTCTCTCAACCATTTGAGCCGGTTTTCACGCTCATACGTGAAAGTTTGCTCAACAGCTTCGCTTGTAGTGTTTAGTTAGTTTTGTTGTTTTGGTTGGTTCTCACCATCCGAGCTGGAGAATCAATCACCGTTTGTTTTGTTAGATCTCTAACTCCTTTATAAAAGTTCTGGAAATTTTGAGAATCTCTCTCAACCATTTAGGACTGGTTCGAAAACCATCATTCGGTTCATTCGCATTAGGTTTTCAGAGCAAGTGGGCTTTGTGTAGTTTTTTGTTTTGGTTGGTTCTCACCCATCCGAGCTGAGAATCAATCACCGCTTGTTTTAGATTTCTAAATCCTTTTATAAAAGTTTTGGAAATTTTTGAGAATCTTCTCAACGATGGACTGGTTCAAACCAGATCATTCTGCTCATTCGCATTAGGTTTTCGGGGAAAGGCGCTTGTAGTTTTTGTTGTTTTGGTTGGTTCTCACCATCCGAGCGGGAGAATAAATCACCGTTTGTTTTGTTAGATTCTCAACCCTTATAAAAGTTCTGAAATTTTTGAGAATCTCTCAACGATTTGGACTGGTTCGAAACCGCATCATTCTGGCTCATTCAGATTAGGTTTCTGTGGAAAGGCGCTTGTGTAGTTTTGTTGTTTTGGTCGGGTTCTCACCCATCCGAGCCGAGAATCAATCACCGTTTGTTTTTTTAGATTTCTAAATCCTTTATAAAGTTTTGGAAATTTTTTATAAATCTTTCAACGATTTGGACTGTCTGAAACCGATCATTCTGGCTCATTCATTAGGTTTTCGTGAGCGCTTGTGTAGTTTTGTTGTTTGCCGTTCTCACCTAATCCGAGCGAGAATCAATCAATCGCTTGTTTTGTTAGATTTTTAAATCCTTTTATAAAAGTTCTCTGGGAAATTTTGAGAGCCTATCTCAACCGGCTGAACTGATTGGATAAAACCAGACAGCTTGCTTCATTGAATTCGCTTGTTTAAAACAAGAGTTCGGGTCTTTGGCTGCTTGTACGCCTCGCTCATTCTGAGTCAGGTTTTCTACTTGTTTGTTGTTTTGGATTTATGAATTTTGAGGAATGGTCTGAAAACTTTTAGAGTTCTCTCTCAATCGTCTTAACTGGTTGAGAAACCAAATAGCTCGATTCTCCATTGAATTCAGCTTAGCTGAATGGTAGTCTCAGTAGTTTGCTCGCCAGGTTGGTCCTGGTCATTCCTGAGCTCCGAATTGTAAATTGCCATCTTTTTGGATTCCCGACTTTCTAAGGAAGGTTCTGAATTTTTTGAAATCTTTTTCACTATCTCGACTGATTGGTAAACCAAACCAGACGGTTTCATTGCTAGGTTTTCAGGAATGTGCTAGCTTTAGGTACTTTGCTTTTGTTTGTATTGGTTCTCGTCAATTGAGCTCCGGAATTGCACCGCTTATTTTATTAGATTCCTGAGTCTGTGAGGGATTTTCTGAAAAAGTTTCAGAATTTTTCTCAATCATTTTGACTTGTTGAAAACTCCATTCAACCTAAGCAGTAAGACAAACATGGGCAGCCCCCTATTTAAGCATGCTTCGGGCCATATATGGTGTGCTCTAGTTGCCCTAAGAAACCCGTAGCAGACTTGTGGTCCGAGTTCGCCTGCTCAACAAAGGGGTAGTGGGCAAATGTGGGATTTGTAAGTGTGGTTTGATTTGTGGATTTTAAAGGAATGTGTGCTAAAGTAAGCAACCACTCTACCCCTTTCAAACCGCTCTTTCTTTTGGTATGGGATCCAATATTTGGTTTTAAATGCATGATGTATGATGTATTATTTGCCTACCTATTCCCCGCTATGCATGGCTGGGGTGGATCTCAGTACATTAGGCATTGGTATTTGTATTCATATGCGCGGTGTTTCGATTTTTTAACGATTAACCTCCGATCATCCCTACGCAAATAAGCTGCTGTGACCACGTATGTGCTTAATGGTAATGAATTTCACATGGATGCTTTGTGTTCTGGGTGTCATGCATGTTGCTATGTTTACCGGGCTAACCTTGATGTAGCTGTGGCCGTGGACCATAAAAATGCCATTTGCCATTTTGGTTGAGTTTTTTTAAGATGCTAGATACCACTAGGTTTGGTCTCGACGGTTGTATGTTTATCCTATGAGACTATCTGATTTTTGACCATATGCTCCTACACATACCCAATTCACTAGTAGAGACCGAGTTCCGGGCTTAGAGGGGTGCTACCTCATATGAGGTACCTTCCCGATAGGTAATCTGACTCTAATCTTAAATCTAGTTTTCAGATCGCTTTTTTCCATACTGAGTCATCGTTTTTGCTCTACTGTTTTCCCACTTAAAAATAAAATAAAAGTGGGGTGGCGATCAAAGCAAAACTATCCTCCTCGAGACATTTTAAAATTCAAAACGAATCCACATTTTCCTTCCATTTAAAAGCGAGTCGCGCCGGTCCGTGGATCGGGTAGGGTCCACAACTATAAACTGGACCTCGTGAGAGCCAGCAAAAGTGGGAGCTTTCTAGAGGGGAGAAGCAGAGATGGGTGTGGAGATTATCTTAGGGATCGGGGAGGAGAGCCTAGGGGTTTGGAAGACGGCTTGCAAGTCACGCGAGAGATCGAGGAGACGCACGCCAGCCATCATTCACTCTATATTTTTCTTTCCTTTTCGTTTTTCTTGTTTTTCCTTTTAGAATGTTTTAGATCGTGTTTGTGGTTTTGATGTAACTCATACACTGTGATTAATTCTTAGTTTTAATTATTTAATTCGGGCTTTTGCTATTATTGGAATGTCTCATTCCATTCTTATTCCATGGTCAGAGATTCCTAATCAACATAGGCATGCTAGTTATGGTTTTAAGATCGAGAGATGAGCAAACTAGGACATGAATAAGATTTCGTATGATCAACTCATAAAAGCAGAGATACTATGGTTTTATATGTACATTGAGGGTCGACACTAATGCATCCTAGAGTTCTAGGGTTTGAGGTAGATGCAATATGACCTAGCTTTTTGATAGGTGTCGATATTTACATAAGATTAACCTTGCCATCAATAGCTCTGAAAACCATATTAAACATTTTATGAAAAACATCCTTCTATGTAGCTAGGTGAAATTGAAACCCTAGTATTTTCTTTATAAATCTTTACTTGTTAGTTTAATTAACCATAAACAATTTTAAGTTATCCTAATAGAGTAAGACTAAATTAGAATTCGCATAATAGGCTCATTCTCAGCGGGAACGATAACTCACTCACTACTTATTACTTGTATAATGACTGCACTTAAAAGCATAGTAGGCTTAATTTAATTCACATAGGCATGTGGCCTATCAAGTTTTTTAGGGCTACGCGTGGACACCAATTTGGTGGACTTCCGAAAACTCCAAGAGGTAGGGATCTTTTCCTACTTGTGTTATTCTTTGGCTAAAAGCCATGTAAATGGTTAGGAATATTCTGAGGCTTGTTTTAGCCGTAATTTCGGTCTCAAAAGCTTTGAATTGAGTGGAGAAAATTCCTATTTGTGTGGCCGTGAACAGTGCCAACCCGAGGGTTTCACTGTTCACGTGATTTTTTTTGGGTGTGATTTTTGTGTTGTAAGTGATTCAAAATGAATTGCTTGTGTTTTTTAATTAGCCCATGTGAGCTAATGTTGGTGTTATTGATTGTGAATTTGAATAACATGATTTATGTGGGTTAATTATGTTAGTATATACATGTTTTATATATTAGCATGAGTTGTTGGGATTGATATAATGCATTCCATATGCACTGGGGCACCCTAGAGTATTAAGAGTGAGTGCATGATATGAAAGGAATTTCGACGGAAGATTTTCTGGAGAATTGTGTTGGGAGATTGTCCAACAATTCACATCGGAGGGGCCCATGAATTATTTCGGAGGGTTATCCAACAGATTCGCTTCGGAGGGTTGTCCAATAAATTTTACCGAAACTCGATAGTAAGTTTTCGGGAATAAAAAGCTTTTGTTTTGAAAATTGGATATTTTACCGCATTTGGCTTAGGCATGTGAGGGAAATTTCATGAGACTCTGGGACACGGGACGGCATGTAGACATTCAAGTAGGATCATGTATTTGCTTGAGTGTGTTTGTTTTTCCATGACATGTGCACTTAGGTGGGGAGTAACCCATGTAGGAAATTTTCACTACTAGGCTTTGCTCACCCTGTCGAGGGATCACTATTTCAGGTACAGGAGTGTACAGGAGGACGACGCTCACTAGAGGCCGCGCTTAGAAGAAAGTCGGGTTGTGGCTTTGGTATTCTTAACATGTATTAAAAACCAGAATTATATATGTTTTTGGTTAAGAGTATTGTAATAACTTTGAACTATTGGTACATAGTGGATGAAATTTGTGGAGTATTGATGCAAATCTGGGCGACCATTATTTTGGCTCTGATGTGGACCCCCAGGTGGTCATTGTTAATTGTTGGACAGTTTGTACCCAGGGTAGAGCTCCCACAAAGGAGACTCGCTCGGGTTTAGAGCGGTGCTCCGGTTACCCGACATCCAAGAGTATTCCGCGGCCGATCGGCCAACCCGACCGGGATCGGGGCGTCACAAATAGTGCACCTGCTTGAGATACCTGCTCATGGACACTGTTTAAAATATATATATATATATATATATATATATATATATGACCCTCGAGATTTAGGGCATCACAAACTCCTTCCATCAATGATTTGAACCTTGCCATTACAAAATTCTAACGGTCTAATGTACCGGTATAAGGACCCTTACATTTATAATCAAAGGCAACACTATTGGGGACCGACACTCTAGAAGGAAGTTCAAGTTTCTCATATTTTAAATTTTGATGTAAAATAACTCATCTAGAGAGAGAAATTAAAATAAAAGGGAATATAAAGAGATGCGAAAACTCCATGGTGCAGAAAAATAACATAAACTTCTTTTTTTTTTTTTTTAAATTGAAAGTAAAGATATAATCTTAGTGGCTCTATATATAAGGAGAGAAGATGGGGTGTTATACTAGGAATCTAAATGTGACAATAATAAAATCTTATTTCAAATTTATAATACACAATTTTTTTTAAAATAAAAAATAAAATAATAATTTCCAACCTACATTATTATGTAATTTTTCACTATCTTTTCTCGTCTTTATTAACTCTTGACACCGACCCATCTTTTAAGTCATGAGATATTTGTTTCAATGTAACCTAAAATTATTGTTTAGATTTTTTTAACAAAAAAAGATATTATTTATACCAAGTTTGGGCTTAAAATGATTTAAGTAATCAATAAAATAATTAATTTATTCTTTAAATTTATAATTTTCTTTACTTTTTTACTGATATGTTTTTACTTTATTTATGTAATTCTCGTTGTTGCAATATTGTTTCACCTATGTTGGAAATTTCATTCCAATATAAATATATTAATTAAATAATTTACAATAAATTAGCACATAAATATATTAAATAATACTAACATTTTAAATAAGAATTAAATAATGAGTTTTAAGTTAACGTGTGTTTAGTAAATACTTGAATTTAAATATTTTCTATTTTTATTTTTTGAAAGAAAAAAAATTAAAATACTTGAGTTTTAAAATAAGGAAACTCTCATTAATCAATAAAATCATAAATAAACGATTTTTTTACAACAAATAAACGATAATTTAAATTCCAAAATTTACATGTAAAATAATTAATAATTACTACACATTCTAATTCAATAAACCTACAAACGACAAATCATAAACCTAACCATAAACTATCTTTGCTTGAACTTTACTAATTGGGCCAACATCTTGGCTTAGTTTTTCCACTATCTTTCCTTCTTCATTAAGCCTTATCGGCTTGACTTTGACTTCTGGTATTCCACAATTATTTTGCATATCCTAAAACTCCCCACGAGTGTTTCTTTGAATATTATACGGACAGCCCACAAATTGTGTAAAAGTATCGCTGGTTTGAGATTTCTCACCTCGAAGCCAATATCTTCAGGATTCTGGTAGTGCATTAGTTTCGCACTGAAACATAATCATTATCTTTTGTTACCTTTTATTCCTTGATAGTGTTTAGTAACCTTCCTGCCTTATCCCGCCCTCAGACAAGTAATAGCATAAGCCCTACAAAATTGTATTGTTTATCAATAAGATGGGAATCATGACTATATGTGCCAATAAAAGAAAAAAAAAACTTTTAATGAGTATATTTATTATACATACCATCTTTGGAATATTGTGTCGTACCAAGAAATATACTACTCCAAAGATTTTGATCAATATCTATGCATTAGTGACCGAATTTAGTTCTCTCAGATTTAATCGCCAATTGTTTGGAAACTCCACCATTGCGCCTAACAACCATAAACCCAAAATAAACATCTGTTGTAAAACTTGGGGAAAAATTCAATTTATCTGAAAAATGGTAAAACGGTAATTTTGGCTGAAAATTGGAAATTTTCTAGATCTCGGATGACGAAATAGACTTCACTGTTGAATTCGCCTTAGAAATCTAACCCATCGGTTCTCTATGGATTCAGACAAGCCTAATTTCACGCTTTCGAGACATTCGGTGTCGAGACACGTTGCATGACACGTGGTGCACTTGTGTGAATGGTCATGTGATACCCCTTAAAATCCAAGATTTTGGATAAAGGTAAAATAGAAATTTCTATTTGAAAATCCGGAATTTTTCTAGATTCCTGATGACTTAAACCTGACTTCTCCGCTGAATTGCTCTCATTAAATTTAGTAACCACGCTCGAATTCGCTTAGATTTTCGAGGTGATCGGGAATTTCACGTTCGAGGCGGGAGGCCTGGATGACAATGGTAAGGTTAGGGCACGCCATTACCACACCCTAGTTAACGCGACACTCTGGCAAGATCCATGTGGTCTACTAAAGGAAATTTACCACAATGAGCCACGCCACGTGGGTTAGGATCCCATGGCTCACATTGAGCCATGTGGTGATGATGTCATAAAGGGGAATTATGAAATAAGAAAAGAAAAATGGAAAAAGGGAGAGCCACACCTTTAATTTGAGGGAATGGGGAGGCAATTTCCTCCCATTGACCGAATGATGGACTTCTCCAGTACTGAGAAAAATGACCAGCGAGGCAGAAATGAGGAGAAATGAAAGGGAAATGAGATGAGAAATATAAAAGGAAAAGAAAAGCAAAAAGGAGAGAAAAGCAAAGGAAGGAAAGAAAAGAAGGGAAAGAACTGCAGGAGAGAAAAGGAAGAAAAAGGAGAAGGAAGGAAAGTGGAAAAGTGAGGATTTTCCCCGGTTTCGCTGGCCGACGCTCGAAAAGTTCGAAAGTACTAAAGTCGGTGCACGCAAAGGATCTACGGTGACACCAAAAGTCGAGCTCGACAAACCCAAGCAGGATATTTTCCTTACTTGCTTTTACTTTTTAGCCTAAAGGCTTTATAATGGTAGGGCTGCTTATGGGGAGGCCATGAGAGGCCATGTAAATTAGTTCCAAGCTGGGAATTAAAGGGTATGATTTCATGACTCTGGGCTTACACAAAGCCACCGACCGTGGGAGTTAGAAGTTCGACTAGAAACCAAGTTTCTAGGTGTGGTGGTTTGTCGCTGTGAAAATGAGATGTCTGGAACCGGATTGGTCTATGTTTCATGTATAAATGAGAGGTACCCCGTTGAATGGTCCTAATTTTCAGACCTTGTCGGGTGTTATAGCTTGCTTCAATAACATGCTAAGTTTAAATGTGATATTGATGCATGCATGTATTAATATGTTTTGCATGGAGGTAGATTATATGTATAAATTATAATTATCCATGGTGTAAATGTTTCATGTAGTGCTCATTCACGATAATACGAGGAAAATGCACGGGCATCATGCATTTCATATGCACGGTCACATCTCAGCCCGTGTGGGGTGTGGTAAGGTTTATTCACCGTTGTCAGAGTGTGGGTCGTGAAATAGGGGAAAATGGGACAAAAGTCCAAGGTAGAGATCTCACGTAGTGTGTAAATGATCAAAATGATAAATTACATGTTTTGGCTGATAAGTCAGTGTATCCCCCCCCCCCCAGTGGTGAAAGTCCCACAAAGGTTCACGATTAGACATTTAAACTCCGACGATGCAAGTTCGGTGGAAATGTTGGAAAAAGGCGTATGGGCGTCCCACGGTAAACCCTAAACTGTGGCCCAGCCAGATTAAAAGAAAAGGGAAATCGCTTTGATAAGTAAAATTGGAGGGTTGTCCAATGGTTAGTCATGGTATAGTACACAGATGACTTGTTTTAGTCACACTTGGCAATCCAATTGCGAGGAGTCTGCGGGACTTCAAAGCCAGAGCATGAGGGTTGCATCTCATGCATGATATAGACATTTCATAGAAAATAATTGTATGGAATGTGATTGATTGTTTATATATGCCAATGCATGGGCGCATTTGAAAGTGGAAGTGAACCTCAGAGGGAAAACTTTCTACCGGGTTGCCACCCCGTCGTGGACCCCTGTGCACAGGACTATCCGAGACGATACGCAAAGAGAGGCATCTTCGAGAAGAAAGCCGAAATGTGCTTTAAGTAAATATTTTGTAAATATGTATGGGTCATTTTTGTAAAACAAACATTAAAACTATGAGAATATAGTCGAGATATTCTATATGAGTATGGATGTATGGGCCCCATGTGGCTATTTTATTTCATGTGTGTGTCTCAGAATAATGACATATAGATTATCAGAGTTGATCTGCAGTCAACTTAATTTCCTAGAAATGGGGCGGCCACACCATATTGAGCCAAGTGTGAAGGGAGGAAATAATGGGAAAGATAAAAACAAAAAAATAATAACAGCAGGAAAAGAAAAAAAAGAAGAAGAAAAGTCAAATAAAAAGAGAAAAGAGAGAAAAAGAGGGGAGAGTAAAAGCAATAGAAGAAAGAGAGAGAGGAAAAAAAAAATTTCGCTTCTCTCTAAGATCTACTGAAATCGGACCGTAGGTTTTTGTCGGTTGGGTAGTTGTCATCAGATGAGAGCCATGTGGGGTCCAGGTCTGAGTTTCATCACTAACTCCATGAGGTGGTGGTGCCTCTGGGTTATTTCTAGCCTAAAGGTCATTTACTAGCTTGGGGTTTTCTTAGAGGCCGTGAGAGGCTGTAAATTTTAGTCCCAAATTTTTGGACCGAGTGTAGAAATTTTTAGGAATTTTAGGGATTGTTTTCTGATAGTCTAGGCTGGATTTTTCGGACTGTTATTGTACAGTCCGGACAAGATTTTGGGACTGAATATTGGAAATTTTTCAGAGTGAGGCTTCAGCAAATTCCGACTGGTTCAAGTTTAAGCTGAATCCCTGAATCGATGTCTTGAAGTTTTATGGTGTGTTTTGGTATCACAAGAATTTAAGTGGGACAAACCGTGAAGGGACCTCGTGACGCCCAACCCTAACCGCTGATAACCCGTCAACTGGCGGAATATTCGCGTGGATGCCTGCACCCGACACCACTCATGAAAAATCGGGCGAGTCTCCCTTTGTACAGGAGCTCTACCCAAATATGTCCCCGTCCCAAATGTACTTACAATGACCACATCGAGTCCACATGCGAGTAAAATAATTGGCCACTTGGGCCCCTGCATCAATACTCACAAAATATATCCCAACCAAATATATTACATGGTTCAAGAGTTTTTTCATTACTCTTAATTCAACATATATTAAAACTTACAATTCTAATACATGTTATACAAAATCAATACCAAAGCCAATCCGGGTTTTCTTCTAAAAACGCGGCCTCTAGCGAGCGCCATCCTCGTGCACACTCCCTGTACCTAAAATGGTGATCCTCGACAGCATGGGAAGAAAGCCCCCACCGGTGATAATTTCCTACACGCGTTACTTCCTCACCTGCCGCACGCCACTAAGAAACAATCACATTCAAGCAATTACATGAACCTACTCGAATGTCTATATGACCAATCCCATGTCCCAAGTCCTCACCGACCAGCTCCTAAGCCGAATGCGAGTAAATATCCACTTTTCAAAACAAAGCTATTCTCGAAAACTCACCGGTTTTGGTAAATACATCGACTACCCCTCCCATGCGAATTGCCTGATACTGAACAGCCAAGGTTCGCTTCAGATGAATTGTTTGACAACTTTCTATAATTCTTCAAAATCTTCCTTGTACCATTTCATAAAACATTTTCATTTTTGTTTTCTTTCATGTCATGCACTCACTCCTATTATTCTAGGGTGCCCCAGTGCATATGGAATGCATGATGCCAATCCCAACAAACTCATGCTAATATATAAAACAAGTATATACGTTAACATAATTAATTCTCACAAATCATGTTATTAAATTTACATCAATAACACCAAAATTAGCTCACATGGGTTAATTAACAAACACAAGTAATTCATTTTTAATCACTCAAAATCATAAAAATCACACCAGGTAATCACGCGATGACTGGCCATGAACAAGAAACTCGTCGCAAGACTGTCACGCCAATAAATAAATTTCTCCACTCCTGCTCAAAGTTTTTGAGTAATCGAATTTACAGCTAAAACATGCTCGTAACATTCCTAACCATTTACATGGCTCTTAGCAAAGAATAACACAAGTAGGGAAAATAATATCCCTTACCTCTTGGAGTTGTCTGAACTCCACCAAATGTGTCCACGCTTTAGCCCTCTACTACAGAGAACATTTCACTTCGCCCTTCGAAACCGACGGTCCATTCCACGAAAATCTAGAGAGAAGGTTCTCTCTCTAAAATCTCAAATCCCCAAGCTACTGCATCTTGTTCCAGCCACTGCCCATTTTTCTCTTTTTGTTTTGAGAAGACAACTATTCAAGTTTGTCTTATTATCATTAACATTTCAAATAATTCCCATTATGTCCATTTTCTTGATTTTTTTGACACCTGGCACAATCTCAGCCATCCATTTCATCCTCTCTCTACTCATGCAACATGTGTCACATGAGTACATGTAGTAGGTGACTTTTGTCACATCACATGTCTAAACTCATTTTTACTTCAAGACTCGATACCCAAGGTTCGAAATGTGGAAATTCGAATGTTCTAATTCGACGAAATTATCGTGGTACTAGATTTCGCAAGACGATTCCAACTGTGAAGTCTGTTTTGTCATCCGATATCTAGAAAAATTTTGGATTTTGACCGAAATTACCGTTTTAGCCTTTTTCCGAAAATTGGAATTTTCTCGGGTCTTACATTCTCCCCTCCTTAAAAGGAATTTCGTCCCGAAATTATGTACAATCACTACGAATCACATGCATATGAGACGTGCACTATACCATGCATGTAAACTAGTCATTTAACTATTAAACGACTAAACCACGTACCTTCATCCCGTATCATGTCCTCGTGCTCCCACGTTGACTCCTCCACTCCACGATGCTGCCATAGCACCCTCACTAGCCTCATGGTCTTGCGTCTCAAAACCTGATCCCGGCTATCCACAATGCACACTGGTCCCACCTTGAAGGTCCCATCCATGTCAACCTCAATCTCTCCCCAATCCACTACATGAGCTGGATCTGGAGTGTACCTCCGGAGCATGGAGACGTGAAATACCTCATGGACACCTGACATGCTGGCTGTGAACGCCAACCCGCACGCCTACAAGGTCACTCCATCAAGTATCTCGACCTACTAATGAACTCGCGATAGCTTTCTCGCTTGTCGAACCCGAGACCACCTCTTGCAGCATCACCTTCAAGAAGACGTGATCTCCAACCTCGAACTCTAAGGGTCGACATCGTATGTAACACCCCGTCCCGAGAGAGTCTACAGTACATGACACTATAGGGGTGTATAAGAGTACCAAGTGTCACATTGTAGTATTTGGAGATCAAGTAGAAAATGAAAGCCATGAACCCGACTTGTGGTATTAAACCAAGGGTACAATGGTCAGTTGGGTTAATGGATATGGAATTAGAAACAAATTAGAGATAATATAGAGAAATTGAATAAGTTACAATTTCACAATTAAAAGAAGAGGGTTATTTGCAATTAAGGCAAAATATTATATAAATGTGGGAGCACATAAACAAATAATTCATTTCTATGTCTTCATATATTTTGGTTAGGTTCACGATTTGGTGAGAGGAGAAGAGAGCCAAGAGCAAGAGCAGCTATATGGTATTAGAAGGGAAGAGGAGAGGTTCAAATCGTATGCCTTGTCTTAGAATCAAGTGTATGGGATTTCTAGTGGCTTTGGTGTTATAATGATGTTCTTTGGTTCAGGCTTTGTGTAAAGGTCACAAACTTTGATTTGTTGGGTTATGAGAGTAAAAACCCCAATTGATGTAAAAAAGAAACTTGGAATCATCAAATTACATGATGTTTAGAAGAATTAGTGGACCTTAGTGTGTTCATGGGATTTTTTCACCTAAGGTTTTGTATTTTGAGAACAAAAACACCAACTCACATGTCAGGGAGTTGCTTTATAATCTGGGGTTGCTTTTGGAGCGTATTAGCGAATTATAGAAGTTGTATGGAGGAATCGCATCAAAAGGAAACACACATTCTGCACTTTCGGAGACTTGTACTGCACATTTGCACTCGGTCATTTTTTGGCTTAACTTGTACCATAAGTTAGACATGTACCGTACAAATCTGCTCGGTTTTCCCGTTTACCAGTTTCGAGATTTTAGCCATTTAATCCCCATTTCTTATCCGATTTGAGTGATTCAAGTGGGCTACGTAAAATGACTTCAAGGAGAACAAAACTAAAGAAGTGAGAATCGCCAAATTCTCGATCCTGCACTGTGCACTCACTCAGTAGGCCATGCGCAAGAAAATTCCTCGCATCAGTTTTGACATAGAGTAGTCCGGTTGTTTCTGACCTTGAGTTTCTGTTCGAACACTGCGTGATTCCAGCGGAATGTAAACCTTAGCACCTTAGCTTTAAAAAGAGTATGAAGAGTGTGACTAAGTCTAGGAAGTACGTTAAGTTATGCGATTAATTTTTTGTCGTATTCGTTTGAGAGTAGTTAAAAGTAAAGGCGATAAGTGTGGAACTCGTGCCTGCTAAGCAAGCAAAGAAGTGAGTGTTCTAAAACTCATTTTTTTCCAAAATACCGTGGTATTATTATTATTATTATAAATTGTTTACACTGGTATTTCATGGTTTGAATGCAAACCATTTTCAAGAAGCAAGCAATGAATTAGAGCAAGCAAATGCTCTTGAGTTAAACTTTTGAAAGCAAGCATTGGTTTTAAATTGTAAAACCATAATTAAGCAAGCAAGTAGTAAGTAAATGGTTTTGAATAATTAAACCATTTTTCGTTTAAGAAAGGGGTATAAATGGTTTTGAATAATTAAACCATTTTTCGCTAAAAAGCAATGGTTTGGGGTAAAACCATTTTTACAAAGAGCAAGCAAGCAAAGAAAGCTTGAGAAACAAGGCCTTTCCTAGTTTTAAGCAAGCAAACCTAAGCCGAGGTATCCATTACTGCAACAGGTGCTGATTTCATATTTAGCTGTAGTTGTTCACAAACTAGTAATATGGTGATTATGTATTGAAGAGATCTGTGGCATATAAAGAGTAGAGTATACATGAGCTCACCTCTGGCAGCAGGATAAGCACATAACACTCTATCAGTTATCGTCAAAAGCACAAAGAGTTAACAAACCCTCCACCATGACGGTCAGCACAAAGTTCCACAAACACTGAAATGATATTAAAGTACATAGGTTCATTATTGATATTATGGCTAATGATATGCTATTTGAAAACAACTATTGTCTGCCTGCCAGCTTCCTGAGAGTTTTGAAGTGTTCATTTATTTCCAGCTCTGCAGATTTCAACACTGGTTGATTGAAAGCCTGCAAGTATTTTCAAAGCATGAAGTTGAGCTGTCTGCTTTTATGAAAATGAGAAAACTTAAAGCAAAGGTTTATGAAGGTTAAGAGACTTTCAAACAGATAGTACAAAGCAAGAAAAGAGGTATGAGAAGCTTTTATAGAACTGCGCAAGAATAGAGTTTACGCTTTAAGAAAAGAAATGAAGTCAGCAATGTTGGAAAGTTTACAATCTTAGCGCTGTTAAAAAAAAGCAAGCAAAGGAAAGTTTGTGTCCTTAGCAAAATAAAGCAAAAGAGTATTTGGCACATCATATAGAGTTTATATTTTTAAGATTAGCTTCAAAAACTGAGAAAAGATACTCACTGAGTCATTGATTATTACTTAGCTTTAAAACTGATTTTCCAGCACAGTAACAAGACTGATACAATAGTCCCACACGCCTTAAGGTCAATAATTAAGATTTGTACACATATTTAATTTCACAGGAATGATATAAAATAATGATGTGACAATGTGGATGGAAGGTCTGGTCATATTTAGATATAGTAAATTTGATATACAAGATTAATTGAGATCACAAAACATGTCATCAATTTTTTCATCACAGATCTATCAATCCAGTTGAAAACAAAGAAAAATTTGATAAGAGGTTACATAACACGCCGTCACAGATTTCAGTCGTTAGAGGTACTACTGGGATCGGATGCCACACTCCACTTAGTGGGTGTCGTTGCACAAGATAAAGTGGTATGGTGGGGAGAACTGGAAGGCTGATGAAATATGACATCACAGTCGTGGGTCAGACATGGTACTATAACCAAGTGTATGCCCTGAACTAGATACACACAAGTGATCAAAAGTATTAATAAGATGATTTGAAATACATGACTGTCGTGAGATATTTAGAAATTGTATAAAGAGAATGATCTCAATGTTTCCAGCACCACAAAGACCATATGACGTAGCACTAGTAGGTTCCACTACTGATCAGAATCCAGTTTCAAATTAAAACAGACAATCATTCATGCCACCAGAATATTTCTCAAAGCACAATGTTACAGAAAGAGCATGATTTATAAGAGATAAAGTAATGAGCTAATCTGATATGAATAAGAACTCAACGCCAATGTAGAAATGAAGAACCAGAGTCAATATATAGTACTAAAAAAACTAAAAGGTCACATGGACGCGAAGGGTATTCAAGAGTCTGTCGGGTTAACTCAGTACAAGATTATGGTTATGGTCGTCACATGAGCAAAGCCTGTTTTCCGCTGAAAATGGCATATGGTAAAAGATTCGGGCGGATGCCAGATGGTGATTTGACGAGGCACTAACAATCTAACAAGAATTAATCGATTAATTTTTTTTCCTCGTAGTCATAAGGATGCAAAATTGAGGAGTTCTTCGTTAGAACAAAGAACATGTCGGGCCTCTCCGAGCATGGTGAAGAAGCCTTTAACTAGTTAGATTGGTTCCATACATCTAAGTGTATGAAGTCCAAGAATGTAAGAGGTTTTATCGTGACAAAGATCCACTGTAGTGCATTTTGTCTAAGTGGTTCCCAACAGATCAGACTAGGCCGAGGCCTCTCGAGAGCTGAGCAAAGTACTGAAGCACCATGGTATCGAGTAAAGCAAGAGAAAGTAAGAGCAAGAGAGAGTGCACTGTGCACATCTCAACAAATGTGATGTTATTGCAGAGCAGGCTGAACAAGGGCGTAGATTACAGAGGCCGAGTGTGTCGAGGAGCTATCTCTAGTCGTGGATCAAGAGGCTCCTTGCCATAGTGGGCACTTTGCAGTATTCCTCCGTTTGTCAAATGTGTCGGAGCCACACCATGGGGAGGGCAGAGATTCAAGATGGGTGTTTCCACCAAGGGCCAAGAAGGCCACTGATTAGGTGGGAGGTCCTCAACATTGAAGTGAGACATCAAGGGGTCATCACTAATCCCAGCACTGTAGAGATGAGCAATAAAAGTCGACACGGGAGAGGCTTCCCAGAACAGGCCAAAGACACCCGCAGGTAGAGGCAGGTCGTGGTGAGGCAGGCAACTACCAGGATACGCACAGCCCCCGCACCGTGCCGCAGTATATGCCGATTCAACAAGATGCGATGCAACCCGTGATGTGGTCGGTATTATTTCTATCCTTGATCATGATGCTTATACATTAGCGGACCTGTGAGCTAAGCATTCATTCAGATCCAAGCCATTCTGACAAGTCAGATAATGCACTCCAACCACTAGAGGGTCGGGAGGAGAGTTTCCTTAAGCTTGAGATCCATTACCTGCACGAGTAATGAGATAAGAGAGTTCGATTGAGGGATTGTGAGTTCCCAATGATTCAGAGCTCTAGATATGAGGGACTTTGATGTGGTTCTCAGATGGATTTACCGTCTCGCCCATGAGCGACATTAGATTGTTATAAAAAGGAAGTAAAGCTCTGCTGAAATTGGAAGTAAAGTTCCAGGATTACGAGAGTTATCTTCCCAGATGATCTCCGCCATGACAACACGTAAAAATGCTGCGTAAAGGTTGTCACAGGTTATCTAGCGATGCTGTGAGACAGGGAAGGAGGGGACTATATTGAATGAGATTTAGTTGTTGGGAGTTCCCGATGTGTTCTCTGATGATATTCATGACACCCCAGTAGTAAAGAGAAGTGGATTTCTCACCATTGATTTGATCCCGTGGACTGAGCCCATTTCCATTCCTCCCATATGTGATGGCCTCGCATAGTTAAGGGAGCTTAAGTGCCCGGCTAGAAGAATTGTCGAGTAAGGGATTTATTAGACCGAGTATATCCCCATGGGGAGCTCCAGCCTTCTTCGTGAAAAAGAAAGACGGAGTTTGCTACTGTGTATAGATTACAAAGTACCGAACGTATTACCATCCCGTAATCGCATTCACCCTAGAATTGATGAGTTATTTGGATCAACCCAAGGATCTCGAATATACTCCAAGATATTCTGAGGTCTGATACTACTCGCTGAGAGTTTAGGAGAGGGATGTACCTAAGACAAACATCAGTACACGCTACGGACATTATGAGTTTCTGGTGATGCCATTTGCTCAATTAATGCTCCAGCCTTATGGATTTGATTTAACCGAGTATTCCACCCTTATCCTCTACAGTTCGGTCATAGTTTTTATCGATGATATCTGAAGGTATCTCAGTGGTTCGAGGAACATTCGTAGCACTTCGAGATCAGACATGACCTGCAGAGACATTATATGCCAAGTTGAGCAAGTGTCGGCTGCTCACATATACGCCTGGTCATGTAATTTCAAAGCAGGGTGGAGCGTGGATCCCCAAAAATAAGGAAGGTAAATTGGAAACCACCAAAGAATGTGTTGGGGAGGTCGTGAGCCTTGGCTTGCCAGGCGGTAATTACGTAGTTTGTTGAGGGGTTCTCCAAGATAGCAGCCCCACTGACTAAGCTAACAAGAAAAGATGTTAAGTATGATTGGGTAGATGCCTGTCAAAGGAGTTTTGAGGAGTTGAAAGATAGATTGACTTCAGCTCCAGTTTTAGCTTTCGCTTCAATGGAAAGATGATCAGGTTTATAAGGATGCTCGGCGTGCGCTCTTGGTCAGGTTTTGATGCAGACGATAGGTGATCGCATATGCCTCAGACGCCTAAAGAAGCATTGAGGAGAAATTACCCGACACACGACTTTAGAGCTAGCAAATGTAATGGTCTCAAAGAGGACATTATTTATATGAAACATCAGATCTTTTACGCATCATAAAGCTCTCAATATATTTTCACCCAAAAAGAGTTAAACCCGAGGCAAAGAAGATGGCTTGAGTTGATTAAGGACTACGAATCGTACTATCGAGCACCATCCAGAAAGCACGTCGCAGCGTATGCCTCGGTAGGCGACCGTGAGAGTCTCTTTGCCTCTGCTACGAGATCGTGCTATCTTCCACTGGCCAGGATCCGAGAGCCAGGGTGATATTGAGGTCGAGGATTCGGAGCCTTGTTAGCCACATTTCATGTTAGATCGTCCTGGTGGACCAGATTCTGGAATAGGCGCGCAGCATCCACAGATAATTGCTTTTGTTAAGAGATAGAAAAGTGGAAAGAAAGGTGAGTTTCAACCGTGGATGATGGCATGATAAAGGAAAGGGCCGAACGTGGTGTGCCGCAGTATGGCGAACCGAAGAAAGACATCATGGAAGAAGCACATTCATCTCAAGGCATGCTAGTATCCAGTAGTACCAAGATGTACAGAATCTGAAAGAAATATTGACTCAAGGAATTCGACAAGAAAGAAATCTGTGCTCGCTTCCGTGTGCCTAACCCGTCGCAGTGCGTGAGCATCGTATAAACTGCGTGAAGATACAACTACTCCCTATTCCAAAGGTGGAATGGGAAAAGATTACTATGGATTTTGTGGATAGGTCTTCCACGACTCGTGAGACAAAGATGATGCTGAGAGGGCGAGCACTTGATCGATCGACGGTTCCGCCATTTTCTACCGGGGCTAATGTCAGAGGATTCATTAGAAAAGTTAGCCAAATTGTATGTGGACGAAGAGTGAGACTCATGTGTCTGCTTTCGATAGTGTCGATCGAGACCCTGCAAGTTCACATCTAGGCTTCGGGCCTAGTTTACAAACACAAGCAGGACTCGCCTACATTTTAGCACAAGATTTCATCCTCGCATTCTGATGGCCAATGTAGAGGACTATTCAGACGTTAGAGGATATGCTGAGAGCTTGTGTAATGGAATTCAAGGGGAGTTGGGATACTCATTTAGCACTAATGGAGTTTGCCTACAACAACAGCTATCAAGCCAGTATAGATATGGCTCCATTTGAGGCGTTGTATGGTAGGAAATGTAGGACTCAAAGATGTCGGGACGAGGTTGGTGAGAGAAGACTAGCAGCCCGAACTAGTACAAATCACTTCGTGAAGGTGAATGTTGTTCGTGATAACTTTAAAGATAGCAAGAGATAATGCAAAAGCTTATGCGGACAACCGGCCATGTAGACTTGCAAAGCCGAGATAGTGACCAAGTCTTTAAGATTTCACCTTGGAAGGTGGTCGAGATTGGGAACGAGGCAAGCTTAGTCCAAGGTATATCGACCCACGAGATTATGAGCGCAGTGAACTCAAGAGCTTACGTGATTGAAGTTACCCCGCAGTTGTCAAGGATCCATGATACCTTTCCATGTATCAATGTTGAGGAAATATATCCCGGATCCTTCACATGTATCGAGAGAGCAACCAAGGCAATTAAAGGAATTTGACTTATGAGAGAGATACCGTGCGCATTGTAGATCGTGAAGAACAGGTGTTGAGAAGCAAAGTGATTCCATTAGTTAAAGTTTTATGGAAGAATCATGAGAGGGAGGCACTACTGGGGGAGCCGAGGTCTGATGCGCCATCGCACCCTCACTTATTCTCCGGATGAGGTATGTTCCTTCCCTTTTGTTTGGAGTTTAGTTTTCATTTCGAGGACGAAATGTTCCTAAGGAGGGAGGATTTTGTAACACCCCGTCCCGAGAGAGTCTACAGTACATGACACTGTAGGGGTGTATAAGAGTACCAAGTGTCACATTGTAGTATTTTGGAGACTAAAGTAGGAAATGAAAGTTTATGGAACCCTGACCAGGGTATTAAACCAAGGGTACAATATGTCATTACAAATGGATATGGAAATTAAACAAATTAGAGATGGGCCATAGTAGAAATTGAATAAGTTACACTGCAATAATTAAAAGAAGAGGGTTATTTGTACTAAGGCAAAAATATGAGGTCTGAATGCAGAGACAAAACAAAATAATTCATTTTGTCTCATATTTTGGTTAGGTTCACGATTTGGTGAGGAGAAGAGAGCTAAGAGCAAGAGGAAGAGAAGGAAGAAGAAGGAAGAGGAGAGGTTCAAAATCAGGGTATGCCTTTGCCTTAGAATCAAGTGTATGGGATTTCTAGGGCTTCTTGGTAAGAGAATTGATGTCTTCTTGGTATAGGTTTTGTGTAAAGGTCACACAACTCTTTGATTTGTTGGGGTTATGAGAGTAAACCCAATTGATGTAAAAGAAACTTGGAATCATCAAATTGCATGATGTTTAGAAGAATTGGTGGACCTTAGTAGTGTTCTTGGATTTTTCACCTAAGGTTTTGTATTTTGAGCCTAAAACACCACCCCACATGTTATGGTGCTTGTTTTTAGATAAATTCCAAGTTGCTTTTGAGGTATTATGAATTATAGAAGTTTTAAGGAGTAAATTGGCATCAAAAGTGGAAAACACATTATTCTTGGCACTTTTTCGAGATTTGTACCCGTACAAGCTGAACTTGTACCGTACATTTTGCATTCTGGTCATTTTTGGCCAACTTGTACCGGTACAAGTTAGACATGTACCGGTACAACCTGTTCTGGTTTTCCTGTTTCGACCAGTTTTCGTATTTTGGCCATAAATTCCTCATTTCTTATCCGATTTGAGTAATTCAAGTGGCTACGTAAAATAGACTTCAAGGAGAATGAACTTAAGAAGTAGGAATCGCTGGGCCCTGATCCTAAGTATTCAAAAATTCACTCAAAGTGGGGCCATATGTGCAAGAAAAAATTCTGCATCAGCTTTGGACATAGAGTAGTCCGGGTTGTTTTGACGTATCCTGAGTTCTTCGTACCTGAATTGGGTGATTCCAGTTGAATAGAACCCTTAGCACCTCTAGCTTTAAAAAGAGTATGAAGAGTGTGATCAAGTCTAGAAGTACGTTGCTATGCGATTAATTTGTTGTCGTGTATTCGCTTGAGTGTAGGTTAAAAGTAAAGGCGGGATAAGTGTGGAACTGTGCTCAAGTTAAGCAAGCAAAGAAGTGAGTGTTCTAAACTCAATTCTTCCAAATACTAGTGTATATTATTATTATTATAAATTGTTTACACCGGTATTTCATGGTTTTGAATGCAAACCATTTTTCAAGAAGCAAGCAATGAATTAGAAAGCAAGCAAATGGTTTTGAAGTTAAACCATTTTTGGGGAAAAGGAAGACGGCTTTAAATTGTAAAACCATACTACAAGAAGCAAGTAAGTAAATGGTTTTGAATAATAACCATTTTTCAAGTAAGAAAGGCAAGTAAGCAAATGGTTTTGAATAATTAAACCATTTTTCAAGCAGCAAGCAAGTAAATGGTTTCGGAAGTGTAAAACCATTTTACAAAGAGCAAGCAAGCAAAGCAAAGAAAGCTCGAGAAAACAAGGCCTTCCCTAGTTTTCAAGAAACCGGTCGAGGTATCCCCGCACGTGCATCACCCGTGGTGTTAGGATTTCATACATGCATTGTAGTTTTGCCTCGGCCTGCAAACTTAGGACATGCTACATTATGCATTTAAAGGAGACCGTGGCACGTGCATGTAGAGTATATAAGGTTATGAGTTTCAATCTGGCATGGTGGATGGCGACACAGGTCAATTCCACCATATTCACCGAAAAAGGTGACGCGACAAGTCCCCACCTAAGATCGTTGAGCACGTGTGTTCCTGTTCACTAGGGCATGATAAGCAAAAATAAAGCCTCCATCGTTGATGTTTTATAAGCATGATATGCTGTTTTGAAAAATCAACCATTGTCCCCTGGTCGCCTGTGCTTCCTGAGAGTTTTAAAGAAACCACTGAGCCCAGTCTCCGCTTAGATTTCAAAACATCTACTGAGCCAAGCTCCTCGTGGGTTTTATTTTCAAAGCATGCTATTGAGCCAAGCTCCCGCTTATGAAAAGTTTCAGAAAATTTTAAAGCAAAGGCTCAGGAAAGGGTTTTAAGAGACTTTTCAAACAAGATAAAGCAAGCAAGAAAAGAAAAGTATGAGAAGTTTTATAAACTTCTAAGCAAGGAAGAAATAAGAGTTTTACGTTTTTAAAGAAAAGAAAACAAAGTTCACAAGTATTAAAAAAGTTTACAAACTTTTAAAAGCTAGCAAGTGAAAAAAAAAAAAGTTAAGCAAGCAAAGAAAAGTTTTGAGAACTTTTAAAGTGCCAAAGCAAGAAAGGCTTCGGAAAATAATTGTAAAAGAGAGTTTACATTTTAAGATGTTTTCCTGAAAAGAAAACCATTTTATAAAAGCATACACTCACTGAGCTCGTTTAGCTCATTATTTTCCATTTTAAAACTATTTTCCAGGTACAGGTACGCAAGACGCTGGAGCACAATAGGATTGGTCCTGACATCAGTTTAAGTGCTGTGTATTAATAATATTTTGTAAGAACATACTTCGAATTTGTATATGGAACATATGTATGTACATAGTTTAGTGTGATGGGAATGTGATGGTATGCTGGTTGCCATATTGGATATGTTGTAAATCGATGTATACAGGATTTGGAATTTAGACTATGTGCAGCAGTCATGCTGCCGAAGTTTTTCCGCTGCTAAGATTTTACCAAATCCTAAGTTTGAAAAAAAAAAAGAAAATTTTTATAGGAGGTTTAAGCAAGCAATACGGCTTCGCTTCAAAGGGATTTCTAGTCGTTGGGAGGTAATGGTCGGGATTTTTCAGGAGTTGGTCGGCACGCCCGCCACCTAGGGGTGGGGTATGTCATCGCACACGCATATTTTCTACCTGGGCCGAAATGCGGAGAATGCTGCCATATCAAGCCTACCTTCCTGAGGTGTCTCTAATCAGATCGTGACCAATGATGGCGGAGTTCTCTCCCACCCTGGCCCAACATATCTGATCCGCACGGGCCTCCCATACAATGCCTCATATATTATCCAGAGAGCCCGCCCCGATAATCGTTGTTGCAGCGAATCCACCAAGGGCAAATGCCTCTTCCCAGCCTACCCTTATGATCTAGTAACGCATGCTCGCTAAAGATGTCCTCTAACACCTGTATAGTCCTCTATGACCGACCATCCGTCTCTTGGTGGAAAGTTGTACTCATGGTCACCGTGCTCATAGCCTTTGGAAACTTCTTCCAGCGCACGCAACCTCAGTCTCTATCCAACACTATGGATACCTAAGATTCATCTAATCTGACCATCTCGAATGTACAACCTGTAATCTCTCCAATGAAGCAAGGCTAATCCACATCGCCAGAAAATGTGCCGACTTCGCGGAGCCGGGCCCACTATCACCCATACCGCACGGCGTCCAGCAAAGTGTCCCGGTGCCGGGTCACAAAATCCACCGCGACGCGCTCCACCTCCACTCAGCACCTCCATCGGTCAAGAAATTACCGCTTCTCGTGCGCTAGCCTTAACTTGTTTAACATGAGACATCGTCGAACAAAGTCCCCACGTGTCTCTCTTTATTCCGGGCTCCAAGAATACCGACGATGAAGATCCCGTACATCTTCGTGCCACCTCGATGCACTGCAAATCGAGAGCAATGAAACTCCCCGAGAATCTCTCCTCCTCTCAATCCCATCACCAGTGGAACCACTACCCGTCCTCTATATCGGCAAGACTACCATCTCCGTGGATTCGGGCCCAACCCTCATCAATTGCACTGACCGCACTTATCCCTCGTGGACACTATCCGCTGGCCCGTCCCTGACTCGATCACTCGCCGCCAACGTATACTGCGTAGCTACTAAACTCCCCAATGTAACTTGAGTCTGCTCGTTGTACTATAGCCCAAACTGTCCCACAGTCTCGAGCATCCGCCACTCCCGGGAAGCTATACTAGCCAATACTCCCCATGACTTCCGACTGAGCGCATTAGCCACTACATTTGCCTTACTCGGGTGGTAATGCAAAGTGAAGTCATAATCCTCTAGGAACTCCATCCATCTCTGCTGCCTCATGCTCAGGTCTCGTCGGGTGAAAATATACTTCCGTACTTTGCACCTGACACCTCAAATTCTCGCTATAAGTAGCTGCCCTGTGTCTTCGTTGTTGGGCAGCACACTTACGCAACTCCATGTCGCAGGCGGGCAATTTCGCTCATGATTCTTCAACCGACGGAACCATAAGCTACTACCCTGACCGCATCAAAACACATCCCGCTCCCGCCCGAGGCATCACAATACACTGTGGTACCCCGTCCCCGCCCGAGACTATATAGATAGAGTTGTAGTAAGCCTCCTTCAACTCCCGGAATGCCTCCTCACACGGCCATCCCAATCAAACTCGACCTCCTTCCGGTCAACTGGCCACGATGCCGCTAATCTGAGAAACTTCTCACGAATTTCCTATGTGACTCACCAATCCTAAGAAAACCACAGATCTCGAAGACCGACTTTGGCCTCTCCCAACTCATCACTCTCGCTCAACCTTCTGTGTCCACCGACACGCTCGATGCCGACACCACGTGTCCCAAAATCTCACCCAAGAAGCCAAAACCGCACTTACCGGGAACTCGCATACGCTTGATGGTTCTCAACAATCAGAATATAATCTCAATGATAATTTCATGCTCCCATCACACCGAGTAGATCAAAATGTCATCCACTACATCGCGACAAACCGATCTAAATGTGGTCGAATACCCTATGCATGAGGTCCATGAATGCTACTGGCGCATTTGTCAATCCAAAGGGCATCACTGTAAATTCAAAGTGCCCATAACGCCCCGAACGCCGGCCTTAGATATCTGCCTCCTAACACTCACCGATGGTAACCAAGCATGGCGTCTATCTTAGATAGACTCATGCTTCTCTCAATCGGGACAAACAAGTAATCACCTCTAATGGGTAAATCCCATTCGATCAGGAACCCCGGTTCAACTGTTTATAGTCAATGCACAGTCTAAGGATCTTGTCCTTCTTCTTCACAAACAGAACCGGAGCGCCCCATGGTGAAGTGCTCGGTCTAATGAACCCCTTGTCTAGGAGCTCCTATAGCTGGACCCTGAGTTCCATCAACTCAACTGGTGCCATCCTATGCGGAGTCATAGAGATGGGCGAAGTACCGTGGTGCAACCGCACACCGGTCTACCACCCTCCGCGAGGCAACCTCAGCCATCCGGAAACCATCTACCTACTGCACTACCGCTGAAGTTAGATCTAAGTCCGGTCTCACCAGTTCTCTGTGGTATAAGGTTTGCTAGCCACCCACTAACTCGTCCCGGTATACTTGACCTCGCACACCGTCCTGGGGAAAAATGTCATGCTTGTCCCCCTGAAATACAACACAAGTACCGTCTTGCTTGTAGGCTGTAACCCTCCTACGCTCACACCCATGACGACCTGCAAGCTCGCCAACCATCCATCCCCAGGATGACGGTCAAACTCGACATGTCCATGATCCTCAAGTCCACGTGGAGTGTAGTCCGGTGATTCTAACTCAAGAACCACCACATATCATCCCTATCCTCGCCCTAATCCCTAGAGAACTCACATGGGCCAAGCGGCTCCTAAGGCCTCAACCCTGCCCAAACTCTATCAACCGATGCAAACGGCTAAATGAATGCTGAAGCACCATAATCAAATAACACCCTGCCCATAGCGAGATAACAAAAAACGACTGGTATAATCGGGTTGATCTCGTTGACTCGCTCTTGTGGTATGACGGCGTGACACGCCCAACCCCGGGACGCCTCGTCAGGCCTCGCCCTTCGCTTCTACCCATACCGGGCTCTTTCGCCCGTCGTAACTGGCGCCGTGGCAGCCCTTCGAGACCGACGTCGGGCTCGCTCGCACGGGCCGTGAGGAACATATCAGATCCTCTTATCCTATCACGATCGACCGGTGATCAGTTCAAGCCCCGACTTCGCTTCTAAAGGCAATCCCTTTCATATGTACGGCCTGGTGGCAGGATAAGACACCATTCCGCTCTGCACCCACGACACCCCCCTCCCCCCCCCTCCCGAGGCTGAACCTGCCTGATGGCTACTTCGTCTTGGAACCCACGTGAACTAGAAGCTCCTTGCTTTCTTTCCCCGAACTAGAAGAAGATCACTCTCCTCTTACACACCCGCATCCCGAAAGTGCTACGAGCATCCTCGATCTCTCTCTACGGTCGTGGCCGTCCCAACCATGGAGTCCATGCCCGTAGGGCGGCTCCATAATCCCGCCTCGAATGGAGCACCCTAGCCCATTCTCGAACCCTCCCGACTCGCCATGTCTCGTGGCCATATAATCAAGCCAAGAAAACGGGCTGGCTTCGTGAATCTAGCCACATAATTCATCACAGTCATCGTCCCTTGCTTCAGCTCTAAGAACTCCCGAAATTTCGTGATGCCTACAAGATCCGGAAAATATTTCTACCCATGAATGTTCCCCGAACTCGCCCATGTCATCAAGTTTCTCTAGGTCTCTAGAGGTCTTTTGCCCAGCCTCCACTATACTGGCCCTCACCCTCTAGTCAAACGAAGCAAATTTAATCCCGGTCATCGAGGTAATTCCATACCTCTAACACCTTTCTGACCGTGACGAACCAATGGTCTCGCCACCATCGGATCTCCTCCCGTCAATGCTCCGAGGATTATGTGCCTTAAACCTCCGGAGGTTACTCGACCTCCCTGGCCACCGCTACACTAGCCTCGTGTAATACCAGTTGCTCGCAACCTGGCCAAACTTTAACAAAGGCTTGCCGGGCCGGGATCGATGGTGCCCGACCAGCACTCGGATCCACCCCACGCCCTCGCCGACTAGCCATCTACACATGTCAAATGGCTTGTTAAATTCTAATTTGACTTCTACGCAAACACACTATATCAATTATTCATATAGAAAACATTTCATACTCAATGTCCATGCATCATAAGTACGGAAGACAATTAATCCATATATTAAATCAAATCAACAACAAAATTTTGAGCTAGAAAATACTTGTAAGATTTGGATTTGATTTGATTTGATTTTTTGAAACCCAACAAAGGCTCATGAAGAAGGTCCCCAAACATGACTTAATAAGGCACTGAGTCAACCGGAAGCCTGGGTACAAAGGCACACACTGGAATCTGGCCACAAGACACAACGCTCGTGTCATGGCGCGCACTAGGTCAGTGGTCGTGTCCCCCTCCCCGCCATATCGCAGTTCGTCGGGCCGTAGCAGCCCGCGCACCAGGTCGCAACCGCCTCGCCACGTGCACACCGCGGGCCGACACTGCGGCGCATTGTCGCCTGCGCGCCAGATCGTACCGTTCGCCTCCCGCCATGATACAATCGCTTGTATCATGACACACCTCGCGCCAGCCGCCTTCCCGGCCACAATATAATTTATCAGACGCGACATACCCCCTACCAACCAACCATGCCATGGGCGTAATATACACACGCCCGCCACAGCAGTTCGCCGTGGTCGCGCCCATCCCGTCCGTGTCGTGGCCGAGTCGCGGGTCGGCCCGGCCTTGACCGCTCGGCCCATGTGCCCTCAAGTGTGTGAATTTGTCAGCTACACAAGACACTATATTTGACAGTATAAAACAAGGTGAGCTCTCAGCCTGCCGCCTCGCACCCTTTTTTTTTTTTTTTTTTTTCAAACGTTTGTTTGCTTTTTTTTCTTTCATTCCAAATTACCGGAAAACCACCAAAGAAATATATATATATATATATATATATATATATATATATATATATAGTATATATATATATATATATATATATATATATATATATATATATAAGTATTTTTTTTTTTTTTTCCATTTTCCAAGATAACCAAATAAATTTATTAAAATATATTTTTTTTATTTTTTCCGCTTTTACACACTGTAAAACCTAGAAAAATTCTTCACATACTTTTTTTCATTTAATTCTCGGGATCATTTGCCCAAAATTTCTCAATCTCCTAAGGTTATATTTCCTCGACCCTAGTGTTCAACATTTTTTTTTCCTATGTGCTATTCACCTAGCACACAATCCACACAACATTCACAACAATCACACAATCACATAAAACACAATACATGCATTTTTCATAATCCTGTCCCGTGACTGCCTAGGTAATCCTATACCTAAACCCTAACATCGAGTTATACCAAGCTGTGATGTTCTTATACCTAAATGACTATGGCCTTAGCCCAAGTCCCCCAAGTCCTAGGTATTCGAATACCTATGTCTAATGCTGCCGTGAAGCTGGTATCAGGACTAAACTTATGGATACCCAAACCTGAGCTCCCTAGTTAATTGTTTACCTAAGCTCTGATACCAAGTTATGACGCCCAAAAACCTGGTGGTCCGTTGACAACCCGTCAACTCATGAATATTCGTGATGCAGGCACCAAACACCACTCATGAAAATCGTGCGTAGTCTCCTTGTACCTGGGAGCTCTACCCAAATATAACTTGTCTCAAACAAGTAATAATAACCACACTGGGTCCACATGCTGTAAAATAATTGGACACTGGGTCTCGCATCAATACTACAAATATATCCCTAAATCCAAGCAGACACGCTTCAAGAGTTTTACATTACTTAATTCAACATATATTAAAAACATACAATTCCTAATAATATATATAATAAACCACACTCAAAATACATCTGTTTTTCTAAATACGCTTTAATATGCCGTCTCAAGGCACACTCCCCAGATTTGAAGCATGATCCTCTAAGAGTATGGAGCAAACAATGAGAGATTCTCCCATGAGGTTACTCAACTAACATACCATGTAACAGTCCATATCAAGAACATAGATAATCACTAATATCCATGATGATTCTAACTGATGTCCCCAGTCTTATCCACTTCACTACAATGTATTAATATGAGTAAATGATCCGTCTTTAAAAAAAACACTTTCAAAATCTACATCACTTTGTTAAATATATTTGATCACTCCTCCTGAGGTTAACATTAATATTCAAACATTATAATCCATTCAGATGAACCATTGATAACTCTGGCACTCTTCCAAATCTCTTTGAAAATTTTCACAAATATTTTGCTTTGTTTTCATGTCACACTACTCTATTTGATCAGGTGCCCCAGTGTATATGGAATGCATGATGCCAATCCCAACAAACTCATGTTAATATATAAAAAATGTATCTAAGTTAACATAATTAATTCACACAAATCATGTTATTAAATTCACACCAATAACACTAAAATTAGCTTCATGGCTAATTAACAAACACAAGCAATTCATTTGAATCACTCTAACATCATAAAATTCACACCAAAAATCACATCACTATTCACATGAACAAAGGGAAACCTCGACTGGTGACCGCTCACCTAGCCACACAGACTTTTTCTCCACTCCTGCCCAAAGCTTTTGAGACCAATTTACTAAAACATACCTCGTAACATTCCTAACCATTTACATGGCCCTTAGCCAGAATAACACAAGTAGGAAAGATCCCTACCTCTGGAGTTGCCTGAACCCACCAAATTGTTTCACGCGTAGCCTCTCACCTCGTGAACAGCTCTACTTTGCTTCATTAAAACCGACGGTCCGATCGGCCGAAAATCTAGAAAGAAGGTGCTCTCTCTCTCTCTCCAAAAATCTCAAATCCCCAAGCTACTACATCTCGTTCCAGCCACTGCCCATTTTTCTATTTTTGTTTTTAGAAGACAACTATTTAAGTTTGTCTTATTATCATTAATATTTCAAATAATTCCCATCATGCCCCTTTTCTTGATTTTTTTTACACTTGGCACAATCTTAGCCATCCATTTCATCCTCTCTCTACTCATGCAACATGTGTCACATGAGTACATGTAAGAGTGACTTTCATTATATCACATATCTTCAAACTCGCTTACTTGACCCGATACCCTGCAGACTAAAAACGTGAAATTCTAATTGTCTCGTAATTCGACGAATTCATCGTGGTAGCTAGATTCATGAGATCGATTCCAACGATGAAGTCCGGTTACATCATCCGAGATCTAGCAATTTTGATTTCAATCGAAATTACCGTTTACTCATTTTTCCGAAAATTGGAATTTTCTCGAGTCTTACAGGACCAAGAGGTGCCCTGTTTTATATGGGTTCGAGATTTAGGCCATTTTGTGTGTATTGTTGGAAAAAAATAAATAATATGATGTTGTGTGTAAAAATCATGTTAATATGTGCTTGAGTGATGTATTAACATGAAAATTGTGATGAAAGAAAATTACATATAAAAAAATTATAATTATCCAGAATTTATAATGTTGCATGTAGCATGACATAGCATAAAATGACATAATTGCATTTCATATGCATGGTCACATTGCGTCGAGTCGGGTGTGGGTGCATGGTACTGTTATTCATCATTCTTTGTGAATATGTGGTAAGCTCGGAAATGGGACCACATCCAAAATCGAGACTCTCTCGGTGGTATAAAACAATAATAAATATAAATCACGTGTGTCACGTATAAGATGGGGTAAATCCCCATCCCCCCCCAAGGTGAAGACCCAAATTTATATGTGGTTAGAGACATGATCACCACAAAGGAAAGTTCATAAAATGCTCGGTATGCAGGTCAATCCTACGGTACCTCGAAAGACGTGACCCATGAATAAACACACGGGATTTGATAAATTAAAAATTAGAGGGTCATCCAATGGTTTAGTCATCAAGAAACACTAATGGCAGTTTTTCAACACTTAGCGTTGAAGATGAGGGAGCTTCCACAAGACTCTGCCTGAATATGAGGAGTTCTACTCATGCAAGACACGCATTATTAGTATATGATTGCATTATTTATATGGAATGTGATCGATCGTTTTCATGGTCAAGGCTGTATGCATTTTAGGTGGGGGAGTAGCCCTGTAGGAGAAGTTTTCACTCAATGCTCACCGTTGTGGGACCCCCTTTTAGGTACAGGGGGTGTATAGGGAGATGGCACTCCGACGAAGCCGTGATTATGAAGAAGGCCGATGTGTGGCCTTTATATTACCTTTGAGTAACATTTTGTGTATATTTGAAGAAAAGAAATTGTAACTAAATTTTTGGGGACTATTGTCTAAATAGTGGGGTATGTAATTATGGTAAGAGGGTCGTTGATCGAACTTTACAGACCGAATTAAGCAGTTTTTATTTTCATATTTTAGATTTAAATGTGAATGAATAGGTCCCGATAAAGGGATGTATATATTGGGGATATGGACATATGGACCTTGTGGGTAAATACTACTTCTATTTGGACCCTAGATGGGTTATGATTATACTATTATACAGGTTATATGTTGGGTAGAGCTTCTCGAACAAAGGAGACTCTGCCCTATTTTTGTGAAAATATGGATCCTGATAAATGGGACACAATAGTGTGGTATCGGGTCATCCGAAATCCAAAGGAATTCCGTGGGTTGACGGGTTGTCAACGGGACCCCTGGATTTGGGGCATCACATTGGCGATGTAAAGCTCGCATGTTGCTTCATTGAATTTAAGACCTAACAGTCTTCCACATAGTTGTTCCATAGCAGAGTTGATTGATCCATCACAAAATTTAGAAATCCTAGTCAAGGAGAATGAAAAAATAAATCAATTATTTTAAGCAATTTTCATAAATTTTAATGGAATGTAAAAAAAAATACAATCACAAAGAAAATTCAATTGAAAATTAAAAGAATACTTTATACCTAAATGGCGAAGTGATGCAAACTCCTTCCATTCATGTGTTGAGTCTTGCCATTTAAAAACTCTACTTTCTGATGTATCGGTATAAGGACCGTGACCATTAAAATCGAAGGCAGTGCTTTTAGGACCAAACACCCCATAAGGCAATTCAAGCTTCTCTTATTTCAAGTTTTGATGTGAAATAACACATTTGAAAAGAGGAATTAAAATAAAAGATAAGATAAAAAGCTGCGAAAACTTCATGGTGTAGAGAAATAACACAAAAGTTTTCTTTAAAATTGAAAGTAAAGATTTAATCTGCATGGCTCTATATATAACGAGGGAAGGCGAGGGGTGTCATAATTAAAATCAAAAATGTGATAATAACACACCATTTAAAAATTTATAAATATAAGATTTATGACTCTAATTAATATTTAAAAGGAGTTTGATTTCAGGAAGGAAACAACATGATCTACGTTTAACTTGTCTTTGTATGATTTTATAGGGTATAGGGTCTCATTGTGAAAACCCAGATAAATTTGAAAATTTTCACGAAATGGTAAATTGTCACTATAGTACAAGTTGTAAACTTTGAACTTCTCTAGATCTCGGATGACGAAACAAACATCACCATTGGATTCGTCTTCGAAATCTAGTTACCCGGTCGAATTGTGCTGGATTCCGAGAAGGTCGAAATTTTACGTATTTCGAGGAGAAACGGACGAATGATATGGTGATATGTGGCATGATGCCACATGGCACCACGCCCATGGCATGAGGGTCATGTGTACAACCACATGGCCTCATGCATGGGAGAAATAGTGAGGGGGTGGCACATGAGAGCTTGTGTCACTACCACTTAATCCCACACCAATTTGAGTGGGAAAAGAATTTGGTGGATGAAATAGAAAAAGTAAGAAAAAGAAAGGAAAGAGGGAGAAGGGAAAAGGAAAGAAAAGGAAGGAGAAGGGGAAAAAGGAAAGAACTAGTAGGTTTTCCTCCGACTGACGACGCTTCGACGAACGAAATTCATCAGACCGAGAAGCAAATTTCGTCTACGAGGCGATAGCTACGCGTAGGTTCCAAAAGCGGGGGGTTTCACCAAAGCTCCAAGAGGTAGGTTTCCTCCTATTTTCGTTCATTTCACGCCCAAGGGGTCAGAAGCTTAACGATTCGCTTCCACTCCGGGGCGACTATTTCATCAGGTAGTCCGCTTTATTATGGGACGATCATGGACCGAGTATATGAGTTCCCTGGACCATTGAGGCTGATCACGCGCTCGTGATCGAAAGCAAATTCCAAAGTGTAATGGAAAATCCGGTATGCCCACTTCCGCACCACCCCCGAATCACAACACCAACTTTAGACGTGTCATAACTTTCCCGTCCGAATCCATTTGCACGTTCGACTCTACGTAGTTTGTTGAGTCTAGAATTTAATAGCAGGAAGTGCTCACCAAACCATGGGCCGAGAAGGGTCGGTCACTGACAAGAGGAACTTGGCCCATTATGGTTTCCGAAACTTATGTTTGGAACCTAAGTTGTATCTAAAATGCTCTAAAGGCTATGTACGCTCAAGTAGGAAATTGTTGAATTTTTGTGTGATATTTACAAAAGCTGGAATTTCTGGACTAAGTCTAGATTTTTCCGAGGCCAAGTATGGCCGGATTTATGGTCGGGAATGGCTAATGTGTGTTATTACTGTAAATTGAATAATATGTTAATGTGTGAAATTATGTGATATATGTGGGATAAAAATGAAAATAATTATATGCATTAAACATAATTTATCCATGACACTTGACATATAATGTGTGATTTATATGTTGCATGTGACATGTAGCGTACATGTAGCATGAAATGACATGCAATAAGACTTGCATTGCATTTATGCATGGGGCAACGCATGACATGGGTGTGAGTGCATGGACAAGATCGACCCTATTTTTGGGGTTCGATGGTACATCAAGAATGCAAATGATTTTCGGAGATTGACCAAAGTACGTATCGGAGATTATCCACAGTACTTCTCGGCGGCTGACCAAAGTATTGATCGAAGATCAGTCTACTACTATATCTTAGAGGTCAGTCTATCAAAAAAATAAACAAAAAGACTTTGAAAGGGCTGTTGACCTAACGCCTATGATGGTTTTTCACACTTGACATATGCATGTGAGGGAATCGTTGAGGACCCTGGATTTGGTCATGATTGGTCGTGACTATGACATGTAGGCATTCGTGCGTGATTGTGTAACTGTATTGTATGTGCACTTAGTGGTGAGTAGTCTCTCGGTAGAGATATAAATACCGGGCTTTGCTCAATTGGGTCAGGATCACTCCTTTCGCAACAGCCAAGAGGACGACGCTTTCGAGGTCGATTATGAAGAGGCTGTGCTGTGACCTTGAATGCTATATCAAAACACAGTAATAATCTTTTAATATATTTGCTCAGAATAGAACTCAGACAAAACCCGGTACAATATAGGAAGCCGCGTTTGCAAGAAAAATATAAAGAAATGGGTCCCCGTGGAATGGATCGATCAAATGTGTAATATCGATCATCCGATGCCCACGACATTCCACGGTCGACGGTTGTCAACCGGACCCTCAAGTTGGGGCATCACACTCATACCCATGTATCAGATTTTTATTTTTATATTTTAATATTAACTATTAGATTAAGTACTAAATTAATGGTCCTCTCTTAAGTCTTAATGTTTTGAAGCCTTTGATGCTACTAAAATGTTTCCTACTTTGTTAAAATTGACTTAATTAATAATTATATTTTTTGAAAGCATAACTATTAATTCAATAAATTTAATTTTTTATTTCAAATTTATTTTAATATATCTAAAAATTTATTTTTAATGAAAAAATATATCTATTGTTTATATTATGATATTTATGATATCTGTAGTTTAACAGCATATAAAAACAAATATTAACATACCTATCATTTCTTCAACTAAGAGTAATATATAATCCTTTTTTAAGAATATTTAATTTTAAAAGAATAATTGAAGGTAGGTTTTTGAATTAAATCTTTAATATAATTTCAAAAAAAAATCTTATCGTAATAAATTGATATTAAAATAAAAATTAAAAAATAATTTTTTATTAAAATAAATTATTATCATAATATAAGATAGGTTAAAGGACATTTATTTCAAAGAATTATGTTATAACTAAAAAAGTACTATTATAAATAATGCATTTTATTTACAACTAGTAATGTTAGGTCGTTAGGAGTTTTTATCTTTTCTTTATCTTTTTTTTTTTTTTTGGCTTTTTAACTAAAGCAATTTTCTTTCTAACATTATGTTATTTGTTTTTTTTTTTTTTTTTTATGATTTATTGTTGAATTAAAAAAAATAAAAATTGGTTGAACAGAAAAATCCAGATTTTCACATTTAAACAAGAGTATGAGAAGACTATACTTATGATCCCCAAATATATGAATATTCATTATCCCCAAATCTGGTGTTTGATTTCTCAGAATTTTATTAACAAAACAGAGAAAGATGATTGAAGAACTGTTGAGCCTCTCATCATCCCATCGGAACTTCCATTGTGTAAAGTAAACTCTCACATTCTCATATGTTTTAAGAAAATAATTTCATAGTTGAAGGATTTAAAAATTCGTCTACAAAGCCTTTTATCTGTGTGCTTAAAAGAAACTCATAAAAAAATATTTTTCTATCCAAAAAACAAAACAAAACAGTTCTGTTTGTTCTGTTTGTGGGCCTTTTAAAAACTATTCTTGGGAACAGTTTTTGAAATTGCACACCAATGAAACACAAAATTAGAGGAAAAATACAAGAAAAAAAGAAATTGCACTATGCATAGTAAACGATCTGAATGGAACACATTCTTGGCATTATAGAATAACGCTTGAAAAAAATGATTTGGATGAAAAATACTTAGATGAGGCGCATGATAGCAAAGGGAGTATTGCACTTGAGGCTGAAAGGAAATGAGACAGGGTTGCGAAAGATGAAAAACGAAGCCATCGATGGAGGCATTCTCATTCTCATTCTCATGTTCTCTCCTTCTTAATGTCTACTACCCATAGCCGACTTTCTCTTTTGAAGATTCCTCAGTTTCAGCTCTGCAACCAAGATCTCAATCTTCACCGCTGTTTCAACCGTCAACAACACCAAGATCTTCAACAATGGCCTCCATCGAAGGCTTCGTGTTTCACCTTTCGCCATTCTCCATTTCCTTTTCAGCCGTCCGATCCGTCCAACTCAGTCCCGCCTTTTGCTATCATGCTTCTTCTTTGTTTCATCTTTTCAAGAATCCCAAATTGGATTCACTTTTCCTATTCCCTAATTCAGATCGGAATTTTGCACCACCTAACAGAACAGAAAAATAGAGATAAAAAATGGAGAAAAAATAAAACAGAATTTCACAATGACCAGTAAAAGTTGACGTTTTGCACGCACGGTCCCTTTTTTTCTTTTATTTTTTTTTAAAAAGTTTTTGGACATTAAAAGGATTTTTTTTTTAAAAAAAAAAAATTACTAATACAAATTGAAAACCAAAATAATGTCTAAACAAATTTGTTTCAACAACGTAGCAGTTACTAGCTACAGCATTGAAATTTTTTAAAATAATTTGATATCTTTAAATGATTTTACAATAAATAAAATAATTACTTTATTCGTAAATTTATAAATTCTTTACTTTTACTTTGATTTATTTAATTATTTATATGTGCTTACGTACGCTCTTCAATTATTGACAATTTTCACTGAATGTAAATATATTAATTAAATAATTTAGATAAATTATTAAATTATCACATAATATATTAAATAATATTAACATTTTAAATACGAATTAAATAATGGGTTTTAAGTTAACAACTTCAAGGGTGTTTAATTAGTAAATACTTGAATTTAAATAATATTTTTTTACTTTAATTTTTTGAACAAAAATATTTAAAATACTTGAGTTTTAAAATAAGGAAACTCTTCTGAATCAATAAAATAAGAAATAAACGATATTTTTTTTTTATAGAAAATAAACGAGAATTTAAATTCCAAAATTCTGGATGTAGAATAAATGATAGTTACTTAAAAACATTCTAATTCAATAAACCTAATGCATGAATAAATCACGTAACCTAACCATAAACTACTATCTTTCTTGAAGTACACTAACAAAGGTAAACATCCCTGCCTTAGTTCTTCCACTATATTTCTTCATCAAGTCTTATCGACTTGACTTTGAGCTCGGTATTCCACAATTATTTTGCGCAACCCAAAATTCCCACAAGTGTTTCTTTGAATATTATTCCGATTATCCAAAGAAGTCAGGAAAAGTGCCACCGATTTGAGATTTTGACCTTGGAAGACAATATCTCGTGATTCCTTGGCAGAAGGTTTATTAACTAAAACAAAATCATTATCTTTGTTTAAGGCAACCCCATTAGAAAATGATAAGCCTCTTAGCAGCACGATCACTTTTTTGGTTCTCGGATCATATTTTACTAACCTTCTGGTATTATGCCCAGTATGCATTAATACTATAGTAGAAGCCCTAAAAAAATTACATTTTTCATCAATAAGATGGGAATCATGACTATATGTGCCGATAAAAAAAATTCTAATGAGTAAATTTATTATACATACCATCTTTGGAATATGGTGTTGCTATCAGTAAAATTTACTACTCTAGTATTTTGATCAATATCTAAGGCATTAGTAAACCAAAATGTGGACCTTCAACACTAATCACCAATTATGGCAACCCACCATTGCTTCCTACAACCATCAACCCAAAATAAGCATCGACGATGTAAAGCTTGCATGTTGAACATTGAATTTAAGACCTAACAGTCTTCCACATACTTGTTCCATAGCAGGGTCAATTAATCCTTCATAAAATTTAGGAATCCTAGTCAAGGAGAATGATAAAAAAAAACAGTTATTTTAAGCAATTTTCATACATTTAATGGAATATAAAAAAAATACATTCACAAAGAAAGTTGAATTGAAAACTAAAAGAATACTTTATACCTAAATGGCAAAGTAGTGGCAAATTCCTTCCATCCATGTGTCGAACCTTGCCGTTTAAAAAATATAATAAATATAAATATATGTTTGTTATCTATGATATTTTTATATTTACGATATTTATTATTTTTCATGTTATAGATTTCATCATATATAATATTAAATATAAAGTAAATTAAAAAAATTAACAACGTGAATTGGAAGCAAAAGATAGGGAATGATGTTTAGGTGGAATGAAAAGGTGAATATTAACAAATGGATGTTAATTATGTGAAACAAGCTGGCTAGTGGAATGAAGCACAAATAAACCTTATATTTAAAAAAATAAAATAAAAGTATCATTATGTTTAAATAAAAATAAATTATTTGATTATTTTAATTTTTTATTAATGTTTTTAAATCTACTAAATAAAAATCAAAATTTATTTCTTAATTTATAAATAATTTTAGATATTATAATAATTTACAAATATATTTATTTATAATAATTATAAGGGTGTTACATTAGCGCATAGTAACAAAAATTTAGGTCAGCTCATAAATCGATTTAGACCGAAAAACCGACTGGACCTGACCTAAAGGAATCATCCTATTCTTTGTTCTAGAAAATAATTTATGGTTCCCGATCCTATCCATTCTAAAACCGAAAAACCGACCCGATTTTTTTTTTTAAAAACTTTTCTTTTTAGAATTAGGTAAAATTATGTTATACTTGAGACGCCTAAAACTCAGTCTCATGACCAGTCACAACCTACGAAATTTCTACCTTAGGTCATCACAAGACCTAAGTCTTGCATCGGACGGCATTCACTAATCGTGATACACCGAAAGTTATCTGAAGACCACCTCAATACGTCCTTTCGTCGGGACCCATTTATTCATATTTAAATTAAAAATATGAGAATAATGCACTTAAATACAGTCTGTAAGAGTCCAATCACCCTCTTACCATAATTACATACCCGACTACATTGGCAATAGTCCAAAAGAATTTAATTACAATTCTTTTATACAAAATACTTGCTAGACTAGCTTGTCCCAAGCACTTTTTACAAAAAAGATTTATCAAGGCCACATGTCACAATCACGGCCTCGTCTGAGCGTCGTCCACCTGTGTGAACCCTATACTTGAAAGGGTTTGTGAAACCCCAAAAAATCCAAGTTTTATGAAAAAGGTTAAAACGGTAATTTCGGTCAAAATCCAGAATTTTTCTAGATCTCGGATGACAAAACAAACACCACCATTGAAATCGTCTCGCAGCCCAGCTACCAAGCCGACTACAATTTCGGGAGACGGTAAATTTCACGTTGGCGCATCGGCACAGACGTATACTGACACGCGTAGGAAGTACTTCACAAGAAAGCCATGTGTCAAGGGCATAATGCCTCAAACCAAGAGCTAAAGTGAAATTCAAGTGGACATGTGGCAACATGTGGTTGGATGGAAATCTAAGGTAGATGGATAAGTGGATAAGGTAATCCAAGGTAGCCAATTAGAGTTTGACACTTGGCAAGTGAGAGGACATCTCACTTGACCCCGAACTTGACCAAATCGGTTTGGGAGGGAAAGAAAGAAGAGAGAGAGAAAAAGAGAAAGAAAGAAGGAGAGAGTTTAGAAAGAGAGACTCTACCTTCTTTCTAAATTTTTCGGCGATCGAACCGACAGTTTCAAGCGGAGCAGGAGGGAAAGTGCATCCTCGCGGCAAGAGCTTCACATAGAGACCGGAAAAGTGGGGTTTTGACAAACTCAAAGAGGTAGGGACTTTTCTCCTACTTGGTTTAATCCTTGGCTAAGAGTCATCTAAATGGTTGTTATGTTTCGCTAAAGCGCGTTGTTTTCGCCCCGAAAGGAGACTCGACGCCGGTTCCTAGACTATTTTTGACGCCTAGACCTGGCTGTAGGGACAATGATCTGTCCTAATTTGTGTATTTGTGATTGTGTGGACAGTCCAAGATGGACTGTCGGATGTTCTATTAGCCCATGGGAGTTGATTTTGCGGTTATTGCTTATGATGAATAACATGTTGGTTGTGTGTGATTAGGTTAATATATGCTCATTGATATATTGACATGAATTGTATGAAAATGGCAAATTGCATTTCATGTGCACTGGGGCACCTTAGAACAGTAGGTGAGTGCATGACAAAGGTTTTGAATGGAAAAAAAATAATCGGAGGGTTGTCCAGTGTGAAATGAATTTGATCGGAGGGTTGTCCAAAGTACTTGATTGGAGGATGTCCAAAGTACTTGATCGGAGGTCATCCAACGTACTTGGTCGGAGAATGTCTAAAGTACTTGATCGGAGGATTGCCCAACGTATCTAAATCGAGGGTCAGCCCAATGGAATGTTTTATAAAGCAAATACATTTGTTTTTTAAACAAATTTTCATACATGGCAAATTGCATGTGTGAGGGAGTCGGTGATGACTCGAGGCATGTGACGGGGCATGTAGACATTCGTGTAGGAATTATGATTTCACTTGAATGTGTGTGTTGACATTACATGAGTACCTAGGTGGGGAGTAACCCATGTAGGGAAATTCAACTACTGAGCATTGCTCACCCCGTCATGTGAAAAACATTTTCAGGTACTGGAGGTACTCAGGGCGAGGAGACACATCCAAGACCCTAGTGATGAAGAGAAGGCCAAATTTGGCCTTGTTATTGCATTTTGTAAATTATGGGAAGAAAACCCAGCTTTTCTGTATTTTTAAATAAAGGACAAGTTGTAATAAAATTTGTTTTTTTTATAATATATGCATTCTGGCAAGTTTCCAAATTTTATGGCCTTTGTAGCAATGAGGCTAATTGCTATTTTAGTGAGAAGAACAAAGAGAAAGTGCAGGTGATGAATGGGATTTGGCTATCGTTTCATGTACTTTGGTCAGATTAAAGCAACTGTCAATGTATTAGAGTGAATGGTGAGCGCAGAGCTGCGAGTGCCGCACACGCCGAGCCTATGCATCGCGCACAGTATAGCTCGCGACGGGCGCGAGGCGCTGCGACTGGGCTGCGATACGCTACGACAGATTTTAGATGCCTTATATCGCAACACCAATTTTTGTGTCGCGACATGGCCGGGTCGACCAGTCGGGTTTTCCTGGTCGCGACATGATTTTTTCGGCAGCAACAGGGCAAATTGCCGGGTGTCACGACACAAAGCCGCGTGGTGAGCCAGTTCGTCAATACGCCTTTATCATGGAATATGGGCATGGTATTTTGGTGTCGCCGATTATCAATTTTTGGTGTCGCGACATGGTCAAGTTATTACTGTACTGTGTTTTGGCCTGGGTGTCAGATAGAGGCACATATGATATACCATTTGTGTCACACTGTTTAAGGTACAGGAGGCCCCGTGTCACATGGACTAGCAGGTCGCACAAGGTTAGCCCTTGGGCATCATGACACGTGCCTCTGGTGTCGCTGACAGTCAAAGGCAGCCGGGGCGGTCCCGACCGAGCGCAGGTACCACAAGACAAGACAACGCCGCAACGCTACGATGGCCTAGGTAAGACAGCGCCCGCAAGGAAGGCAGTACCACTATGCACGCACCCCACCCGCGACAGCCAAACAAGGCATTGTTTTCAGTCATCACTAAGACCGCATACGGAACGACTGCTCCAGTTACCATTAAAAAAAAATTGGGATTAGCTGCCACAGGTTATCCTGATAAAGCGTGAGCCAATCTAGTAGAGAATACCTCCTACAAGGGCTACTCCCCACCTACGTGAATATGCAATGTTCACTCAACAATTTTATATTCACATTCCAACAAGAACATGCCAATTCTATATGAAATCCTACATGCCATGCCATGAAATGAGATGCGACTCATCATGTACCATGTGCCTTGAGTTCTCACTGACTCACTCACACAACGCCATTCCATGTAGAAAAAACTGTATTCTCGATGACATCCAATATCGCTTTCAAAAACAAAATTTATTTGTTTATAAACCAAAAGATTTTTGGATGGTACATCACAATGATCATTTTATATTCAAAATCTTGCGCCTTTGTGTGGGTAGCGGATTTTTGGTGTCACGTTGAAGGCTTCGCAAACCTAGACACTTTTACGGCCTTTTATCGCTGAGGACTATGTCTAACCATAATTGGCTTCACCCGGCGTGGATCGATCCTTTTTTGCTTATACCAACACACATTTTACCACGGACAATCGTGTGACCTGCTGATGTCCGCATTTAATCGAGCCCACCCAAATCAAACATCAAAACATATTTGTCGATTTACCAACCATGAACTGCACCCATTTAATGCGATGTCCTTGCAGATATGCTACGTGACATGTTATATCATTTCACATGCATAATAATGTTACATGGATAACACAATCCACACTTACCAGTGCCATGGATAATCACTTCACTTGCATATAATCGAAGATGATTATCTTATGTCACATATCGGCATGCATATATCAACATCACATATAACGCAGCATTCCATATTACGCAAAAACACACCCTCACAATCAAGCCATAATAGACCATGCACAGTTCTTGAACTCACTTTTAAACCATCCCCTAAAAGTTCTAAAAATCGACAAAACCGTTAAACAACATAGTTTGAGTAAACCCGAGAAATGGACCATAACTTGAGTCAGACAGTCCACTAAGATCTAAAGACTAAATCAAGCCATGATGGCATTGTAATTTCCAGTGTCAAAATTCCTTATTTTTACCAACTGAAACGTCCGTAAATTTGGACAATGTATGGGGTCAAATGAGCAGCCTCAGAGCTCCCGGGAAATGGACCATAACTTCGAGTTATAGAGGTCCATTTTGCAGATTCAAAGTCAACGATCAATTCTAATCAGGAGCGTGAAGCTGCCACTTCCATTACATAATTATCCACTTCATTCCACGAAAATCATCCCAAAATCTGGGACAAGATAAGGTTTTCACATCACATGTCAATACATTAGAATACTCGTGCAACAATCACATTTTTAGTAACAGTGAGCACCAAAATGCATCCACTAGAATGATGGTCAGATTCTAGACTCAAAGATCTTCCATAGAGCCCAAGAACGTGCGACCTGCCTCAGACGAGGTAATATATTGCTTAAAGTTTGAGTCTTAAAGGGTGTAAGGCTACGCAAAGCCCATATAAGTAGCTATTGTACACCAAATTTCCACTCCAAACAACTCTAAACATGTTCCAACCTGCTCCCAAGTAAAACCACAAAACCGCACCAAAACCGCTCGAATTAAAGATGACAAAACATGCCATAACATGGCAAAAACTATCCCAAACTCAGCCCAAAATCAGCTTCAAACAATCCCATCCAAATTTCAAAAGTAGAAGAAAATCAAAATAGGAAGAATCCCTACCTCTTGGAGCATAGGAAACACCGTTAGGAAGCTTCAAAACACCTCCTAAATCAAATCCTAAATGAAACCCTAACGCCCCTAAATCACAAGAAATGGGATTAAAGAACAAAACCTGTAGAGATTCAGTTCAATGTGGTTGTGCAGATGGACCCTTGCCGTCGCCGAGGTGGGGTCTGGTGGAGAAGGGAGGTGGGGTCTGGTGGAGAATGGAGGTGGGGTCTGGTGGAGAAGAAAAGCGGGGGAAGGGAGAAAAGAATGGAAGGTGGAGAAGAAAAGGGGGGAAGGGAGAAAAGAATGGATATCGGGATTATAAGATTCAATAGCCGGCGTTGGGAACGCCGCCCTTTAGTTAAACTCCAATAACCGCTGCTCGTAACGCCGACCATTGAAAAATTTTTAAGTTTAATAGCCGGCTGCCAGAATGCCTACGCTTGAATTTTCTAGTGCCGCTCACAACGACGGCCATTGCCACCCTGTACTAATGCGCACTAGTTTGGTCATATTTTTCAAACCACCATTAAAATTCGGATTTTTAATTTCAGAAGGACTATTCACGTCAAAAACTCTAAAAGTACTATTTCAAATAATAACATTTTTTATTTACCAATAATAATGTTAGGCCGTTAGGAGTTTGTTTTTATTTTGGCTTTTTAAGTAAATCAATTTTCTTTGTAACATTATATTATTTGTTTTGTTTTTATGATTTATTGCTGAATTTAAAATAAAATAAAATTGGCTGAATAGAAAAATCCAGATTTTCACACTTAAAACAAGAGTATGAGAATACTATACTTATGATCCCCAAATATATGAATATTCGTTATCCCTAAATCTGGTGTTTGATTTCTCAGAATTTTATTAACAAAACAGAGAAAGATGATTGAGATTTGAAACAAAAGTAATCGTTGAGCCTCTCGTCATCCCATCGGAACTTCGATTGTGTAAAGTAAACTCTCACATTCTCATATGGTTTTAAAAATACCATAGCTGGAAGGACTTAGTACCTGTCAACAAAGCCTTTTATTTGTGTCCTTGAAAGAAATTAATAAAATTATTTCTTTCATTCCAAAAAAAAAAACAAAAACACACAATTCTTGTATGGTTCTTGTTAGTGTTTTTTAAAACTATTCTTGAGAACAGTTTTTGAAATTGCAAACCAATCAAACAGAAAATTAGAAAAATACAAGAAAAAAAAAGAAGGAAATTGCACTATGCATAGTAAATGATCTCAATGGATCTGTATAATTGATTCAATTGAAACACATTCTTGGCATTATAGAATAACGCATGAAAAAAAAAAATTGATTTGGATGAAAAATACCTAGGATGAGGCGCATGATAGCGAAGGACTGGAGTGAGTTGGACGGATCGGAGGGCTGAAAAGGAAATGAGACAGGGTTGCGAAAGATGAAAAATGAAGCCATCGATGGAGGCATTCTCATTCTCATGTTCTCTCCTTCTAATGCTCCTACCACCATAGCTGACTTTTCTTTTTGAAGATTCCCTCTTATTTCTGTGCTCCGCAACAAAGATCTCAATCTTCGCCGCTGTTTCAACCGTCAACAACACCAAGATCTTCAACAATGGCTTCAATCGAAGGCTTCGTTTTTCACCTTTCGCCATACTCCATTCTCCATTCTCCGTTCCCTTTTCAGCCCTCCGATCCTTCCAACTCAGTCCCGCCGTTTGCTATCATGCTTCTTCTTTGTGTCATCTTTTCAAGAATCCCAAATTGGATTCACTTTTCCTATTCTTTAATTCAGATCGGAATTTCGCACCAACCCAACAAAACAGAAAAATAGGGATAAAAAATGGAGAAAAAATAAAACAGAATTTCACAATGAGCAGTGTGCTGACGTTTGCACGCACGGTTCTTTTTTCTTTTCTTCTTCTTCTTTTTTTTTTTTTTTTTTTAATTTTTGGACATTAATAGGTTTTTTTTTAAATTACTATATAAATTAAAAACTAAAATAATGTCAAAACCAATCTGTTTCAACAACGTAGCAGTTACTATCTACAACATTTAAATTTTTTAAAATGATTTGATATCTTAAAATGATTTAAGTAATAAACAAAAATAATTAATTTATTCGTAAATTTATAAAATTCTTTTACTCTTTTTTACTTGATTTATTTTGAATTATTTATGTAAGTTTTTTGTTGTACGCTGCTTCAATTATTATTGAAAATTTTCACTGAATGTAAATATATTAATTAAATAATTAAGAATAAGTTATTAAATTATCACATAATTATATTAAATAATATTAACACTTTAAATACGAAATTAAATAATCAGTTTTAAGTTAACAACTTCAAGGGTGTTTAATTAGTAAATACTTGAATTTCAATAATATTTTTTTACTTTAATTTTTTGAATGAAAAAAATTAAAATACTTGAGTTTTAAAATAAGGAAACTCTTCTTAATCAATGAAATAAGAAATAAACGATACTTTTTTTTTAAAGAAAATAAACGATAATTTAAATTCTGAAATTTACATGTAGAATAATGATAATTACTAAAAACATTCTAATTCAATAAACCTACATATGAATAAATCACATACCTAACCGTAAACTACTATCTTTCTCTTGAAGTGCACTAACAGGGCCAACATCCTGCCTTAGTTCTTCCAATATCTTTCCTTCCTCATCAAGTCTTATCCACTTGACTTTGAGCTTTGGTATTCCACAATTATTTTACGCAACCCAAAACTCCCTACAAGTGTTTCTTTGAATATTATTCTGACATCCAACAAGTTGTGGAAAAATGTCAGTGGTTTGAGATTTTTGACCTCGAAGCCAATATCTCGTGACTTTGGCAGCAGTAGTTTCAATAACTAAAACAAAATCATTATCTTTGTTTAAGGCAACCCCTTTTGAAAATGATAACCCTCTTAGCAACACTGTCACTTTTTTGGTTCTCAGATCATATTTTGTGACGCCCCAAAACCCGGGGGTCCGTTAACAACCCGTCAACCCACGGAATACTGTGTGGGATGCTCTGCAACCCGACACCACTCACCTAAAATCGGCAGTCACCTTGTACGAGGAGCTCTACCCAAGGTATAAAACCTCGTCTCCAACAATTAACAATGACCACATTGTATTCACATGCGAGTAAAATAATGGCCACTTGGGCCCTGATCAATACTCACAAAATACATCAACTATATACAATAGTTTAAGAGTTAATAAATTACTCTTTACCAAACATATATCAAGATTTACAATTTTAATACATGTTATGCAAAACGAATACCCAAGCCACAACCCATTTTCTTCTAAAATGCGTCTCTAGTAGCCGCTATCCTCCCCAGAGCACCATGTACCTAAAATAGTGACCCGACAGGTGAACAGCCCGTAGTGATAATTTCCCCAATGCGGTTACTCCCCACCTAGGTGCACATGTCATGACAAACAATCACATCCAAGCAATTACATGAACCTACTCTAATGTCCACATGCTCAACTGTCTCAGTCCTCACCGAATTCTCACATATGCCTAAAGTCGACGCGAGTAAATATCCAGCTTTTCTCAAACAAAGCTTTTTGTTCTCGAAACGACATCGAAGTTTTGCAATATATTTGACTACCGAGGCGTAATATACTGATAACCCGGTCACCGGGCCCTCCGACGTGGAATCGCTGGACAATCTCCCAACACGATTCTCCGAAAATCTTCGTCGAAATCTTTCACAAACGGCTGTGGTTTTCTTTCATGTCATGCACTCACTCCTAATATTCTAGTGGTGCCCAAAGCATATGGAATGCATTATGCCAATCCCAACAAACTCATGCTAATAGAGGCAACATGTATATACTAACATAATTAATCCACATAAATCATGTTATTAAATTCACATCAATAACACCAAAAAATTAGCTCACATGGGCTAATTAACAAACACACAAGCAATTCATTTGAACCACCAACATCATAAAAATTAACACCAAAATCATGTAACTATTCAAGTGAACAATGAAACCCTCGGGTTGGCACTGTTCATGGCCACAACAATGAGGATTTTCTCCACTCAGTTCAAATGTTTTGAGACCGAAAACACGACTAATCCAAGCCTCAGAACATCTCCAACCATTTACACGGCTCTTAGCCAAAGAATAACACAAGTAGGAAAAGATCCCTACCTCGAGTCACAAATTCCACCAAATCAAGAGATCTCACGCAGAGCTCGCCGTAGATCGACTCGCTTGTTCGTCGAGAACCGACGGTTCGAACGGCCAAAAATCTAGAGAGAAGGCACACCTTCTCTCTCTAAAAATTTGGATCCAACCTACTGCACGATTTTTGCTTCTTTGGAGAAGAAGATCACTATTCTTCTTAGTTTTATTCTTATTAAACCTTTCAATAATTTCCATTGTGTCCTTTTTGTCTTGATTTTTGACACTTTGCACAATCTAGGCCATTCATCTCATCCTCTCACTAATCATGCAGTGTCACATGAGTACAAGTAGTAGGTGACTCTTGTCACGTCACATGTCTTTCACGAAATGCTTTGTATAACTCCGACACCCTATGGCTCAAAAACATGAATTCCCACTGCCTCGACCGACGAAATTTGACGTGATAGCCAGATTCACGAGACGATTCCAATCCAGAAGTTCCTTTGTCATCCGAGATCTAGAAAATTTCGATTTCACCGAAATTACCATTTTTCCATTTTTCGTAAAATTGGAATTTTCTGCCCTACATTCTCCCCTCCTTAAAAGGAATTTCGTCTCGAAATTCTGAACAATCACAACCATTCACATGCATATGCAATGTGCACTACCCCATGCATGTAAACTAGTCATTTAAGTATTAAATGACTAAACCACGTACCTTCATCCCTAAACAAGAAGGGATAGGTGCCCCGCATCATGGGCTCGCGCTCCCACGTTGACTCCTCCACTCCACGGTGCTGCCATAGCACCCTCACTAGCCTCACGATCTTGCGTCGCAAAACTTGATCCCGGCTATCCACAATGCACACTGGTCTCTCCTCGCAGGTCCCATCCGTGTCAACCCCACCTCCTCAATCCACTACATGAGCCAGATTTAGAGTGCGTACCGAGCATGGAGACGTGAAAAACCTCGTGGACACCTGACATGCTGGGCGGTAAAGCCAACCGGTACGCTACTGTGCCTACCCTCTCGAGTATCTCGAAGGGCTCCACAAACCCCGATAACTTCCCACGTTGTCGAACCCACTACTCCTCTTAGAGGCATCACCTTCAGAAAAACGTGATCTCCAACCTCGAACTCTAAGGGTCACGCCGCATCAAGATAGCTCTTATGTCATTTCCCGATCCATGAGAAGACGCTGCTGTGATCAAGTCACCTTATGGGAGGTGTCTCTAATCATATCACATCTCGTTGACGGAGCTCTCCAATTCCTGGCCCAACATATTCTAAGTGGATCTCGTACGGGGCCTCATATACAATGCCTCATATGGTGCCATCTCGTATACTCACTGATAATCGTTGTTGTAGGCGACTTCACTAAGGCAACTGCCTTCCTAGCTACCCTTATGATCCAGACGCATGTTGGCAAAAGAGATGTTCTCTAACACCTATATAGTCCCTCTCTCGACCGACCATCCGTCTGCTGGGGAGTTGTACTCGGTCGGGCCAGCCCATAACCTTTGGAAACTCTTCCAAAAGTGCAACGTAAACTCTGCCCTATCCGACACTATGGATACCGGTACTCCACAGTCGAATTATCTCGAATGTACAACGGCATAATCTCTCCAATGCAGTACATCCGACCGCTAGGAAAATGTGCCGACTTCGTGAGCCGGTCCACTATCACCCATACCGCATTATGTCCTTGCGGTGTCCATGGAAAGTGGGTCACAAAATCCATCGTGACGTGCTCCCACTTCCACTCAGCCACCTTTTAATGGCCGGGCAGCCTTTGCCGGCTTCTCGGTACTCAACCCTAACTCCGCCGACACGGAGACATCGCCGAACAAAACCCTCACTGTCTCTTCATTCCGCTTCAAGACATCGACGACTAAGATCTCGTACATATTCGCAAGCACTCGATGCACAAGAATCGAGCGTTGAAACCCTCGAGAATCTCCTCTCAAATCGGCCAACTGGGAACCACTCACCGTTCTCTATACCAAAGATCATTATACGCTGATCTGGCCCAACCGCCACTTCAGAGACTTCGACTGCACTCCGGTCCTTGATGGACACTATCTCCGCTTCCTGTCCCTAAGACTCGATCACTCTTACTCACCGTAGACCTGTGTAGCTACTAAACTCCTCAACGCATTCCCGAGTCAAGCCGTAGTACTGTAGCCCAAACTGTCCCACAGTCTCGAGCATCCGCCACTCCCGGGAAACTATACTAGCCAATGCTCCCTGTGACTTCCGACTAAGTGCATCAGCGACCGCATTTTCCTTATCAGGATGGTAATGCAAAGTGAAGTCATAATCCTCTAAGAACTCCATCCATCTACGCAGACTCATATCGAGGTCCCGCGGCCACAAGTGAGCATATACGTGACTTTGTGGTATGAGTACACCTCAAATTGTTAACCATATAACAAGGGTGCCAATCTTCAAGGCGAAACTACTTGGCCGCCAACCCATGTCATGTGGGTAATTTCGCCTCATGATTCTTCAACCGACGGAACCTGTTACCACCTCCTGACTACATCAAAACACATCTCGCCCGCCGAGGCATCACAATACACCGTAAATCCCTATCCCCTCGTTTCCTCGGACTCATCAAGATAGGAGTAGTAGTGAGCCTCCTTCAACTCCCTCAAATGTCTCCGCATCCACATCCAATCAAACTCGACCTTCCGTCAATCTCGCCATAGGTGCCGCCAATCGAGAAATCTCACGAATCTCCCAGAGTACCCAACCAATCCCAAGAAACTACGTATTTTGAAGACTGACACTTCGCCTTTCCCAACTCATCACTACCGACTTCTGTAGTCCACCGACACATCGATGTCGACACCACGTGTCCCAAACTCACCCAAAGAAGCCAAACTCGCACTTATCGAACTGTGTGCCAACATGATCTCTCAAGAATCGCAAACAATCCTCAAGTGATACTCATGTTCCACTTTGACCTGAGAGTAGATCAAAATGTCATCCACGAAGACTACGACAACCGATTCGGGATAGGCAGGAACACCCGGCGCATGATGTCCATGAATGCTGCTGGCGCATTTGTCATGCCCCGATTCCCGATCTGACCCGACACATTCGAATCCGACCGGGTGCGACCATATACTGACTCTTACCTGATTTTTCTCGTAGCCGTATCTTTACCTGTATACAAACAATTTCTGTAATAACAAAAATCATTTACATATACAAAAGAACTACCACCGGAGTGGTGTCCATCAAAATCTCTACACATATACAGAGTTCCTTTTTCTTATACATGTACAATTTCTATTACAAAATATCAGAGATTGCGTAGCTAAATACTGTGAGCACCTATCTCGAGTCACCGTTTGGCGATGTGGAATGTCCCGTCCTTCAATTCCCTTCGCACCTACATGGATCAACACCCGCACTAAGCTTTACCGCTAGGAACATACATGGACAACCACCAATGGTGACTGTCACAAGCTTATACATATGCATTTCATATCTGCATTATTCATATAACTTAATTGCTTATCATCTTTACATTCATATCGCATGTCAATCTCTTTCTGGGTACATATTCTAAGGCTCGGCATATCTTTATCTATACTTTTACCGTATTCCGTTTTCTCTACCTTACATATCTCGATATACTTCATCTTCATATCTCCCATAGGAGTATAAGACTTATATTTTTACTATCATATCATATACTATCATATGTTTCTATCACATATACTTTGCCTATTTCTTGTCATTTGCTTATATCGTATACTTGATCTATTTCATATTATTTCAGATCATGTTTTCAAGAAGTTTCCTATACTTTCATGTTCATTTCCTTTTATGTTAGTATACTATGCATGTATCATATACTTTCATATCTCGTATACTTTCATATAACCTATCTTATACTGACTTGTACTTTTATCTACATTCCTATACTTTTCATATACGATACTTTTGTATGCTTTCAACTGATACTTTTCATGCACTATATTTTCCTATGTTTTCCATACTATACTTTTCATATTCCTTTCTTTTATTTACTTTCTATGTTTTTACTTGTTCATATCCTTTCGTGTACTATACTTTGTACTTTCTATATACTATTCATGTACTGCTCATGTACTATTTTCATACCTATATTCATGTACCTGCCTAATTTCATACCGTCATCTTCACTTTACTTGTTCTTCAGAATCGTTTATACTTTCTCATCGCATAGCAAAGGTTATGCTTCTCATATCATGTCATATCATATACTTTGCATTTATTTCACTCGACCATAGAATTGGCATCCACACCTACGCATCTCGACATTTAACTCACACGCTTGTCTATTCAAGAAGAATGCGGATTGTTTATTTATCAGCATGAGTCACTGGACTATGGGACTGACATCTTCACACAGATCTCGATAGGAATCTCGTCATGTTTGTCATTCAAGAAAGCAATGTGATTACATATTACACATTTAATTCTGTGGCTCAATTTCGAATATATAGAATTGACATTCACGATAGATTCGATAGGGAATCTCGTCATGTTTGTCATTCAATAGCAATGTGATTACACATTTAATAGTATGCGTCACTTTGACTATAGAATGGACATTCACGACAGATTCGATAGGGAATCTCGTCATGTTTGTCATTCAGTAGCAATGTGATTACACATTTAATATATGAGTCACTTTGACTATAGAATTGACATTCACGACAGATTCGATAGGGAATCTCGTCATGTTTGTCATTTAGTAGCAATGTGATTTCTGGTACTTGTATATTTTCTTTTATCGAGGTTTCTTATTTCATTCATATTGTCATATTTACTCTATATTTTCATCTTATACTTTTCATATACTATACTTTTCATACTGTACTTTTCATATGCTTTTCATATACTATGCTTTTCATATACTTTATCTATCATATACATTTCGTGTCATTGATATTTTATTTCTTATACTTGTATACTTGTCATATACTTTTCTCTATAAGGCACATATTCATATCTTTTTCTATTATTTAGTTTTTGTTTTCGTCTCATATATCATGAATGCATCTATGCACTCTTGTATTCATATATTCATATATATTTTTATATATTCATATCTCTTATATCATCTATACATCATATCCTTTTTATATGCTTTCTATCAGATTTAGTTATTCATGTACTTTCTATATTCATGTATGTTTCATAATTTATATATTCCATATCATATACACTTATATTCATATACTTTCCTATACATGCTTCTACTGTCAGATGTATTTATATTGTATTTCATATACTGTTCCATATTACTTACTTTGTCATGTCTTTACTATGCCTATCATTCATGTACATGTACTTATTCTTGTGCTTTGTCATCTTTTACTTCTCTCTATCGTTCTCAGCATTTACGCATTTCTATCATTTGTTCTTAGCATGTTCTATATTTTCCTTGTTTCATGCCTATTACATATGACACCTCATATGCTTGTAAAGTATGATGTCCATGAAATCACACCTCATTCATATATTCTTATTCCTCTATGAATCTATTTTACTTAGGAATTGGAATCAATCTAATTGACTCATCCAAATCCAAGTTATGGCATTTTCATGCCAACTAGTCATTTTACCGATTACACTAGGGACAGTTTGTATTACTAATTTTTACAGGGTATTAACTTCATATTTGACACTAGGTATTTGTATTCATTTAAAGCTAAGGTGCTAAGGGTTCTATCCCAACTTGAATCACCCAATTCGGAGAACCGGAACTCGAGTTATGACCTAGACACCCGGGATTACTCTATGTTCAAAACTGGAACCAGAATTTGGCTTGAACATAGCCCCACTTTAAGTGAATTGTTGGGCCACTTAGAGTCAGAATTTGACGAGGTCTAATTCTGTATGTTTAGTTCTCCTGGAAGTCTATTTTAAGTATCCACTTGAATCACTCAATTCGGATAAGAAATGAGCAAGTTATGGCTAAAATACGAAAACTGGTCATAACAGAAAACAGTAACAAGACATGTACCGCACACCCCGACCTGCACACACGCCGGGCCAAAACGACTGTAACCCAACATGTACCGGTACAGGTTCAAGGTGTACCGGTACATGTCACCGAAAATTGCCCAGAATGTGTATTTTTCACCCATTTTTCCATATTTTTCTACCCAATCAACTCTATACTCCATATACACCTCAAAACCATTTCCTATGCATCTTGTAATCTCTTTTCTATTCAATTCCTCTTCCAATACTTATCTTTACTCCAAAAATCTTTCTTGGAATTTCTCCAAACAACTCTAATATGGGTTATGACCCATACACAAAACCAAACATATAATTAGGGTCATGTTCTAAACCCTAACTCAATTACTTAAAATTAAACCATGAATCCAACCTCAAAGGGGAGGATTCTATACTTTTCAGGTTATTTAAGGTTTCTACCAACCATGTTCTTCCTGAGTACTTGGTTACATGAACCCGGTGCAAAACCCCTAGGTTCAAGATATTAATCATACATACCAAAGATCCATACTCAAGTTTAGTAGTTCCATACCTTTGATCTTAGTTTCTCTTCTTCTCCTCTCTTCTTCTTCTCTTCCTCTTCCTCTTCTTCTCTCTTTTCCTCTTCTCTTCTCTCCCTCTCTACTGTTCTCTCCCCCAATTTGAGACCAAATTCTTGTCTTAAATCACAGCTTATTAAGGCCATATGTTCTCACAAGTCATTTTTAATTTCTTTTTCTCATTTTCTTGCATCTTGGTCCCCCATTTCTTCTATTTCAAGACCCTACCTATTAAATTTCATTTTTGGCATCCCATCTTTTCACAATTTCCATAATTGCATATCAACTTATTGATTTTGCCTCTCAATCCTCAAGTGGTAAATTACATATTTACCATTGGCTTTATTATAAATTTTGGGTCTCTTATTTTATTTCCGAAAATTTCTGTTTAGCTTTTAATATACCCTAAACAAGTTCGAAAATTGCTAGGGTATATTTTGGGATGTTACAATTCTCCCCTCCTTATAAGAATTTCGTCCTTGAAATTCATACTATGCGCTGGTTCGTTTCCTATGTCAAGTCCTTTCTTTCATATCTTACATATGACCTTTTCTATACTTTCTTTCATTTCTATTCTCTATGTCATGTCTATATCATTTCACTATCATCTATACATAACACAAGGACATCCACATCAGAGGCCAATACTTTTCTATACGTATCCATGTCCATCTTTTCTATCATATACTCTATCTAGACTCGCTTCTTATACTCTATCTAGACTCGTAGCTTATACTTTATCTAGAATAGCCTAAACATAGGCTTATCCAGAAACGACTAAACCTTTGCTCTGATACCACTTGTCACGCCCCGATTCCCGGTCTAACCCGATTGGCGGATCCGAACCGAGTTCGGGGTGCGAGACCATATACTGGGACTCTTTACTTGACTTTTCTCAGAGCTGTACTTGTACCTGTGGGTATACAAACAATTTTTGTAATAACAAAAATCATTTACATATACAAAAGAACTACCACCGGAGTGGTGTCCATCAAAATCTATACACATATACAGAGTCCCTTTTTCTTATACATGTACAATTTCTATTACAAAATATCAGGATATTACGAAGTGGCCGGTGAGCACCTATCTCTCGAGCTCCATCGCTAGCGATGTGGAATGTCCTCGCCCTTCTAGTTCTCTTTGGTACCTACATGGATAGAACACTGCGCTGCTTTTTACGCTTAGTGGGAACATAAGCACTGACAACCACCAATGGTGATTGTCACAAGCTTACTACATATGTATTTCATATATCTATACATATTCATATAACTTTAATTACTTATCATCTTGTTATTCCTATTGCATGTCAATCTCTTTCTAAGATTATTATTCTATGTCTTGGTATATCTTTTATCTATACTTTTACTGTACCTCGCTTTCTTACCTTACATATCCCGGGATAATTTCTCATCTTTCATATCTCCCATAGGGAGTATAAGACTTCATATATTTTTACTATCATATCATATACTATCATATGTTTTTAATACATATACTTTGCCTATTTCTTGTCATTTTCTTATATCGTATACTTGATCTATTTCATATTATTTCTTGTATCATGTTCTTTGCAAGTTTCTTATACTTTCATGTTAGTATACTGTGCATGTATCATATACTTTCATATATCGTATACTTTCATATAACCTATCTTATACTAACCTATACTTTTATCTACATTCCTATACTTTTCATATATGATACTTTTGTATGCTTTCATCTGATACTTTTCATGTACTATATTTTCCTATGTTTTCCATATATACTTATAATTTTCATATACCTTTTCTTTATTTAATTTCTCATACTTTACTTGTTCATATCCTTTTCGTAATTATGCCTGTACTTTCTATATAATCGTATTCAGTACTATTCATGTAATTATTTTCATATACCTATATATTCATGCATCGCTCATTTCATATACTAGCCATTCAGACTTTTACTGCTCTTGTAACTGTTTATACTTTCATCGCATACAGTTGCTATGCTTCATATCATGTCATATCATATACTTTTCATTTGGCGTTTCACTCGACCATAGAATCGCATCCACGACATATTCTCGGAATTCATGTTTGTCATTCAAGAAAGCAATGTGATTACACATTTAATAATATGAGTCACTTTGACTATTATGAATCGACATTCACACGCATGTATTCGATAGGGAATCTCGCCGTTTGTCATTCAAGAGCAATGTGATTACACATTTAATAGTATGAGTCACTTTGACTATAGAATGACATTCACGCATGTGATTCGATAGGGAATTCGTGACGCCCAACCTCGGGGTCCATTGACCACTGGCAATCCGCTGAAGACTGTGAATGCCCAGACCATTTTCAGAAAATCGCGCAGTCTCCTTTGTACGGAGCTCTACCCAACACAAAACCTACATATACCGTCCCAAACAATGTAGCAATATATCCAATATATCCAATATATCCAATCACATGAGTAATACGACCACCTGTCCACAAACGATACTCATAATACATACTCAACTATGAATCCAACTATATACCAAATAGTTACAAGAGCCAATATTTTCACTTTATACAATACATATATTAAAATTACGAATACATGTATATATCATCAACCAAAGCCACAACTTAAGCTTCACACAAATTTCTCGCCTCAGATCGAGCCATCCCTCTGTGACGCCTCTCGTACCAGAAAATAATATCCTCGACAAGTGCTGAAGCACGCCGCAAATGACCGCCTCTAGCGCTACTCCACCTAAGTGCAAAGGCAATGTTCCAAAATAAAATACATTCAAGCAAATGCATGATCCTACTTGAATGTCTACACGAATTAACTCGCATCCCGAAGTCCTCATCGACACTCTCTCACACTCGCCTAAGCCTCGTATGAGAATTATTGTTTTGTTAGTTTGTGGACAACCCTCCGATGTGTGTATATCAATTGGGCAGCTCCGACGATTGATATTATTTGTGGACTACCCTCCGATGTATATCAATTGGGCAACCCGACGCATCGATCTTTTAATTTGACTAACCGATAACACTAATACTTTTTAGACAACCCTCCGAACCATTTTTCTCTAGACTCATCTCATACTCACTCCTATACCCTAGTGGTGTCCAGCAGTTAAGGAATGCATGTATGCCAATTCCAATACCTAACACCCCGTCCGAGAGAGTGTACAAATACATGATACCCAGGGGTGTATAAGAGTACCAAGTACTCACATATTAGTATTTGGAGACTAAAATACAGCAAAGAAATCTCTAACTGACCAGGGTAATAAAACCAAGGGTACAATGGTCATTAAGCAAATGGATATGGAAATTAGAAACAAATTAGAGATGGGCCATAGTAGAAATTGAATAAGTTACAATTGCAATAATTAAGAGAAGAGGGCTAATTTCACTTAAGGCAAAATATGAGGTTAATGTGGGAGCACAAACAAAATAACTCATTTTTGTCTCATACTAAGTTAGGGTTCAATGATTTCAGAGAGAGGAGAAGAGAGCCAAGAGCAAGAGGAAGAGAAGGAAGAAGAAGGAAGAGGAGAGGTTCAAAATCGTATGCTCTTTGTCTTAGAATCAAGTGTGTATGGGATTTCTAGGGCTTTGCATGGAGATTAGTTCTCCTTGGTCTAGGTTTGCAAAGAGCACATTAAGCTTTTGAATGGTTGGGGTTATGAGAGTAAACCCCAATTGATGCAAAGAAACTTGGAATCATCAAATTACATGATGTAGAAGATCTGCGGACCTTAGGTAGTGTTCTGGATTTTTTCACCTAAGGTTTTGTGTTTGAGGTTCCAAAGCACCAATTCAAATGTTGTGCAGTGGTTTTTAGATAAATTCCAAGTCAAGTTTTTGAGGTATTATGAATTATAGAAGAGTATGGAGTGATTGGGCATCAAAAGTAGGAGAAATACCAAAACTGGCATTTCGGTGTCTTGTACCGGTACAATTTGAACTTGTACTGGCAACATTTTATTCTGGTCATTTATTAACTTGTACCGGTACAAGTTGTGACATGTACCTACAACCTGCTCTGGTTTTCCTGTTTCGACCAGTTGTATTTCCACATGTAACAATTTCATTTCTATCCGATTTGAGTGATGCAAGGGCCACGTAAAATAGACTTCAAGGAGAACAAAACTTAAGAAGTAGAATTACTAGCTCTGATCCTAAGTGGCCCAAAAATTCACTCAAAGTGGGGCCATGTGCAAGAAAAATTTGTATCAGGCTTTGATTACAGAGTAGTCCGGTTGTTTCTGACGCATCCTGAGAGTTTCAGTGTCTAATTATGATTCCAGTTGGAAGAACCTTTAAACTGCGAAGCTGGAAAGAGCAGTGAAGAGTGTGACTGCTTCAGGAAGTACGTTAAGTTATGCTATTAATTTTTCAATGTATTTGCTTGAGTGTAAAGCTGCAAAGTGATGGGTGTGGAATCGTGCTCAAGTTACTGTCAAGAGGTGATGTTCAAACTATTTTTTCAAATACTGGTATATTATTATTATTATTTATAAAATTGTTTACACTGGTATTTATTTTGAATGGAACCATTTTCAAGAAGCAAGCAATCAATTAGAAAGCAAATGGTTTTGAAGTTAAACCATTTTTGAAAAGAAAGTTGGTTTTAAATAAAGCCATAATTAAGCAAGTACAAGTGGAATATTTGAAAGCAACCATTTTTCAGCAGTTGAAGGTACCCGCTTTAAATCAGAAAACCATTAGCAAAGAGCAAGCAATGAAAGTTTGTGAAAACAAGGCCTTCCCTAGTTTTAAGCAAGCAAACTGTCAGTAGGTATCCCGCAGGGTACCTGGGTGGGTAATAGATTTCATAAGATCATTAGAAGCTGTCTGGTCATGAAACTTAGGACATACATCATATTTAGCGAGACTGTGGCATCGCATGTGGGTATATAAGGGTTATGAGCTCAACTTGGTATATATGATGGCGACACGCAGGTCAATTCCAATTCATATTCACCGGAAAAGCAGACGCGACAGCGGTCCTTCACCCACACTCCGCCAGTGCCATTGTGTGTTCCTGTTCACTAAAGGTATGATAAGCAAAATAGCCTCCATTGGTTGATGTTTTATATTGATATGCTGTTTGAAAATCAACTATTAGTCTCGGTCGCCTGTGCTTCCTGAGAGTTTTAAAGCACCTGCTGAGCCCAGTTCCCGCTAGATTTCAAACGACCTGGCTGAGCCAAGCTCCTGGAGTTTATCTTTCAGCATGTGGTTGAGCTCAAGTTCCCATTTTTATGAAAAAAGTTTGAGAAACTTTAAAGCAAATGTTTAGAAAGGTTTAAGAACTTTTCACATGATAAAGCAAGCAAGCAAGAAAATTTGTGAGAAGTTTTATAAACTTAAGCAAGCAAGAAATAAGAGTTTTACAAGCTTTTAAAGAAAAGGTAATAAAGCAAGCAAGTACCAAAGCAAGAAGCAAAGAAAAGGTTGAAAATCTTTAAAAAGCAAGGTACAAGAAAGCTTTTGAAAATAAATTGTAAAGAGAGTTTTGCATTTGATATGTTTTCCTGAAAAGAAAACCTTTATAAAGTATCATTTCACCACCAGCTCGTTAGCTCATTAGTTTCCATTTAAAACTATTTTCCTGTGCACAGTATCGTTAAAGATCTGGGAGTGGTCAATAGGATTGGTCCTGACACGCTTTAAGTAGTCGTGGTATTAATAAATATTTGTAAGGAACATACTTTGAATTTGTATATGGAACATATGTATGTACATAGTTTAGTGTGATGGGAATGCGATGGTATGTCGGTTGCCATATTTTCGATATAGTGTAAATGATGTATACGATTTGGGAATAGACTATGCAACACACTGTCGGTTTTTCCGCTGCTAAGATTTTACCAAATCCTAAGTTAGTAATAAACACAAAAAAATGAAAATTTTTATAGGAGGTTTAAGTAAGCAATACGGCCGCTTCATTGTGATTTTAGTCGCGAGGTAATGGTTGGGATTGTGAGTGGCCGGCACGCCCGCCGTAGGGGGTGGGTGTGTCAAACATGGTATCAGAGCATAAGTAATCGCAACCATGCATGTTCCTAACTTAGAGTACATACATAACAAGTGATTCAGCATTAAACGCTTGATATTTTGGTAATTACAGCACTATGTCGTGAAGAGGACTAGAGGTCGCCTTAGAGAGTAGTTCAGTTAGTCGAGCCGTCCCGCAAGACCTAAGAGGGGACGAGCACGCAGCAGGTCTCCACTCACACGCATCTATGAATCACCTCCGTGCCAGCAGGCCGCCGGACCATCTGCGCCACCAGAAGGTGCTCAAGTGCCAGGACTCTTTACGACAGAGCAAGTGGCACAGATTGCACAGATAAGAGGGCAATAGCATCCGATAATAGCCAAGAACTCCTCCAATCGCCACCTATAGAGGTTATGGAAGAACCTGGAGGTCAATAGAGAGAGTACAAAACCGGGTGCCAAGCCATATGGTGATCGAAGCGGCTGGTTGTGAACAGGCCAGGAGTAAACAAGATTTATGGAGTTGGTTATGGGCTGCGGATGAGCAAAGGGTCTTGTTTTCCAGTTTTACGATGGAAAGCGGGGCTAAAGGTGGTTGGGATCTTAGTAGAAAGAAGGTATCTGATGGAATAACATGGGACGATTTGGCGAGTGACCGATTCTTTCTCGAGTCACAAGGATTAGTGGGGAGTTCTTCAAGTTAGAGCGGAAGAACATGTCGTGTCAGAGTATGAGAGAAGAAGTTCTCGAGCCCAGATTAGATTGGTTCCATACATTCAAGCGGATGAAGTCACACAAAAAATGCATGAGAGTTTATACAGGCTGACATAGGATCGAGTGCATTTATCGAGTGGTCCGTGAGAATAGATTTGGGGACTTAGTTGAGAGGCCGCTGCGAGAGTTGAGCAAAATTACTACATTCATGTATCGGAGTAGGCGGGAAAGTAAAGTAAGGAGTGCACGAGGCGAGTCCCGACAAAGCTGCGGAATGATATAGCGAGAAGAAGAACAAGGGGCGAGAGGTTCTGGTCGGTGCAAGTCGGAGCTATCTTTAGTCGAGGGGATCGATGAGGCCCCCCGGTTGCTAGCGGTGGCACCCGAATATTCCTCCTAGTTTGTCATATGTGTCGGAAGCGACACCATGGGTCTTGAGGGGGTGATACGGGGTGTTTCGCGTGGCGAAGGCCGTTTATTAAAGGGTGTCATCGGTGATTAAGATGCGGAGACATCGGTGGCGATCCCCAGCTACGGTCACGGAGATGAGCACACAAAAGTCGACGGGGCTTCCGGGCGGAGGGCTGCTGCAGCGGGTAGAGGTGGTCGTGGTAGAGGTAGAGCGATTACTTGAGGGGATCTGAGACGAGGCCACTTTCGAGGCGAGTATATCTTTGTATTTCGGCAAGATGCGGATCACGACGGATGTGATCCAAAGCTGGTATTATTTCTATCGCCCAGTCATGATGTAGCGCCATTAGTAGACTGGGAGCTCACGCATTCATTTTGCATCGAGCCATTCTTAGATCGTTTCGGATAGAGACCCGACCCTTTAGAAGGTGTATAGAGTTTCCGCTTCCGGTTGGAGATCCATTTACTCCTGACGAGTAGTCGAGGAGATAGTAGAGTTACGATTGAGGGCGGGAGTTCAGCGGATGCGCCTTCCCAGATATGAGGACTTTGATGTGGTTCTCGGTATGGATTAATTTTGTCTCGCCATAGATCCACATTAGATTATAAAAGCGAGTAAGAGTTGCATAGGCCCGAAATTTGGAGTAAAGTTCGAGGATTACGTAGAGAGTTATCTTCTGTATGATCTCGCTTCGCAGCGGCCACGAGGAAAATGCTACGTAAAGGTTGTCGGGGTTATCTAAGCTTATGTGGTGGAACGGGGGAAGGAGAGGGCCCCCATATTGGATGAGATTCCGGTTGTTAGAGTTCTAGATGTGTTCCGGATGATGCTCCAGGGACCTCCGAGAAGAGAAGTGGAGTTCACCATTGATTTGATCCCGAATTTGAGCCATTTCCATTCCTCCTTATAGGATGGCTCTGCGGAAGTTAAGGGAGCTTAAAGGCTCGGTTAAATTGTTGAGTAAGGGTTTATTAGGCCAGGGCATGTCCCACGTGGGAGCTCCGAGTTCTCTTCGTGAAAAGAAAGATGGGAGTTTGCAGTTGTGTATAGATTACAGGCGGTTGAGCAAGGAGTTACCATCACTTAATCCCGTTATCCACTCCACTAGAATCGATGGAGTTATTTGATCGACTCAAGGATCTCGAGTATACTTGATGTAAATTCTTCCAAGATGCATTCAGACACGCTACAAACATTAAGGAGTTTCCGGTGATGCCATCTGGTTCGACTCACGCCCCGCCAGCTGCTTTTATGGATTTGATGAACCGAGTATTCCAACCGTAGATCCGGATGTGTCTATCATAGTTTTTATCGATGATATCCTAGTGTATTTAGGTAGTTCGTGAGGGAACATCTGCAGTAAATTCGAGGATTGTATTATGCATCTTAAGGAGGAGATGCTTATATGCCAAGCTGAGCAAGTGTCAATTTTGGCTCGATATGCGCATTCTCGTCATGTAATTCTCAAAGCAGAGGGGGTGATGGGATCCCGTAAAATGTACAAAGTGGTAAATCGAAACTACTCAAAGAATGTGTCGAGGCCGGCTTCCTCGTTTAGCAGAGTACAAGCAGAAGTTTGCCGAGGGGTTCTCCAGATGCGCTGTTCCCACCGAATTGCCGACAAGAAAAGATGTTAAGTATGATCGCGTAAGCCCGTCACCAAAGGTTTCTGGAGGAGTTGAAAGATAGATCGACTTCCAAATCTCCAGCTTTAGTCACGCAATGGAAAAGCATGGATTGTGAAGCCTATACGATGCTTCCGTGCAAGGCCCTGGTCGCGCTTTAATGCAAAAATGATGTGGTGATCAGACATGCCTCTGCATACCAAAGAAGCATGATGAGACTGATTCACACACTTAATTTAGAGCTTCATAAGAATGTGTTTGCAATCGAAAATATGGAGACATTATTTATATGGTGTTCCCTTGTAGGATCTTTACATCATAAAAAGTCTTCAAATATATTCTCACCCAAAAAGAGTTAAACCCGAGGGGCAAAGAAGATGGCTTGAGTTGATTAAGGATCACGACCGTACTACCAGTACCATCCAGAAAAGCTACTGTCGTAGCAGATGCCTCGAAAGTAGTATCAGAGAGTTCTTCGCTTCTCACATGAGATCAAAGTTATCTTCCACTATCGTGGATCCGAGAGTTTAGGGGTGATATCGAGGCTGAGAATTCTGAGCTCACAATTACATTCATGTTACTACCCGCGACCGATTCTAGCAGGCAATCACAGATCCACATATGATTGCTTAAAGAAGAGATAGAAAAGGGAAAGAAAGCAAGAGTTTCAAATCGTGGATGATGGCATGATGAAGGAAAGGTCGAGAACGGTGTGCCAGTACGGCGAACTGAAAAGAGACATTATGGAAGAAGCACATTCATCTCACAGAGCAAGCAAGTAACTGCAGCATTCAAGATGTATGTAACTCAAAGAACATTACCGGTGGACCGGATGAAGAAAGAGATAATGAAGCTCGCTTTCGTGCCTAACCCTGGCACTAGTGAAGGCAAGAGGCACTGAGCCTGGTGAAGATACAACTACCTTCATTCCAAGATGGAACGGGAGAAGATCACTATGGATTTGACAGGTCTTCCACTACCTGTAGACAAAGATGATGCTATATGGGTGATATAGTTGATCATCGGACGAAATCGGCCATTTTCTACCAGCTTAATGTTGAAGATTCTTTGTAAAGTCAAGTCAGATGCGGGATGAGATAAGTAGTGACTTCAGCTGGTTCCAAAGGTCGATAAGGTCGATCGCAGACCAGGTTCACATCTAGGTTTTCAGCCTAGTTTACGTGCAACAAGGTGGACCCGCCTACATTTTAGCACGCTTGCTTCATCCTGAAGGACGGCCACGAGAGGACTCATTCAGATGTTGAGGATATGATGAGAGCTTATGATGGAATCTAAAGGAGGTCAGATACCACTTCTTAGCACTAATGGAGTTCGCCTACAAGAATAGCCATCGTCAAAGATAGACATGGCTCCATTCGAGGCACCCGCATACAGAAACGTAGGACTCAGCAGCCGGGACGAGTCACAGTAAAGACTAAAGAGGCCCCGAACTAGCATGCATTCACTTCGTAGAAAGTGGTGCCGTCGCGAAGGCAACTTCTAAAGATAGCAAGAGATAGATAGAAAAGTTATGCGACAACCCGAGAGACTTGCAACTCGAGATAGTGACTGCCCTCAAGATTTCACTGAAAGGTGGCCGAGATTCGGGAACGAGGCAGCCAACTTATACTGGACCTTACGATTATGAGCAAAGTGGACCATTAGGCTTACAAATCAAGTTACCCCAGAGGTCATTAAGGATCTGCGATACTTTCCGCATGCATCAATGTCGAGAAATATATCCGTGATCACCACATGTATCGAGAGCAACTGAAGGCGCGAAGGAGAATTCGACTTTATGAGGAGATACCTATGCAGCATTGTAGATCGCAAGGAATGTGTCGAGGAAGGATTCCATTAGTTAAACTTATGGAAGAATCATGAGAGGGAGGCAGCTACTGGGAGCCAGAGGCCCAGATGCGCCATCAAGACTTCACTCTATTCTACGAGGTGGTTCCTTTGTCTGATTTTAGCTTCTCATTTCGAGGATCTAAATGTTCCTATGAGGGAGGATTGTAACACCCCGTCCCAGAGAGTGCACAATACATGATACCGTAGGGTGTATAAGAGGCTCAAGTATCAAGTATATTAGTATTTTGAGACTAAAATGAAAAGAAATTTTGGAACCCGGAATTGTGGTAATAAAACCAAGGGTACAATGGTCATTAAGCAAAATGGATATGGAAATTAGAAACAAATTAGAGATGTACACATAGAGAAATTGAATAAGTTACAATCATAATACCAAGAGAAGAGGGCTAATTTCACTAAGGCAAAATATGAGGCTAAATGAGACAAACAAATAAACTGATTTTGTCTCATACTCGTTGGGGTGGTCTACGATTTGGTGAGAGGAGAAGAGAGCCAAGAGCAAGAGGGAAGAGAAGGAAGAAGTAAAGGAAGAGAAGAGGTTCAAAATCAGTATGCCTCATTTTAATCAAGTGTATGGGATTTCTGCAGCTTTGTATGGAGATTAGTTCTTTGTCTAGGTTTGCGCAAAGAGTACATTAAGTTCAATGAATAAGCTATGAGAGTAAAACCCCCAATTGATGTAAAAGAAACTTGGAATCACTAAATTACATGATGTGTAGAAGAACTGGTGGACCTTGTAGTGTTCTCGGATTTTTCACCTAAGGTTTTGTGTTTCGAGGTTCCAAAGCACCAATTCAAATGTCAGGAGGGTTTTTAGATACAAATTCCAAGTTGGTTTTTATGGTATTATGAATTCTATAGGGAAGGCATGGAGGATTTGGCATCAAAAGTGGGAGAAATAACAAAACTGCATTTCAAGTGTCTCACTTACACTCAACTTGTTGATGAATACAACATTCGAGTGATAATTATAATGGAATCTTAGCACATTTAACTCACAATTTACCCACATTTGGCATAAGAATGGCAGATTCTAATTTCTTTGTTTTCTGCATTTATGTGTGTCTTTCAGTTTAAAACGTAAGTGCACAAGGATGTAAGTCTCTGGGAAGCCAAATATGAAGCAAATGTGGATGTGGGTGAGCAATTGACGGTCTCGAACCCTAAAGAAAGCTAGAGCACCAAAGGACATCTTCTACTCTAGAGAACTTCAAGTCCTACCCCAGAGAAAACTTGTCGGAAATTGGCAAAGGAACATCTTCTTACCCAGAGGAACTCAAGTCCTACCCTGCAGAACTTGCCGGAAAATCGGGCGTTGATACCTCTCTACCGTAGAACTTTAAGTCCTACCCCAGAGAACTTTATGGAACTTATGAATTGTCCAAGAATTCAATCCGTGACGCTAGAGCACTCTCGCAATAAACCAAAATGGAAATCACATCGATAAAGCTATAAAAGGATGAGGACACAAGTAATATGGGCCTTTTAGTTTTTGAGTTTTTCACTTCTGTAGTTTAGGTTTGATAGAATAAGAGGTTTTCCATTTTTTAGTGGTACCTTGTAGATCCAGATTTCGATTTCCATTCTTTAGAAGTTTCTGATTCAAGAGTTTGTAATCTTTCTCAAAGATCAATATTTATTCCGCTTAAATCTAAGATTCATATTTTCTATTCTCGCTTATAAGCTACTCCCGACAAGAAGGTAATCAATGCTTTTATGTTTAATCGTCTTCATCTTTAATTGTTCATATAGTTTTATGGAGTTCTAAACTCCTACCACGGATCATACTGGGAAACTCACCCCCGATCAAGGTAAAGTCCCCTCAATTCCTCTCTTTGATTTTCACTTGATCACAGAATATTGATCACTTGTGTAGAAGGTTTTAAATCTTTAGTTGGGCAAATTTCGACAACTGTTAACTAGATATTTCCTAGTATATCTGAAGCTTGATCATAATGCCAACTAAGGTTCGCTTAATTGAGAATAAAGTGTTTAGTATTACTCGATCATCTTTATTTTCCAAAAGCATTTAAAGATAACTTGATCAAGACCATTTATCAATGGTTCCTAGATGAGTTTATAAAATGAGGTGGGACTTACCTCGATCATAAGTGAGGAACCCTTAAAATCCCAGCAATTGTCTTTCTAGTTAAAACATTCAAACAATCAACCATTCAATCCCCAAACAATACATCATCACAATTCTCCTTAAATCATACTTTAAGTGGGGAATAGTCTTATTGATCAAGAAAGTAAGATCGCTTCCTCTGGAGATGACTCGTGGATTTCACAGATTACAATGCCAGATCAATTATAATTCCTAATCATTGGGAATAGAATTAGGCACACTAATCGCAGATCTAAGCATTTTACTGTCGGGGAGGCGACTAACCGTTGATCCGAAGAGAGTTAGAGGTAAATTGCACCGGTGATTGCAATTCCATGACGTTCTCCACTTTTCTTTTTTATTTCAGCTTTTAGTGGAGAAATCTAGTAAGTGTTTCTCGATCTAGTTAGTAAGGCATGTCGGCCAGCTCGCACGAAACACCGACTATCGAATTGTATCCCCTAGAAACTCCGAGGAACTACATTGCCAAGTGTCTCAAGATAACATTTTACCTCAAATGGATGATCCCGAGAATCAACAAGTGACTCTATGAGCCTCCATAACATTTCGGGGCAATGCTACGCCTCCCACAAACCCAGTTGCTAGAGGAAATGGTAATCTTCAGCAAAATTCGCGATAGAGAGTTCTCCCCGCTTCCTTTACCTAATGTGGAAAGAACCTTAGAGAAATTCTACAACCTCAAAGGACCACAACCACTCTTGTATTCGCTTCCTGGATGGAGGTCTAATCACTTCGATGAAGCTCTAAATGATCCTGGTTTTCTACTCAGATACCAAGGGTTTGAATCAGAACCCTTACTCATTTATGAGGATTGAGGATGTTCAAGTAGCATCTTCCACCTGGCTCACCTCTACATATAATCCGCTTGGTTTTTATTTCCTCGCTTTGAAGGAGAAGGCCAAAACCGTTCCCCATCTCCTCGCACTCAATTCAATCTTTACTGGAAAACATGCGAACGAATTCCTCAATAAGTTTTTCCTCTCAGACGAGACATTTCAATGCCCCCATGCAGCAATCTGTAACTTTTCGAAAAAGCCGTGAAATCCCTTCAAAGGGTGTGGAAAGATATATGATTCTCCATGCTATCCCTCATCATGGGTTAGATGTTGACAATTATGGTAGCTACTTCATCAAGGATTGTCTTTGCTAATAAACAATACATCCAAAATGATGCGGTGAGAATTTATGAAAGAGCGCCAGGAGGCAATCTAACTTTTGACACTATAGCGCAGAATGCCCGAACTCGGGAGACTAACACCTCTTTAGACACCGCTGCCGCATAGCACATCCATCGGCATGAATCCATCACTTAAGAGAAAATGTGATGAGTTGCAAGTAAAATTCATAATTTAACAAGGAAATCGGAGGCCATGGAGATGAAAAGGTGAACGAGGTAACTAGTGTACCTCAATTACCTCAGTAAATTAGACCTAGAGAGTAGAGGAGCCATGCATTATATGCGATGACCTACACACTGACTCATTAACTCGCCCAATCTTCCTCAAGTTGCGGAGCCGTTCAAATCGAACAAGCCACGCCTTAACTACCAAAGGAAACCTTCAATTCCCCATCAAACTTACAATCCTAGGTGGGCAAGCATCCTAATTTTAGTCGAGAAATGAGGGAGCACTACATAACCCGCCAACAACCAAGGCCCTCACTATCCAAAACCAAGGTTTTCCAAATTCCATTCCTCCATTTCGTATCCTGTTCCATGCGATTTCAAAGAAACTCTAATCAAGGTCATCATCCACCGAACCAAGGAATCAAACCATGTACTTTACCAACCTCCACATACATAAGTCCGAAGATATAGTTACACAAATGAAACCCAACAATCCACAAACACAGAACTCCGAACTGCTCTAAATGATGTGAGATCCCAGATAACCAAGTTAACCTCATCTACAGTAACCTTCAACAAGAAAAAGGAAACTTCCATCACAACTCCATCCAAACCCACAAGGTCAAACAAGGGAAGTTGTCTGGCGAGGGCACTGAGCACTCGTAGTCGTCACTACCCTTCTGGAGTGGTAAGGTAGTTGACAAAACTATTCCAACCAAGGAACCATCACAAGAGTTCAAGAAAGAATTAGCTAGAGAGGATGAAAAATCGACACACCTCATGTCCCTAATACAAATGACAAAGATGATCAACCAGAGGAAGACAAGTCTAACCATATCCCTCCAAACATACCCTCATAGGCTAAGAGCACCAAAGAAAGTGAATAACCATGTCAAATTTATGAGTTGTTCACAGTGAAACTAACATTCCTCGTTAGAGCTGCCATTACAAATCCCATCATATGCTAAATTTCGAAGGATTCGTGTTAACGGTAAAAGGAAACTAAAATAACAAGGAGGCATTCATGACTCGAACAATCTACGTCCCTAATTCTAACAACTTGCCCCCAAAATAGCAAAAGACCTGTAGTCCTACTATTTCTATAAGAGCTTGAAATTCAAGTCAAAGATGCTTAGCACTTAAAGTGTTAATCTTTCGTTTACTCGTATATGTGACCTAGGTTGAGAATTAGAGCAACCAATATCACCCTCCAATCGGGTCGATCAGAGTGTCAAAATCTTAGGAATAGTTGAAGGATGTCTTGGTCCAAGTGACAAATTTTACTTCCTCTCGTCAGATTTTCATGGTGTTTCGATACCAACCTAAGAGGGTGAACCAAGGAACCTGGCTTCCTGGCTCTCGGGTCTAATTATCTCGCAATCGCTAATGCCATCATACATTGTAGGGGAGGCCTAATGACACTTTCGTTCGGGAACACGGACTGCGACCAATATTTTCAATGTACTCAAAGGAATGGGAGATGAAGAAGATATTGCAAATTAATACGGGTTAATTCGCGGGTACAAAAATACCTGGATAATGTCTCGCATGACGATCCTCTTAAGTCATGTCTCGGTTAGCTCGACCTGGGGATTTGAGGAAGTGACCACCTTGTAGCCTGCAGTTTCTCCACTATAATTGAGCATCAAGATGTATTTGAAGTTAACAGCGGCACCTAAATTTGAACCCTCACACCAAATGAGGATAAGATATCGCCTTCTGAGAGAAGGCTTACCTGCTCGAGCTAAACTTTACCAATAATATCTTAACATGCATTCTAGTGGAGCAGAGACTTTTCCACATCTTCCTCATTGGACGTGATCAAGAAACTCAACTTTGAAATAATATCAAAACCCACAGATCATTTAGCTGAATTCGCAGATATTATGAATCACTTTGATCCGCATATTATTAGAATTTCACTGAACAGGATGTTAAACCTTCTAGGCAACCACAGAGATCATCAAACTCAACAATGAAAAGAAGGTGAAGAAGGAAGTTTTAAAACTCGATGTAGGGTTATCACCCGGCGCATAGCAAGTGGGTTAGTCCACAAGTAGTTCCTAAGAAGTCGAGTCACGAGTCGCTAATGAAAATAATGAGCCTATTCCTACTCTCACCTCGTGATTATGCACAGATTACAGAAACTTAATGCGCACTAGGAAAGACCATTTTCCTCTCTTCCGTTTGTCGATCAAATGTCAGAGAGTCACAGGCACCAATTTTATCGTTTTCTCGATGGGTACTGTAAGTACAAACTAAATTGAGACAGCACAGAAGATCAAGAAAACTACATTCACTTGCCCTGTACCTTCGCCAGGAAAATGCCTTTGGGACAATGCAATCTAATCTTCCAACTGATGCATGATGGGAATCTTCAAAGATAATGATAGAAATCATATTGGAAATCTTCATGGATGATTTCGCCAGACACGCTCAGAGTCATGAGAACTTACGTAAAGTTTCTGAGCAAGAGAAAATCTTGTGTTAAATCGTATAAATTGTCACTTCATGGTAACACAAGGAATCGTTTTAGCCACATGCATCAAAAGATGGAACTGAAGCGATATGTCGTTGTCATTTCTAATCTCCCTACTCCTGGCAAAGGAGACATAAGGTCATTCTCGGCATTCTTGGGTCATCTTGGGTTTCTCGACAGGTTTATAAAAGATTTTAGTGCTATAGCGGCCCTTATGTACTTTGCTTGCTAAAGATGTCCCTTTCACATAGTCCGCAACTTGTGACATTGCTTTTACTAAGGCCCAAAAACATCTTTGATGTCACCGCGATCACGGTCTCCCTAATTGGGACCTTCCATTTGAGATCATGTGCGATGCTGATTATGCCATAGGGCTGTGTTAGGGCAGAGGGAGGACAAAAGGCTTTTGTCATTTACTATGCCGATGGAACATAGACTCTGCCCGGGCGGCTACCTGACCACAGAAAAAGAGTTTCCTAGCAGTTGTCTTTGCTCACAGAAAAATTCAGGATTATATATTGTTGAAACCACTGACCATCTTTACGAGATCATGCGACTTTAAATTACTTGCTCTCCTAGCGAGGATCGAAACCAAGGTTGACTAGGTGGCTTTTACTATGTCAAGGAATTCAACTTGACCATCAAAGATAAGAGTTTGAGAATGTGGTCGTGACCACTTATCGATAGTTCAGAATCAACTCCCATGGCATAATACCCATAAGGTGATAGCTTTCTTTGATGAGCAACTCTTTGCTCTTGTTCGGTGCAGGTGGTATCAGACATTGTAAACTACCTAGTCAGCGGCGATTCGGTTGATGGACTTCTCGATAGAAAAGGGAAATTCTTGACGAGATATTAAATATCTTATTTCGATGATCCCTATCTATTTAATACGTCACGATCAAATAATGAGGAGATGTGTGCGATGATGAACAAGTGAGGATTTTAACTTCTTGCCACTACGAGAAGCTTTGTGGAGGACACTCACCACACTTGCCTGTGACAGATTTTATGGCTGGTTTTTGTGTACTCTATTTAAGATTGTTTCGATTTACGCAAAACGTGTGCTGATGCGTGACTAGGGAAGGGGTCTGGCGAAACATGATGCCCTCTTTGATTCTAATCATTGAAATTTTTTTGGTTGGGGTATTGACTTCATGGGGCCTTTTTCCCCATAACGTGGTATCTACACATTTATTATCTGTTGACTATGTGTCTAAGTGGGTTGAGCAATTCAACGAGAACGATAACCGCCAAGGTTGTTTGAAATTTATAAAGGAACATATTTTTCTCGGTTTGGAACGCCTCGGGCAATTATTAGTGATGGTGGACTCACTTTTGATCAGATCTGCATCTGTTAAGAAATATGGAGTCACCCATAAAGTATCCACGACTTACCACCTGGAATGAGTAGTCGGTAGGTAACTAATAAGGGAGATAAACACATTTTAGAAAAGACGGTTGCCAGAATCGAAAAGATTGGTCACTTTCGGAGTCTTCTGGGTATCTTTGGGCATGCGGATGCGCCTTTAAAAGCTGTTGCTTGGTATGTGCTCCTATGAAATTTGGTTGTAATGACCTTGCAGTTGCCGATAAGATGGAACAGGGCTTCTTGGGCTGTCGAACAATTCTGGATCAGCACTCAAGCGGTGCGCGTTTGTGCGGGTTAAATGAACTTGAAGAGCTGCGGAGGGAATCGTATGAAAGCTCCGGGAAGGCCCTGAGGCGGCTCAAGTTATTCCATGACAGAGTCTGTGCAGAAAACACCAGGCCAGTCGAAAGTGCTGGCGTATGGTTCAGTTGCATCTATTTGCAAAGCTCGAAACTGGTTGGACTGGTCGCTTTTTCATCGTTAAGGTGGTTTTATCCGTACGGAGCGAGTGGAAATTGAAAATGCAGACGTGGGAACTCCTTGGGAGTGAGATGGCCCGTGCGCCAGGCCATTCCTTGAGCACTTCATATCTCACGAGCACACTTTGTGGTTTGGTAGACCAGCTCTACCAAAACTCTCCTTCAAAACAAACCTGGTCCTCAGAATTGTTGTAAATAGTTTTTCTTTTCTTTTTGTTCTTTGCTTTCTTCTTTATTGTTTTTACTTCAATTGCATTCTTTCATTTGCTCAATAGCATGAAAATAAAATCGTGAGAACATTGTTTGTGATCTATAAATTACGTTTGTGGGGGTACCTTTCGTTCAAAGCATTGAGGACAATGCTTGTTTACGTTGTGGGGGTAGGAGGTAGGTCTTGCACCTTGGTTGAGCGTAATACGTGCTGCGTTATATGTTCGGTGGGTCAAATTTTCAAAATTTGCTTATTTTGAGAGTATCGTGTTTTGCACCTTGTACATGCACCTTTGATCTCATATACTCTCCACATCATCTTATCGCATGTACATCTTAATAAACACCTGACAAGCCTTGTATTCTTACGTGGTGTTCCCCCTTGCATTCTACCTACTTTGCTGCTCACCCAAACCACAGACTTATGGCCCAGTACCAGATCTTTCTGTTATTGTTTCCCGATTGTCTGTCCGATTTGGCGAGTGCGTGTTAATTTCATGCATCATAGTCTTTGCCGCCAGACACACGCATAAGTGGAAAATAGATTTGGAGGCCATTATTTCGCTGCATACGAGTAGATTTGTAATTGTCACCGTCCCTTGCACCCATTTTGAGCTTTTAAGTTGTCCAAAGTTTATTGGAACCTTAGAATGGGTTTCTGAACGGCGGTGGTTCTCATGGAGAGTTTGAGATTATCCCGAGTGATTACCGGTACTAAGTCTACAGTGCGATCGGTTGTGGAATTTGAGCAAGAAAAAAGTGAACATGCAGCATGGATGACGAGTTGAGCAGGTAAGTGTATAGTATGCCATTGTTTCAAAAAGTGAAAAAAATATATATATATATATATATACCCTGCCATATATATATGCCTGCTGCTGCTCTTATATATATATATATATATATATATATATATATATATATATATATATATATATATATTCAAAAAAAAAAAAAAAAAAAAAAAAGAGAGAAAAATGGGTTTTGAAGCAGTTCTGCGGTGCGACTTTAAAAGTCCCTGCGGGTAGGAACTTAACACTTAGCGATGGCAAAGTCTGGGGTAGAACTTAAAGTTCTCTGGGGTAGAATTCAGATCTCATAGGTGAGAATCGAAGAGGGAATGGAAGTGGGCGAGAGGGTTTTTAGCCGAAAATGGATGCCTCTTCATTTTTCCATATGGTTTTTGTTATTCCATAAGTTGTGCCCTAGCGGGTGTGTTCCTCTTACAAGCATTCAGCTTCGAATGCTACTTGAGTTTCGGTTTTCAGTTCGAATTAGTTACTGCGGTCATTGTTGGCGTGGTAAGCCCTACAACTCTCCAGCATTGTCGATCTCTTCCGGCTACATATGGATCTTTTTGGTTGGATTATGTTGATCTTGCGATACGTGGCTAGGTACGAGGCTATGCTATCCATATGGGCGGGAGAGCCCCGTCTCCGATGTACGGGGCTTGACCGGTGTTGTTTGAGATAGGATATTGGGACATGATGATTTATTTCTGGGCCATCTGGGCCGTCATTACTATCATTGCCATTTCCATGGCACGTTCTAAGAATACCGGGAAGGGGAAAGCATCCAGTTCCTCTATGGAAAAAGCAGTGAAGAAAAGAAAACCTGATGCCTCCCAACCAGTGAAAAAGAAAAAAAGAAAACAGGTTGCATCCTCTTCAGAAAGTGAGGATTTATCAGATAGTGTCGATGAAGAGATAGAGGCTATGTTTGAGAAGACTCTACGGTGAGCCGAAATGGATCAGAGGCCCGATGGCAAATAGGGGTTTCCAATGCGAGGGAGTTAATTTGGAAACATTCTTATGTTACCGTCCATCGGGGTATTATCCGGGAAGCGAAAATATGCACCGTGCACTGCGGGGATCGCGGATACTTACCTTGATGGTCGGAGTTCTACATAACGAAGAAATCGGCGGGTTGACTTCGGTGGAAACCGATGGGAAAGCGACGCCGTGTCCTCACGGCTTCGATAGCACAGCCTTACACTATATTCATACGGCGTGTCCGGACGGCCATATCCGCCGGGGCCATTACGCACGGTTACCCCCGATGCGGTATTCGCGAGAGGCTATGTGCGCGATCTGTACCCATGAATGGATTTATGAAACAAGAATTTGTCCCTGGAAAGTTAAAGCCGGAATACGCCCTGATGAACAAGATCATCCACAATCGCATTTGGCCGAAGGGTTGTGAAAAAGTCTCGGTCGAAGCGGTCGGTTGTTTAATGCGAGGTTATGGTGGGAAGCTAATTGACAATGCACTAGTCATATGGTGCACGATGAGGGGAGTTCTTGCAACAATCGCGTGCAAGCAGGGTATTAAAGTTCCCCTCACTTGTGACTAGTATTGTAGAAGAAAGCGGGGATGAGGAGAAACAGTTAAAGAAAGAGAGAGGGTGATTCTGGCGAGGCGGATCCGCAAACTAAGGCGGCGAAGAGCGGCGACCTCCCGCTGAGCCACAGCCCTCGGTGCCTTGGTACCTGCTCGAGACCACTTCTTCCGCAGCTCGGCACATGAGCACATACTTTGAAGAGGATGGAGGCGGCCGGATCAGAAGTGGTTCAAATGCATCCTTGGGAAGCGGCTGGTTGGACCCGGCGTCTCTCGGGCTTGAAAACCCGCCTCTTTCGGGGAGCCGACGATGGCGGATGCTACTTCTCCGATTTAAGAGGAGAATCGAGAAGAATTAGGCGACTATGTGGACGGGGGCGCATTCTCTTGATGAGGATGAGGGCGACAAGCATGGTGTGTTGAAGTACTACTAGAGGGTGGTGTTGGCAATCGGGTAGTAGACATTAGCCATGTTATGCCAACACGTTTTGTCTTTTGCTTTTAACTCTTTTAGCCCACGGTCATTACAAACTCTTAAGACCTCTTTGATTCGACTTATGTTTTTTGTTCCTTTTGACATTATGCATGATGGTTACATGTTCTATGTTATATGATTACTTTACCTTATTTCTATCATTACGAGTTCCTTTGCAAGCATGACTACTGCCCATTTCTTAAATCCATAATCCTTATTTAAATGACCAATTTTGTGTTAGCGTGTTATAATGTTCATTGTGTAAGGATGTGGCTGATCCAATTGAGTCATGTTGGTGCATACTAAAGTGGGTGAAATGTTCTATTCCATAAGTGTATTTTGAGATTCTTGCAGAAGCAGTGTGCCAGGCGCCTTGGTTAGATTCATACCTAGTGGGTAGTTAGATCTAAATCTTGCTAGGGACTAGCAAGAGATACGGAGGACAGAGTGTGATGAATACACATTTGGTGATAATTATAATGGAATCTAGCACATTTAACTCCTGATTTACCCACATTTGGCATAAGAAGCAGGTACTTTAAATTTCTTACGTGTTTGGAGATTTATCTCTGCCGGAGTCTTCGGGTTTAAAACGTAAGTGCCTGAAGGATGCTTCGGGAAGCCAAATATGAGAAGCAATGTGGATAATGGGGTGAGCAATTAATGAGAGATCTCGGGAACCCAACAAAACTAGGAAAGCACCAGTGGACATCTTACTGGAGCAGAACTTCAAGTTCTCTGGGTAGAACTCTTGAAAATTGGCGAGTGAACATCTTCTGGGTAGAACTGATCACTGCCGTTAGAACTTCTTTGAAAAAATTGGCGTGAGAGAGAGCACCTTCTCTGGGTAGAACTTTAAGTCCTACGGGTAGAGACTTTACTATCAAGAACTGAGGTGTCCCGAGAATTCAATCGGAATGCGAGGATCACTCGGTCGACAAACCAAATGGGAAAATCACATTGAATTTATAAAAGGAGGAGGACCTGGTAACTCATGGATCTCTTTTTTTAGTTTTTAGGCTTTTTCACTTCTAGGGTTTAGTTTTGATAGAATAAGAGTTTTCTCCATTTTTAGTGGTACCTTGTAGATCGAATTCGATTTCCATTCTTTTAAGTTTCGGATTGAGTTTGTAATCTTTAAATCCTTTATTACGCTTTAAATCTTAGCATTCCATATTTTTACTACATTCTCGGTTTTACGAGTCAGTCGATTTCATAAGTCTTGTTTTTTATGTTTAATCGTTCTTCGACTTTAATTGTTCATACAAGTTTTATGGAATTCTAAACCCCTACTGCTGGGATCATACGGGGGAAACTCACCCCGATCAAGGTAAAGTCCCTCAATTCCTCTCTTGATTTTCAATGGATTGTGTAATATTGATCACTTGTGTAGAAAGGTTTTAAATCTTTAGTTGGGCAAATTCTTGACAACGTGTTAACGAGATATTTCCGGTACACGTTGTGCTTGATCATAATGCCAACTAAGGGTTCGTTTTAGTGAGAATAAGTGTTTAGTGTACCAGATCATCTTTATTTTCAAAAGCATTTAAAGATAAATCCTCCCATCGAAGACCATTTATCAATGGTTCCCTAGATGAGTTTATAAAATGAGAGGTGGGACTTCGATCATAAGTGAGTGGAACCTAAAAATCAGGCAATTGTCTTTCTAGGTTAAACATTCAAAACAATCAACCCGAATTGATCAAACGACACATCACATCCACGATTCTCCTTTAAATCATACTTTTAGTGGGAATAGCTCCCCATTGATCAGTAAGGCAGCTCCACGGTAGGAGATGACACATTAGTTTCCACAGTATTACAATGCTAGACGACCATAATTCCTACGCTTGGGAATAGAATTAGGCACACTAATCAGGACGAAGCACTTGTACCGGTACATTTTTTATTCTGGTCATTTTTGGCCAACTTGTGCCGATGCAAAGTTAGACCTCTTCTTAGGTGCAACCCCCAATTGGGTTTTCCTGTTGATGAGTTTTTTAGATATTTGGCCATAACGCCCTCATTTCTTATCCGATTTGGTGATTCAGAGTGGCTACGTAAAATAGACTTCAAAGGAGAACAAAACGTAGAAATAAGAATCATAAATTCTGATCTAAGTGGCCCAAAAATTCACTCAAAGTGAGTGTAAGAAAAATTAACATCAGCTTTGGACGTAAGATGGTCGATTTGTTTCGGATAGCAGTTTCGGTTGCTCTCGAATTGGGTGATTCCAGTTGGAATAGAACCCTTAGCACCTTAGCTTTTAAGAGTATGAGAAAGAGTGTGACTAAGTCTAGGAAGTACACGTTAAGTTATGCGATTAATTTTCATCGTATTCGTTTGAGTGTAGGTTAAAAATAAAGGCGGGATAAGTGTGGGCGTGCTCAGTTAAGCATGCAAGGTGAGAGTGTTCTAAACTCATTTTCCAAATACTAGTGTATTATTATTATTATTATAAATTGTTTACTGGTATTTCATGGTTTTGAATGCAAACCATTTTCAAGAAGCAAGCAATGAATTGAAAGCAAGCAAATGGTTTGAGTTAAACCATTTTTGAAAAAGAAAGCATTGGTTTTAAATTGTAAAGCCATAATTAAGCAAGCAAACAAAGTAGCAAATGGTTTTGAAAAGTTAAATATTTTCAAGCAAGCAACAAATGGTTTTTAAATTGTAAAACCATTTTACAAGAAACGGCAAGCAAGCGAAGCAATGAAAAGTTTGTGAAAACAAGGCCTTCCGCAGTTTTAAGCGAACAAGCCGATCGAAGGTATCCGTGCGTGCCGCGCGGAGACGGTGTTAGGATTTCATACATGCATTGTAGTTTTGCCTGGTAGGCAAACTTAGGACATACATCATGCATTTAAAAGGGAGGAGGCGTGGCACGTGCGAGGGGTATGGGTTATGAGCTCCTAACTAAGTATGGTGATGGCGACACGAGGTCAATTCCACCATATTCAACGGAAAAAAAAGGTGGACAAGGTCCTTCCACCCGACTTACCGGTTGAGCACGAGGTTCAGTGTTCACTAGGGTATGATAAGCAAAAAATAGGCCTCCATTGGTTGATGTTTATAAGCATGATATCTTTGTTTGAAAAATCAACCATTGGTTCCAGTCGCCAGCTTACGGAAGTTTCACTTGTCCGGTTGGCTTGGGCTCAGTTTAGATTTCAAAATGATCGGTGAGCCAAGCTCCAGTGGGTTTTATTTTCAAAGCATGTGTGGTGAGCTCAAGCTCCCATTTTTATGAAAAAGTTTGAAACTTTTAAAGCAAATCATTTGTGAAGGTTTTAGAAGCGTTCGAAGCATGATAAAGCAACAAACAAGAAAAATTGTGAGAAGTTTTATAAACTTCTAAGCAAGCAGAAATAAGGGATTTTACAAGCTTTTTAAAGAAAAGAAAAATAAAAACGAAGCAGGAGTACGAAGCAGGCAAGCTGAAAGAAAAGTTTTGAAAACTTTTAAAGCGAAGCAAAGCGAAAGAAAAACTACGGAAATAATTGTAAAGAGAGTTTACATTGCGAGATGTTTTAGGAGAAAGCAAAACCTTTTATAAAAGCGCACACACTCGAGCTCGTTTAGCTCATTAGTTTCCATTTTAAAAATTATTTTTCAGTGCAGTGCATGAGCTTATTTGAACGCAATAGGATTGATCACGACATCGGTTTAAATCATGTATTAATAATATTTTGTAGAACATACTTTGAATTTGCATATTAGGAACATATGTATGTACATAGTTTAGTGTGTGATGGGAGCATGATGGTATCTTTGGTTGCCATATTTTGGATGCCGTGTAAATTGGATGTATACAAGTTTTGGAATTTAAGGCTATGGCCAAAGAGCCATCATCTTCTTAGAAGTTTTTCGTTGCTAAGATTTTGCAAATCTAAGTTAGTAATAAACACAAAAAAATTAAAATTTTTATAGGAGGTTTAAGCAAGCAATACGGCTTCGCTTCAGAGGGATTTCTAGTCATTAGAGGTAATGGCTGGGGATTTGTGGAGTGTGGCGGCTGCGCTGCCGGCGGTAGGGGGTGGGGGTGTGAAGGCATACGATCTAATCACATGCGAAAAATATGTAAACATGCATATCCACATAATATCCAATCACACAATCATGTCATGTAATTAATCCAATTCATACATCAAAAATTAGCTTACTTGGGCTAATGATCAAGAAACACGAGCAATTTAATTTAAATCTTTCGACCCAGACACATATTTTTCATAAAAATATATTTGAAAGTCTTGTTTCGAGGGGAATGTGATGAAACCCTCGGTTACTATTCCTAAAAAATCACAATTCATCGGTTCACTTAGTGAACCCGCATTTCACGGCCATTTCCGACCCTATGCATATCACAATACAATTCATTTCATAATTTATGAATATAACACCCCATAACAGTCGAAGCATGTGGGCGTAAAAATTTTCTAAAAAAAATTTCAAACAATTCGAGTCCCCAGTTTTTGGACCGATCAAGATAACTGGCCTGCTGGCAAAACATTGGCTTTGCCCAAATAAAGTGTACAACTCCAAGTAAGGGAGAACCCTACCTCTCGGACTATGGGGTCCACGCCCCTTCGTTACCCACCTTTCGGTTGGTAGTGAGGGTGCTCCGAATTTGCTATAAGAGTCCCTTTGCGCATGGGTTCGAGCTCTCGCGGAGGCGAAAGAAAAGGCCAGTTGGGACCTGGCGAAACAGTACCTATGAGTGGGCTCCCACCTGAAGGGTACCACCGAGGGGGGTCACCGACGGTGTGGACCCCTACAGAGACTGTCAGCACTCACAATCAGGGCACCTGCGACCCTCTGCGTAAGAAGCCAGGTTCTCCTTTCTGTCTCGAAGGCTGCCGAAGCCCGATCGGATCGTATTTCTAGAGAAGGACATCATCTCTACAAAAACAAAATCAATTCGATACGGTTCTCCCACCTTCACACGGTTTGTTTGGCCTTTTTTAACATTTGGGGAAGAGAACTATTTACTATTTTGTCATTTAGTGACTTAAACTTTTCCAAAAATGATCGTTATGTCCCTCTTTTCCCAGTTTTGACATTCGGCACTATCTCGGCCATCCATTTTCATCATTTCTCTACTCATGCCACTTATGGCACATGAGTACGTGTTATATGTGACTTTCGTCGCATCGAAAATCGTTTTACGGCACCCGACAGCGATGCCTCAACGTGTGCTCCGGAGCTATCTACCGAATTTTCTGAGGAATTTGCGGTGCTAGCTAGATTTGCGTAGGCGAGTTCAACGGTGAAATCTGTTTCGTCATCAGAGATCCAGAGAATAAATTAAGGATTTTTAATTGAAATTACAATTTCGTAACCGAAATTACGATTTTGTCCTTTTTCCAGAAATTTAAATTTCTCGGGTCTTACATTCTCCCCTCCTTAAAAGGAATTTTGTCCCGAAATTCTGGACAATTGAAACACTTACATGCATATGCAACGTGCACTCTACCATGCATTTAAACAGTCATTTAAATCGCAACGACTAAACTACATACCTTCATTCCTAAACAAGAAGGGATAGGTGGCCCGCATCGTGTCCTCACACTCCCACGTGGACTCCTCCACTCCATAGTGCCTCCATAGTACCTCACTTCATATATGGTGTTAGTGGGAAAACGATCACGACTATCCCAAGCCTGTTGATCCTCCTTGAAGGGGTCTCCTCTGGGTGTCCAACCTCTATCTAATCCACACGGTTGGTTGGAATATTCGGGACATGGAGGCGTTAGGCTTATAGTGATTTTTGGGCGTGTTGGGACGAAACGATGATGCCTTCTGTGCCTATCCTCGGGCGATATCTGAAGGCCCTATGAATCTCGGCGTGCTTCCAGCTGCGAACGACCCAGCGCCCTCTTGGGCATCACCTTGGAAAGACATGATCTCTAACCTGGGAACTCTGAGTTAGGCGTCGCACATCTACATAGCTCTTCTGCAGGCTTTGAGCGGGTGAGAGACAGTTATTAGGTAATCAAGCTCACGCTACAGAGGTGTCTCTCAATCAGATGGGATGGGTGATGGGAGCTCTCCTGCCCACCTCGAACATAATGTTGACTGCGGCCTCCCATCTGATTACTCATACGGTGCCATCGGCATACTTGCGTCTTTGTTGTTTGCGTAATTCCTCTGGGGCGAAGTGCTCTTCCGGCTACCCACTTATGATTCGGGATGCTCGTAGCATGTCCTCTAATACAGCATAGTCCTCTCGGCCGACCATCTGATACCACGGTGGGCTGGATGTACTCATTGTCGGCCAGGTGTGCCCTTAGCCTTTTGGAAAGCTCTTCGAGTGTGGTAGTAAACCTCGGGTCCCTCTCTGGAGCACTATGGATGCGGTACTCCGCCAAGCGGGACATCTCCCGAGATGTACAGTAGGCGAATCTTTCCCGGCGAAGGTCATCGCGCGGTAGAAAATGTACCGACTTGGCGGCGGATCCACCTATCGCCTAGCGGCGTCATGCTTGCAGCTGGTACCGTGTAGTCGGTCGCAAAGTCCGCCCAGTGGCGTGCTCAACGCCACTCGGCCACCTCGATAGGCGGAAGTAGCCTGGCGGCTTAGATGCTCGGCCTTAACACTGGCGTTATGTGAGACATACGTCGAGCAAAGTCCCTCGTGTCTTTCATCCCACTCCCGATAAATGCGGCGAAGATCTGGTACATCTTAGGTGCCACTGATGCCGCGACGATCTGGCGGTGAAACTCCCTGAGAATCTCCTCTTTCAAATCGGTCAAATGGGGAACCACTACCCGTCCCCTATATCGAAGACTACCATCTGTGTGAATGGTCCAGCCCTCATCCGTACTGGCGTACTGAATTTTGATGGACACTATCTCGATCACGACAACGGGACTTCAATCACTCCTTATGTGAGAGCGGTGTAATACTAACTCCCAAGGTACCACTGAGTTTACTCAGCTGTGCGCCAGCCCAAAGCGTCCCACGGTCTCGAGCATCCGCCACTCGGAAGCTATCTGCCGCCAGCGCTCACCGTGACTTCGGTAGTGCATCGAGCCACCACATTGCCTTACCGGGATGGTAATGCAAGATGAAGTTGTAATCCTCCCAGGAACTCCGTCCATACGTTGCCTCATATTAGCGAGGGTCTGTTGCGTGAAAATATACTTGGAACATGATGCCGAGATACACCTCGAACTCCCTCGTAGAGTATAAGTAGTGGCGCCAATCTTCAAGGCGGGCTACGGCCTTGACCATGTTGTGTGTGGGGTGGCTGCTTTCATTGATTCTTCAGCTACTTGAGAACCAATAAGCTACTACCCTCCCAGGGCGCATCAAAAACCAATCCCGATCCAGGCTCTCGAGGCATCACAATACGTGTACCCGTCCTGTCAGAACTATCAGATGGGAGGCGAGAAGTAAGTCTCCTCTTGACTCTGGAATGCCTCCTGCGCATCGGTCATCCCCGTCAAACTTGACCTCCTTAGAGATTGACGGTCATAGATCTTTGCTATCACGGAGAAATCATAATAGATCTCTTTGTAGCTACCCGGTAATCCCGAAGAAACTACGTATCTTGAAGACCTTAGGCCTCTCGACTCATCTTGCCTCGACCTTCGGGTCGTGACACTCGATCTTCGACACACGTGTCTAAAATCTCACCTCGATGGCAAAACTTCGCGTTCTTTGAACTTAAGCGCGTCACGGTACGATAGTCTCTCGACAAGCGTAAGCGATACTCAAGTGATACTCATGCTCCACTTTCGGCGGGAGTAGATCAAAGATGTCATCCACGAGGCTACGACAAAGCCCGAATCCAATAGGGTTGGGAATATGCATGCATGAGATCCATGAATGCTCTGAGCGCGTCGTCGATCGAAAGAGCATCACGGAGTGAACTCAAAGTGCCCATGCTTAGCGTCTGCTTGATGTCTTAGGGATAATACGTATCCGCAACCCTCGGTGATGGTAACGGTGCGAAGGTCTATCTTGGAGTAGGCTCGCGCTCCTCTGTGATCAAACCGTCGTCCTCGGTTATGAATTAGATTCTTGTCGTAACCTGTTCGGTGTCGATAATCATTGCACGGTCGAGAAGGGTCTTGTCCTTCTTCTTTGCAAAAGCGAACGAGCGCCCCATGGTGAGGTGCTTGGTCTATGAGCCCCTTGTCCCGGTAGCTCACATGCTTGGACTCACGAGTTACGCTCAGCTGGTGCCATCCTATGCGGAGTCATAGAGATGGGTGAAGTACGGGGTGTAACTTTCGATGCAGAAGTCTCTGCACCCTCTGTGGAGGTAGTCAGTATCTCATACGGAAAAAATCCACATACTCGCATACTCGAGGGTAGATCTAAGAAGTCGATCTCCTCATAGATCCTCTTGAATGGGCTCGCTAACAACACTTAGCGTCACGACTTTGGACTCATATATACGTGCGGGGAAAAATGTCATGCTGTCCCCACACGAATACCACACGATGCGGAGTCACGTGTGTGGGGTAACCTCTGCTCTCCTGTCGATATAGCGACCTTGTAGTTGTCGGCGATCCATCCAGGATGACATCGAACTCGACATGTCCGTGATCCTCGGGTCAGTAGAGTCCCCAGAGATCTCGACTCACGACCTCGGCATATCATCCACATTCGCCCCAATCCACACAGGGATAACTCACATACAAAAGGCTCCTCCCCAGGGCTCAACCTCTAGGCCCGACTTCGATCTGCTTGATGCGTGATGAATGAATCTGAAGCGCACGAGAATCAAATAACACTCTAACCCGTAGGCGAGATAGCAAAAATGTGCCTTTGTTTAGCGGCTGATCTGGCGACTCGGCTGCTTGATTGTCGAGCGGCATGGGCACGCCCGGACCCCTGTGTCCCTGCTAGTGGGCCTCGTCCTGCGCCTCTGCCCATATACGGCCTCTCGGGCTTGCGTGAAATGTGGGGTGCCGCGTAGCTCCACAGCGAGGCCGGCCTCTCGACTGTGCAGGTGCTATGGAGGAACGTCTTGTATCCTCTCTGTCTACGCTGCTGGCCGGGGCTGTGCTATCCCCAAAACCACAGGATCCTTTGTCTCTAAGGCCAATCAAGTCTCATGTCCGTGACAATGGTATACCATGCGTGACAGCTCTAAAGCCGTCTTTGGCGGATGGCGCGACCTCTGAAAACTCTCGCGAGGCCGGCTCTCTGTAAGCTTTTAAGCTGGAAGATATTGTTGTCTTTCCTCTTACTATTAGCACTAGCATCCCGAGTACTCCGAGCATCCTCCATCTCTCACTCTATGGTCAGGGCTGTCCCAACCATGGAATCCATATCCTGTAGGCGAAGTCCTACAATCCTTGCCGAATGGACTTAATTTCGGTCCATTCTCGAATCTTCTCACCTTTGTCCCGAATTTGTGTGCATGATAAATCGACAAGCCGTTTTGGCTGCAGTGAATTTAGTCGCATAATCATCACGGTCATCACCCTGTTTGTTTCTGCGGGAGCCGACGCCCGCGATCACGGAAATGCCACCCGCGAGCGACTCACGAAACTCACGCGTGCCGTGCGCCTCTGGTCTCACAGAGGTCCTTGCCCATTCCGTACTTGGGCCTCGCCCCCGCCAGGCGAAGCACGGTTGGTCTAATCAGGGTCGCGTCGAGAGGTAATCTCCATAGCCTCCCAGCTGCTTTCTGATCTCCATGAACCAATGGTGCGCCACCATTGGATCTCCTCCACAATAAATGGGAGGATGATGCTCTCTAAACCTCGGGGGTTTGCAGGAACCTCCACGACTACTGTGTATGCCCGGCACGTGCGATAGCGGCGGGTGCAACCACCTACGTACAAATGAGGCTGTGGTCAAATACCATGGTTGATTGGAAATAATGATTGATTAACTGACCCGATGCAAGGTGGGCGTCTCTAATTATAGATCCTCATTCAGCATCTACAAATCTGAGTTCCGTGACCGATCAAAATCTCATCTGTTATCTCTAAGGCATAGCTTGGCCCAGAGACACTACTCATACACATAAATCGGTCACATACACATTGTCCTTGCATTTATAAGGTAATACAAGACAATCAATTATACATTTAAAACATTTTTATCGACAAAAATTTATTTTGAAAATTTTATTTTCGAAAAAATTTTGTCTAATTTTATTGATTTTATTTTCATTTTAATTAAATATTAAAAAAAAAAATTCGTTTTTCGGCTAGTAGAAACACCAAAAAAAAACATATCCATGTTTTTTTTTCATTAACCAACCATCAAATAAACTTAGTAAAGTTTATTTATTTGATTTTTCATTCTCCGGTATACCAAAATAAACTTATAAAAATTTATTTCTTCCTTTTCTTCAGGTTTTACCGCTGTGCAAAATATTTACGAAAATCATTTTCTTCATTTTTTTTTCATTTCTTCCAGCTACTAGAAGATACACAAAAAAAATATACTACTATTTTTTTTTCATTTTCGAGAATACTAAAATAAATTTTAAAATTTACTTTAATCGATTTTCTTCACGGTTTTACACCTTTGTAAAACCTTGAAAATATTTTCCTTCCACCTCATTTTTCCCACTTTTAACTTTGGACATTTTGTCTAAATCTCCCAAAACCTCTTCATCAACACTAAACCTAGTGTTCAACCTTAAAATTTTATTAAAATCTCATTATTCTACAAACCAAATAAATTGAACATAATTTATTTCATTTAGTTTCCTTTTCCAGTTTTACTCACTGTAAAACTCTTAGCATGTTCTAAAATTTTATTAAAAATTATATTTTGTCATCCAATAAACCAAATAAATTGATTTTAATTTATTTCATTTCGATTACAACGTAAACTCTAGATTTGTTTTCCAACATAATAAGTGCTAATCACCTAAGCACCCAAACATCATAACATACATACATGATCACACAACATTTCATCAAATCACACAAAACATACCAAACACATGCATGCAGTGTCCTAGTTTTGTCTCGTGATTTCCTAGGTAATCTCATACCTATTCGACATGAACCACGCGCCTAGTGAGGATGTTCTTGGAGCTATGGCCCCTAGCGAAATCCTCAAGCCACTAGGCAGGTATGCCTGAGCTCGATGCCTCTCAAGCTATGACGCCCCAAAACCCGAGGGTCAGTTGACTACCCATCGACCGGCGGAGCACTCGTGAGATGTCGGGTGACATGGAGCATTTCTCACGAAAGATCGGGCAAGTCTCCTTTTGTACGAGGGGCTCTACCCTGAGTACAAACCTGCATATGCACGTCCCCAACGGTGCAATTTATCCGATATATCAGTATATGTCGCATGGTAATACGACCACTTGGGCCCCTTTAAGCGACTACTCATATCTGTCGCAACTATGAATCAAATATATACCAAATAGTTACAAGAGTTTACAATATTTTCACTCTTATACGATACATATATTGAAATTAGACATTTGTACATGTATGTATCATCGACAGAAACCCGACCAGGCTTTCTTCCACGACGCCTCGGTCTGCAGGGCGGCGAACCCTCACACGCTCCTGTGCTGTAAATAATATCCTCGACCGGGGTGAGCTAATGCTCAGTAGTGGAATCGCCCTAAGTGGGCTACACTCACCACCTAAGTGCAGTGCAATGTTCCAAAATAAACATACACATTTAGAAAAATGCGCATGATCACTGCTTGGATAATCACACATGACCACCTACCTTATCAGTCCTCAGTGACTCTCTTACACTCGTTTAAGCCTCGTATGAAATTATTGTGTTTTTTTTAGTTTGTGTGGACAACTCTCAGATGTGTGTATATCAGTGTGAAACCTTTCAAAACAACAGATGATATTATTTGTGGACTTTACTCCCTCCGATGTATATCAATTGGCTGGCTTCGACGATTGATATTGTTGTTGACTACCCTCAGTGTATATCAATTGGGCAACTCAGACGATTGATATTTTTAATTTGGACTACCCTCGGAGTAATTAATATTTTAGACAACCCTCAGAACCATTTTCTCTAGGCTCATCTCATGCACTCACTCCTATAATAGTCCTAGAATTGATTCAGATTGCATATGGAATACATGTATGCCAATTCAATCTGATCCCATCACGTCTGAAATATGTAAACATGCACATATCCACATAATATCCAATCACACAATCATGTCATGTAATTAATCAATTCATACATCAAAATTAGCTCACTTGGGCTAATAATGATCCAAACACGGCACAATTTAATTTGCAAATCACTTTCGACCAAACATATTTTCACAAAAATATATTTTGAGGAGAACAGTTTCGGGAATAGTGAAACCCACCGTTCTTATTCCCAAAAATCACAATTAATCGGTTCATGAGTGAACCCGCATTTCCATGACCATTTAGAGTACTTGTACTTATCACAATACAATTCATTTCATAATTTATGAATTTAACACCCATAATAGTCAGAAGCAGTCCGCAGTTGTAAGGTACTTCTTAAAAAAAATTTCCAACGGTGGGTCCCAAGTTTTGGGACCGATCAAATGGCCCCTCACGGCCTCAAACAAACCGAAACATTGAAAAACACTTAAATAAAATGTAAAACTCAAGTAGGGAGAAACCCCTACCTCTCGGAGTTTGTCAAAAACTCACAAATCCGGTACCCACGGGAAGCCCTCTCCTCGTAAAGCAGTTCTCCTTCTTGTCCCAAAGACTGCTGACGGTCGGATCGCTCGTATTTCTAGAGAGAAGGCGGACATCATCTCTCTAAGAAACAAAATCAATTCGGCTCTGGTTCTCCCCTGCTTCACATGGTTTGTTTGGCCTTTTTTAACATTTGGGGAAGAGAACTATTTACTATTTTGTCATTTAGTGACTTAAACTTTTCCAAAAATGGCGGATTTATGTCCTCTTTTCAGTTTTGGCATTACGACACTTATGGCACTTATAGTACGTGATACGTGTTATATGTGACTTCGTATGTAGCATCGAAAAAACGTTTTATATTTACGAACCGCGATGCCTCGAAAAATGTGTCAATGCCGACTATCTCGGAATTTTACTAAATTTTACGTGCTAGGTAGATTTGAAACGATTCAGCGATTGAAATCGGTTTTCTTCGTCAGGAATCGGAGGAATGAACATGGATTTTAAGCGAGTCTGATTTCGTGGCAGAAATCTGATTTAAATGCTTAGAAATTATGATTTTGCCCTTTTTCCAGAAATTTAAATTTCTCGGGTCTTACAGAATCTCGTCATGTTTGTCATTCAGTAGCAATGTGATTACACATTTAATAGTATGAGTCACTTTGATTATAGAATTGACATTCACGACAGATTCGATAGGGAATCTCGTCATGTTTGTCATTTAGTAGCAATGTGATTTCTGGTACTTGTATATTTTTATCGTATACTTTCATTTCTCTTTATCGCGTCATATTTTTACTTCCACTATATTTTCATCTTATACTTTTCATATACTATACTTTTCATATCTTGGCACTTTTTCATATGCTTTTAAACATCTATGCTTTTCTTGCCTTATCTATGTCATATACATTTCGTGTCATTGATATTTTATTTCTTATACTTGTATACTTGTCATATACTTTTTTCTCTATAAAGGCACAAATTCTTATATTTTCCTGTATTTGGATTTTGTCTTCGTCTCATATATCATGAAGGCATCTATGCACTCTTGTATTCATATATTCATATATATTTTTATATATTCATATCTCTTTATATCATCTATACATCATATCCTTTATGCGTTTCTATCAGGATTTAGCTATTCATGTACTTTCTATATTCATGTATGCTCTTACACTTATTCATATATTCATATCATATACACTTATATTCATATACTTTCCTATACATGCTTCTCTTGTCGAATATCTTTATATTTGTATTTCATATATTCCGCCATACTTACTTTGTCATGTCTTTACTATGCCTATCATTCATGTACATGTACTTATTCTTGTACTTTTTCTGTCATCTTTTACTTCTCTATCGTTCTCGACATTTGTAGCGTTCTATCGTTTGTTCTTAGCATATTCTATATTTTCCTTGTTTCGTACATTACATATAATACTTCATATGCTTGTAAATTATGATGTCTATGAAATCACACCTCATTCATATATTCTTATTCCTCTATGAATCTATTTTACTTAGGAATTGGAATCAATCTAATTGACTTATCCAAATCCAAGTTATGGCATTTTCATGCCAACTAGTCATTTTACCGATTACACTAGGGACAGTTTGTTACTCATTTTTATAGGGTATTAACTTCATATTTACTACATGTTGTATGCTCATTCCCAAAGCTAAGGTGCTAAGGGTTCTATCCCAACTGGAATCTGGTCGAGACACTTAGGAACTCGGTTATGACCCTAGACACCCGGGATTATATTCAAAACTTGAACAGAGCCACAGCTTGAGCATATTGCACAAAGCAGATTATTTAGGGCATGAGTGAAGGAGGCCCGAGCGGATCTGGTTCTGTATGTTTAGTTCTCCTGAGTCTATTTTAAGTATCCACTTGAATCACTCAATTCGGATAAGAAATGAGCAAGTTATGGCTAAATACAAGCGGTCATAACGGGAAGCGAAGAAGCATTTATGTCTTGGTGGTATACCTCGACTGTACCGGTACATGTTGGCCCGAAGCGACCAGAACCCAGCATGAACCGATAGGGTTCAAAGGTAATCTCGTACATGTCACCGAAATGCCCAGAATGTGTATTTTCACCCATTTTTTCCATTTCTGCCCCGATCAACTCACAGCCACTCCCATATACCTCAAAAACCATTTCCTATGCATCTTGTAATCTCTTTTCTACTCAATTCCTCTTCCAATACTTATCTTTACTCCAAAAATCTTTCTTGAATTTCTCCTAAACAACTCTAATATGGGTTATGACCCATACACAAACCAAACATAAAGGTTAGTAGGGTTTGTTCTAAGCCTAACTCAGTGCCCAAATTAAACCATGAATCGACCTGAAAGATTCTATACTTTTCTTGTGCTATTTAAGGTTTTACCAACCATACTTTCCATAATTTTTGGGTTAAGATGAAACCCTAGCAAAACCCTAGGTTTGGGCAAGATAATAATCATACATACCAAAGATCCATACTCAAGTTTAGTAGTTCCATACCTTTGATCTTGGCTTCTCTTCTTCTCCTCTCTTTCTTCTTCTCTTTCCTCTTTCCTCTTCTTCTCTCTTTTCTCTTCTTCTCTCCCTCTCTTGTTCTCTCCCCCGATTTGGAGACCAAATTTGGTCTTAAATCCATCATTTTGTTAAGGCCATGTTTGGCCTAGAATCATTTCCAATTTCTTATCTCATTTTGCATCTTGGTCCCCCATTTTCTCTTCTATTTGCACCACAACTTATTAAATTTCTATTTTTGGCATCCCATCTTTTCACAATTTCCATAATTGCATATCAACTTATTGATTTTGCCTCTCATATCCTCAAGTGGTAAATTACATATTTACCCTTGACTTTATTATAAATTTCAGGTCTCTTATTTTATTTCCAAAAATTTCCGTTTAGCTTTTAATATACCCTAAGCAAGTCGCATTCAGGGTATATTCGAGATCATTACAGACATTCGTCCAGTCAAGGGCATCCACTTGTAAGCTCAAAGTGCCCATAACACGTCCATATTTGTCTTAGGGATATCTATCTCCTAACCCTGTTTGGTGACAGCAGTGAAGATCTATCTTGGAGTAGACTCGCTCTCCTCTCCAATTAATCAAACAAATCATCGATCCTCGACAGTAGTGCAGATTCTTGATCGTAACACGTCAGCTATATAAATGTGCAATTAGAAGGGTATTGTCCTTCTTAACCACTTAAATAGAGCAGGGCGCCCCATGGTGAAGTGCTCGGTCCTAATGAACCTTGTCCCGGTAGCTCCTGCCCAGGCGGGCTACGAGTTCACGCAGCTCAGGGTGCCATCTATGCGGAGTCATAGAGATTGGGCGAAGTACCCGGGGGTATAACTCGATACTAAAGATCTCTGACCCTCTACGGAGGCAATCCGTGCTTCATACGGAAAAACATCCTCTCATACTTGTAGACTACTTGAGGTAGATCTAGAATCCGGAGTCTCACCTGGGTCTTCTAGGAGTAAGGCTTGCTAGCCAACGCCATTGCATCTGCCACACGGACTCGTACCTTGTCTAAGGGTAAATATCATGCTTGTCCCCCTTGAAATCTGACAGTACCGTCTTGCGTATGGAAGGTAGCCTTACTACTACGCTACGCCGTCGATGGCGACTCTGTGGCATTTGTCGGCGAATCCATCCTCGAGGATGAGCATCAAACTTCGACATGTCCATGACCCTCGAGTCCGAGATCTTTAACTCAAGAACCACGATACATATCATCCCTATCCTCGCCCTAATCCCTGGGAGAACCTCCATACAAGGGCTCCTCCAAGGCCTCAACCTCTAAGCCCAACTCTATCACAATCGATGCAGTATCTCTAAGGTGTAAACACAGCCTCGAGACACTATTCACATACTGAAAAAATGTTAATACTCTATGTCCATGCATTCATAGGTAATGCAAGACAATAATTCCATATATTAAATCATATGCAACAAAAAAAAATTTATTTTATTTTATTTCATAAAAAATTTTTTATTTATTTTATTTTTTATTTTTTTAAAACCTTGTGAAGAGTGGTCATGAACAGTGTTCCAAACAGTGACTCAAAACAGTTGTCCTCGAGTCAAAATCAAGTCATGCAAGGTGCAGACACACTCGAACCTCGAAGGCCGCATCGCCACGCACGCACCAGCCCAGTCTCGCATAGTATCAGGTCGCAGGCCCACCCAAATTTGTCGAGGCTCGTGGTCACGTGCAACTTGCCAGACGCGGGACTCCCTCTCTGGCCAGGTTCTGCATATCTCGGCCAGGTCGCCGCACACGCTGCGGCGTCAGAGTGCCGGTCCCAAAGACTCTCTGTCACGATACAAAAATTGTATCGACATAAGCCCTCGCTTCAGGCGCGCGACGCGCTTCATCGTGGTCGCCACGCCGCCCCGTGTCGCGACGCCGTCGCCGCGAACACTACCGCTTTCGACACGCCGCTGCCGCCAAGCGCCACTGCTGGCCGCAGCCGCGACAGGGGCGCCGCCGCCGAGACACGCCGCTGCACTTCCGCTCCGCCAGTAGCTATTGCCCATACTATTGTCGCGCGCTTCACGCAGTCGCCCATATCGTATGTCAGATATGGCCCTACCACTAACCGTGCCGCCTCATCCGCCGTGTCGTACCGAGTCCTCAAGCCGCTCCATGCCCGCCGGCCTGCGACCATTCCACGATACAAAGGTAATCGATCGCGACTAAGTGCAAATGGGCAACGCTTCAAATTTCAAGGTTCGCAGACCTTTTTTTTTTTTTTCATAATTTTTTCCTTATTCCAAATGAATGGAAAACTAATTAAATATATATATATATATATATATATATATATATATATTTTTTTTTTTATATTTTTTTTCATTTTCAAGAGGGACCAAATAAATTTATTAAAATTTATTTTATTTATATGTTTTTTTTCCACTTTCACACATTTTAAAACCTCAAAAAAAAAAAAATTTATTCTCATCATTGTTTTTTCTATGTGTTATTCACTAAGCACACAATCACACAATTCATACACAACAACTCATGTTATGCACACCATTCAATAATTATATATATAGTATATATATATATATATATATATATATATATATATATATATATATATATATATATATATATATTTTTTTTTTTTTTTTTATATTTTTTTTCATTTTCCAAGAGACTAAATAAATCTATTAAAATTTATTTTATTTATATGTTTTTTTTCCACTTCTCACACATTTTAAAAACCTCAAAAAAAAAATTTATTCTCATCATCGCTTTTCTATGCTATTCACTAAGCACACAATCACACAATTCATACACAACAACTCATGTTATGCACACCATTCACACATAAAACACAATGCATGCAGTGTTCTAATCTTGTCCCGTGACTGCCTAGGTAATCACATACCTAAACCCTAACATCGAAGCCACTGCCGTGATGTTCTACACTCCATCGACCATGGTCTAAGCCTGTCCCTCTTTAGCCCTGTGGCTCAGCATTTACCTAAGCTCTTACACCCACCGAGCCCCAAGGTAATCGCACCTTAGTTCCGATACTCAGTCGCGGAAGCCGTATCGAACTAAACTTATGGATACTCCACCTCGAGCCCCAGGGTAATCGCTACCTAAGCCTGATACAAAGCCGTAGCCGGTATCGTGACCATACTCATAAACATACCCACCGAGCTCCCAAGGTAATTCATTTACTTCCAATTTTTATACCAAGCTATGACGCCCCAAATCCGGGGTGCATCGACAACCCGTCAACCCGCGGGACATTTCGTGGGATGTTCGTAACCCGACACCACTCATAGAAAACGCAGTCTCCTTTAAGGTGAGCTCTACCTAAGGTACAAACCTGTCCTAACACTAACAATGACCACACAGGTCCATGCGCAGTAAAACAATGGCCACTTAGCCCCGCATCAATACTCACAAAATACATCAACTATATACAATAGTTTAAGAGTTAATAAATTATTTCTTACCAAACATATATCAAGATTTCACAATTTTAATACATGTTATAAAAATGAATAATCTGCCACAACCCGCTTTCTTCTAAACGCGGCCCTAGTGAGCTATCCTCCGTGATATACTCCCGCACCAACATGATCCCTCGACAGGGTGAGCAAAGCTTTTTGTTCTCAAAAACTTACTACCGAGATTTGGTAAATATATTGGACTACCTTCCGAGGCGAATCTGTTGGATAACCCTCCAAGACAATTCATGGGCCCCTCCGACGTGAATTGTTAGACAATCTCCCAACACGATTCTCCGGAAAATCTTCCGTCGAAATTCCTTTCACAAACGTTTTCGTTTTTGTTTTCTTTCATGTCATGCACTCACTCCTAATATTCTAGGGTGCCCCAGTGCATATGGAATGCATTATGCCAATCCTAACAAACTCATGCTAATATATAAAACATGTATATACTAACATAATTAATCCACATAAATCATGTTATTAAATTCACATCAATAACACCAAAATTAGCTCACATGGCTAATTAACAAACACAAGCAATTCATTTTTAATCACTCAACATCATAAAAATTCACACCAAAAATCATGTAACTATTCACATAAACAAGAAAAAACCCCTGTCAGTAATCGCTCACTCACAACAATGGGGATTCTCCACCTGCCTGCCAAATGTTTTGAGACTAAAAACACCTGGCCAATCTAAGCCCCGTAACATCCCTAACCATTTACATGGCTCTACCAAAGAATAACACAAGTAGGAAGATCCTCACCTCTTGGAGTCAGTTTTTAATCCCACCAAATCATGGTCCACGCGTGAGCTCTCGCCTCGTAGATTGATTCTTGCTTTCATCTGGTCGAGAATCGACTAGTCCAAACGGCTAGAAATCTAGAAAGAAGGCACACCTTCTCTCTCTAAAAATCTGGATCCAGCCTATTGCATGATTTTTGCTTCTTTGGAGAAGAAGATCACTATTCTTCTTAGTTTTATTCTCATTAAACATTTCAATAATTCCCATTGTGTCCCTTTTGTTTTGATTTTTGACACTTGATACAATCTAGGCCATTCATCTCATTCTCTCACTAATCATGCAACATGTGTCACATGAGTACATGTAGTAGGTGACTCTTGTCAAGTCACATGTCTTTCACGAGCTGTTTTACAGCACTCGACACCCGGTGCCTCAAAAAATGTGAAATTCCGACTATCTCGGAATTCGACGAAATTCGACGTGGTAGTTAGATTTCGCCAGACGATTCCAACGGTGAAGTCCGTTTCGTCATCCGAGATCTAGAAAAATTTCGGATTTTGACCGAAATTACCATTTTTCCATTTTTCAGAAAATTGGAATTTTCTCGGGTCTTACATATTTTAGTAACATTCTGGTCTTATCCTCAGTATGCATTACTATAGTATAAGCCCTAAAAAAATTACATTTTTCATCAATAATATGGGAATCATGACTATATGTGCCGATAAAAGAAAAAAATAAATTATAATGAGTAAATTTATATACATACCATATTTGGAATATGGTGTTGGCATCAGTAAAATATGCTCCTCTAGTATTTTGATCAATATCTAAGGTATTAGTAAGCCAAAATGGGACTCCTTCAACACTAATCGCAATTGCTCAAGTAACTCCACCCTCGCGCCCCTGGCCAACCATCAACCCAAAATAAGCATCGACGATGTAAAGCTTGCATGTTGCTTCATTGAATTTAAGACCTAATGGTCTTTCACATACTTGTTCCATAGCAAGGTAGATTGATCCATCATAAAGTTTAGGAATCCTAGTCAAGGAGAATGATAAAAAAAACAATTAGTTTAAGCAATTTTCATACATTTATTGGAATATAAAAAAAATACAATCATAGAGAAAGTTGAATTGAAAACTAAAAGAATACTTCATACCTAAATGACGAAGTAGTGGCAAATTCCTTCCATCCATGTGTCAAACCTTGCCATTTAAAAAATATAATAAATATAAAAATCTGTTTGTCATCTATGATATTTTTATATTTATGATATTTATTATTTCATGTTATAGATTTCATCATATAATATTAAAATATAAAGTAAATTAAAAAATTAACAACGTGGAATTGAAATTAAAAGATGGGGAATGATGTTTAGGAATGAAAAGGTGAATACAGGAAATGTATGTTAATTATGTGAAACAGCTACATGGGAATGAAGCACAAATGTAACACCTTATATTTAAAATAAAAATAAAAGTAATATGTTTAAATAAAATAAATTATTTCTCGTTATTTTAAATTTTTTTTTATTAATGTTTTAAATCTACTAAATGAAAATTAAAATTTATTTTTAATTTATAAATGAGTTTAGATATTTATAATAATTTTATTGTAAATATATTTATTTAAAATAGTTATAAGAGCGTTACATTAGTGCATAGTAACAACATTTAGGGTTGTTCATAAACCGCTAGACTAAAAATCTGATCGATCTAAAGAACCGGTCCTATTTTCTCTCGTTCCAAAAAAAAAAAAAATATTCAGGTTTTGGTCCTATCCGTTCTAAAACTGAAAAAAATCGGCCCCAATTTTTTTAATTACTTATTTTTTTTAGAATTAGAGTAAAAAAATTATGTTATACTTATATTTTTATATAATATAATCAAATTTAATAGTCATTTATCAATTATTATTATTTATTTACAATTACATAATTCTTTATCTTTATTTATAAATAGATAATTTATTATCATTTATTTACAAATAGATAATTTATCATTTTTTATTTACAAATAGATAATTCAACTCGACAACTACAAGTTGTATATAATGTATTAGACTTCTGGCACTTAAGACTCTCAGATATGGTATTTAGGAATTTGATTCGTTTCGTGTTAAGTCAACTATGATATTGGATAATAGGTTTGCCATATAATATAAGTGGTGCATTAACATTTTCAGACAAAGTAAAGCTCATTGCATATAGTGAAATAGTAAGCCAACTTATAAGTGGTTATCGTGGTAAATGGGATATAACCTATATATATTTTGTGATGCCCTTAAACCCAAGGGTCCGTTAAATCCAACCACAACCCTGTAATTTTATCGATTGGGGTGTAACCCGATACTACACTGCTGTGTCCCATTTATCGGGATCCACATTTTCACAAAAATAGGGCAAAGTCTCCTTTGTTCGAGGAGCTCTACCCAATATAAAACCTATAAAATAGTATATCCATGACCTATCCAAGGTCTTAACAGAAGTAGTAATGATCACACATGGTCCATCTGTCCATATCCCCAATATACAACTATATCACAATAGTCCATAAGAGTTTATTACAACACTTTTATACATAACATATAGATGCATGTCAAAACAACTACCAAAGCTACAATCCGACTTTCTTCACGATTGGCGCCTCTATCGAAATCGTCCTCCGAAGACTCAGTCTTATACCCGAAATGGGATCCCAATGACTGTAAGTGAGCAATGCCTAGTGAAAATTAATTCCTACAAGAGCTACTCCCACCTAAGTGCACCGCAATGCTATTTCACATTCAAGTAAAAATATACACATTCCTACTCAAATGTCTACATGCCATGGATGAGAAAGTGACTCACTTTGTCCCATGTCCCGAGTCCTCATCGACTCCTTCACACATGCATATGCCAAGTATGAAAACCGTCATTTATGTTCCATAAGTGACAATTTTTCCAAAACAAAAGCTTTTTGTTTTATAAATCAAAATACATTGGACAAACTCCGATATTCACTTGTTTTTACCAAGTCCCGTGTGTTTTTGTGGGTAGCGAATTTTCGGGGTCTCACCACAGTGCTCTCTCAAGACTTCTTCCGACACTTTCTGAACTTTATCGCGTATACATACGCTCTAACCAAGAATACCGAAGTTTTTCACCCGAGGCATCTATCCCTTCTTGCTATACCTCGAATACACTTATTTTTATTTCCTTCTGTTGCGTAAACCCGTGAGATTCCATTGGACGTTGTCCCATTTACTCGAGTCCACCATCGTAACACCAAACACAAAGTAGTCGATCTACCACATGCACTCTCACATGACATACCATCAAACAACAAACATAGTGTCGCATCTCACCATGAACCTTCACACCCATGTCATGCGATGTCCCGTGGCGAATGCAATGCAATACCACAGACGTATCTCATGCTATACGCACAATGAATTACGCCGCAATGGGCTCAAATCATACTTCAAGCTAAGTATCAGCTTTGATAATCATATTTAATACCCATAATTATTCCATTTAATTTCCATATGTCTAACACATATATCTCAACATGCTTCACAATACAATGAACATGTTATTCACTTTTCATGCATCTCAAACATATATCAACACCAAGTATCAATCGTACAAGCAAGGATAACTTAGTACCCTTTACCAATTGTGGCATAAGCAATCCCACAAAACAAAGCACACATCAATTTTTGACAATAGTGGGAAAACACCCCAAACTGTTAGCACCAAATTCCATTCACTAGTATATGGTTAAATTCTAGACTCAAAGAGATTTTCGTAGAGTCTAAGAACGTGTAAATCGGAGTTCAAACGAGAAAGTTATGGTCGTCCAAAGTCGAAGCTGCCAATTCGCATGGGTGTGCAAAAATTGTTCAGACCCCAAAACCAAGCACTACACCCATGGCTACCACTTGGCCAAAATCCCAAACCATTAAACAGTCCTAGCTTCACCTCGATCGATCATCCGGTTATGAGCGTGGTCGGATGCCCACCCACGCCTTAGTCGTGAACTGCCAAGGCTACACACGGGTATCCAAGAGGTCCAGAATTTCTGTCTCAAAACATTGGATCCAGTCCTTGACCATCAATAAACATAGCCCTAATATTAGAGTTGAACCAAAATGGACCTTACATGGCCATTAGGCAAGAAATAAACTGCCAGAGAAACCTCAATTTCTTTGCTGGGCACCTACCGAGCTCTCGAAAAGTATACCAACTTTAATTCTCGGGCTAATGACTTCCGACCATCGAAACACCGGGAATCGAAGCCCTTTTCTTTCTTTTTTTTTTCTCCTCCACACAGGGATCCGATCTTCCTCCTCCTCCCTTTTTGTTTTTCCTCCTTTTTTTTCCTTTTTTCCAATTTTTTTTCTTCTTTCCTTTCTTTCTCCCCTTACCCACAGAATTTTTTTTTATTTCCTTCAAGTGAGAGGAAGCTTCCTCTCACTATACTATTCATCTTGCCATGTGTCACCTTTTTCCATGATCCATGTGTCACATGAACACATGTTTTAGGTGGAACTCTCCACACCACATGGCTCTCATGCCATGTGTCCTTCTTCCATGGCTGCTGGCAATTTCACACACACTGACATGGCTACCGAAAAACGGAAATTCACCATCTTGGAATTCAACGAAATTAACTAGGTAACTAGATTTCCCGTGATACAAATTCAATCTGAAGCTTGTTTCATTATCCGAGATCTAGAAAATTTTTAAGGTATTTTCATCTCGTACTTTATAGCCAGAATCACTTACCAAGCTTTGCCATTTTTCTTCGTAAAAATTGAATTTTTCCCGGGTTTTATATATTTTGCATGCTTATTACCTAAATCACTGATATAATCATATAAGCAATAAAGGAAACATGATTTATGAAAAAAATCTACACCTGGCCTGCATCGATCCAAGCCTTAGTTTTTTATCGATCTTATTGTTCCTAGTCCCGATCTCCGAGTCTTAGATTGTGTGTTTTTCGTTTCGCATCAGTCCAAATTCCGGCTTTGAACCAAAGGAACAACCATATTTACACATTAGTGATTTAAAAATGTTACATTAAGATTGGAAGCAAGTAAATTAGTGTTTGCACTCCAATGGCCTGGGGTAAGGGTGTGATTGGGATAAGGAGGAGAGAGAGGAGAGAGGAGAGAGTATATTCCCCCATTAAAGTTTTTTATTTTCTTCGTAATAAAAACATAAAAACAATATGAAAAAAAATATTAACTTTTCTTTAGGTGTTGTATTGTAGAAAGAGAATTAATAACTTTTACGGAATTACAAAGTCAAGAAGTATTGAATTACAATTTCTAAAGACTCTATAAAAATTATAAAAGTCCTGTTGTATTCAATAATGACATTTTAAGAATTTAAAGAAGTCTATAAAAATCAATTTTTATTTTATTACAACTTTTATACACTCTTTTAAAGTATACTGACATTGAAAAAAATTGTTTGCTAACCTTTTAAAATTCTCATCATATTCTCTTTAAGATTTGAAACGATTTTTTGATCAAGTGAAACTTACGTAAATTATACGCAAATTAGTAAATCTAACCTTGAAAAGAAGCTATATGAAATTTTCGTGAAGCTAACCTTGGAATGAAACTGTAAAACCCGGGAAAAAAAATTAATTTTTCTTAAAAATGGCAAAACAGTAAAATTGCCGAAATAGTTCAGAGAAGCCTGGAAAATTTTCTAGATCTCGGATGATGAAACAAACTTCACCGTTGGATTCTTCTCGTGAAATCTAGTTACTCAAAAAAAAATTTGTCGAATTCCGAGATAGTCGGATTTTTTCGAAATTCAGAGCGTTGAGTGTCCGATGGACCCCAAAACAAGATTTTTGAGAAAAAAACCTCAAAAGTGAAAAATGAATTAAGTAAAGTTCATTTAAAATAAATTGAACTTGAACTATGACGAAATAAATTGTTTCGGAGTAGAAACGGACCCGGACAAGTCGCGACACATGGCGCAACGTGGACCAAACATTTGAACATTAAAATGAGTTAAAAGAAAATGAGAGGGGGAAAACACATAAGAGCCATTTTTGGGCAATACGTGAGAGAGAGGGAGAGAGGAGAGAAAGACTCTAACTTCTCTCTATGATCTACGGAGATCGGTTGGTCGAAATTCATCGGGCCAAGAACGAAAGTTCATCTACTGAAAGCGAGGGCTACACTGGATACACAACACGAGATTTCTGGGATTCATTACAAGCGGTTCGGGAAATCAAGATTTCGGAGTTTAGGAAGTGTCTCAGGGACTTAAAGCCGTCTTCACTCAAGAGGTAGGGATTCTTCCTACTTTGGTTTATTTTTCCATTACGGGGGTTTGTTTGGTTGAGTTTGTGCCTAAGGGGCGGTTTGATAGTTTTGCCTAAGAATTTGTTGGCGAAAATAATGGGTTATGGGAATAGTGCCTTGTTTTTACCCTATATGATGTCCAGTTTTGGGGGCTGATTTTTGGTTAGAAAAAGGGAGAATTTAGACTAGTATCCCTCTAGGAAATTGTATCTCTATCTGAGAAATTTATGTTAGGCTTTTGAATCACCCAAATTGGACCTATATAACCCAAGTTATAGTCCGTTTTCCGGGATTACCACAAGCTGCCCTGTTTTGGCCAAACCTACTGTCTAGATTTTTAGGGCTGATTTTTTGTTAGAAAAAGGGAGAATTTAGATTAGTATCCCTCAAGGAAATTGTATCTCTATCTTAGAAATTTATGTTAGGCTTTTGAATCACTCAAATTGGACCTATATAACCCAAGTTATAGTCCGTTTTCAGGATACCACAAGCTGCCACTATTTTTGGCCAAACCTAAGTAAATTGGGGCTGATTTGCAGTTTAGAAAGGAGAATTTGACTAGTATCCTTCAAGGAAATTATAGCTCTATCGATAACTTGATGTTAGGCTTTTGAATCACCCAAATTGAACTATATCTTAAGTTATGGTCCATTTAAGATTTGCCACAAGGCTACTGTTTTGGTCGAACCTCTGTCGGATTTTGGGACTAATTTTCGGTTGGGAAAAAGTGCGAATTTGGACTAGTTTCCTTTAATTAAATTGTATCTCTAGCTGAAAACTTGATTTTAGGCTTTTAAATAACCTAAATCGGACCTCCATAACTCAAGTTATGGTCCATTTTCGGGACAACTCTAGCAGGTACATTTAATGGTTTGTGTCGGATTTTGGGATTATTAAGGCCTAGTTTTCTTAACCGAGTTAGAACTATCCTATGGTATTATGGCTTGTTGTACTGGAGATGTTTGCCAGCCATCTCTATTCTTTTAATTGGCCTTGAAGATGAGGTTGTCATTGCTTGAGTTTGAATGACATTCTTGGTAGTAATTGATTGGATGTCAATATGTGTGTCTATTGTATTGACATGTGGAGAGTATGTATGTGTGTATGAATATATTTGACATGATTTGTGTGATTTATTTGGAAATTGTATGTTGATTGATATAATTTCCCAAATGATGCATGGGTGTAATGCATGAATGAAATTGTCCATATAGCATCCATATATATATGTGTGAATGGCATAAGCATGAAATGGCATAATTGCATTTCATATGCACAGGGACATCGCATGAAATGGGTGTGAGTGCATAGTTATAATCAACATCGCGTTTGGTGTTTGATTGGGTGGGCTCGGTACGATGGGACAACATCCAACGGGGTTGCACGGTTGTATAAATGAAAATGAAAATATGTTATAATCGCACGGTGTGAGTGCATAGTTATAATCAATACTGTGTTTAGTGTTTGATTAGGTGGGCTCCGATGCGGTGGAATGACGTCCGCGAGGGTTGCATGGTTGGCATAAATGAAAATGAAAATATGTGTGATTATTAGCAAGTAGGATAGACCGCCCCCTCGGTGAAAGCCCGCTATTTTGGTTATACATGTGTCCAACGGTGAAAGCCCTTGAAAGTGTAGGATGGCTTGTGAAGCCTGCGGTGAGACCCCGGAAATTCGCTACCCAAAAAAAGACACATGATTTTGAATATAAGTGATCATTGAGGTGTAACATCCAAAAAGCTTTTGATTTGAAAAACAAATGAATTTTGTTGTAAAATAATAATTAGAAGTAATCCAAGAATGATGGATTTTATCACGCATGGGTTTCGACAATGTGTGATAGGAGTCGATTGGGACTCGGGTTGATGGAGTCGGTGAGGACTCGATACATGGGACATAGTGAGTCTCATCTCATTCATGGCATGTAGAATTCCATTCTAGGTTTGCATAATCTTGATTTAACGTGCTTGATGATATTGTCATTTGATGTGCACTTAGCGGAGAGTGCCGTAGGAGTTTACTCTACCTGGCATTGCTCACCCCATCGTGGACCCCTTTCGCCACGTGATTGTGCAGGGAGACAGCCAAGCCACTGAGACCGCTTATTGTGAAGAAAGCTGCAGCTGTGGTTTTGCTCCTTACTTTTAAAATATATTATAACAAACTGTTTTGATATATGTTTTTGTGTAAAGAGTATTGTAATTAAACTCTTAAGGACTATGGTATTATAACCTTGTGCATTATGTTTGAGTATGGATAAATGGACCCTAGGTGGTCATTTTTACTCATAGATGGACCCGGAGAGGTCATGATATGATATTTGGCCCTGGATGGGCCATGCTATTATATGTTGTATAGGTTGTATTTTTGGGTAGAGCTCCTTGTACAAAGGAGACTCTATCTGATTTTTGTTGGGCTGATGGCCCCAGAAGCGACACTATACATGGCAGATCGGTTACCCGACATCCACAAGTTTTCCTGGTCGACGATTGGTTAACTCGACCAAGCTGGGGCATCACATAAACTATAAGAAACTTATAAAATTCATTCATTCTTTATCTGTGGTATTATACGAATCGGTATTCAAAATGCAATTCATTATATTTCTTCTCACATGAGGTCAAGGTATTGACACCCTAGCCTAATAAAATACCTAATATGAATTAGAAAATTTTCTTTTACTTCATTTTAACAAAGCTACAAAGAATGTAAGGCTAAAATTGAGGATCTAGGGTTTGAAATCATATTTTAGGTAAGGTTTAATACTAAATTAATATTTTATATTTGTATTGTAGTTTAAATATCTTGTTGTTTTTTTATAAAAATAAAAAAAAAATAACTTTTTGTATTGATCGGAGAAGATAGAGTTGGAAATTTTAACTTATAATTTGAAGATCATATTTTTACAAGTAAAATTGTTAAATTTATTAAGAATTTTTTAATATATTAAAATGTTCTTTGGAAGATTCCAATGTAAATTTTAATTATTAAAAGTTTTACAGAAACCTATGAGTATGAGCGAGCTTTATTGATTGAAAATGAAAAATTTTCGGATATTTTGAAATTGATTTAATTTTAGAAACATGAATTGTTTTTTAAGTTCACAAATTTGAATATTGGAGAATTTTTTAAAAAAATTGAATTCTTGAAGATGAGAAATTTAGAAATTAGTGAGATTTGGGAAATTAAAGAACCTTAAATTAAAAAAAAAAAAAAAGTTAAATTGAGAAATTTTTTGGATATTAAGAAATTCTAAGAATTGAAAGCTTCAGAAAATGAATTTATTATATTTATTTAAAGTTAATTAAAATCTATTACATTTGCAAAAGTCTCTACTGTGTAAATTTATAAAATCTTTTAAAAATAAGTAAAAATGATTCAAAATTCATTTTTATTTCAAATAATAAGGTTAGAACTAATAGTACCATTAATAATAATAATATTTTTTAATTAAAAGTAATATTGTTAGGGGATGTTTGTTTGTTTGTTTGTTATTTGAGCAATTGCTTTCATCAAACTTCTTTGTAAATATACTAATTTCATGGCAGAACCATTCCAAAATCATTTCAACATCCTAACAAAGTGTCAACCAGAGAGTTCCCTCCACCACCCCCTCCCAAAAGGCAAAAAAGGCAGCTCATGCAAGACACACATTTCTTGACAAACGTGGAAAGAAATCATAGAGGTTATACAATGGATCCCTACTATCCATTTTGTTGGAAGAGTGTAAGTCTTTCTCAAATATATCTCATTTTTTTAAAAGGAATTTTATTATTTAAATTACTTTATTTTTATTTGGCCAAGTCTGAGAGACTTTATATTATTTGGCCAAGTTTTAGTGTAAATTTTAAATTAATTTATTTTTAAGTTATCTCGAGCCAATTACAAATTTTTATTATTATTTTATTAAATAAAATATTATCCTTTTAAGTCAAATTGGTTAAGGTTGTATGTTTAACCCTAAATTATCCTTCCTACAGTAATTGAATTTTAAATGAAATTAGGTCAGTTTTAAATATTAATAAACCAAGTCCTTGAAGACGTTAAAATAGGGTAATATCTTTCATTTAGTTAATTAATTTTATCTTTCTCTCAACTTATTGGAGACATCCGTTAGCTTCACCTATAACAAAGCCCTCATTCTCCCTCTAAACACACTTCTTCTTTGAGATCTCACTCTCAAGCTCTCTCTTTTCTCTCTTGCTCAAGTGCTTCCAATCACTAGTCTCTTGCTCAAGTGCTTCCAAACACTCATCTCTCTCTCGAGTGCTCCCAAGCACTCTCTTTAATTTTCAAGTGCTTTCATACCAAGTACATTTTCTTGGAGGAATATCATTATTCAAGTTGTACCGTATCTTACCCAAAGAGTCCACCCGAGGTGAGATCTGGATGTTGAATCTTAGAGGTAGAGCGCTGGTTCTCACCGCACCTATAAGCTACAAACCGTAGAGAGGGCTTAATATACTTTTAGGATCTATGAAAGACTACAACGTCTGTCTCCCCAAAACGACCAATCAAATAAGTCACTTGTTAGCACATGTGGGTATAGCGAAACTACTTTAAGGGCAGTGCTATTAGTGGTATCAGAACCCATGGCTGTAAGTGGTAAATTGTTAGTACATGTCTGAGAAAGGCCTATCACCAAGGTGATAAGAGCTTAAAGCAAGTAGGGTATAGCGGACCATTGTGGCCCCTCCACTTACCTGGGAACATTCCTAGTGTACTTAACACTCTCTCACTACTGTCCTGGTTTTTGTTCACCCAAAAAACCTTAGTAGAACCCTACCTTAGTGGATTCAATTCCTCAATGACCTGGCATTATCCTTGGTTCACACCCATCTTGACACTTCCAAGGTTGACCCTTTTAATGGGACATTATTTAAGAGATGGCAAGAAAGGGTTTATTTTTCCATTGATGTTATGAACCTAGGGAATATCTTGACAAACCTAAAACCCAAGGAGTGACTCCCAGATTTTGGTTCCAATGTGGAAAATGGGGAACAAAACAAGTTAGGCATGCCATTCTTAGCACACTCACAAATGAACTCTTTGATGTGTATTGTCAATATAAAGTTGTAAAAGAAATTTGGGATGCTTTGACTAAAAAATACATAGTAGAAGATGTTGGAACACAAAAATATTCCATAGGAAATTTTAGAAAGTTCAAGATTTAGGGAGAGGAGTAATATTTCAAATCCATGACTACCACATGTTGATCAATGACCTAGTCACTGAAGACATAAAATTACCTAAACCTTTTATAGTCGGTTACCTTATAGAGACCCTCCCATATTCTTGGAAAGACTACAAAAATAGCATGAAACACAAAAGGAAACAAATGTCCCTAGAAGATGTTATAATACATATTAGGATTGAAGAACAAAATAAAACTAGGTACAAAGCTGAAAGAGCCAAGGACTTATCCTCCAAGGAAAATGTGGTAGAAGAGATACCAAGGCCTCAATTCAATAAGCCTAAGGGACAAAACCCTAGACTAAGCCTAACTCATCAAACAAGGTCTAAAATCCTACCTTTAAAAATAGAGATAATTACTTTGTCTATGGCAAACCTAGACACCATGCACCTGCACCTCAGTGTCGCAACAGAAAGAGACTTGAGAAAGTCAACCCAAGGGAAAATCTGGTAGAAGCAAAGGTGATTACAAATAATAGTTCTCCGGGTAGTGAGCATGCTCACTAATATGAAGACCGGATAGTAGACTTCGCTGGCAGCACATTTAGAAACATAAGTGCATTCTAATGTCACCAATATGAAGAACTGGATAGTAGACTCTGGGCCTACTAGGCACATCTGTGGCAATAGAAGTGCATTCACTTCCGACACCACGGTGAAGGAAGGGGAGGAACAAGTGTTCATGGGCGATTCGAGATCATCCCCAGTGATTGGCAAAATTTCTCCTCGTTAACCTTCTAGAAAGTTCTCACCCTAGTAATGTTCCTCCATTGTGGCGACATTTGTTGAACTTAGTATCGCATTCTACTAGGGAAAGCATGAGTTAGGATCATGTTTGATTCGCACAAAAATATGTTAATAAAGATCCATGCTTTTGTTGGGAAGGGTTATTGTAACCAAGGTCTCTTTATATTGAATGTTTAAGAAATTTTGAATAATAAAGCTTCTTCTTCTGCTTACATAGTTGATTCTTGTGATGTTTGGCATGGTAGATTAGGACACGTAAACTTTTTTTATATTAATAAATAGGTAGTCAAGGATATCCCCAAAACCTTGTCCTGGGGAAACTTTTAGAAAATGTGAAGTATGTGTAATCTAAACCACAAATAAATCTTGCAAACTAGTAGAAAGAGAGTCACAACCCTGCTGAAGTTTTGATCCATAATGACCAGAGACTTGAAAAACCATGACTAAAGTAAAAGGTTTTATATTACCTCATAGATTACTACCAAGATATACAAAAGTGTATCTTTTAAGAAACAAATAGGAAACAATGGATGCTTTCATCAAGTATAAAAATGAAGTAGAGAGTCAAAACTATTAAGTTTGATTCATAATGACCTAGGAGACTTGAAAAACACCATGACTAGAGGTGGTAAAAGGTTTTATATTACCTTCATAGATGACTACTCATACAAAGTATCTTTAGAAATCAAATATGAAACAATGGATTCTTTCATTAAGCACAAAATTTAAGCAGAGAACAAACTAAGTAAGAAAATCAAGAGACTTAAATCTGATAGAGGTGGAGAATGAGTCCAACAACTTCAATACCTTTGTGATTTAACATGGAATTATGCGCATGAAACCACTCTCTTATTCCCCTGATTCTAATGGAGTAGCCGAAGAAAAATAGAACTCTAAAAGAGATGACTGAGTCATGTTAGCAAAGCCTAGAAGCATCCTTAAACTTGTGGAGGAAGCTATCTTCTCCGCCCCTCGTTATTCAAATAGAATACCCTGCCAAGAAGACTAGTAAGACTCTCATGAGTTATATATGCACCTAACATTGATACCCAAAAGTAGAGCTAGCACTTGGAGCCCGGTCACATAGTCCGACCAACCCAAAATTTTAGGTCATTGTGTTTTGACCTCATTGTCTAAAAAACCAAAACAGCCACCTTAATGCTCGGGCAGATTTGGGCCCGTCGACCACCGCTAGCTAAATTTGGGTTCCGGTTTTTTCTGGTCAGCTCAGCTACTACCTCAAAAAATATATTCCCCCTTGTTATCAAAAACCGTAACTGTTATATCCAAAACTATTCTTTTCTCCTGCATCTTTAGATATGCCCTAACTCCGCCTCGCCATGTTGGAACTACTTTGAAGAGTCCAAGGAACAATCCAACGCTCATGCTGTCGACCCAGCCATCTCGCCGCCCCTCACACTCGCCGAGAAAAGATCCACTTCTCAAGCTCGTAGCCCCAATGACCTCTTCAATCTCTACGAGGAGGAAATCTTATACAAAAACCCCTTCCGCCGCCTCTTCGAATCAGTCCCACTGTACATCCTCCAACCTTTTCTCCAAAGTGCTGATGCTACCAAAGATTCCACTTCTCCACAAATAAATGGTGGTGGTGTCATTGGTGTCGTTTCTAGATTGATCTCAACTAACTTTGAGTTGGAAATCTTGAGTTTCCAAACTTAAGAGGTTTTAATTTAATGGTAGGTTTTCTATTCCCTTTTTTCCTTTTTTCTTTTCGTGGTTTTTTTTATTGATATTGGAGATGGAAATCGGGCGATGCCGCCAAGTGGGGAGGGGTGGGTGTTGAATGGGAGGAGGTGCCAATGGTGGGGCTGTGTCTGCTACTCTTGCGCTTATAATAGCAATAAGTTACGTGATCCTGCTCCTCGAAAGACTTTGGTTTGCTTGCTAGCTTTTGACTTGAGAAAATTTTTCGAGGGTTTAGAGAGAAAAAGTAGAATAGATTTTAATCTGGTCTATAGGTAATGCAATGCAGTTACTGATGGAAAATTTCATAGCACCGGAAATCGTACCATTTTGAGAAAAAAAAAAATATAATTTTGCTTTTACTAATTTGAGTTCCAAATCTGCATTCTCTGGCGCTTTAACTAATATACATACTCGTTAGCCCACTAGCCTGTCATCTGTTGATATGGCCAGCTTACTAAATGGTAGTCGATGTGGGCCTAGTCCACTCCACCCCACCTTCATTTTACTCTAATTTATTTGGTCCGGATCGGGCCTGGCCAATCTACCTAATTGCCAACTCCTACCTAGTGGGTGTTAGCAAAGTACTCTTCCAAAACCAAAGAAAATAAATGAAGTCCCAAAACCTTGACAATGATGATGGTTATAAAAGAATTATAGTTTAAGATTTCTTGTTGTCATCAACCAAATACCTAGTGGCAAACTGGCACTGAGATCAAGAACATGACTTTTGCATTATTCTTGAAAAAAAATGGTCAACAACAAGTTCAAAGAAATCTTAGAATTAAGTATATAGTAACCCTTTAACCGTAATTTGTAGCTAAAGTGCATGGAAAGAAAGACCACCCAGCATCTAATTTTTACACTTTCCTAGTTGAGATAAATCCAATCCCATAAGGAAGCTACACTTCATTTTATGCACCTATATGAAGAGGCCACATGAAAGTAAAATTAACCACTAATACATCATACTGGGGTATAGTGTGACTGCTCTTTCAAAAGCAAAACCATGGGTTGTAAATGGATCTTTAAAGGAACCAAAACCGTATGGTCTATTGAGAAATATAAGGCACATTTGTTAAAGGTTTTAAACAAAAGAAAGGTGTAGATTACTTTGACACCTTTACTCATGTGACAAGGATGTCCTCCATCAAAGGTGTTAATTGCTTAGATCATCAGAACTGGTGATACAACTATATGGATTAAACCACCCTTGAATGCGCAATTGTGTCGAATTTATATGGATCAACCCGGGAAGTATGGTAGGTCTCAAGACAGAGAAAAATTTTATAGGGCAGCCAATCGCTTAGCTGCAAAGCCAAGAACTAATTACATATTAGAAAATTTGACTGTGTTGATATTCATCGACTTCCATTAATGATGTTATTAACATACTTATAGTAAAGTTGAAAAATAATCATGCATTATCATTTTTTATATGCTGGATGGATATGTTTATATTCTTATTCAACCTACAAGTCAACACAAACAAGAGCCTCTTGCATCAAAGTTTGATATGAAAGATCTAGGAGAAGTTGAGCTTATTCTAGGAATAAAAATAACTAGAACACTAAATGGGCTTGTTCTTCATGAACACTGATATTATAATATTTGAAGAGGGTTTAATTACTTTGATTATAAACCCATATCAAACTTCATGATCCAAACTCACAAATGTTGTGAAAATAGAGAATTATAGTGTGTTGCTCATAATGCTATGTCAAATAGATAGCTCATGTGTACTTAAAAACAGCCTAATCCCACATTGCCACTACAATAATTGTGTGATTTGAGCCTCATACGCCCAAAGTCCCTTAATCTGGACCATTGGGTTGCCATTCGTAGAGTACTAAAGTACTTGAGAGGCACTCGTGACTATTGTTTGTGTTATAGCGGATTTCCAAATGTCCTTGAAGGATTTAGTAATGCCAACTGGATCTCTGATTCAAATGAGATGAAATCCACTAGTGGGAACATTTTTACCCTTGGAGGAGGTGTTGTTTCTTGGAAATCATCCAAGTAAACCGTACCACTCAACCCACTATGGAGGCTTCAGTTTATGTTCAGAGGGGCTGCAAGTCTCAAGCCGAGTGGCTCATAAATCTATTGGCCTGGATATCCTATTATGGACGAGACCAGCACTGCTCGTGCCCTATGCTGTGATAGCTAAGCTGCAATAGCTAAGGCTAAAAGTAAAATGTTTAATGGGAAGAACATGCATATTTGCCTAAGGCACACATCAGGTTAGGCCAAGTTGAGACAGGGGGTTATAATCCCTGATTTCGAGGTCAAAGTTGAATTTTGGTAGATCTCGACTAAACCACTAAATAGAAAAACTATGGAACAAACATCGAGGGGGATGAGACTTTTGCCTATTACATAAGCTGAAGGCACGGTGTCCCAATCCTGTTAGAATACAGACCCCATAGCGGGCCCGCCGGTAATAACAAGTCACTTGTTGACTGTGGAGCTACTAAGGTATCATTATATTTACTAGAGTCTGGTCCCATGGGTGTAGATAGAGCTTTATTTGGTAATGATTGAGGTTGAGTGTAAACCTAATGAATTCCATTCTGTGATGTGTTTACGCAATCACACTGATAAAATAACCCATATGATAGTGGTGCCGGGCCTTCCTATGCAGAACGAGCATATTCTTTAAAGCTCTCATGAATATCCAAACTGGTGCAATAATCATTAGCACAACCCAAAGTACAAATCTTAGTTGAGGAAATCCACGCACAATAGTTTCTTAAGCTCCACACTGAAAAAGTGTTATCATCTCATGAATTTTTAACAACAATGTTTCAGGATTCATACTTATTTATCCTAAGACTGATTCATAAGACTTACACTATTCCAACAATCCCCCACAGAGTGTAAGTGTGAAGAAGAAGAAGAAGAATATGAAGATAAAGGAACACCAGAACTAATGATCGCATTTTAGGATTGTTGAAGAGTTTTCAGGTCTCCCTTCTCCTCTAAACACTCTCTTCGGAGATCCTCACCTCAGCCTCTTCATTCACCCAAGTGCTTCCAAGCACTCTTTCTTCTTTCAAGTGTCTACACTCCCCTGCCTCCCAATCACTTTCTAATTTTTCATCGTGCTTTTATACCACAAGCGCATTTTTGAGGACATGTCTCTGAGTTGAATCAGATTCTACAAAGAGTGCAACCAAGGTAGATATGTTTAAATCCTAGAAGATAGGAGCACCAGCCTCTACCACTAAGTGTTGCTAAACCTGGAGAGGCGATTCACTTTAAGACATGTTATTGCATGCCTCACCATCCGCCGAATTAGATAAGTCACCCACTTATTTGTTCCTTTTTGGTTTATTACAGCTCAAACCTCCCCAACTTTTATAAAACTTATATTATAAGTATTAAAACCCCACACTTAACTTTGTTTTAATACATGTTTAAAGAAATTGAAAATAAATATAAGACTGTGGTCCTTAACACCTGCTTTGGTCCTAAGATGTCCTAAGATCTCACTATTATATTTTAGATCTTCTATAAGAGCTATACATGGGCCTGCTTAGTGGAGGTGTATTTGGCACCACTTTCAAAATTCCTTCCTTCTGTGAGTGATTGAGGATAACCTTATGTAGTGAAAGGAATGCAAGAGACAGAAGAACCATGGAAGGAGAAATGGCTATATGTCTCAGCAAGGGCTTTGAGATGGCAGCCTGGAAGCGATTCAACAAAAAGTGAACCTTTGGGAAAGGAAAATTCTTGTCAAAGATATGACTACGACAAAGAGGTCCAAGAAGCATCTCAGAACTGTGTATATCTCGAGGTCTCCACATTAGTCCAGAGCTCAACATTGATGGTGTGCAGAGGGCAAGAAAGAGTTCTAATAAACTAAGACTGTTTGTGGAGATGGCCTTTATGGGAGGCGACAGAAGTGACTTCTAACATAACTTAAGTGATGAATCAAGAAGTCATAGGTGAGAAAACATGCCAAAACATTCCAGAGCAAAAGAGATCATGAGAAACCAAGTTATTATGAGAACTTAACTTATGCACATGAATAATCTATGTCACTGCGCTGCTTGGTCCTAGAGTCCAACAACTTCAAATTTTAATTAAACATTGGTTCTAATCTTGGGAGGGGGCAATGAACCCCTGAGTTAAGTCGATAGATGGGGATGAAATGGCATGAGAGTTCGACAGAAATAAATCTCTAAACAAATGTAATAAATTTATTTTTCTAAAACTTTCAATTATTAGGAATTTCTTAATATCCAAAATTTCACTTCAATCAATAAAATCAACTCATACTCATTATAAACCCGGAAAAATTCAATTTTTTGAAAAAATAGCAAACGATTATTTTGTCGCAATAGTGTGTAGAAACTGAATTTTTCTATATCTCTTATTTTGATGAAACCACTCACCATTGAACTTGGTCTTACAAATCTAGTTACCCAACTAATTTGCCTTAATTCGATATATCTTAAATTTATGCTGAGGTATCGGGTGTCAAGACACATGAGTGGTGCAACATGTGGATGCACATGGCATGTAAAACCCTGGAAAAAAATTGATTTTTATAAAGAAAGGCAAAATGGTGCACTGTCGCAATAGTACAAAGAAAACTCATGATTTTTTAAGAGATCTCACGATCAACCAACTTCATCTGAATCTGCTCTCACAAATCTAGTTACCCGCCTAATTTTGCTCAATTCCAGATAGTCGAAATTTCACGCTTTTTCGAGGTATCGTATGTCGTGACACAAGGAGTCAGGCCATATAAAGATAACCATGTAGCTGCCACATCAAGCTGAGGGTGCAGATGGCATGAGAGCCATGTGGTTTGGCACTGTTGACTTAATGCATGTGTCCATGTGACACATGACACATAAATAGTGAAAAAGAAAATATCTATGGCTCACATTAAGACATATGTTATGTGGAGAGATAAGTCAAAACAAAAAGGAAAAGTATAAGGGGTGACCCATGGAAGCCATGTGTCATACCCTTAGAAAGGAAATCCAAGTCTTTAGATAAGGGCTATTCGATGGAGAGAGAAAGGGAAATAAAGAAAAGAAAATAAAGAATAGGAAAGAAGAATGGGGCAAAAAGAAAAATGGTGTCATTTTTCCCTCGGCTTGGGTCTTCAGTTCGGGAAGCAGAGCGTATGAGGGAGTGGAGTGAGAAGCTCTACCTTCTCTCTAAGATTTATGGAGATCAGGCAATCGGTTTTCGTTGGAGCAAGAGGCAAAGTTCATCTACGCGACAAGAGCTTCACATAAGTATAAGAATCTGGGGTTTTCGCCAAACTCCAAGAGGTAGGGGTTTCTCTCCCACTTTGGTCATTCTTAGTCTAAGAGCCATTTAATGGCATAGTCTTCAGTCAGTGAGTGTCCTCCATACTCAGTCCCAGCAATTTTGATTGAATGTTCAAGGTTAAGATTGTTTCTGGGCAAAGCCCAGACTGTGTTTGAGGATTGGCCTGATCTTTGAGACCTAGCTTCTCCGGGCTCTTGTGGTGTGTTTTTTCTCGTGGTCAATGCTTTTGCCCAATCCACCTGACCTGCTTAGAGTGTTGAGGTCGTATGATGCCTTGCTTAATTGAGTATGTCCTTAAATCATATTTCTTTATAAGAGCAGCTCGATATGTGTGCGTGAAAATCATGTTGATACATGCTACTTCTGATGGCTAACATGATTACATATAAATTATATGTAGAAAATTATATGTAATTATATGTAGAAAATCATGGGATGTAACCACTATTTATGTGCTGCATGTAGCTTCTCATCAAGCATGTAACATGAACTAGCATGAAATGGCATTCCGCATTTCATATGCACGGGGACACCACATAGTATTGGGTGTGAGTGCATAACATGGCTTTTGAACAAAGCGGCTTTATAAGAGGATTGTCCAGTAAATTTTATCGGAGGGTTGTCCAAAAAATCTTATCGGAGGGTTGTCCAATAAATTATATCGGAGGGTTGTCCAACAAATCTTATCGAAGGCTTGTCTAATGGATTTATTTTCGGAGGGTTATCCAATGGATTTTGATATCGGAGATTGTCCAAACAGTTTTAAAAAACAAAAATCTTTTGTTTTGAAAACAGTTTTTCATACATGGCAAATGCATGTGTGAGGGAGTCGGCGAGAACTCGAGACATGGGGCAAGGCATGTAGACATTCGAGTAGGAATGTGCATGGAGCTACCAATGTGTGTGTCACATTGCATTTGCACTTAGGTGGGAGTAGCCCTTGTAGAAGCAATTCCCATCACTCACCCCGTCGTAACATTTTCTCAGTGTTGAGGTACACCAGAGATGCAAAATTTAACTGATATCTATAGTGAAGAAGGCCAAATTATGGCTTTGTTATGTAATTCGTGAAATTTTGTGACGTTTATCCGCTTTATGTAAATGAGAAGTTTTGTAATAAAAACTTATTCGACTTGTTCATCATCAGGTTGGAAAGTTTTCCCAGATTTTATACTGCCTGTATAATATGTATAGAGGCAGTAGTATTGAATAAAATGCATTGGGAGAGAGTTTAAGGTGCAGGAAATGTCAAAAAAAGGCTACTGCATGTTTGGGTTGCTATAGGGGATTCTCGATTCGACAGAAAAGAAACAAAACAACATGTTACCGCGCCACGTTTAGTCGCGACAGTGGTATTCCCGGGTCGCTGACAAAGATTATTCTTTTTGGTTGAGACGTCTTCTTTGTTTCGTGTCACCGATCAGAATTCCTGGTCGCGGACATGGTTCTCAAATTTTGCCATAGAACCGCCGCGAAGATGGGATTTCCTTGTCAGGACAATTTGATTCTCATCGATCTATGTCACGATAGAAGTTTCCTTGTCGTGATCGAGATGGTCACGACGAGAGGTCAGGGTCATGACAAGAGTTTGGTCAAGGCCAAGAGATTTCAGGTTCTTACAGAAAATTGTAGTGTCGTGACAGGATTTCATAGAGTGGTGTCAACACAGGTATTTTATGTCATGATAGAGTGTGGCCTAGACCAATGGATTTATGTTACGACATAGCTTTTTATGTTGCAACAGGGTTGGTCAAGGTCGGAAGAAATTATGTTGTGACATAGCATTTTATGTCGCGACAGAGTTTTGGCTAAGACCAAAGGGTCTCTTGTCGCGACATAATATTTTTTTATGTCACGATAGAGTTTGGCCTAGACAGGAGATTTTAGGTCACGACAAAGTCGTGATAGGATTTTTTCTTTGTCGCATCAGAAGATCATCAAGACTGAAGAGTTCTATGTTGCGACATACAATTTTATGTTGCAACGGTGGTTGGTCGTTGTCGGAAGGCTCATTATCATGATAACGAATTTCATGTCGCGACAGAGCTTGGTCATGGGAGAAGGTTCCCATGTCGCGACCTGATATTCTAAGTCGCGACTGAGTTTGGATTTTGACATGGATGTTGTGTCACGACATGGCATAGCTAGGTCGCGACAGAGTTGGCACGACAGCCTTAAGTGCACGAACGCTCGGGCATGCAATAACAGCATTGATGCTGCCACCGTGATTGTTATGATAGGCGCCTCGGGGCACGCACGGATGTGTGACAAAGATAAAGGTGAATTGACGCGACAGTAAATTTCTCTGCTCTCAACAGACGATAGTGACAAAAAAAAAGACTCGATTGGGGCGCCTGCTGCTTGCATCAGAAAGCATAGGTATACAAATACCTTATGGCTTTCTCGATATGCAGTGATCAAGACCGATAGCCACCAATCCATAGCCAAGTATAAGAGCCTAGGTTTATAAATACCTAGAGTCGATATTTGATACTAGCAATATATTTAGTACTTGAGCAGTGTGGTCAATACTACTTAGGCTTAATGGGCTCAGGTGGCTTAGATCATGCATCCATCAGGTGAGCCTTGACATTTTTAATTAATAAGTGTTGTGTACTACATTATATTGTGTTATATGCTTGGTAAATAGTATATGGGAAATGAGCGTGTTAGTATATTAGTGGTGGCATATGCACTACTAATTGAAAAAAGAGAAAGAGATCTCAATTTTCTATTTGACATATGTAGATGGCAAGTCGAGGAAGATGACGGAGGGGTCGCCCATGAGGCAATGACCAACCACCACCTCAGCGAACCAACAGCTCAGGAGGCCACGGTGCCAATGCCGCCATTGCACGTGAGTACTCTGGGTCGTGAGGACCAAGTGAACCCTCCAAAGGTTTATGGCACATCATCCTCCTACGATTCATAGAAGGAGGGGATCCAATGGTGGCCGACTCATTGGTTTCGCAGGCCTGAAGGGACTGAGGCCACGGGAGAGCCACCTCGATGCCACGAGATCAAAGTTAGCTACGCTAAGAAAGAGGTGAATCTCCCATGTATGGCTGATTAGATTGTTTTCCCCAGTGATCCGGAGATGACACAAGGAAGAGTTCGAGAGCTCTCACGGGTGTTTTCCTAAGATTCGTGCATGCAGCCGGGTTCCTCAGTCAAGCAAGGTGCGTATGACCTGCAGAACACGAAGGTTCACCGACCGCACGTTGGGGATGACAGGGGACATAAATATGGCCAAGGTGACTTAGATGGCCTCGTTGTCAATCCAGTGGTAGATTTAGGATTCCTCTTACAAGACATGTACTTTATAGTCAAGACGACTATGGCCATAGAGAGAGAGATAGAAGATGTAAAGAGCATCCGAGATATGGGTGCTAGTGACAAGAGGAAGGAAGGTTAGCCTTTTTCTAGTTCGGGAAAAAATCTAAAGGCTTCTACTTCACAAGGGTTTTAGGGACAAGGTCGCAGCTATCAGGGCCAAGGCCATATTAGGGCTCCTAGCCAGTCAGGACCGATGACATGTTTCCATTGCCATCACTGACATAGTGAGATCAATATTTCAGAGGCAAGGATCCCATGGCTACTTCGAACACTCTAACCCAATCATCGGGCAAAGTACGCCGACACAGTTGCCTCACCCCAAAGGTGTGCAGGAACGAAAGTATCAATCTCAAGGTGCTACACATGTGTCTTCTTCTACACATATAGGCCAGAGAGACTAGAGTATGGGTCGAGGTCGAGGTCGGCACGTGCTCAATAGTCAGACTTCGGGACCAGTGGGCTTGCCTATGTTATTACACCAATGTGTACGAGCCTACTTCTGATCGCCTAAGATACTAGGTATAGCTGCTATCTCGCCATAAAGAGGATATTGTTTGATTATAGTGTATCACATTCATTTATTGCTGCATCTTGTGTGAATGTTTTTGGCTTAAAGGTTGAATCCTTGGGAAAGCCATTGCATGTGAGTTCTCCCTGTGTGATTAAGGGCGTAGGTCAAGATATGTCGATCATGAAGTTAGATATCTAAGGATTTCGCTTTCACTGCAGTCTCCTCTCTGGGTGATGGACATATCGATTTTGATGTCATTCTGCATGGATTATTGATGGCACATCATAGTCATTGATTGTGATCGTAGAAGCGATTTCATCGCTTCACACACCCGACTTTGAAGACTGTGCGACCCTTCTGTGAATAAGCATGATGCTTTACCCCAAACCATGCAAGACTCTAGGTGGCATAGACAATTGATGGGTTGGCTAGAAAGCCTTACCCTAGAAGACGAGGGGAGACATGATTTGGGTCTACCTTGGGTGGTTTGTGAGTATGAGGATGTCTTTCCGGATGAACTATCGGGATTACCTTCTCGCACACGGGATGTGACTTACTACTGAAGTTACACCCCGGGTACGCGCTCCATTTCTATGACTCGTCATAGGATGGCACCGGTTGAGTTGCAGTAACTAAAGGCCCAACTGCAAGAATTATTGAACAAGGGTTTTATTAGACCGAGCACTTCACCATGAGGCTCTCCGGTTTTGTTTGCTAAGAAAAAGGACAAGACTCTTCGACAGTGCATTGACTGTCGACAATTGAACAGGGTTACGATCAAGAATCGGTATCCATTCCCAAGGATTGATGACTTATTTGATCAAATGAAAAGGGCGTGAGTTTACTCCAAGGTGTAATCTTCACACGTTAATATCGCCAATGGTGCGCATATCCCTAAGATACCTGCACGTGGTACGCGTACTTCTCGAGTTCACAAAGGATGCCTTTCATATTGACGAATGGGCCATCAGCATTCATGGACTTCATGCATAGCGCGGTTCCAACCCTATTGATCAGTTTGTTGCGATCTTCGACGACATTTTTGATCTACCTTAAGTCTGGCGGGTGAGCATGAGGATCATTTAGGGTCGTTCTATAGGTTTTAAGAGACCATTAGTTGTATGCCAAGTTTAGCAAATGCGAATTTTGGCTTACTGAGGTGAAATTCTTGAGACACGCTCATGTCGCCAGCATGTCAGAACCCAGAAGGTCTGAGGCTATTATGAGTTTATATGCCAAGCTCTACCTTCTGAGACACGCTGATTGTGGTACTATAGGAAGTTCATTAAGGATTTCTCCCAGCTAGTAGCACCTATGACAAGATTGACCTAGAAGGAGGTCAAGTTTGAGTGGAATGAACCTGGGTGGTGAGGAGAGTTATCTCCAGAATTTGAAAAGGAGGCTTACTTACGCTCCTATTTTTGATAGTCCCAGTGGAATGACGTACGTTGCATCAGGATGCCTCCAAAAGACTGGACCGGGATGAGTTTTGATGTAATTATAGGGCAGTAGCTTATGTTCCTTATAGTTAAACAGAATCATGAGCGGCATCACCCACATATGAGTATGAGTTGGCAGCCATTGTCTTTGCCTTAAATATATGGCGCCAATTATTCCTTATAGAGATGTTTAAAAGTATTTTCGCACCACAAGAGCCCAAGTATATTTTCTCACATAGCTGACTTCAACATGAGGCAACGCAGTGGATGGAGCTTCGATTATGATTCTGACTTTGCATTACCATCCTGGTAAGGCAAATGTGGTGGCTGATGCACTCAGTCGAAAGTCACGAGGTACTGGCTAGTGTAGCTTCCCGAGAGTGGTAGATGCTCGAGATTGTGGGACGGTTTGGACTATAGTACAATGATCAAGCTCAGGGTGTTTTGGGGAGTTTGGTGGCTACACCATCCCTACTGAGCATGGGGATTGAGTCTCAGGGGTAGGATATAGAGATAGTGGCCATCAAGGACTGGGAACAACAGTACGGCATCGGCGGCTTTCCTGCCATCCAACACAAATGTAGTCTTTCGTATAGGGACGGTTGTGGTCTCAATGACAGACTGAGAGGAGTTCCTCAGGGAGTTCCATTGCTCTCAATTTTTGTGCATCTGAGTGGCACAAAGATGTACCGTGATCTTCGTCGCCCCAGATACCTGAGCTGGACAGAAGGACATCGTTATAGATTTTGTTCGAAGGTGTCTCACGTATCGCCAGTAAAGGTCGAGCACCGCAGTCCTAGGGCTACTGCCTTTAGGTGGCTTCATAAAGTGGAGCACGTCATGATGGACTTTTTAGGACCCACTTGCCACTTGACATCACAGTGCATGATGCAAGGATATGGGTGATAGTGGACCAGCTCACTAAGTTAACACATTTTATAGAAGTGCAAATGACCTTTCACACTTGGGAGGAATTTCGTCTCACACTGTATTTCTTGAGAGATTGAACTCGCTACATGGTACTAGTGCCTCATAGTATCTAAAAAAGAGATCCTGTGTTTGACGATTGACGCTGAAGAGCTTCCTGTGAAGGCTACGGGGACACGCAAGGATGATGAGCAATCACTTTTCATCCACGCACGTGATGGCTGCCTGAGATGACCATACAAGCTTTAGAGGACATGCTAAGTGAGCATGTGTCCTAGATCTTAGTAGTCGATATTATCTTACCCTAGTGGAATTCACCTACAATAACAAGTATTAGACGAGTATACAGATGGCACCCTATGAGGCTTTGTATGGGAGGCCATGTCGATCTCTGATTTGTTGGACAAAGGTGGGAGAGAGGTCCATCACTGGTCCGGATTTGATTAGAGACACCTATGAGAATGTGGGTTTGATACTGAAGTGTCTTCTTACGGCTCAAAGCCGGCAGAAGAGCTACACCGACAGACGGTATCGACCTCTAGAATTTGAGGTGGGTGATCACGTTTTTTTTAAGGTGATACCTAAGAAATGAGTGGTCGTTCTACAAGTGGAAAGCAGCCAAGGTATATTCCGCCCCCAAGATACTGGTAGGGCATAGTTGCATATCTAGCACTACTCGCTCTAGTTTATCATGTGTCCATGAGGTGTTCCACGCCTCCATGCTCGAAAGTATGCACTCCTGATCAGCCCATGTAAATGATTTGGGAGGATTATTGTTGACAAAGATGGGGCCTTCTCGAAAGGACCTGCAGCATTATTTATGACTGCTAGATCGGTGGAGGCTAGTGAAGGTGTTATGGAAAAGTCGAGGAGTGGAGGAGGCAACATGGAAACGCGATGACACGATGCATGCCACCTATCCTTTCCTATATGACGATGAAGGTACGTTGTTTAGTAATTAGAAAATAGAATGACAATTGGATATGGATGTGATTGTATGTATATGTGTGTAAATTTCGATATTTTTTATTTTTTATTTTTTGGAGAGGAGAATGTAAAACCCGGAAAAAAAAATTCAATTTTTCTAAAAAAAGGAAAAACAGTAATTGCCGCAATAGTACGAGTTGAAAACCTGGAATTTTTCTAGATCGTATGAAAAATGAACTTCAACTGCTATGTTGTTTCAGTACCTAGTTACCCTGTCGAATTTTGTAGAATTCCAAGACATTTGGAATTTCATGTTTTTCGAGGTATCGAGTGTCGGGTGACACAAGGAGTGGTGCCACATAGCATGACCATGTAGCTTCCACATGGCAGTTTGTGAGGGGTGCACATGGCATGAGAGCCATGTGGTGTGGCAATTTCCACCTAATGCATGTGTCCATGTGACACATGGCATGTGAATAGTAAAAAGGAAAAGATCCATGGCTCACATTTAAGACATGTGTTATGTGGAGAGATAAGTCAAAACAAAAAGGAAAGTCTAAGGGGTGACCTATGGAGGCCATGTGTCATACATGTAGAGAAAAAAAAATCCAAGTCTTTGGATAAGGAGTGTTTGGTGGAGAGAGAAAGGGAAAGAAAGAAAAGAAAAGAAAGAAAAGGAAAGAAATGGGCAAAAGGGAAAAAGAGGAAGTCATTTTTCCTAGTTTTTGGGTCTTGTCTACGGGAAGAGAGCAGAAGAGGGAAAGTGGAGTGAGAAGCTCTACCTTCTCTTTAAGATTTACGAAGATTGGGTCATCGGAGCAAGAGGCAAAGTTCATCTACGCGACGAGAGCTTCGTATAGGTACAAGAATATGAGGTTTTCGCCAAACTCCAAGAGGTAGGGGATTCTCTCCCACTTTGGTTATTCTTGGTCTAAGAGCCATTTAATGTCATGGGGTTTTTTGGGGCCGTGAGTGTCCGTGTAGCTTAGTCCCAAAATTTTGGGACTGAATGTTGGAAGGTTTTGGATTGTTTTGGGAAGTCCAAGACTGTGTTTGAGGATTGGTTTTGATTTCGGGACTGATGTCTTTGGGCTTTATGGTGTGTTTTGGTGGTTGAGGTTGTTTTTTGCCCAATCTGGAAGTGGTAAAGTGAACTGAACCGGGACTAGTTCAAGGAGTGTTGAGGTCGTATGATGCCTTGTTGAATTGAGGTCCTAAATCAAGGATTTTTGTGTGTTGTTGCTCGATAGTTGAATGACATGCAAGTGTCTGAAAATCATGTTGATATATGCTTACTTGATGTATTAACATGGATTACATGATGGGTGTAAATTATATGTAGAAAATATATTTATCCATGATTTATAAATGTTGCATGTAGCTCTCATCAAGCATGTAACATGAACTGACATAAATGGCATTCCGCATTTCATATGCATGGGGACACAGCATAGTATTGGGTGTGAGTGCATAACATGGATTTTGAACAAAGCGGCTTTATCGGAGGATTGTCGAGTAAATTTTATCAGAGGTTTGTCCAACAAATCTTATCGGAGGGTTGTCCAACGAATTTATTTTCGAAGGGTTGTCCAATGGATTTTGATATCGGAGATTGTCCAATGAGTTTTCAAAAACAAAAATCTTTTGTTTTGAAAACAATTTTTCATAAATGGAAAATGCAAGTGTGAGGGAGTCGACGAGAACTCAAGACATGGGGCATGGCATGTAGACATTCGAGAGAGAACGTGCACAGCCACTTCAATGTGTTTACATTGCATGCACTTAGGTGGGAGGTAACCCTGTAGGAGTGAATTTCCACTCCACGGCATTGCTCCCCGTCGTGGGAAAATATTTTTAGGTGCTGGAGGTACACCAGAAGATGGAACTCATCTAATATCTTAGTAGTGAAGATGGCCAAATTTGGCTTTGTTGTGGATTTGTGTACCAGACAATGATCCGGGGCTTTTTATATGTAAATGAGAAGTTTTGTAATAAAAACTTATTTTGACTTGTTCAATATTGTGTTGGAAAGTTTTCCTAGATTTTATACTACCTAGATAATATGTATAGAGGCAAAGAGTATTGTTCCAGAAAATGCATCAGAGAGAGTCGAGGTGCAGAAATGCCAAAAATAGGGCTATCAGATGAGATACTGGGCCGCGATGTGGGACTGTAGAGACAGAGTGCAAGAAATTCCAGAGTAGGCTTGCACTGGCTGGCTTTGGATCACGCTGACAGGATCTCACGATAAAGTTATTTTCTAGTTTTGTGTCGCGATAGGAATTCCCCGTGTCACCCATTACGGTTCTCACTAAGCCATAGGAAACCGCCGGCAACATGGCTTTTCTTGTTGCGACAGGGGTTCTAGTTCTCTATCGGGATGATGTCGCGACAGAGGTTTCCTTGTCGCGATCGAGACGGTGACTACAAGAGGTCAGGGTCGCGACAGGAGCTTGGTTAAGGCCAAGAGATTTCAGGTCGTGACAGAAAATTTTAGTGTCGCGACAGGGTATATTATGTTGCGACATAGTGTGGCCTAGAACAAAAGATTTATGTTGAAATAGAGCTTTTTATGTTACAACATGGTTGGTCAAGGTCAGAAGAAATTATGTCGTGAAAGAGCATTTTATGTCACGACAGAGTTTTGGCCATGACCAAAGGGTCTCTTTTCGGGACATAATATTTTTTATGTCGCAATAGAGTTTGCCTAGACAAGAGATTTTAGGTCGCGACAAGATCTTTCTTTGTCACGACAGAAGATCATCAATACTGAAGAGTTCTATGCTGCGACATACGGTTTTATGTTACGACAAGGGTTGGTCGTTGTAGGAAGTATCATTGTTGCGATAAGGAATTTCATGTCGCACGCAGCGCGGGCCCGCCGGAGGTAGCCATGTCGCGACCGATATTCTAGGTCGCTGACCAGTTTGGGTCTCAACATGGAGGTCGGTCATGATTACGGGCACACCGAGCCAATAGAGTCGCAACGATAGAGCCCGGGCCGTGGTGAATGCATCAGGCTGACATGACAAGGCACTACGCACGCCGACCAAGATCGTTAATGGCTGCTCTGTGGGCAAGCACTACAGGACACGCTGCGGTAAACAGAGGAATTCCATCTTACCAAACTTGGACAACAAAAAAAAAAAGATCCCTGGATTTGGGGGTCACATGGCACCCAGAGTGGGGGCACATGGCATGAGAGCCATGTGGTGGCTTATGCCACTTAGTAGCATGTGTCCCAGCTGGGAAAATCGTCGTGGGAAAAAAATCAGCTTGGGAGAGAAGGAAAAGGGAGAGAGGGAAAGAGAAGATTTTCCGTGTTCACTGCTCTGAGCTCGAGGAGTAAGAGAACAAAAGCATGGAACAGCTACGCTGCGGTACCGAATCCAAATTTTTTCGCGAAGCCCAAGAGGTGGTTTTCTCCTACACTGCTTTCTTATTTAAGAGTCGTGAATGGTCAGGTGGTTCAACCCAAACATCGGATTGAATTTTTCAACATTGGGATTGTTTTTCGATTAGCTCAAGACTGGTTTGAAAGCTCCAGATCTCGTGCCTAGCTTTTGGTTTCTTGACGTTGGAAACGCGGTGGATTTTTGCAACCGCTTTTTCTCGGAAGAGTTTACGGTCGAAGTTTCGTGACCGCTTAATGGCTTTAATTTATAGCCATTAATTAGTCTTTTGGAAAAGTGACAAAAATAAATAAATAACAAATGGAACAAAGTTGAAATTTTCGACCGGTCCAAATTATTTCCATGTCGAGTATGGCCGAACGCTAGCTCTCAGGTGGACTATTTATTTATTTATTTTTTTTTGTTATTGCTGGAAATTAAATAACATATTGAATGTGTTGTAAATATGTTGATATATGTGTGTTATATATATTAGCATGAATTGATGTAAATTATGTGTTTTCGATATAATTATCCATGGTACTTAGCATGAAGTACGATTTATAAAATTGTTCCGTTTAGTGTTCATCAGACATGTAATATGAGATACATAGATTAAAGACATTTGCACGCATATATGCACGACATCGTATCAGCCAAAGGCAAGGCACGTTATACTATTCATTCTCGTGAATGGGTGGTGAGTTTCCCGATATCGGGACAACGCCCAAAATGAGTCTCTGCTGGCGTCGTACAAAGATGAAAACACGTGTCAAGTATAGCAAGAAGGATGATAACCCTTAGGTGAAAAACCTAGTATTCTTGGTTAGACATATGCATCTAGCAATGAAAGTTCACGAAAGTGTTGGAAAGGCTCGCAGCGTCCTGCAGTGAGAACCCGAAAATCTATGGCCCATAAATGCATAAACACACAGGATTTGATTAAATCAAGCCACGGAGGTACATCCAATGGGCTTCAGACATAAAGAAAAAGATTTTTGTTTGAAAAATGGTCATCGGGTAAAACACCAATGACGTAGTTTTCAATGGCCTGGCATATGCATGTGTGAGGAGCCTAGGACTCGACATGAGCAATGATGAGTCACATCTCATTCATAACATGTAGAATTTCAGTATAGACTTGCATGTTTACTTGAATGTGTGTATTATCATGGTGAACACGCATTGCATATGCACTTGGGGTGGGGAGTAACCCTGTAGTAATTTACTCTATCAGCTTTGCTCACCCCATCCCTGACCCCTCCGTGCGTGTGTGAGTTGACCCTTATCCGAGACTGCAAGCATGAAGGAAACTGGTGGTGGCTTTGGTTATATTTTGTATTTTATTTTATATTTTTGTATAAAAGAGTTGTAATCAAACTCATATAGACTATTTTGAGATAGTCTAGTATATTTTATATGCCCTAAGGGTATGCGTGTTAATATATGTTCTGCTTGCAAGTTACAAACTAACAATGGGATGTAGTGATGACATCTCGGTTACTGGGTGTTTCTCAAGGTATTCCTGGAAGTTGACTCGGTTGTCAACTGACCCCGATTTGGGCATCACACTCATAATTTTCTGTAAAAATTAATTAATTCTACATTTGAAATCTTCCAAAAACATTTTAATATGTTAAAATTTCTTTAATTAACAAATTAACAATTTACCTTAAAAAACCCATCTTCAACAAGACATTAAAAAATTTAAACTCTATGTTCTCCAATCAATACAAAAAGTTTTTTTATTTAAAAAAACTACAATGTATTTAAACTACAATATCGAATCTAAAATATTAATTTATTATTAAACCTTTCCTAAAAATATGATTTCAAACCCTAGATCCTCAACTTTTAGCCTTACATTCTTTGTAGCTCTACATTAATGAATAGAGAAGTATGGATGGAAAGGGTTTGCCACACTCATCATTCAGCGAATATTTCTTTTAGTTTAGACCACCCTTTATGATTGTACTATTTTATATTTCGATAAAATAGAAAACATTCATCTTTTTTTTTTTTATCATTGTCCTTGACTAGGATTCCTAAATTTTACGATGGATCAATTAGCCCTGTCATGGAAAAAGTAAGAGTATTCAACATACTTGTTCCATGACAAGGTTGAATGACCCATCACAAAACTTAGTAATCCTAGTCAAGGAAAATGATAAAAAAAAATTCAATTATTTTAAGCAATTATCATATATTTGAAATTGAATATAAAAACATACAATTACAAAGAAGGCTTGAATCCAAAACTTAAAGAATACCATATGAATGGCTACGACAAACCCCCTTCCCGGTGATTGTGAAATTGCCAAGAACTCATCAAAGAACCCTCCCAAACGGCTCGCCGACCGATGTTATGAAGCGTGTCGCTAAAATCCCGCTTAAACTGCCTTTCTGTGGGAAACGTGGGTTGAAAATTTTTCACTTTTTCTAACAAAACCAACTTTAGATTTAAAAATTCGCAGCATAACGACAAGACTGGTCAAGCCCAAATTACAAAAATCACATGTAAAAAAATACACCCCCAATATTTTCCAAAATCCAACTACAATCATAAGGATTCACCATCAAAAATATAAGATAAAAACTGAATCAACATACTAACTTGAACCTATTTTTTCAAAACCATATGCATGTAATATTTTACAAAGATATTTACATATACAAATGTCAACATTTTTAACCTTACTACTTTTACTACCACCTTATTTTTATATATCACAACACAAATGCCTAGACTGAGGATCCTGAAAGTCTCAGCTTCAACACCGCACTCGAAAAATTATTTTAAAAACGTAAAAACCGGTGAGCCAAACGCCCGGGATACTATAAGTTCTAAATGCTGCTGCTCGCCGCTTGTACCTCCCACAGTGAAAATCGTTATAAAATGGCGCCAGAACCGTTTATGAGAAAACTGAAGCTTTTGCTATGAAACCATTTCAAAACTCATCAAAACTATTCGCTGCTGAAAACCGGTTCGCCGGCCAAAACAAGCTTCAAAACTAAAGCCCTGCCGCCGAAAATTGCCTCGAAAAACTATTTCGCCATTAAAACTATTTCTGGCCAGTGTTAATATCTCGAAAGTGCTATACTCAGGAATCAAGTACCAACCACTGTGGCCCATTTTCGAAGTCATATTCTAGAAGTGATGCCAACCTCGGCATCGGCAAAGGAACCCTCGAACACTACCTCCTATTAAGATGGTCCGGTGAACACTCCAAGGATCTATATAGCATAATGGAACTAGACCAAAATGCTCTGCGGAGGAACCCCGAACCAACACCTCATCGCTATGTACCAAGTCAACGCTAACTATATACCTCGAATGTGTGAGGGCGACTCACTATATAAATATATACCAGATCTAACCCCAATCAGCCGCACCGGCAATATAGTTAGTCATAATATCCCATAACCTAGCCATTCACAACCGAAGATTCGACTGTAAATCGTAGGCCAGGTTATCTAGGGTTTTACTAAACCATGTCAAAAATGTTTCTTGCAACAATCGAAATCAAACTTTTCTCGTTGAGTATATCACTGAGGCACAAATGTCGCTATAAATCTATATTTAAAGACCCTTACAAACTCGTAATTTAAACACTCCCTTGCTTTTTAAAAACGATTTCTGGAAGTACTAATCTTTTCTCGCTACTAAACTTGAGCACTACTCCACAAATTTTGCCCGCCTTTACTTTTAGCCTACACATTGACATACTTATATATCGTTAAGACAATCAACTAACATTATTCGCTTATTATTATGCATGATTTACTATGCGTTATTTACTATGCACTATGCACTATTCACTATTCACTATGTACTATTCATTATGCACTATGCACTATGCACTATGCACTATGTATTTATATGTATTCATAAGTATTTACTATTTTATACGTATTCATACGTATTTACTATTTCACATGGAAATCGACGAACCCGCAGATTTGGTACTCACTGATAAAAAGAAAGGCTCTCAGTCACAGAGTAATTTGTACTTATCGGGTCCAAAAAAAAGCCGATGACCACTGTGAATGACGTAGATCCGAGAAAACTAAAAATTTGATTTTCCGAAGCTTACCCGAATTTCGATGAAATCTCGTGTTTCGTACTCACGCATAGCCCTCGTCACAGAGAACTTCTTCGTGGTTTATTCCGACAATCCACTATCAAATTTTCGCAATCCGGTGAAGAAAGATTTGAAACATAAAAACTTTAAAAAAAATCTCACCTCACTACGCTCTCTGCCGTTTTCCCATTTTTCTTTTAATCTTTTGTTTTTTTTTTTTTTTTAGAAGTGGGACCCACATGTCCCTTTTTCTTCCTTTCAATCTTCACTCTAAAACAATTTATTTTCTATTCCTAAGCCACTTTATTTATCCCAATTAATGATTCCTTTATATACTTACATTTTTCGAGATTTTTTCAAAATCCCGATTTCGTGTTTCACTCTAAACTGTCGCTGTAAATTAAAATATTCGACCGGCTGGACCAACCCAGTCTTTTCTAGGTCACCAGATTTGCGCCAGACCTTAACTAACAATGCAAATCACATTATCCGAGATCTGGCACTCTCAAAGACTTCCCCGAAAAATCTCAATTTATATATTATTTTACTATTTAAACTTTCATTAATTATACATTCACCCTCCACTTCCTTAATCGTGCTCGCCACGCTGGGAAACTTTACAATTTTATCCTTACAATGGCACTGTGCACATACGACCTCAGCGCTATACGTGCATCGCAGACCCCATCGTGACGGTGTTACTGTGTGAAGTGATGGCAAACTCTTTTCATTCATGCTTCGAACCTTGCCATTTCAAAATTCTATCGTCTGATGCACCGGTATAAGAACTCTCACCTTTATGATCAAAGGCAACACTTTCAGGGCTTAACACCTTGAAAGGTAGTTCAACACACATCTAAAGAGGGAAATTAAAATAAAAGAGAATATAAAGTGTTGCAAAAACTGCTTGATGAATAGAAATAACAAAAAATTCTTCTTTATAATTGAAAGTAAAGATTTAATCTTCGTGGCTCTATATATAAAGCGAGAAGGTGAGGTGTTATAATTAGAATCAAAATATGAAAATAATAAAATCTTATTTCAAGCTTATAAATATAAGAATTAGGTGACTCCTAATTTTTGGTTATTTTTAAAGACTTTGACTCTAAAATATGTCAATATTTTCAGAATTCCGGCCCTCAAAAAAAAAAAGATTTTAAAAAAGTAACCGATCACAGAAATTTGATACTTCAACTGTTAAAAATATTGTGCCCGCTTCCTTCATAGATCATGGAATATGAAACTACATTGAAAATTTTTGTATCATGATCTATATGATGAATATTGCATCCACATCGGTTGTTTTAACACGAAGATTCCCAAATGAATGATAACATATACGTGACCATTCATCCATTGTTATGTTTAGTCACTGATTTATCTTTCCACTTTATCCCCATGATAATGACGTAACATGTTCATTACATCATGAACCTTCCAGGATCTCAGCAACTAAGACACAAGAAACATTCATGTTCAAAATTTTGGGTAGAAGATAAAAGGATGTTATGGCACTGGATATCACGCAGTTTCATGAGTCTCCCAGATTAGATCGATCAACAGTTAATGGAGGTCAAACACTATCCCGTCTGACTGATTATTCTTACCAGTTGCATTATTAATATTATGGTACACAGATTCATGCAATGATGGTTCCAGATATAAGAAAATCGCCCGAAATCGATAATAATGTAGTTTATATGAGTTCAATTCTAGTTTATAAAACTTTTCTCAATTCTATTGTTTCAGTTTTATTTGCTTCGTTTTTAAAAGTTTATAAACTTTTACTACTGCTTTTAAAAATATTTCCGCCCAAAACTTTTATAAACACTCCGAAATCTACCAACCGATCGCTTTAAAATCATCATGTGGAGCCTCGAGCTCTAACCGATCGCTTTGAAATATATAATAAAAGCTCAGCTCAACCGTTTCTCGGGCGGAACCTACAAGCCCGCCGGGCGACCGTGAACCAATGATTGATTTTTCAAACCATATATCATGCTTATAAACATCAACCATTGAGCCTGATTATTGACGCACTTGAGCGAACACGGAGTCTGCATCGACCGTGCCGGTGGAAGGACCTATGTCCGCATCACCTTTTTTCTAAAGGAATAAGGCTATCTGACCTCGTGTCGCCATCACCATAATTTAGTTAGAGCTCGCAACCTTATATACTCGCTGTGACGCCACGTCTCTCAAAGGTATGATGTATGACCTGCTTGCCGACCGTGCAAAACTACAATGCATGTATGAGATCCTAACACCACCGTACACGTACGGAATACCTCTGACCGGTTTGCTTGCTTAGAACTAGGGAAGGCCTGTTTTCACAAATACTTTTTGCTTGCTTGCTTGCTTGCTTGCTTTTTGAAAAATGGTTTTACAATTTAAAACCATTTGCTTGCTTGCTTACTTGAAAAAAATGGTTTAATAATTCAAAACCATTGCTTGTTTCCTTAAATTATGGTTTTCAATTTAAACCATTTACTTTCTAAATTCTTTGATCGTTTTCAAATATAGCTTGAATAAATCAAAACCATTATTTATTTGTTTTTCAAGAGAAGTGGTTTAAAATCTCAAAACCATTTACTTGTTTGCTAAACTCATTGCTTGCTTTTCAAATATGGTTTACAATTAAAACCATTAAATACCAGTGGTAAACAGTTTATAATAATTAATACACTAGTATTTGATAAAAATAGGTTTAGAACACCCACCTTTTTTGCTTACTAAAATTTGAAAGACGATTCCACTCATTTTCCCCACCTTTCTTTAACCACACATTTGGATGTATGTAATCTGACACGCCGCGACAACCAACCAAATACTATTCGATATTCACTATGCACTGTGCACTGTGCACTGTGCACTGTGCACTGTGCTCTATACACTATGCACTATGCACTGTGCACTGTGTACTATGCATTATGTACTATGCATTATGTACTATACACTATACACTATTCAATATTCACTATGCATTGTGCACTGTGCACTATGTACTATATACTATACACTATGCACTATTTGATATTCACTATACACTATACACTATGCACTGTGCACTATGCACTATACACTATGCTTACGTATTTATGCGTATTCATACGTATTTACTATTTTATACATATTCACTATTTCACGTGGAAATCCGACGAAATCCCGTGATTTTGGTACCCACGCGTAGCTCTCGTCGCGTAGAGTATCTTGTCTCGTCCGAAAATAACACCCATTAAACCGCCGTAGATCTGAGAAAACCAAAAATTTAGGATTTTTCAAAATTCCTTACCTGAATTTCTGCGTGAAATCCCATGTTTTTTGGTACCCATCGCCAGCTCCCCGCCGTAGAGCACTTTTCGACGAAATCCGAAGGTCAGATTTCCGTAAATCTGAGAAGAAAGTAAAGAGAAAAATATTTTATTTTCCTTTCAGATTTCAAGCCCACGCCTTTCGCGATTTTTTCATTCTCGTCTTTTGTTTGTTTTTCATCTTTTTTTTTTTCAAGTGGGACCCACATGTCCCTTTTTCTTCCTTTCTCGGTCCGTTTCAGCCCCGAAACAATTTATTTTGTCCCGGTTTCAATTTTCTTTATCCTAATTGAATATTCTTTAAATATTTGTCATTTTTCGAAATTTTTAAAAATCTGCCAGTTTCACTTACACTCATCGCTTAGAAATTGTGAAAAACATTCCAACTGTCTCCCGAATTAAACGAGTCCTTTCTAGGTCACGAGATTTCGCGAGACGAACTTAACGGCGTAGTCCGTTTCGTCATCCGAGATCTAGAGAATTTTTGAGACTTCCTGAACTATTTTGCAATTTATTATTATTTTACTATTTAAATTTCCATTAATTATACTTTTCACCCCTCCACTTTCTCACTGCAAAAGTGCTACAATTCTTTGAAAACGCTACAATTTTATCCTTTACAATGACACTTGATGTGCAATATATGCGCCATAGCTACATGTACCTGTGCACCATCGACTGGTGTTATAAATCCTCCCTCCTTTAGAACATTTTGTCCTCGAAATGAACAAACTAATTCCAGTGTTGAGTGAAAATACCTCATTAGGGAAAATAATTGAGGGTACTGTGGCGCATTTGAGCCTCCGTTCCCATGCAGCCGCCCCTCATGATTTGGCCACATTTCAACTAAAGAAACTACCTTTACTCTCAACACTTGTTCCTTGTGATCTACAATCTGCACAGGTGTTTCCTCATAAGTCAAATTTTCCTTTAGCTGCACTGGTTGCTCTCTCAACACATGTGAAGGATCTGGAATGTACTTCTGCAAAACCCGTGAAAATTTTAAATTTTAAATTTTTAGATAAAAAGGGGGCAAAACGATAGTTTACCGGAATAGTCCAAAGAAAAGTTGGGATTTTTCTAGATCTCGGATGGTGAAACAGATTGCACCGTTGGAATCGTCTCACGAAATCTAGCTACCCAGTCGAATTTCGATGAATTCCGAGATAGTCGGAATTTCACGTATTTCGAGAAAACCGGTGTCAGGCGACACATGGCGAGCCATGTGGGTGACACATGGAAAGCCATGTGTCACAATGCATGGCAAAGGCATGCATGTGTGTGACACATGGCATGCCATGTGTATGCATGGCCTTTATGAAGGCTATATATATGGGTCTTAAATCTGCTTTGAGGGAGGGGCAAGAGCTCACCCGTGGAGCAAAGAAGGAGGAGGAAGGGAAAAGGAGAAGGAGGAGGAAAGGAGAAGAGAAAGTGAGGAAAGGGAAGGAGGAAGGGAGGAAAGGAGAGGAGAAAGGAAAGAAGAAAAGAGAAGAGGTGAGGAAGAGAGGAAAAGAAAGAGGAAGAGGAAGGAGGTTAAGTGGCGGAGCATACCCGAACGACAAAGAATCCCTGGAATCGTATACAAGAGGTAGGTTTCTCCCTATCGTTATTTTACGCCTAGGGTCGGTAATGCTCTGGGCGGTTTCTACCGTTTTTCTAGCGAATTTGATGTTGTGTGGTTTGCTTGTGATTGTGTGATGGCCAAAGACCAGTTTTACGGGGTTTTGAACCTGCTTCGAGACCGAACACCGTGGTTCGGGATGGCAAATCCCGAGCAAATGGCAACGGGTGCGCTCAAATCTCCGCACACCATTGTGAATCGCCGCTGGCCAACTTGGACGGCCATAACTTTTCATCCCGGATCCGATTCGCTGCTCTTGACTTCACGGAAAGCTCGTTGAGTCTAGAATTTAATAATATAAAGTTCTAGCCAAAATAGGCTGAACATTGGGCTGGGTCACAGTTGAGGAATGGTCCACTCGCCCGAAACTTATTTTCTGGAATCGGTTTGTAACCAAAATGTTTGGGACTGCATATGGCCTGAGCAAGGAATTGCGTGTTGGATGTTTGGTGTGGTATTTACAAAAACTGGACTTTCTGGACTAAGTCCAAATTATTTCCGAGGCCAAGCATGGCCGGATTTATGGCCGAGAATGACTAATGTGTGTTATTGCCATAAATTCAATGACATACTGAAAATGTGAAATTATGTGATATATGTGTGATAAAGATGGAAATAATTATATGCATTAAGCCAGCGACTGACATACCATAGTCTCGCCTGTGAATATGAATTATGGCATTACTGCTTAAGTAATGGTTGAATTATTTTAATATACGTTTGAATGATGTGTTGACATGAATGAACGGAATGATAGAAAAAAGATGTAGTGCATGCTTATGTGATGTATTGATTTGAATATGTGGAATATTAACATGATCGCATGTATGTTAAATATATGAAATGTTGTGTGCATTAGATTGGGTGAGTGTTCATAGCACACATAGTGTATGGTGTAGAATGTCCATGTAGAGGTCTCACGATTGGTCATGGTTTGAGGCAAGGCGCCAAATTGCATTGCATTGGTGTGCGGTAACACCACATTACATGAAAGTGTGTTCATGGTATTGATTTGGTACTGCGTTTGGTGTTGAATCGTGGGTTTCGAATGGACTTAAGTCCAATTGAGTTCCACAATGTTAAACGAAAATGGAAAATGAAATGTGTCGGGCGAGTGCTAGGGATAGATACCCTCGTGTGAAAAGCCCGAAACTGCTAGACAAAGGTATCCACCGTAAAAGCCCAAAAAATGTCGAAGGGGTAAGAGACTCGCTGCAGGAGACCTAAAAGTTCGCGTTCAAAAAGACACGAAACAAATAAATAAATATCACATGATTCACGTTGTGAAATGAGTTTCGGATCATTCGTATTGATTTCCCATTGCACTTGCATTGCGGTGGGTCGGAGGTCGACCCGCTTTTTGGAGCATGTAGAGCGTCGTCTCATACATGCATGTAGATTTTTCCATGATGTGACAACATGTATGCTCGGATTGGGTTGTTGGTTTGATCATGAAATGATCATTTGCATATGCACTAGCGGGGAATAACCTTTGGTAGATTTATTCTACTCGGGCGTTAAATGCTACCGCCAGGACCCTTCGTATAGACAGCACGCATCGCTACCTAGAGGCCTGGATTATGAAGCGCCTGACCGTGGCCTTGATTCTTGTTTCTCAGGTATATATTGAAACTAACTAGTTTTAATAATATATGTTTCAGGATAGAAGTGATGTAATAACTCTTGATCTATAGAAATGTATGGTCTTGTAACCATATGGACGAGTATGGATGATGGGCCCTATTAGGTCATTTTACTCATGTGTGGGTCTCATGATATGAGACACAAAGCTCGTGAGTTGGATCTGGTCAAATCTTGTCCCTGGTTTGGGGTGTCATAGTTGGGTATCGAGCTAGGTATACGAATACCTGTGTGGCCCTGCATGGGTCTAAGACATGTTGTTATTGTGTAGAAACATCACAACCTGCATAACTTGCGTTGGGAGCTTGAGTTAGAGTTACCTAGTACTGAAATTGATATCCGTATCATTAGTATCAAGGTCTAGGTAGAGGTTACCTGTGAGTCTATGAGACATGATTAGATCACATCATGCATCAGGTGTTTTCGCGGTATGCTTTGATTGTATGTGCGTGATTATATGTACAAATTGAGTGTGGAATTTATATACGTGGTAGGACGATATAGGAAAATGAGAACATCAGGTTGAGAAACATAATCTTAGAGTTCGAGAAACTAAATCCGATGGTCACGATATTAGTCTATTATCGTTGGCATGTGCGCTTAATAAGAGGACACTAAAATGGGCCCTAAACTTGCTGTTTGACTTATGTAGATGGCAAGTGTAGGAAGGGGGCTTAGAAGCTGAGGACCTGGGGACGTAAGACCTTGGTAAATTCCAATTTCTCTCGAATAAGGGCAAATCGTAATTTCATTACAAAATTGTAATTTCGTTAAAATATGTAATTTATTCTCTAGATCTCTTGATGATGAAACAAATTGCAATCAATCGCCTCACTTAAATCTAGTTAGCACGTAAATTCTCAGAATATTCGGGAGATGTACGGAGTTGACATCGCTTTACGAGGCATCGCTGTCGGTGCCGTAAAACGATCTTCATGTGACAAAAGTCAAGCATATAGCACGTGACTAAGGTACCATAAGTTGTATGAGATAAATGATGAAAATGGACGACTCGAGGTAGGTGCCAATATCGCATTCCGTAAAAGAGGGACATAAAGGTCATTTTTGAATTTGATTTTAAGTCACTAAATGACAAAATTGTCAATAGTGCTTTTCCTTCATTAAGCAAGAGGAAAACTGAGAAACAAACGGGGAGATCCAAAGAGGCTATTGAGAGGTTTTTAGAGAGAGAGAACACCTCTCTCTAGATTTGTACGCGATCCAACCGTCTGAGCCTGGTACAAGAGGAGAATCGGTCACGCCGGAGAGGGCTTGCATAGTACTGATTTGTGGAGTTTCTTCAAACTCCTTGAGGTAGGGGTTTCTCCCTACTTTAGTTTTATTCTCATTTTAAGTGTTTTATGAATGTTTGAGTTGAATGAGGCCGTAAGGGGCCGTCTGATCGGTCCTAAAACTTGGGACCGAATTGATATAATTTTTGGAACCAAAATGGAGCAGCCCGTGACTGATCCACAGTTGTTTTGGGTTGATTTAAGTGTGCATTCATGTGTTAATCATGTGTTGATTGGATTGAGGCCGGAAATGGCCGTGAAACCCGGGTTCACTAAGTGAACCGATGAATGGATGTGTGCTCAACCGCAAAACCCAGGTTTTTACCGTTCATAGGAATAGTGACATTTCATAATACATACGGTGAATATGCTGGTCGAGTGGGATTTAAATTAAATTGCTCGTGTTTGATCATTAGCCCAAGTGAGCTAATTTTGATGTATGAGTTGTAAAATTACATAACATGATTGTGTGATTTGAATTATGCGAGTATATTCATGTTTATATATTTGCATGTGATTGGACTGTATTGGAACTGGCATACATGCATTCCATATGCACTGGAACACCCTAGGATTATAGGAGTGAGTGCATGAGATGAGTCTAGAGAAAAAGGTTCGAAGGGTTGTCTAAAAACATTAATTATCGGAGGGTAGTCCAAATTTAAAATATCAATCGTCGGAGCGCCCAATCGACATATATATACATCGAAGGGTTGTCCACTAATAAAACAATAATTTCTATACAAGGCTTAGTTGAGCGCGAGAGTCGGCGACTTCGGATCCGAGTTGTCATAGACATTCAAGTAGGATCATGCATTTGCTTGAATGTGTACATTTTCTGAACATTGCATCAGATTTGGTGGTGAGCAGCCCACTTTAGGCGATTCTCCTAGCTGCTTTAGTTCACCCCATCGTGGACCCCTTTGGCTGTGCACAGGAGCACAAAGCAGGTGAGATCGATTCGCCCTTGAGGTCGCTTTAGAAAAAAGCCGGATGTGGCTTTGCAGGTCACACTGTATACATGTATTAGAATGCTTTTCATTTTAATATATGTTGTATAAGAGTAGTTTATTAACTCTTGAAACTATTGGATATAGTTTGATATATTGTGATGAGATTAATATGGGCCCAAGAGGCCGCTTTTACTCATGTTGGGATTATATTGGATTGTTTTGGGACAGTATATGCAGTATCAGGATTGGCAGAGCCCGCACAAAGGAGACCCTCGCTCGATTTTTCCAAGTAGCTGCAACCCGACATCCACTTGTAATCCGCGGCCGATGGTAGTCAACAACCCCCGGCCTTGGGGCTATAGCTTGGTATCATAGCTTAGGTATACGAATACCTAGGGAGCTCGGGCTTGGGTATCCATCAACACTAGGTGTGGTTCGATGTTGAGTTTAGGTAATGCGATTACCAGGGAAATCACTGACAAAAACTAGGACACTACATGAATGTGTTTTGTAGGTGATCGCTGATAAATGATGTATTCATGTGAATGTTTGATGAATGGTGTGTATACCATGTTGTATGTGTTATGATTGTTTGTGTGCTTATTAATTAACACATAGGAAAACAAGTGAAGTGTTTGAAAATTTGAGGAGTTTTACAGTTTGTGAAACTGGGACAAGAAAATAATTTTAAGCATATTATGGGGGATTTTTATATAATATGGGGATTTTTACTGCATCGAGTGTGGGGATTCTTATATAGTTTGGGATTCTACATAGTGGTCCCCCGCCGCATTCGACTCCTCACTGAAATGGTTCCGACTCCTCACTCGAACATGGTTCCGACCACTGAACATGATTCCACTCACCTGGACATGGTCTTAATTAATTCAACATGATTCACTCACCGGAGACATGGTCTCGACCACTGAATATGATTCCACTCACTCGAAATTACTCTCGATTTTAATTACTCGGGACATGGTTCCGCTTAAAACTAAATTTAGACTCACTTGAATGAATTCTCCATAGAATTTTTATATAACTTGGGGGATTCTTCTATAATGGGAATCAACACGTATGGGGATTATTACAACATGGGGATTCTTATGTAACATGGGGATTCTTAAATAACATGGGGGGGTTCTATGTAAATGGGATTCTTAAATAACATGGGGATTCTTATACAACATGGGGGGATCTCTTATATGTTATGGGGATTCCTATTATATCATGGGGATTCCTATGTAAATGGGTGTTCAGAGCTGAAATAAAGGTGAAAAACATTTTGTATTAAATTAAATTAATTAAAATAAAACAAAAATCAAATAAAATTTGATAAAATTTTCAAAATAAAATTTTTGGTGGGATCAAAATGATTAAAATTGTAGATTAAATTGTCCTTTGATTGTTTCATAAATGCAGAACTTGATATATACACCGGGTTTATGTGTATGATTAGTGTCTCTGGCTGTGCTTATGCCTAGATATCAGATTAGATTAACTACCATTAGAAATGGTGATTGCGCGGTTGTTGCGTAGGAAACTATATGCATGGTGTAATGTGTATAGGAAAAAAAAGGGTGAATGCTAAGGTTAGGGTGAATGCTAAGGTTAGGAACTATGACCTTAGGGATTTGGATACTGAAAGGAACAAGAGGACTTAGAACCTTATTGAAATAAATAAATTGAGTGGTTGGAATTTAGCACCACTTAGAAATTAACTGTCGGCTTCATGGTTGTAAGTCTATTAGTAATTGGCATGTGCATTAAGTTAGTTAGACTGAAATGAAAATTAAATGATTCTCATAAGCATTTGAAATACGTAGATGGCTAGTCGAGACGAGGACGAGGGCGCCCACAGGTACCGGTCGACACCGCCGCATGATAAGCAAGCCTTTGGCCGAGAGGCCGTAGGTATTGATGCCAATGCCATCGCACAAAAATGGCATACAGTAGACAGAAAGACCCTAATAACCTCCAGAGGTTTAGGCGTGATCATCCTCTCGACATTCACAGGAGGAGACCACGCGACAAACCATCGGCCTACGAGCTCAAAAGTGTTAGAGGCGCAGATTACTCCCGACGCGATCTCGGATTAGGACTAGCCAAGGCCCAAATGAGTGAATGAGCCATTCCAAATACAGGAAATGGGCAAGACCCCAGAGACCTTAGATAGCTGCCACGTGAGTTCTTCCTAGGAATAGGGCGGAATAAGAATGATAAATGAGAATGTGAGTTTAGAGATCTCAGACTCTACTCACAGCCGGACTCCGAGGATCATGGACATGTCAAAGTTCGATGTCATCCTGGGTGGATGGATCGTCGATAAATTACAGATCAAGTATCGACGGGTGAGCGTAGGAGGGTTACCGCCATACGCAGGACGGAAACAGATGGTATTTCAAGGACAAGATGACATTTTCGCTCTGCACAAGATACAAGTCCAAGTGTCGTGGATGGCACGGTTGGCTCGCGAGCCTTATCTTCAGAGGATTCCAGGAGAGATCGCACTTGGATCTACCTCGAAATAAGCAGTAAATATGTGGAAGTTTTTCCGTGATGAGCCACCGACTCCGCTTCCACAAAGGGTCGATCGCATCGAAGTTACACCGGTATTTCACCCATCTCTACATCCAGATAGGATGGCAATCAGCTTGAGTCACAGGAACTCAGCCCAGCATGTGAGTTATTGGACAAGGGTTACGACCAAGAATCGATACCCATTACCGAGGATTGATGATTTATTTGATCAGTTAAGAGGAGTACGAGTCTACTCCAAGATAGACCTTCGCACTGGTTACACCACCGAGGGTTAGGGAGACAGATATCTTAAGATGTCATAGACGCCGCTATGGAACTTTGAGTTTACTGATGCCCTTTGATCGACGCACGCGCCAATGCATTCATGGATCTCATGATAGATATCTAACCCTATTTAGATCGCTTTGTCATAGCTCGGATGACATTCGATCTACCCCTACCGGGAGCGGGAGCATGAAAGATCACTGAGGATTGTTTTACAACGTTAAGAGACCATCAATAGACGCTTGCCCGCATGTGAGTTTTAGCCATCGAGGGTAGATTTTGGGACACGTGGTGTTAGCACCGTGGAGTGCCGCCTAATTCCAGAGAAGGCTGGAGGCAAGGATGAGTTAGGAGAGACCGACGTCGATCTTCAAGATACGATTTCTAGGATTGGCTGTATCACAAAAGAGATCTCGAGAATGGGCCAAGTTGTCCATTCAAAGTGTGATTGTAGGATTTCGCCACGGACATGGACTCCATGGTTGGGGCAACCCTCGACTCATAGAGTGAGATTGAGGATACTTGGAACACTGGGATAATCAAAAGGGTGTAGCAAGAGGGAGGATCATCTTTCTTATAGTTCGTGAAGAGGGCAGAAGACTTCAAGCCACAATTAGTTTCGTGATCAAATGGATTGGGTATGAGTGACGGATTCCCTGCAAACAAAGGATCCCAAGACTTTGGGACAATGCGTGCCCCAACTGGGCCGTAGGGACGTAGAGATATGCGTTTCATTCCTCCACACCAATAATCGTCGAGTAACTAGTTTCAGCTGGTGGCTATACGCAGCACTCATCACATAGACGCCAAAGGCCAGAGTGTGGGTCAAAGTCGTGATGACCGTAGTCATGCGAAGGAAGGCAGGACTTTTGGGCGTAGTAGACCTATTGGTTGTCAGCGTCGTTGACATGGCGAGCCGGCTGCACCACCTGGGCCGCCGCATCAGACTCAGCCGCCATTATACCCACACGGCATCGACTAGGCTTAGAGGTTAAGGCCTTAGAAAAAGCCAGTATAGATGTTCTTCCCTAGGGATGTAGGGGTGAGAGTTGACTGATAGGCCTAGGGACATGAGCAGAGACTCCGAGATTTTGCTCATGGTGGAACCGGATTGGTTGTCACAACATAAAGATAATCTGCCTTACGTACGGTGACATCAAGGCCGAGTCGGGTGTGGGTGCACGGTATGGTCATTCACCACTCTTGGTGAGTGTGGGGTGAGTTTGTCTTTAGGACTACGTCCAATGAAAACTCATAGTTGAATCAGAAAATGTAAGAGGCTCTCGAAGTGTGTCAAGAGTTATAATCGAGATGAAAAACACACTCCACAAAGTTATCACGCAGATTTATAGAGGTCGAGTGATAGGAGCTCTGAGTGACTCAAGATGAAAACACATCGACATGGCTATCACGCCAGACTCCAGAGTCGAGTGATAGGAGTCGGGGGTGACTCAGGTTCGATACCCTTTGAAAATCGCGTTTATTGTCGACAAGAAGGGCTTGGTATACTGATGTCACCTCATACATGGACTAAAGTCATCTCATCCACGATTGTCGCGCTGATTGTGACCTTGGAAGGTCAGAGTTTACACGCCGCTATGTTTGTGGAAGAGGTGTGGCTGGATTATATACAGGTATTAGAGGACATGCTACGAACATGCGTCCTGGGTCATAAGGGTAGAGGATTAATTGCTTTCCTATGGAATTCGCCTACAAATAGTTATCAGGCTTAGTATACGAATGGCACCATATGAGGCATAGTATGAGGCCACACTGTGTCATCGTTATGTTGGACCGAGGTGGGAGAGGAGCTCCATCACCTGGTCCCATTCACAGACACTCCGAGAAGGTGAGCTTGATGCGACAAATACTCTCTCTCACTCCGCCCCGAGCCTGCAGAGGAAGAGCTTACGCGGATGTACGACGCCGACCCTTAGAGTTCGAGGCTGGGGATCACGCCCTTGGAAGGTGATGCCCAAGAGGGGAGGTAAGCTCGCAAGGCAGAAGCCATCGCCGAGATTTATCGGACCTTCGAGATACTCGAGAGGATAGGCAAGTGAGCCAAGCAGACGGCTATTTTACGCCAAAGATGTCAGGTGTGTCCACGGCAGGTATTTCCCTTAATGCCCCATGCTCCGAAATATACCTAGATCCAAATTTCATGGGTGGATTGGGGATGTGATTGAGGTTGATACTCGATGGAACTCCTTCGAGGAGGGACTAGCGTGGCATTGTTGGATACTGCGGATCGTGTTTTGCGACGTTAAGACCATGAGGTACAGCGAGGGTGCTATGGAGGCACTATGGAGTGGGAGGAGTCAACGTGGGGAACAGGACACGATGGCGCTACCTATCCCTTCTTGTTTAGGGGATGAAGGTACGTAGTTTAGCCGCTAAGATTTAAATGACTGCTTACATGCATGGTAAGAGTACGTTGTATATACATTACGTGAGTGATTTTGATTGTCCTGAATTTCGAGACGAAATTCCTTTTAAGGAGGGGAGAATGTAAGACCCGAGAAATTCCAATTTCTGGAATAAGGGCAAAATCGTAATTTCGATTACAAAAATTGTAATTTCGGTTAAAAATCCATAATTTATTCTCTAGATCTCGGATGACGAATCGGATTGCATCATTGGAATCGTCTCGCGAAATCTAGTTAGCACGTAAAATTTTGTAATATTCCGAGACAGTCGGAGTGGACACGTTTTACGAGGCATCGCGGTTCTAAAAGCCGTGAAAGGATCTTCATGTGACAAAGTCACATATAGCACGTACTCATGTACCATAAGTGGTATGAGTAGATAAATGATGAAAATGGACGATTGAGGTAGTGCCGAATATCGATTCTGGTAAAAGAGGGACATAAAGGTCATTTTTGGAATTTGATTTTAAGTCACTAAATGACAAAATTGTCAATAGTGCTTCTTCTCCTTCATTAAGCCAAGAGGAAAACGCAAGAAACAAAAATGGGAGATCCAAGAGCTGCTTGGAGAGGTTTTAGAGAGAGAGAACACTTCTCTCTAGATTTGTACGCGATCCAACCGTCGGCAGCTTTCGGTACAAGAGGGGAGAACTCCGCTTCTACGCGGGAGAGGGTCAAGGTGGATACCATTTAGGAGTTTCTTCAAACTCCTCAGGTAGGGCTTCTCCTACTGAAGCTTTATTCCTATTTTAAGTGCTTTATGAATGTTTGAGTTGAATGAGGCCGTGAGGGGCCGTCTGATCGGTCCTAAAACTTGGGACCGAATTGATATAATTTTTGGAACCAAAATGGAGCAGCCCGTGACCGCCTCCACTACCGTTTTAGGTTGGATTTAAGGTGCATTCATGTTAATCATGTGTTGATCGATTGAGGTTTAAATGCCGTGGAAACCCGGTCTACTCAAGTGAATGACATGAATGGATGTGTGTTTCAAACCAGAAAACCTAGGTTTTACCGCTCATCGAATAGTGACACAAAAATATATTTTTGTGTGAATATGAGTTTGGCGAAGTGATTTAAATTAAATTGCTCATGGTTTGATCATTAGCCCAAGGAAAGCTAATTTTGATGTGTATGAGTTGTAAAATTACATAATACATCAGGTGGATTTGAATTATGCGCAGTATTCGCGCAAGCTTATAGTGGCTTGCATGTGATTAATCGTAATGGAACTGCATACATGTGTATTCCATATGCACCGAACAATTCTAGATTATAGGAGTGGAGCGATGAGATGAGCTCCAGAGAAAATCTGGCTCGAGGGCTTGTCAAAACACTAATTACTCCGAGGGTAGTCCAAATTTAAAAATATCAATCGTCTGAGCGCTCCAATTGATATCTTACCTGAGGGTAGTCCACAAACAACATATATCAATCAGTCGGAGTGCCTAATTGATATATATATACATCGAAGGGTTGTCCACTAATAAAACAATACCTCATGCAAGGCTTAAAGGAAAGCCGTTGAGAGAAAGCCTGAGGACTCCTGATCCTGAAGCTCGGGTCATGTAGACATTCAAGTAGGATCATGCATTTGCTTGAATGTGTGTTTACTTTGGAATATTGCACTGCACTTAGGTGGTGAGTAGCCCACTTAGGGCGATTCTCCTACTGAGCTTTAGCTCACCCCGTCGTGGGACCCCCTTTTACAGTACAGTGGAGCCCTCGCGAGGAGACTCGTCATTCCTCGAGGCCGTTTAGAAAGTCGGATGTGGCTTGGTGTCACACTGTGATACATGTATTAGAATGCTTTTTGTTTAATATATGTTGTATAAGAGTAGTTTATTAACCTCAAACTATCGATATAGTTTGGATATATTGTGATTTAGTATTGTATTATACCAAGAGGTCGCTTTTTACTCATGTTGGATTATATCGACCGTTTTGGGGATGTATATGCGTGCATCAGATTTGGGTAGAGCTCCGTACAAAGGAGACTCGCCTCGATTTTCAAGTGGCGCTTTCTGCAACCCCAAGATCCACTTGTATTCCATGTGTTGACGGTAGTCAATCTTAATCTCTCGCTGGGCGCTGCATTAGACGGTTAATTACATGTGAATTCTCCCTAGGGACTAAGGCGCAGAATTGATCGATATGTCGGGGATGTGAGTAGAGATCTCCGGATTCTACTCACTGCGGACCTTCGGTCATGGACATGTCGAGTTCGAGGTCATCCTCTGGACGGACTACCGATGGCACATCTGGTCATTACAGATCGCGGATCAGATGAGAGTTACCGCCTACACATCGACTCTGGCATCTCTTATGTTGTGTTTCAGTGAATAGGCACCTGAGCATTTACTCCCATAATCGTAAGATCTACGATGGCGAGCAAGCTGACGAAGTTGCCTAGCTAGCCTTACTGAGGACGAGAGATAAGATATTTCACCTCGGGTGGTTTGCGATATCGAGACATTTTTCCGAACAAGCTATCGGATTAATTCCACCAAGGATGTAGACTTCTTTCATTGAGTTGTATCCCGCACGCGCCCATTTCTGGTGACTCTACACTCCGATGGCACCTATGGAGTTGCAGGAGCTCAGGTCCGTGATACGTGGAGTTATCGGGCAAGGTTTCATTAGACTAAGCACTTCACCACGGGTGCTCCTGGCTTTATTTATGGCGAAGAAGGGTAAGACCCTTCACTACGATCGATTATAGACAGTTGAATAGGGTTACAATCAAGAATTGGTATCCATTACTGAGGATTGATGACTTATTTGATCACCTGAGAGGGATGCGAGTCTACTCCAAGATAGACCTTCGCACTAGTTACCACTTCGCTTGAGAGTTAGAGGCGTACATCCTTATGATAGCATTCGTGACGCTGCATGGGCACTTTTAAGTTTACGGTGATGCTCCTTTGGATTGACGTAATCGATCGGCAAAGATTCATGGACTCATGAATAGGTGGAGGTCCTTTGGTGTTCCTACCCTATTTAGATCAATTTTAAAGGTCTTGTTAATGACATCCTGATCTACTCCCTACCGGAGGTGGAGCATGAGGATCACTGAGAATCGTATCACGCCTGAGGGATCATCAATTGTATGCCAAGTTCAATAAGTGAGTTTTGGCTTACTCGAGGGTTTTTGGGACACGTGGTATCACTTCAGCAGGCCAGAGACCTCGGGAAGGTCGAGGTCGTGATGAGCCAGAGAGACTAAGTCGGCCTTCGAGGATACGTACTTTCTTGGGATTGGTGGGTCTTACGTGAGGTTTATAGAGGATTTCTCTCTGGCCATAAAGGTTTATGATGAGATTGACCCGAAAGGAGGCTTCAAGTTTATGTGGGATGACTCATGGAGCGAGCTGCTCAAGAATCAAGAGGAGGCTTACTTCACTCTATTCTAATAGTCCTGCAAAGGACAAAGGTACACAAGCAGTACTCGTGATGCTTCGGCGACAGATCGGGATGTGTTCCGGCAAACCGGAAAGTTGTGGCTTATGGTTCAAGCAAGAAGAATCACAGGTGTCATCTCTACGCATGACAGAGCTGGTGTTTAGTCTTTTCCCCAAGATTCGTTACTACTTTAGGCGTGGTGAGCGCTCGAGTGTTTTCAAACCATAAAAGTCCGAATACATCTTCACGCTAAATGAGACTCCTCAACATGAGGCAGCGTAGGTGGATGGAGTTTTTGGAAGATTACGATTTCACTTTGCATTACCATCCCAGTAAGGAAAATGTGGTGGCTGATGCGCTTAGCCGAAAGTCACAGAGTACCGGCAAGATAGCTTCCAGAGTGGGCGGATGCTCGAGATGTGCGCGCCTAAACTGGCAGATGATGAGAAGGCTTAGGTGCCTTGAGTATATGATGGCTACGCCGCTCTTCATCGAAAGCGCAGTGATAGAGTCCCAGCGCAGGACGCAGTAACTAGTATCCATCGTAAGGCCCGAGTACAGCCAAGCACAATGGACGGTCAGCCATCCACATTGATGGTAGTCTTCGCGATAGGGACGGCTGCTGTAGTCCCTGGGCCGACGGACGGGAGGAGTGAGATCTCGTGGAGTTCCATTGATCCCGATTCACGGTGGTGATCCAGTGGCACGAAGATGCATCACAACCTTCTCGGGCCGCGCAGATTATTGGGGAAAGGATGAAGAGGCATGCCTGGGATTTTGTCCACAGTCTCACGTACAATGTGTCAAGGCTGAGCACCAGAGGCCAGCAGGGCTACTCCAGCCATCGAGATAGCTGAGTGGCAGAGCACATCATTTACGGACTTCGTGACTCACTTGCCACGACATCGCTAAGCATGACGCGATATGGGCTATAAAGTGGGACTCCACTCACCAAGTCAAAGACATTTTCTCCGCCGCGGCGGATAACCTTCACAATCGAGGAATCGGCTGTGTTGTATATATGGGAGATAGGCATCGCTGCATGGAGTTCCAGTCTCCATAGTATCGGATCAGATCCTTGGTTTACGCCGCCTCGGAAGAGCCTAAGGCCATGGGGACAATCTCAATGAGTACCGTTTCATCCTCGCGACGGATGGTCAATCAGCGGACTATCTCCAGATTTTTAGAGGACATACTACGAGCATGTCCCGATCTCAAGGGGTAGCTAGGAGGAGCACTTGCTCCTTGATAGAGTTCGCCACACAATGCTTATCGCGAGTATTCAAATGGCGCCCTATGAGGCTCTCTACGGGAGGCCATGTCGATCACCGATATGTTGAACAGAGGTGGGAGAGAGCTCCATCATTGGTCTAGATTTGATTAGAGACACCTCAGACAAGGTGGGTATGATCCAGAAGCGTCTCCTTACTGCTCAGAGCTGGTAAAAGAGTTACACTGATGTACGACGACGACGTCTAGAGTTCAAGGCGGGTGATCATGTCTTCTTGAAGGTGATGCCTAAGAGAGGAGTGGTTAGGATTCGCAAACGAGGAAGCCAACAGGTACATTAGACCCTTCGAGGTACTCGAGAGGGTGGGCACGGCTATGTGATCGATTAGCGCTAAGCACCAAGTTTGTCGAGCGCTCATGAGGTGTTTCCTAATGCCTCTATGTCTCGGAAGTACACTCCGCATCCAACTCATGCAAGGATTGGGAAGAGTTTGTCGTTGATGCGGATGGGCACCTCGAGGAGAGACCAGGCGATCGGGCGGATACGAGAGCAAGTTTTGCGCGGGCAAGATCGTGGAGGCTTGTAAAGGTGTCAGGGTAAAGACCGAGGAGTCGAGGAGGATACATGGGAGCTGCTGAGGACACCGTGGCGAGCCAATTATCTCTTCTTGCTCGACGGGAAGGTAGCGTTTAGTCATTAATGTTTCAAATGACTGTTGCATATGCATGTGTTTGAATGTGTATGTATGCGAAAATTTCGGGACGAAATTATTTTAAGGGGGGGAGAGTGTAAAACCCGTGAAAATTTTAAATTTAAAATTTTCAGATAAAAAGGGGGCAAAACGATAGTTTACCGGAATAGTCCAAAGAAAAGTTGGGATTTTTCTAGATCTCGGATGGTGAAAAGGATTGCACCGTTGGAATCGTCTCACGAAATCTAGCTACTCACTGACTCGTTGAATCGAGATAGTCGGAATTTTAAGTGTATTTCGAGAAAACGAGTGTCGGGTGGGCCACATGGCGAGCTATGTGGGTGACATGGCTAGCCGCCATGTGGGTGACATTGCATGGTGCAGCAGTATGTGCACATATGGCATGCCATGTGTCATGCATGGCCTTTATGAAGGCTATATATGGCCTCAACTGGGCCAGGGTGCGTTAACTTCACCATTGGGAGCAGCAAGGGGAGGAGGAGGAAAGGAGGGAAGAGAAAGGGAGTGAAATGAAGGAGGAAGGGAGGAAGAGAGGAGAAAGGAAGAAGAAAAGAGAAGAGGAAAAGGGGAGGCGAGAGGAAAAAGAAAGGGAAGAGATGAGGTTATGCAGTTGATTTAATTTTGACAAGAAGAACTTAATTGCGCTACAAGAGGTGGTAGGTTTCTCCTACTGGTTATTTTACGCCTAGGGGCCGAGTAATGGCCTAATGTTTCATTCCTATATAATTTGGATGTTGTGTGTGGTTTGTTTGTGATCAGGTGATGGTCAAAGACCGCTTTTATTTAAGTTTTGGACTGCTCGAGACTCGAACACTCAGATTCGGGACGGCAAAACTTCTGAGCAAATGGCAAATCTGGTGTGCCTAAATTTCCGCACACTCCTTGTGAATTGGCCGCCAACTTTGACGGTCATAACTTTCGTCCGAACTCCAATTACTGTTTCGACTCTACGGAAAGCACGTTGAGTCTTAGAATTTAATAATATAAAGTTCTCACCAAATGGTATCGAATGACACACACGGATGTTTGAGGAATGGTCCGCTCTGGTTTATGAACTTCGCTTAACCGTGTTTAAAACTAAATGCTTAGACCGTATATGGCCTCTCGAGTAGGGAATTGCGTGTTGGATGTTTGGGTGTGGTATTTACAAAACTGACCTCTCGACTTAAGTCCAAATTATTTCCGAGGTTAAGCATGGCTTCTGACAGGCTTTAGAATGACTAATGTGTGTTATTGCCATAAATTCAATGACATATTGAAATGTGAAATTATGTGGATATATGTGTGATAAAGATGGAAATAATTTATATGAATTGGGTCAGAGGACTCCATACTATGTCTCACCAGAATATGAATTATGGCATTACTTGTCAAGTAATGGTTGGAATTATTTTAATACATACTTGAATGATGTGTCGACATGAATGAAACTTAATGATAGAAAAAGATGTAAGGTATGCTATGCAGGATGTACGATTTGAATATGTGGAATATTAACATGACTCGTGATGTATGTTAAATATAAGGAAATGTCAGGTGTATTTAGACAGAGAGTGGTTCATAGCACACATAGTGTATGGTGTAGAATGTCCAAGTAGAGGCCTTCACATTGGTCATGGGTTTGATGCTAGTGGCACAACTGTACTTCGCATTGGTGTATGTAACACTACATTACATAGAAAAACATGGTATTGATTTGGCATTGCGTTTGGTGTTGAATCGTGTGGGCTTGGGAATGGGACTAAGTCCAATTGAGTTCCACACAAAGGAACTAAAATGGAAAATGAAATGGGTGTACAGCAAGTGGTGGGATAGATACCCCCCAGTGAAAAGCCCGAAACCCTGTTAGACAAATGTGATCCATCAGAAAGTCCAAAATGTCGTCATATGTAAGAGACTCGCGGTGAGACCCCGAAAAGTTCAAGGTTCAAAAAGACAATTTAAACAAATAAATAACATCACATAGACTACGTTGTGAAATGAGCTCGGATCGATTCAGATTGATTTCCAATGACACTAGACGGGTGGTGGGCCTGAGGTCGACCCTGGCTCTTCGGGGCATGTAGAAAGTGTCATCTCCATACATGGTCAGATTTTTCCAAGGAGAGTGACAACATGTATGCTCGGATTTGGGCTGTTGGTTTGATGACCGCGAAATGATCATTTGTATATGCACCTAGGTGGGGAATAGTCTTGTGGTACGATTCCCATCAAGTTAGCTCACCCCCACACGTGGGACCCCCTTTCGTATAGGATGTGCACGTGCAGATCACATTCCTAGAGGTCGGGATTATGAAGGCCAACGTGGCCTTGATTTCGTTTTGTGTATATATTAGAACTAACTAGTTTTAATATATGTTTTTATTAGAAGTGATGTAATAACTTCGATCTATAGAAATGTATGGTCTTATAACCATATGGACGAGTATGGACGCATGGGTCCTATCGGTCATTTATTCATGTATGGGTCTCATACTATGAGACACACAGTTTCCGCAGTTGACGGGTGGTCAACGTGACCCCGAGTTTTGGGGGTGTCATAACTTTTAACATCGATTACTATGAATGTCATGAACTGATAACTCCGGGGTAAATTTAATTTATAAGCTACCGGTCCCACATCGCTTGCCAACTTCATAAGGTCCTATATATCTTGGACTGAGCTTGCCTTGCCTCCCAAATCTCAAAACACCTTTCCAAGGGGAAATCTTCAAAAAGACCCGGTCACCTATCTCGAATTGCAAGTCTCGCAATCCAGCTTGTCCGCATAACTTCTATCTATCTCTCACATATTTAAGTTATCACGAACAACTTCACTTTATCCGAAGTGAGATCCGCACTCACCTCGGTCATCAGTCTTCTCACCAATCCTCATCCCCAAACACAATCGGAGTCCCATTTCTGCCATATAGAGGCCTCAAATGGAGCCATATCTCTATACCGGCTTGATAGCCATTGTTGTGAAGTAACTCCATTAGTGCCAAATGGTATCCCAACTCCCCTTGAATTCCATCACACAAGCTCGCATATCTTCAACGCCCTAATGGTCTCTCCTGACTCGCTATCCGGTCTGAGGATGAAATGCCAGGCCAAATGTAGGCGCAGTACTCTAAAGCCGCCGCCAAACCTCGATGTGAACCCGGGTCTCGATCTGAAACTATCGAACCGGAACCCCATGAAGTCTACTATCTCATCCACATACAATCGGGCCAACATTTCCAAAGAATCTCACCATTAATCAGAAATGAGCAGATTTCACAATCAATCAACTATCACCCATATAGCATCATGTTGTCTCAGTCCATGGATGACCTTATCACAAAAATCCATAGTGATCTTTTCCATTTCCATAATCGAATGGGGAGTAACTGTATTCTCTCCCCGCAAGCCTCCGATGCTCGCTTCACCACGACAAAGAAACGAGACGAAACTCGTAATCTCTTTCATCCCATTCCACCAAAGAATGTTCTTTTCAAAGCCGGGCAAATCTTGGTACGCCACTCTAGATGCATAGCATATGCAGATGAATGCTTTCTTCCATAATGTCTCTCTTCAACTCGCCACTCGCCTCATGGCATTTTCTGGGTTCTTTCATCATCATGCCGCCATCTCTAAATTTGAAACTCGCTTTCTTCCTTTCTATCTCTTCCTTGCTTAATCATCCGTGATCCCGTGACCGCCCCTCTAAAATCTTATCCACTAGGGAGGGGTCTAAATAATGAATGTGGCTAATAAGGCTCCTGAATCCTCAACCCAATATCACCCCCTAAAGCCTCGATCCACCACAATAGTCGAAGATAACTCCGATCTCATATGAGACAATGAAATCTCCGGTCGCCTCTACTCAAGGCATCTACTACTATATTAGCTTTCTGATGCTACTCAATAGTACAAATTAGTAGTCCTTAATCTACCAAGCCATCTTCTTGCTTCTCCGGGTTTAACCCTTCTAGGTGAAATATATCAAGACTCTTATGATCCGTGAAAGATCCCGCAAGGAACACCATATAAATATCACCCCATATTTTCGTGAGCAAACACGACTCACTCGTAAGCTCTAAGTCGTGCGAGGTAATTCTCCTACGCTTTACCGTCTAGAGGCATATGGACCACTCATTCCGATCAAACAACCAAGGCCTCACGGAAGCATCACTATAAACCACTTAACCCATCTTCCCTCATTGGGTAAAGCTAAAACCTGAGCTGAAGTCAATCTACTCTTCAACCTCGAAACTTTATTGATAGGCATCTACCCAACCATACTTGACATCTTTCACACCAATGTTGGGCTATATCCCGAGAACCCCTCAACAAATCCTCCCGTGAATACCTTGCTAAACCAAGGAAGCTTCGACCGACACATCTTCTTTGGCGGTTTCCACTTTACCATCAAGTTTATTTTCCTCGTGGATCCACACTCACCCCCAACTAAACGATGCAGACCAGAAATGTTTTCACCTTATCGTTTCAAATCGACACTCGTCAACTTAGCATGCTACAAACTTGCCGCTCCCTTAGTATCCCCAGAACACAATCCTCGTGCAAGTTCAATGTTCTGAACTAATTAATACACAAGGATATCATCGATAAAACGGCGACGAATCTATCCAACACGCTGGAATACTCCGGAATTATCAAATCCATAAATCGCCGCTCGGCATTAGTCAAACCAAATGGCACCACCGTAAACTCATAATGTCCGTGAGCGTGTCCCGAATGCAAAATTTTAGGAACATCACTCTCCCCGCACCTCAATTGATGATACCCCGACCAAATCTATCTTGGAGTATACTCGAGACTCCTGAGTTGACCAACACCATCGATCCTGGGAGTGGATACTGACAGATGGTAACTCTGATTCACCGCCCTCAGAATCTATGGCTACACAACCGCAAACCCCATCTTTCTTTCACGAAGAGAATCGAGCTCCCATGGGATATGCTCAACAATAAATCCCTTTACTTAACAATTCTTAATCGAAAGCCTTAAGCTCCTCAACTCGTAGGAGCCATCCATAAGGAGGAATGGAAATGGGCTCACTCGTATCAACCAATGGTGAACTCCACTTATCCGAGGTAAGCCTGCAATATCATCTGGGAATACATCTGGGAACTCTCTAACAACTGGAATCTCATCCAATATAGTCCCCTCCTTCCTTGTCTCCACCACATAAGCTAGATAACCCTGACAACCCTTACGCAGCATTCTCTGTGTTGCCATGGCGGAGATCATACTGGAGGATAACTCTCTACGCATTCCCCTGAACTTTACCTCCACTTCGCCTATGAAACTTCACTTCCTTTTATAACAACCAATGGGCCTCTATGGCGAGAGTCAACTAATCCATACCGAGAACCACATCAAAGTCCTTCATATCTAGTTACAAGATCCGCCTGGAACTCCCCGCCCCTCAATCATAACTCTACCTGCCTCTAACTACTCACCAGAACGGATTCAACCTGGAAGAAACTCATACGAATTCTTACCAGTCAATCTTTATCCGGGAGCGATCTAAGAAATGCTTGATAAACGAATGCGTGGCTCCCGGGTCCACTAATGTATATGCACTGCGATTATGATAGAAACACAATGCTGGACTACATCCGAGTCAGATCTACATCCACGAGTCACAAAGATAAACTCCGAATGAGTATCGGGGCCTCCGCTTACTCGACCTACACCCCTACTCCGTAACCTTTACCCTTGCTTTTCTTTCTACTATAATTCACTTCTCGTAGCTCGCTGGAAGTGCCTCGCACCTTTTATTTTCCCGTTTACTCGATACATGGTTGTAGTGTTTTTACTCAACTCTTAGAGCACCAACCAAGTCCCCAAATCTATTCTGAACAATCGACAAATGCACTGATCCTGTTGTAGTCTCCGAGTAAAAATCTTACTCGTAATCCCATCCCGAATATATGGAACTAATCCGACTAGTTCCGGAACCTCTTATCATGCCCCCGATACTAACATGTTCTTGCCCTAATCAAGAACTCCCAATTTTCGAATCCTACGACTTGAGGAAAGAATTCATCAAGAATTCTTGCCGAACAATCCCATGATATGCCATCGATACCTATCCATAATCCCACTAACTTCAAATTACCTTCCATCGTAAAACTCAAAACAAGACTCTTTTGCTCATCAAGCAGCCCATAACTCCAGAACCTTTATTTAATTCTGGCCTAGCCATAACCAGTCAGCTTTCCGATCACCATCGTTGGCCATATGGCTCGCGCCCAACTTTGTTACTTATCGACCTCCCTGCTTCTTCCATAACCTCTAGGTGGCTGGAGGCTCAATCACGACAGGTCGCTATGGCTACTATATGTGCCATCTGTGCCACCAGCTCTACCGTAAACAATTCTGGCACTTGAGCTCCCTCTGGTGGCCCAGATGGTCCAGCCTGACCTACTACTGGAGGCTAATTCATAGCGGCGGTAGTGGAACCAACTAAGTGCTCATCTCTCTCAGGTATTGCAGGACGCTAGGAAATTGCTGGAATGACTCTCCTAGGATGACCTCTACGTCCTCTTCCTGACATAGTGTTGTATTTACCAAAAATCAACTGTTTAATACTTTGAATCACTTGATATGTATGTACTTTGAATTCGAAAATGCATGGTTGCCAATAGTGTAAATTGTGTATAACACAGGTTTTCCTAAGACTCGGCTTTATTACCAACTTGTGTTATGATCATTTCTCCTCAAGCCTTAGGTTATACCAACTTATGCTCTGATACCACACTGCGTGGTATCAGATTTCCTCAAGTCCTAGGTTATTGTATACAACCTGCTCTGATACCACACTGACACACCCCCACCCCTTACTAGCGGCAAAGAGTAGCCACCACTCCACGTGAAACCACGCTCATACTCTAACGACTAGAAACTTTTGTGAAGCCGGTCGCACGCTTGCTTAAACCTCGTATAAAATTTTTCTTTCTTTTTCCAACTTAGGATTTGGTAAAAATTGGCAAAGGAAACTCGTAGCATGATCTACCGCAGAGATAGGACAATCTCCAAATCTCAGATACACAACTTACACATTTCCAACATGTGGCAACTAGCAACCCAACACATTCTCACAAACTACAGACGACATACATATGCTCCATTATACAAGTTTAAAGTATTTCCTACAAAATATTATTAATAACAAAGACTTGTACAAATATCGAGAATCCTAATATGCCTAGCCGTCCAGATGTCTGCATTCCTGAAAATAGCTTTAAAATAGAAAATAATGAGCTAAACGAGCTCAGTGAGTGTATGTTTTATAAAATGTTTTTCTTTTCCGGAAAACATCTCAAAACTGTAAAACTTACTTTTACAATTATTTTCCAAAAGCCTTGCTTGTTTACTTTAAAAGTTTCTAAAACTTTCTATACTTGCTTGCTTTTAAAAGTTTATAAAACTTTTAATATTTTCCTGCTTGCTTTTAAAAGTTTATAAAACTTTTCTCAATTCTCTTGCTTGCTTGCTTTACCTTGCTTGCTTTAAAAGTTTATAAAACTTTTAATACTTGCTTTAAAAATATTTCCAAAACTTTTTATAAACACGAGAGCCTGGGCTCAACCGATCGTTTTAAAATCACCACGGGAGTCTGAGCTCAACCGATCGTTTTGAAATATAAACGGGAGCCTGGGCTCAACCGTTTGCTTTAAAACTCTAAGGAAGCCTAGGCGACCGTGAACCAATTGTTGATTTTTCAAAACTATATATAATGCTTATAAAACATCAACTATTGGAGGCCTATTTTTGTTTGTTAAAATTCTAGTGAACACGGAGTTCGTGCATCGACCGCGTCTGGAAGGACTCAGGTCCGCATCACCTTTTTCCTGAATACGGTGGAATTGACTGGTCGCCATCACCATAATTTCTAGTTAGAGCTCATAACCTTATATACTCCCCGTACGCGCCACGGCCCTTTAAATGTATGATGTATGACTAAGTTTGTCACTGTGCAAAACTACAATGTATGTAATGAGATCCTAACACCACCATAAAATGCATTTTAATACCACCGGGTTTTTGCTTGCTTAGAACTAGGGAAGGCCTCGTTTTCACAAATATTCTTTTGCTATTGTTGTTGGAAAATAGGTTTTATAATTTAAAACCATTTGCTTGCTTGCTTGCTTGAAAAATGGTTTAATAATTCAAAACCATTTGCTTTCTCTTTAAATTATGGTTTTTTAATTTAAAACCATTTGCTTGCTAAATTCTTTGATTGCTTTTCAAATATGGTTGAATAAATCAAAACCATTATTTTATTTTTCACATATGGTTTAAAATCAAAACCATTTTGCTAAACTCATTGCTTGCTTTTCAAATATGGTTTACAATTAAAACCATTAAATACTTCTCAATGTACCAGAAACAATTTTTATAATAATTAATATACTAGTATTTGATAAAAATAGGTTTAGAACACTCACCTTTTCTGCTTACTAAAATTTGAGCACGATTCCACTATTTTCCCACCTTTGCTTTTAGCCTACACATTTGATGTATTAGACCGCATACGTCAGCACAACCAACCAAATACTATTCGATATTCACTATGCACTGTGCACTATGCACTATGCACTATGCACTATGCACTGTGCACTATGCATTATGTACTATGCATTATGCACTATGCACTATGCACTATTCGATATTTACTATGCATTATGCATTGTGCACTATTCACTATATACTATTCGCTATTCACTTTACCACTATGCACTATGCACTATGCATTATAATCGTATACTATGTAATTCATGCATCGCATACACTATGCATTATGCACTATGCATTACGTATTTATGATTCATACGTATTTACTATTTTATAATGTGTGATTCACTATTTCACGCGGAAACTTAATTTTAAATCTCATGGATTTTGGTATCCACGCGTAGCCTCGTCTACAGAGTAACTCCAACTTTGGTCCGAAAATTCCTCGACCGTTAGAACGTCAGAATATGAGAAAAACTAAAATTTAGGATTTTCCGACTTACCCTCGAATTCTCGGTGAAATCCCTTGTTTTTGGTACTCACAGCGTAGCTCCCTCGTCGTGATAGAGCACTTTCGTGTTTATCCCGACGAACCGACTACGGAGCCTCTCAGAATCCGAGAAGAAGTAAAGAAAATATTTTTTTCCTTTCGATTTCGTTTCTCCACGCCCCGCCGATTTTTTCATTCTCGTTTCCTTTGTTTGTTTTTCATCTTTTTTTTCAAGTGGACCCATATGTCCCTTTTTCTTCCTTTTTAGGTATGTTTCAGCCCCGAAACAATTTATTTTGTCCCGGTTTCAATTTTCTTTATCCTAATTGAATATTCTTTAAATATTTGCCATTTTTCGGAATTTTTCAAAAATCTCATTTTCAGGTTTCACTCTACACTCTTTGCCTAGAAATTCGTAAAATATTCGATCGGAATTAAACGAAACTTTTCTAGGTTACTAGATTTCTGCGAGACGGAACTTAATCTACAAGTAAATTGCTTCATCATTCGAGATCTAGAGAATTTTCGAGACTTCGAACTATTTTGGCAATTTATTATTATTTTACTATCAAATTTCCATTAATTATACTTCACCCTCCACTTTCCTTAATTGCAAGTGCCAATTCTTTGAAAACTTTACAATTTTATCCTTTACACGACACTTGGTGCACATATGCGCCCCATGAAGAGCATTGTACTATGCACCTCATCTGGACGGGGTGTTACACCCTCACCCCCTACTATCATGTGTGTGCTTCGGGCCACTCCATAGAATACCCCAAATTAAGCATCTTCTAACTAATTAAAAATCCTGAAGCTAAGCCGTATTGCTTGCTTCAATCTCATATAATTTTTTTTTTTTTTTAAAAATAAACTTTATGATTTTATAAAATTTCTAAGAAAGATAACAACTCGCATATAGGACATGTCCCAACCTATACAATAAATTTACACTATTTCAAATATGGCAACCAACAACATTCTTTCATAAGAGCCTCAAGCTCCACACATTTTCACAAAACCACCTTATGTACATACATATATTCCTTTATACAAATTCAAAGTATTTCCTTACACAAAATAGTATTAATACAACACAAATACAGGTCGAGAATTTAAATCAGCCTCCAAATATTCGGCCAGGTCTGTATCTGAAAAGCCAGTTTTAAAATAGGAAAATAATGAACTAAACGAGCCTTGAGCGATGCTTTATAAAAATATTCTTGCTTTTCCGAAAATATCTCAAATCGTAAAACTTTCTTTACAATTATTTTCCGTAAGCCTTGCTTTTTTACTTACTTTAAAGTTTCTAAACTTTTCATAATCTTCTCTTTTGCTTGTTTTTAAAAAGTTTCTAAAACTTTTAATACTTGCTTGCTTTGCTTTGCTTTTCTTTGAAATTTTCAAAACTTTTCGCTAATCTCTGTTGCTTTTAAGTTTCTAAAAACTTTTAATACTTGCTTGTTTGCTTGTTTTCTTAAAAGTTTTCAAAACTTTTCATAATTGTTGTTTTAAAAGTTTAGAAACTTTTCATATTTGCTTGCTTTGCTTCGCTTGTTTTTTCTTTAAAAGTTTTCAAAACTTTTCATAATCTCTTGCTTGCTTTAAAAGTTTAGAAAACTTTTCATATTTGCTTGCTTCCTTAGCTTTGCTTTTCTTTAAAAGCTTATAAAACTTTTCTCAAATCTCGCTGCTTGCTTTACTCATTTGCTTTAAAAGTTTATAAAAACTTTTATAACCCTCTGCTTTAAAAATGTATAAAACATTTCTCAAATCTTCTGTTTTTAAAAAGTTTCTCAAAACCTTCACAAACCTCTTGGCTTTTAAAAGTTTCTCAAAACCTTTCACAAATCCTCTTGCTTTAAAAAAGTTTCTCAAAACTTTTATAAACACTGGAGTTTGGCTCAACTGCTCTTTTAAAATCATACCACGAGCTTTGGGTTCAACCGATCGCTTTAAAATCACCACGGAGTTGGCTCAACCGATCGCTTTTGTACTATAAACTGAGCCCGTGCTCAACCGTTTGCTTTAAATCTCTACTTTAAGCCCTGGCGATCGTGGCACCAATGGTTGATTTTTTCAAACTAATGATCATGTTTATAAATCATCAACCATCGAGGTCATACTTGCTTGTTGTACCTCAGTGAACACTGAGCCCGTTTCCATCGACGCGGCCGGGTGGAAGGACTCGCTGCGGTCCATCACCTTTTCCGGCAATATGGTAGGAATTTGACCTTTGTGTCGCCATCACCATAATTTAGTTGGGGAGTTTCCAACCTTTATGTACTCCCAGATGCTGCCATGGTCTCCCTTTAAATGCATGATGCATGACCTAAGTTTGCCACTAAAACTAAAATGCATTGTGTATGATATCCTAACACCACTGCGGCACGTACGGAATACCTCTGACCGGTATGCTTGCTTAGAACTAGGGATTTTAGTTAGGCATGTTTTCGCAAATATTCTTTTTGCTTAGTTTGCTTTGCGCTTTTTTGAAAATGGTTTACAATTCAAAACCATTTGCTTACTGTCAGTTTGGCAAATGGTTTAATTATTCACAACCATTTGCTTACTTGCTCTTTGAAAGATGGTTTTACAATTTAAAACCATTTTCTTGCTTTTCAAATTTGGTTTAAATCAAAACCATTTGCTTGCTCTTTAAATTATGGTTTTTCAATTTAAAAAAAACATTGCTTGCTAAATTCCTTGTTTGTTTTCAAACATGGTTGAATAAATTAAACCATTATTTATTTGTTTCTTTTCAGCATATGGTTTAAAATCAAAACCATTTGTTTGCTCTGAAATATGGTTTTACAACTCAAAACTATTAAAATACCAAAGTAGTAAAACAATATAATAATACACTAGTATTTGAAAAAATAGGTTTAGAACACTCCACCTTTGTTTCCCCGAAACTTGAGTAATAACTCCACTACTTTCCCCACCTTTGCTTAGCCTATTACACTCAACGAATACGGCAACATTAATCGCCTACGTATAAAGATAAAACTTAACGTGATTTACACGTGCTCACTCTTGTGGTCACACAACATTCATATAAATCCAAATTAACAATTTGCCTGAGCACCAAAAGCCCCTAACAAAAAAAAAAAAAAAAAAAAAACTCATTTGGCCAACCTTTTCCAACAATACCGACTTTATTAATTAAAAATTATTCAAACGATCTTCAAAAATTATGAAACTCTCCATATCAGTCCTTTATATATCCACGACATCTCTTTAAATTTCTACCTTAAAATTCTCCTTCTCTAAGGTCCTCAACCACATAACACAAGTTACAACATGTTTTGATGCCAAATTGTTGTAGTTCACTGAATCACCCACTGTTATCCTGATTTCAGTGGGGTCTTAACTCCATAAATTGAAATTTTTCTTCACTCATTTGAAGCTATGGTTCTAAGGTTTCTTCTCCAATTGGAATCACCCAATTTGGATCACCAAAACTCAAGTTATTGTATTTTATATCTAGATTACTCAAATTGGCAGAACAGAATTTGCACATAGCTCCACTTGGAAATATTTCTGGACACTCTGGGGTTAAATTTTGCTTGCCCTTCCTTTAGCTAACTTATTCCCCTAGAAGTCTAGTTTACCCAGAATTTTTAATCACTCAATTTGGATGAGTGAAACTCCACTTATGGCCAAAATACTACAACCATACTCCAAAAATGAAGATAATCAAAGAGCTGCTAATGAGCTCTTCACCTTTCACCAGATTTGGGAGCCACAGAGCCACAATTTGTTCTTGGTCCCTTCTATACACTTGTATCCCTATCTCATGGCTCTTAAACAATTAGAATCAATTGATTTGGATGATTATAACTTCTAATCTATAGCCAAACAAAAATAGGGGTTTACAAAATTTTGACAACAATTCCTTTAAAAACCCAACATTCTTCCTTTTTTTTTCTTTTTTTTACATAACCATTCTCAAAATTCACATGAATTCATCCAAAACAAATCCATAATATTTTATTGGTGGTTTGAACCTTATACCACAAAACCCTAGGTAGAAAATCTTATGACCAACCAAAGGTCCACCAATTCTTCTAAACCCATATAACATGATGATTCCACGTTTATTTTACACCAATTCAACCAATCAAGCACAACACCAAACAACCTCAAACCTCTAGCTTTAGGAACTAGATCAAAACCCAAGAACTACAAATCCATATAAAGGTCCAATAATCCACCCAAAAAGCCTAGAAATCCAAAAACAATGATTCCAAAATGAAACCTACCTTGTGGTCTTCTCCTTCCTCTTCTTCCTTCTTCCTCCTCTTCCTTCTTTTCTCCCTTCTCTTTTCCCTCTCTCTCCTACGGGTTGCCTTAGCTTCCCTTTGCGACAAAAATGAGACTTTTTTGTTTGTCTCTTTTCCATTTAATATTCTAATCTTTTCCTTTAATTGCCATTTGATTCCCCATCTCTTTAATATTGCCAATCAACTATGTTATTTCTATTTTGGCATACACCTTTCACACTACCTTTATTTCCTTTTATCACTCACAATTCTACCCGCTCTAGTGCAAAATCCCGGTTTTATAAATTTATTATTTTACAATTTCATCTCCAAAATACGACAATGTGACACTTAGTGCTCATATGTGCCCCAACAGTTACATGTACTGTGCATCCTCTCGGGACGGGGCGTTACATTTTTATAAAGTATTTCCATGAATTTCAAAGTATTTTTATTAATTTATGATATATTGATACTCATATAAAAATATCCACTGATATATCTCGGATATATCCGTAAAATCCAAGTACCGATATATCCGTCGAAACCAATATTTCCATTTTTGGCTTCCATTAGTCTTCCAAATCTGCAAGAGATGAAATCAAAGAAATGTTAGGGGTTGAAGATAGTTTTTTCCTTCTTCTCAAAGTGTGCTATATCAAACCCTTGTAAAATTCTAAGACTCTATTTATAAGGGAACAATTGGGCTTCGGTCCAATGAGCATACCAAAGTAAGGGAGAAGATAGAACTATGAGTCCATAGTTAGTTAATATTAAACCATCTCATAAATGATCCATAATTTATATATACAATTATATAATTAAAATTGTAATATGATTATACTTGATTGGATAGTTGGATGTGGAGTTTTGAACTCCGTGTGAGTATACCGTCAAAAGTGGGTATAAATATCTTTTTGGTTTCCATGCTTCGCCCAACATGTGTAAAAGTAAAACAATCATAAATTGACATAAGTTATGGCAGCTCCATACTCCAACAAAGACTCTTTTTTTTTCTTTTTGGAGAGCATGCTCTCATATCCTCCCAACCATGCAAGCTCTTTGGTCAAGGAAGGCTTCTGAATCTAATTGACGCCCATGTTGTAGGATTGCTCCTGAATACATCCTACATGCTCTTGTGACTTTCCCTAACGTCAACAACATATGGCGAATCTCCATGAGAAGACAATGCACTAGTCGAGTATCCGGGCCGAACAAGCAAAGAACATTATGTCGATTTATTTAGAAACAATTTGAGAAGTTAGTCAAAATTAATAATGAGCCTTTAGACCTTCATATGAAGTAATTAGTGACATAACTCACACTACTGCTTAAAAGGAAAAAAAAACCAAGGCGGAGTTTGGTTATTTGATAGGTAAGAAGTCTCGTAAGTCAGGGATTGAATGCTTGTCAAACAAGTACTAATCCTATAATGTTAGGATTTTGAGTCTATAAATAGATCTATGAGACCCCAGAAAATTCCAATTTTTGGAAAAATGGCAAAATCGTAATTTTGATAAAAATCCAAAATTTTTCTGTATCTCGATGATGAACGGATTTCACCGTTGAATCGCCCTGCCAAATCTAGCTACCATCGCCGAGTTTTTTGTCAAATTCGAGACAATCTAATTTGCATGTTTTTCGGCGAACGAAATAATAAAGGCAGTGACACATGACGCAATTTGAGGGTACACGCGGTGCCACGTGTCAAGCTCCAATTCAGTCAAGTTGAGCTCAAGGTGGGACCCACGTTGACACATGGCATGATGTCATTGGATAGAAAAGTCAAACTAATAGGAAGAAGGGCATAATTGTAATTTTGGAAAGTTAATGAGACAAGACGAGAATAGTTGTCTTCTCAAAATGAATAAGGCAAAAGAAAACGTGTAGGAGGAAAACAGGGGAGATGCAAAGGCTAGGTTTTTGATATTTTTAGAGAGAGAGAGCACCTTCTCTCTAGATTTCTGGCTAATCCGACCGTCGGATTTCTTCGGACCAAGAAGCAAAGTGGTTCTACGCGGTGAGGACTACGTGTGGACTCCGGTTTTGGGAGTTTTCGACAACTTCCACGAGGTAGGATATTTTACTTGTTTACTTCTTAGCCCAGCTGAGGCAATGGTAGGGCCGCTGCGGAGGCCATGAGGCCACAAGAATTAGTTCCAGCCTGACTAAGGGTACTGGATTTCATGACCTAAGCTGCTGACAGGAGTTGTGGTTTTAACTAGAAACTGAAAATTCTAGGTGTTGTGGTTTGTTTGTTGTGAGGACAAGGATTGGAACCAAATTGGTTCATGTTTGTGAAGGGACGGTCAAGTGCCCTATTGAATGGTCCTAATTTTGAGACCTAATTGTGTGTTATGGCTTGCTTGAATAACATGCAAGGTGTGGAAATGTGTGGATATTGATGCATGCTAGTCGTATGTATTAACATGGTTTGCATGTGAGATAGACATATGGCAATTATAATTGTCCATGGTTTGTAAATGTTTCATGTAGCTATTCACGCATTTAACATGAGCAAATCAGAGATTGGCATCATATGTATTTCATATGCACGGCCACATCGCTGTCAGCCGTGTGTGGGTGCAGGGTAAGGTTTATTCACCGGTGTCAGAACGGGTTGTGAACTCGGGAAAATAGACAAAGTCCACAGATATTCACGAGGTGTAAAATGATCAAAATGATAAATTGGCATGTTTCGGGGCGGAGCAAGTCAGCAGATCCCCTACAGCGAAGTCCCAAATGTTATTCACTGCTAGACATGAACCTTACCGATGTAAGTTCGTGAAAGAAAAGGCGTGCGCGGCCCCATGGTAAACCTCAAACTGCGGGCTCCACAAAAGAAAGAGGAAAAGAAAAATCAAGTTTTGATAAATAAAATTGGAGGGTCTCCAATTGTTTAGTCATGGTGTCAAACACTGATGACTGGTTTTATTCACATTTAGCATTCCAGGTGTGAGGGAGTCGACTGGGACTCAGGTCGTGAGCGTGAGGGGTTGCATCTCATGCATGATATAGACATTTCATATAATAGTAAATAATTGTATGGAATGTGATTGATTGTATATATATGCCATTGCATATGCATTTTAGGTGGGGAGTAACCCTTGTAGGAAAACTTTCACTAGCTTCTGCTCAATTTATCAGAGGACCCTTCAAGTACAGTGGACTATCCAGTGATGACAAAAGACTCACTGTGAGGCCGCTTGAGAAGAAAGTCGGTTGTGGCTTTGATGGTTTTTGGTTTAATATGTATTAGAATTGTAGATTTTAATATGTATTTTGTATTAAGAGTAATAAATAACTCTTTGACTATTGGAATATAGTTGGATACATACCATTAGTATTGATGCAGCCCAAGTGACCATTTTTACTGTATGTGTCTCGTGGATACGAGACGATAGATTTTCTCCGCGCACGCTGGACGTGGTAGTCAACGGACACCCCGGGTTTGGGCGTCATGTTGATCGCATCCCTAAGACTTTCACATTCTCTGTGTGGCTTTTACACACATACACGGGTGTTCTTTCCTCTAGTCTCGAGTAACTAGACGACGTAAATATGTCACGATTAGAATAGCTCGAAAGGTCCAACACCAAAAGGTTGGTAAACTCTAAGGATGATAACATTAGTTTATCACACATCTTATTCAATCAGGTTTTCGTTGTACATTGATACTCTTTCACCTCGCTTCCTCGCTTCACAAATGCAATACAAATGCATCGATATTCCAAACATTCTCGCACCATCACTTCGATTATTAGTACCTAAGGATGTGGGCAAAACGATAACCACACAAAGGAAAGGTCAGGTGCATGGCTCGATGGATACATTTTGTAGTTGAGGCTTGTGCCAGTGTGGAAGCTCTGGGGCCTATTGAAAATAAATGAATTCCAAAGAGTCACACATATCCTACTGTTGGTTCAACGCTTTAAACTCCTACTATTACATCATTGATTCCTATTTAATAAAATTCTCCTTCTATAAAAATAAATAAATAAACTCGATATGTCCACATGTCTAGCTCAAGCTTAATTGATTGAGCGTTCAAAGTTTAAAAATACATAATATCCAGAAATAAGAGGGGTCTCAGGTTTTCGAGTATTAGTAAAGACTGTTTACTACATTCATTGTTATATTCAATTGGAGTTAATTTTGGGAAACTAAAAAGGATTAACTCGATCTAATCTCAAAAAGGCAGACATATCTATTATGAGCTTAAGAACTATATGAAAATTGTTACTATATATCTAAAAAGCTCTTTGGTGAGAAAGAGCATCTCTCATAAAAGATTAAATGAGAAAGTATGAGAAGCATTAATTTGAAAATAATTGCATAGATGAGCCATGTAAGCACTGAATTTATATGCATGGTGCTACTTTAAAAATATAATTATAAATAAGTCAATATATTATCATAATTAATGAATTTCATACTATCATAACTAGTGGAATGTGCTAGCTGAAGGATCAAAAAATATTGGTAAATATGGATATATTCCAGATTCTGAATTTACGATATATCGTAAATATCGATAAATGTCATGGATATTTTACAAAACATTTAATTAAAATTATTCAATGATTTAATTTCTTTAACAAAAATATTAAAAAACTAAACAAGAATATACATACTAAAATTATTTTGATAACTATACAAAACATAATATCATTTAACTTTCGATTTTTTTTATTTTTTTTAAAATTTCTAAACTAAATTTCTATTTATTTATTAACAAATAAATTATATTTTTTAAAACATATTTCTTCAAATGTAAAATGAGAAATAAATTATTTTTATGATTTATACAAAATATTTAATTTGTTAAAAATATTTATAAATGATAGAAAGGCATATAGCAACATATTGCAAACATAATTAATAGAAGTTATCATAGCTTGGGGGAAAAGTAATTGCCAGAGGATACTTAAATTGGCGATAAAATGACCGACTATCGAAATCGCTTTACGGGTCAACCTCCACCGATATTTCACACAAATATCAATCGATTTTTTGTGATTTCATGTTCATCGGGTAATTACTATAACATCAGAAGATATCTGCAATATATCAAGATATCAGACTAATCTATAATTATTTTTTTTAAAGGATTGGCTTAATCACGAATCCACTTAAATGGATGCATTGATAATTATTTACATCATGTAAATCATGTAATTCCCAAACTTTTCTATGGCGATAGTTATCTCTTCCAAACTTTTCTATTGTAAGTCAAAATCATCTCATTCATTTTTTCTCCTTGAAAATGAAGGTTATTGAGGCTTTTATGCTATTGAAAGTATTAAATAATTGTTATTAGAATTATAGTTCCATTGATAACTTGAAATGGGAAAATTAGTTATGGAAATAAGAATTAATCTTTTGGATCTCAAATGGTAATTCGACTAATTATGTCACACATTTATTGTTTATCACAAAGTTTTCTCATACTTAAATGCCTCTTATGATTTTTTTTTTTTAAAAGGATATTTCATGTATTTTCTGTTATGTATAAAATTTATATAATAATAATACATATTAAGTTTTAAATTAATTTCAATTAGCCCTTAAGACCTAACTTGATACAGGGGCGATGTATGTACGAAAGGTCCTAGACTCGATCGAGTATTGACGGAGTCAAAAAAATAAGGCAATAGGGCCAAGTTTAAAATTTTTTATTTTAGGGAGGCAATATAATCGGAAAAAAAAAATATTTAAATAATTTATTACTTTAACTAGAGTCGAATTCTAAAAGTGAGTGAGGGCAAATGCCTTTTAATTAGTGGAATAAATAATTAATTTGAGTGGTCCTTAGAATTTAAACTAGCCCAAATCTAGCTCAATCTGAAAGGCCTGTGATTCGCCCTGAGCCATGCAACAACTACCGCTTAACATTGCAGCACTTCTGGCTTACCAACCTACCGATTCAGCCTTCATTTCTTTTGCAATATTATAGCCCAAATCTAGCCCAACTCTGGGAGTGGCCCAGGATGATGCCTTCATAGTTTGTGGGCCTAAGGCTCGCTTGCTGATAAAGAATCTCAAGTGGCTGCTGAATCAAATTTCTAGCTTCCTGCCTTTCAAAAGCTCAAATCTAGCCCAATCTGAACGGCCCAGGATGGTACTTTAGAAGTTTGTGGACCAAAGGCCCAGTTAGCACAAAGTAACTTCTGGCCGAAATTAACTCCAACTTTAGATTTCGGGCCTCATTTCTTCGCCAGATTTAGCCCAACCTAGCCTCTGCCTCGGCCTTCAAGTTCCCAAATTTAGCTCAATCTGAATGGTACCTTAGAAGTTTGTGGGCCAAAGGCCCAGTTTTAGCACAAAGTAACTTCGGTCGGGCTGAACCTAGCTTGATTTTGGGCCTTCATTTCTTTCTGCAATATGAACGTCCAAATTTAGCCCAATCTGAACGGGCGAGGATGGTGCCTACAGAGTTTGTGGGCCAAAGGCCCAGTTTTAACACAAAGTAACTTCAGTCATACTGAATCTAGCTTGGGTTTCTAGCCTTTCGATTAGGCTTTATGTATATTTATTTATTTACTAAAACAAAATTTGTGTGCTTTTTTTATGAAGAATTTCAAAATTGAAATCTTGAGAGACAGTGATAAGCCCAAAAAATAAAGTCAGAGGATATAAAAATATTTAGTAAAGACATTGTAGTACAATCATTAAAGAATATAAACTCCAAACCGGAGGTCTTTGGTTTTAAACCCAATAATTAATTTCTATCATATTTAACTTTTTCATATTTTTTTAATGAATTAAATATAAATATTTATTTATACTCTTACTTTTTCTTTTTTTTTTTTTGTCTTAATATTTTGATCAAATATTACTTAAGATCTAAGTAACAATCAATTGGAAGAAAGAAAACATGAAGGAGAAAAGCTGATTTTAGCTATTGAAGTTCATAACTTCATATGATGGCTACTACAGAATCCATCATATATGATATCTTTATTTTGCAATATGAAACATACAAATATTTATATTTTGTGGAAATTATTTATCAAATTACAAAAAGGCCCTCGAATTTTAGAAGTTGAAGTAGTTAGGTGGAGGGTATTATGGTAATAAGAAATACAAGTGTGCCTCTAATTCAAAGTCCAACTATATCTCACGCTCAAGTATAGAGAGAAGATAGAAACAGTAAGCGACCAAACCCAGAAACATACGAAAAAATAAATTTATTTTATTAATCAAAATAAACAAAAATGAAATATGAAAAATTCTCTGTTTGTTATTATTAGCCCACAGAAAACCAGAATCCAAACGTCGAGTTCTTCATTTTCTCTCTCTGAAAAAGGGTCTTTTCATCTGTTCTTCGATCTGCTTCTCTTCTCTCTAACACAGGTATGATCTTTTTTTTTTGGAGATTTTTTTGCAAGTCTGTCTGTTCTGAGATGGTTTTTTTTTTTTTTTTTTTTCTGTTTTTTGTGGTGAATGCATTGATAATTATGGAAATAAATTGATGGGTTTTGGCGGGTTTTGTTAATGATTAAGAGTTTTGTGTGGATTTTTCTGTACTGTCTCAGTTTGTTATTATGGTTTTAATTAATTCCGTATCTAGATTTTAAGATTGAGGAATGTTAATTTGGTATAGGTGATTACTGATGTTGGGGATCTTAGATGCCAAACATGGCATTTTTGTGAAGAGGAGCTCGCGAGGTTTTGTTGGGCAGATGCTCCGAATTCTGCATGAGGAATTTTATGGACAGTGGAGAGATGGGAAGGAATTTTTCTGAGATATTAAGCTGGAGCTTCATGTTTACAATAATAAACAAATTTTATTTTTATTTTTGTGGTTGTTTTGTTATCATTGCGTTTGAAGGATGAAATGCCTGGCCTGGTTCTATCATGATTTGGTATCTGTTGAAAGAAGACATCCCCTGAATTTGAAAGGACAGTTTCCAAGATTCTTATTTGGAGTTGAATTGTAAAAAGGGGATTCATGAAGGGTTTAGTTTACACCCTATTTTGGGTTTGGATCAAGCACCGATAAGGCTTCAGAATTTGGTCTATGTTGAACAAGACATGATTGTTGGAACTTATTTTTTAGTTTTGAAGGGAGATTCGACAAATCTCTCTTTGCTTTTGTGTTGGTGGTGGAAAGGAGCACTTGAGACGAATTTTGCATTTGATTGTGAACAAAGATTGGGGAAAATGTTAATTTTTTACAGCAGTTGGTATGGGAAGGACTATGGTTAGCTTTTGAATACCCTGTTCCTCTCTTTTCTTCACTGTACTACAAAGCCTAACGGGCATAAAGTATGGGGAGAATCTTCTATAGGAGGAATTACCACTGTGCCTGATGAAAATGGGTTCGAAACCACAACTATTTAAATATGTACACGGTTTACTCCTCTTTGGTTTGCATTTAGAGATCAATTTATGAGGTTGGAAGGGTTTAGGCACTAGTTTTTTTTATAGATATCCTCGTAATGGAATAAAAATGAGAAGAAAACAGTAAAGATTTGAGCATCATTAGTCAACATCGTTGAGCAGACCAGTAAGGAACAAAAAGGAATTAGTCTTGAACGCTGAATTTCCTCTTGGCTTTTGCATGCTTCCTTCGATTTTGATTCTGTTTCATTGCCTCAAGTAGGAAAAACATTGGCCTAGAGACATGGATAAAACATAAAAGAGAAGAAAATAATTTGGGGTTTAACCTGTTCAAAAAGAAAAAAGAAGAGAAAAAGAGAATAGGTTCAATATATGGTGCCTATGTCCATAGAAGTGATGTGCGGATTTGGCTTTGAGCCTGGTCTGATGAAGACTTAAGGTGTTATTCAAAAACAAAAGTTGGAGTTTTTGGATGATTTGGTTGTGTGCAATTTCCTTCTGTGGGCATAGCTTATTTTAACTCCAATCATATTGAGTTTAAGACTGATCAGAAGGATCTTGAAGTTATTGATGATTTTATTTTGTTTTGGTGTTTCTTTCTTCTTCCTAGAGATTTTTCTATATACCCTGACATGGAACATTTTAGTCTATAGTGGCAATCATTATGATACTCCGACTGAGGTTTTCATAGCCTGCTGAACCTTGATTGTTGCTCAGTTTATGCTAGATTGTAGCTAATATATACCATTGGAAGTTCTTTTGATCAAGCTCGAAGTGCGTGGTTGGTTGCATGGGCCTTAAACGATTGTTTCCAACTCAGTCATGGAGGCATATTGTCTTATAGCAACCTTTTTAGGCAAGAAAATGGTAGTTAGTTATATTGATGAAATGTATGGGTGTTTTAGGGAATATATTTGCTCATAATTTCATAAGCATTTATTAATTATCATCGTAGGGAAGTCCAAAAGCACTGAGAGAACTAGAATTGGAGGTAAGAGCTGGTTTGTAGCAGGGTAGGGATTGTTCAGAATCACTGTTGAGAAGGTCAATGGAGGTTTGAGAGGAAGCATTTTGGGGAGGAGCAGAGGTTTCTCTTGCTGGATTTGGCTTAGAAAGATGAGTTTTCTGGGCAAAGGTCGGGCGGAGGTGTGGAAGCTTGTCAGAATAAAATTAGATAAAGGGTTTTTGCAAAGTGTAGGGTAAGGCGGAGGTTTTTCAGGATGGAAATCCGTCCAAAAGGAGCTGGAAGGTTTACTCATTGTTTAATTAATTCATGGAGGCCAAGAGGTTCACACTAATCTTCCTTGAAGGCAGGGGAGTAGTGATAGGGTGGCCTATTATGGCCAAAAAGTTAAGGGATCTTGGTTTCATTCTTTCGAAGATCAAAGGGAAAGATGCAACAGCAGAGGTCGAAGGAGGGCGTATGCGTGTAATGCATGTAGAAGGATCTTTCTCTGAGGTGGTGCAGAGAGAGAATGGAGCAATGTGGTTTCGCTGCTTCTGCCGCAGCTGCGTAGAGACTAAGAGATTCTCCGCATGAAGGGTGTTAGCAATAGTGCGCTTGGAGACTCCTTCGTTAAGCAAGAAAGATAGGCTTTAGCAAATGGTGCACGCTTGGATCAAAATAGTGAATACCCATTGCAACCTTCTAAGTTCTTGTCAACGGGTTCTTCGTTTCATTTTTTCAAAGGTGTTTCAGGTGGCTATTGGCTAGACTGGAACCTCTTTCTCCTTATGTTTGTTATTGGCATGGAGACCCTTAGTTGTTTGCCTAAGAGGGTCAAGCTCCGAGGTTTTCTACCAGGGTGGAAGGTGAAAGGAAAAGGAAGCAAGGGAATGGATGTGTCTTATTTATTGTTTATGTGGTTTGAGGCCTTATTGGATTTGAGAATAAATCTGGAGAAGAGTGGGAGGTTATTCTACCGGGAAGAGTGAGGATATTAGGAGTTGGTAAACGAGTTTAGATGCAAGGTTGTGACGCTCCTTCCACTTATTCGGGGCTCTCATTAGTTGCTCCTTAAGTTTGTGGCAATTTGGGATCATTTGAGGAGGTTTTGAAAGAGATTAGCACTTTGAAAAGTTGGGTCATGATTTATTTAGGAGACTTACCAGATAGGAGTATATTATCCAATCTCCTACTCTATTTCATGTCCTGCTCTTATGCACTAGATTAAGGTAAAGTTGATTGCATATCCAAAGAGACTTTCTTGCGTGGATGGACACTTGAGAGCCTCACTTGGTTTATTGGTCTCTTTTGCTCACACTAACGCCATGATGGTTTAGGGGGCTGGAAACCTTGAATGCTTGGAAATCTTTGCGAGTGGAATTGGTGTTTTCCTAGGGAGATGGGTGCCTTTTGGAGGATTGTCATTAGGGGTAAATATGGAGAGGAGTTGTAGGTTGTAATAACTAGAAGGTGAGAGATGCTTATGGGTAAGGGCCATAAGGATATGGAGAGCCATTACAAAGCAAGGGGAGGTGTGAAGCTATAGCGTACCTTTGTGGTGGGGAATGGTAGGAGGATGAGGTTTTGGGAGGACACATGTGTGATGAGGAACCTTTGAGCATTTCCTTGCCTTATTTGTCGCAGCCTTCCTAAAAGGAGTGGGCGGAGGAGGTGTGGGAAACCATTTTAAATGAAGAATGTTTGGTCTTTGTTTCTCCGGCATTTCAATTTTTAGGAATTGATACTCATGGAGTATTTACGAGATAGTATGGAAAAGGGGCGACGGATAGGGGATGGCGTAGACTACAGGATCGAGCCCAAGGATGGGGCCTTCGTCAAGTCCTTGTATAAGGTATCAAGCCCTAAGGCGTGATATGTTCCCATCTAGGTAATTCATCACTTCTGCGCAGGAGAGGGTGGTTACCGACCAATAGATGTTTCATTTGTCTTGAGGAAGAAAATTTGGTTGATCAAATCCTCCTTAATTTTGATAGTGTTAAGAGTTTTATGGCATCTTCTATTCTCCCTTTTTGTGTGATATAGGTGCTCCTGTCTTCTATTAAAGAGTCTTTGCTTGGATGACATGGTTGTTTCATTGGTAAGAAAGGAAAAATCTTTGTTTGTAATCCGTGGGTGTGTGCAAGTTTTGCATCTTCTTAGTCCTCTTTCCTTGTTAGACCTTTGCAAACCGCTTGAGTTCTGCCAAGGGGCTGTTGTAGCTCCTCTTGTTTTTTATTTTTTCTGAGGTGACTTCTCATAAATGTCCCATGCATTTATTACCCCTTGTTGGCCTTTTTAGATATACTTCTTTGTTACCTATCAAAAATAGATTATGAGGGTGATCTCTTTCTTTTTTGTCTCATCTCATGTTTATGAAGGTTTTCTTTCTTCTCGTGGCTCTATATCCTTTCCTCTTCCCATTCAAAAGGGTCCATTCTAAATCCAGCTTGGATTCACAGGCAGCTGAGTCAATTGGGGAAAGATCCACTCGGTGCTTAAATGGGCATTGTTTGCCAGATTTCAGGAGGGAAGGAGTTGCGAAAGAAAAAGCTGCTTGCGTTGAGTGTACTAGGGACTGCAAGCCAATGCTTTCTGCAGGTTTCTATATTATCCAATCCAATGAAATCAACAAAGATGCTGTGTGCGCTTAGCGCCCTTTGGTTGGAGCGCTTTAGTTACATGTTATCCCTTTGCTGATTGAGTGTGTTACTCAAACATTTAATTAAAGTGTTTTTAGGACGTGTTCTTACTTTTCCAAAAATAAAATAAAATGAAAGTGTTTTTAGGAGAATCATCTATCAAATGTTTTTCTAAGAAAATATCATAAGCGAATTTCCAACATTACCAGTGATTTTTTTAGATTTTTAAAAGTGTCTCCTTGATATTGCCTAATGCTTATGTATTTATTTTTTTAAATCACTTTTTAGGTTAAAGGCTTTTCCTGAAATTGATATTGCCTAACACTCACGCACACATGCATGCACATGCCATAGTTTTTTACCTCCTAGGCAAGTGCATAACCTTTCTCATTGAGCCAACTGTCACTCTAATCTCACTTATTGCTCTAAGACATGATGCGGAATAAGAATCCAAGGATGAACTCTATTTAGAGAAAAGGACGGACTATTGTCATTCTGGATTTATTTCAGATGGACATAAATGATTTGGAAACCAGTTGACATTTGCTTAATGTAAAATTGGTCAGATGAATCTCTGTGAGATTGAGAGGACTTATTAGAAATTTTGGAGACGTTGTCTTTGTTATCTGCAATATATGGAGCTCTTGATTGAATATGTATTATATCCAGGCTAATATTTTTTTCTTTCTTTTATCTGTTTAATTGTTTATCACGCAGAAGAGCTAGTTTACGCGGCTTAGTTGCATTGAGCAGAGTTCCAGGTGGCTACATTCCAGGTGGCTATGTCTATTAACAGAACCTTGAGCAAAGTTCTAAAAAGGAACATCAGTCATTAACTGCTGTGTCATTGCAAAAGGGAATGGTCATTTTTTCTGGAGATGACAGAGGACAACACTGGAAATTCCCATGCCAATGAGAAGCAAACGTTGGAGTGTTCAGCATCTGCTAATGAAAACCAGAGCCTATTAAAGGGAAGTAACTTTGTATTCATCAACCTTTGGTAGGCTCCTCTCTACTCTTCTCTAGAGTCTAGTTGGACAGAAGGATAAAATTAGTGGACATTGTGCGGTGCAACAAACTAAATATCAATGATTCTATTGAAAGTTATAGATCAACCAACTACTGTTGTCTCCCTCTTCTGTAACCAATCAAAAGCATCCTAACTATTACCGTTATGGGCCCAGAAAGATATTTTCTTAATATTGTCTATGTTTTCATTAGTAATTCAAAATAATTTTCTAAAATTTTAATGCATGCATTTAAAACAGGCAATGCTACTTTGGTATATTAGACTCAATAATTTTTTTCTAGATGTGAAACCAAGAACCTGAGAAGAATTTTTTTTTTTTTTTTATAAAGACACAGCGCGTGTTGATTTTCTCTCATTGGAAGTGTTCATATGTTGCTATTTTGAGTGAATATCTGTCCAAGAATGGATTGAATTTTCCTTTAAAATTGCTGTCGCTTAAAAGTTTGGCTTACACATCAAACACAGAACAAATGTATATTCTGCAGTATATTCTCCATGATGCCTAATTAAGATATCATTATATGCTCTGAGTCTGCATTGAAAATTTGTTAATTATTTTGATTAAGAAAAGATAAGAAACTAATTTGAAAGGTTACAATTGCCTTAATGGATTTTTTTCTTTCTTCTTTATTATCCTCTGGATGTTCATTTTTTCCCCTTCTTTTTCATACTTTGTTTTTGATGCATTAAGTAGTTTTCTAAGTGTGATCTGGCATATACCTTGTAGCTGCAATTTCTTGGCATGAGAGGAGAAGAGAGTGGGTTGGAGATCAATCTCAAAAGTCACAAAGAAAGCAGAAGGATCCAATTATAAGGTATTGATTTGACATTATTTTTTTGAGATCTTTTCATTTAACAATGCAAAACATCATGGTTAAAATTCCATATTATTAATCTGTATAACTTTGGAATGGTCTTTTTAAAGAACTCCATACTATAACAGTGGTAGTTCCTGGAAATATTTCCAGTTTTCAGTGTGAAACGAATTGCACCATAATTGCAGAACCACTGAAGAAAATTATGCTACATAATAGTATAATAAATATTGTACAGAATGGTTGGGTAAATTAAGTAGAGTACAGAATGGTTGTTCGCTTTTAGTTGTCTTTTGTATTTGTCCTCAGGATAAAAATGCAAAGAGAAAAAGGAACACATAAATCTAGTCAAAATCGCATGCATATGGGTCTGACTAAAGGGCTTCAACGATTTCTCTTATGTTATATTTCAATTCTGTAGAGCACTGCGAAGTGTAAAACCCTGTGCTTTTGAATTTGAGTCCAAGGGCATGTGTTTGATATTTTTGTTATTATGTGAAAATATTTATTTTCCTAAGATTATAAATCTAGAAAATTCTAATTTCGTCATCCGAGATCTAAAATTCTGCATTTCCGACCGAAATTATCATTTTACCATTTTCAGAAAATTGTAAATTTGTTCGGTTTTACATACCAAATTCATACGAGTGAGTACACCCGGTTCCAAGAACTGTTGCAGCAACAAAGATGATGAGGAAGGTATGTAAACAAGGTTTTTTTATTAACAATTTTATCACAAAAATAAGATGGAAAAATGCATTCTTAGCCTATGTAATTTCACTTTTTTTTTTTTTAACTTTTACTCCCTACACTTTAATTAAAATGTGTTTTTCCTATAAAATATAGGTTGGTAGTTTAATTTACCTTACCATTGAGCTGCTTTTTTTTACATTTTATGTTGGGGCTTTTCTGACATTTAGGCGAAAAACATAAAATTTTCTAAAATACAAAAGGTAGAGAAATATTTTTAAATCTATCATTTTTGCCATTGGTAATGTAAGCTTTTTCAAGAAATACTTTAAAATTTTGATAACCCAAAATTTTAATCGAAAGTAATCTTTTGAATCACTTTCTAAAATTCGAAATTGCGAATTGTCGAGTCAGATTTCGTCGATACTTTCTAAAATTTCCTAAAATTTTGATTTACATCGTCGGCCTTTCAAGCTATAATTTCTATAATTTTAAAATTTTAATTTAATGTTATTCTTTTAAATGTTAATGTCGTATCAATATATATAAGACTATATATACATGCAGGTATTTAAAGATTACTTATTTATTTAAAAGTAAAACTAATTGTTGCGCTAAATAATATTTTCAAAACTTTTATAATTGTTGATAACTTTTTATTATTGTTATTAATTTAATTAAGTAGTTAAATTATTAAAATTTAATTGGTAATTTATTTTATTAAATTTATTTTAAATTATAAAATATCACAACCTTATTACTGTTTATAGTATTATTATTATTATATATTAAGAAATTTAAAATAACTATATTTTAAAATATTAAAAATATAAAAATTAAACAAAAATAAAACATAAATATAAAAAAATTGAAAGTGCAAGTATAATAATTTTTAAGATAAAATAAATTATATTTAAAAATAATAGGATAAATCATATTACCATCACATACCATATGGTGTAACATTCATCAAGTTTATAAAATATATGATAGAAGGAGATGATTTCGCTCAAGTCCCAATTGATAGTTTACTTTATTGTAACTTAAAATCCAAATTTATAATTATTAATTAAAATTGAGTCATGATGAAGGTTTTAAATTAAGTGCCAAGGTCAACTAACTAAAAAATCTACCACCTTATCGGTATATCCACAACTCCGCTCTAGGCGCGTGACTCACGCTCGACATGTTCTAATTGTGTTGCCAAAATATCGGCCAAGGACCTCCGCTTGCCCCATTTTCCATTCAAATGCTTTCATAATCTATTTGAGTTTGACTGATACATATCATCAAATGATATTTGACAATTTTTTTTATCATTTGTTCTAAATAAGCGAAACTTTTAAAAAAATCTAGATCACCGATTTGAAATTATTTTTAATGTAAATGAAATCTTTGACACTTCTTATATACATTTAAAAAATAATAATAGAAAATTCCCAAACCATTAAAATAATATGACATAGTAATCCCTATGTTAAGACAAAAATATCATACAATGAAATAGTAATCCCTTTGTTAAGACAAAAATATCATGCAACTAAATAGTAATCCCATTGTTAAGACAAAATATCCTTAACCAATTCAATACGCAAAGGTAGATAGCTTATTGCCTCTTATTTTAACTAAAGGTTTCGAAATAAGAACTCGAATGCAAGAATGCGATGTTGGTGAATCTTATCGTTCTGGCTCATCCGCTTTCACGAGGATACTCTGGATGCCAGATAACTTAAGATTTTCGTGCGCATGCCCGTCAGACACCTCATACCCCACAAAAAAAGACAAAATATCCCTTATGTTGAGCTTACATATAAATACATAACATAACATATTCATTATTATATTAATGTAATAGACTTACAAAAGTTACATATGCATACATTATGCATTTTGATGAATATTACTTTTGAAGAAAAATGTAGAATATCCTACATTGAATTTCAAGCTATAATAATAATATCATATAAAATAATAAATTTCACTTATTAAAAGTATATTCTTAATTTTACATCGTTTCAAGTTGTAAAATATTTTTATCAGCTATAAGAACGTGTGTGACACCCCAAACCCCGGTCTCTTGACTACCCACAACCCGCTTGAATACCTGTGAATGCTCTGGGTGTGACGCCCCAAACTCCGGGGTCCGTTGATCACCACAACTCATGGACATTTCACGCACTGGGCTGGGTGACCCGACATTTCATCGGTACCTGCAGAGCCCTCGGTACGGTGGGAGCTCTACCCAAATACAACACCTGTCCCAACAACATCAAAACCCAAATACATGAGTAAAACTGCCTCTTGGGCTCATAAACCAATACTCATAAAAACAATAGCACAACTATATCTCCACCATTCCCAATAATTAATAATGACATACTTTTATACAAACATATATTAAAATCTACAATTCTAATACATGTATTCCAAAAACCATCAAAGCCACAACCCGGCTTTCTTCAAAATCGGTTCCCTAAATGAGCCGTCCCCCGGTTACCCTCGTGAATTAAAATATATAATCCGACGCGCTGGAAATGACGCCGCACTTTAATCACCCTAAGTGGGCTACTCTCCACCTGGGCTTATATGCAATGCTCCAACAAACACACACCAAGTAAATACGCCGATCCTACTGAATCGCCTACACGATCACCCCATGTCACGAGTCCTCACTAACTCCACTCCACTCGCCGTCGCATGATGAAAATAATCATTTTCAAAACAAAACCGCTATTCTCGAAAATATACTACCGAATTATTCGGCAAAGACGACTACCCTCCGGCGCTGAATTGGTCACGAAATCTGGAATGTATCACGTCCTCAATCCGAATGATCCGTTGGCCCATCTCCTAACTCCACCCTCCTGACATCATCACGTGAAATTCCTTAGTCAACCAGCGTCCGTTTACAAAAACCATGTCATGCACTCACACCTAACTTCTGCGCTACTCCAAATAAGATATGAAACGCATTACTATTTTCAAAACCATTTATACACATACACACGCATATTTTCAATCAAATCACACCACACAATGCAATTCAACACATCAAACATCACCCAAATTTAACTCACTTATACCCACAACTTCATCTCCACGACATACAATTATATCTACATAATGACTCTCATGTTAACACATCAAGATTGAACCACACTTCTTCATCAACCAACTTCCTGTACCCGGCCACTCAAAGAATTTACAATATCATCTCTTAACCTATCTATTTCCACACATACCAAGCCATTCTTTTCAACAATTTAATCAAGACAACATATGGATTCGCTTGGTCCAATTATTACAAAACCCGACTGATTTTAATACCAAAAATTGTGAGAGCATGGGTCGCCCTGGGTAGCCCACACATTCAACCACGATCTACCTTTGGAATCAATTTCTTTGGCCATTTCCGCTTATACAAAACCAACACACAATTTATTCAATAACCATCACCATGGAACCATAACAGCCAGAGTGTACTCACGTCACCGATTTCACAAATGGGTTTCAATAATTTCAAACAATTCGGTCCCATGTTTCAGACCGACCAAACGGTCGCTGCCGCGCCTCATACCAACCAAAACATCATATACCAAACAGTTGCAAACCCACAGGAGAAATTTCTACCCTCGGTTTGTCAAAACTCACAAAATCGGAACACAAGGTACTCGGGCCCGCGTAGAACATTTTTCCTTCTCGGCCCGAAGACCGCCAACGGTTGGATCGCCCGTATTTCTAGAGAGAAGTGCCCTCTCTCTCTAAAAAGCTCTCAAAAATGGCTACTGAAAAATCAAAATCTGCTCCCCACGTTTTTGGCTTTGCTTTAATTGGAGAAGAAGACACTATTCTCTATTTTGTCATTTTCTAAACTTAAACAATCAAAATGACCTATTTAGCCTTCACCCGGGATTCGATATTCTAAGACTATTTCAACCGTCTATTATCAAGTTTACTCATACCACTTATGAGTATCGTTGTTATATGTGACTTTCGTCGCATCGAAAATCATTTTACTTCAAGACCCGAATCGCGACGTTGAAAAACGTTGTAAATTAACAACACCTCAATTCAACGAAATTTTACGTTACAATTTGGGGATTTCATGACGATTCCAACGTGCGCAATCCATTTCTTCACCAAGATCTAGAGAATAAATTACGGATTTTTAACGAATTAAATAATTTCAGAATCTAAATTACGATTTTGCCATTTTTCCGTAAATTTCTGGTTCATATCACACCTCGACATTTTTCACGAAATCGGCGGTGAGTCTCCTTGTACGTGGAGCTCTACCCAAATACGTAACTCCGCATAAACTGTCCCAAAATGAAATTAACAGGCTTGTGCGAGGATTTAAAACGACCACTGTTCTCATAAACAATACTCAATATACACGCCAACTAGCGAATCCAACTATATAACCACAAGCATAAGAGCTAATATGTTTTTACTCTTATACCACACATACGTTAACTTAAAAAGTTCTAATACATGAATACATCAAAGCCACAACCCTATTTTCTTCTAATCCTCTATTCCTAGGATCGCAGCCGCCCCTCGCACGCTCCCGTACTGCAAAAATACATCCTCGACAGGCGAGCCAACGCCGGGTGAGTGGAATCGTCCCCAAGTGGGCTACTCACCACCTAAGTGTAGTGCAATGTTCACAATGAAACACATATTCAGCAAATGCATGATCCTACTTGAATATCTACATGACCAACTCGATCCCGAGTCCATCGACTTCCATCATACTACCAGATGAAAATTCTTATATTTATTCAGTCTGTGCACAACCCTCCGAAGTATATATCAATCACCGCTTCGACGACTGGAGAGTATTATTTTACGGACTACCCGATGAATATCAATTGACCGTCCGATCGATTGATATATTTGCACTTGAGCCTATGGATCAATTCTTCATTTAATATTCAATCATTAGTCCATCGATCGATATTTTTAATTCGTGGACCAACTCGATAATTAATATTTTAAACAACCCTCCGAACCATTTTCTAGATCGCCTCTACGACTAACCCTATACCCTGTGGATGCTCTGGAACAAGATACAATCGCACGTGATTTACTTCCAATACGCCTAATCACATGAAAATATGTAAACATGCAATATATTCACATAATATCCAATCACACAATCATGTCATGTAATTATCATTTCAACATCAAAATTAACTCACTCGCTTAACGATCAAACACGAAGAATTTAATTTAAATCACTGTCTGTGTCATATATTTTCTACAAAATATATATTTGAGAATGATCGTTTTCAGAATAGTGAAACCCTAAAGCATTATTCCCAAAATCACAAATCATCTGGGCTCACGAGCGAACCCGGTTTCACGGCTTACTTCTACCTTCAATCCAATCAATACACGCATCAACACACAAATGCATAATTTTACACCAAAATCAACCGTGGAGCAGCCACGGTTGCTCCATTTAATTTTCAAAATTTAGATTACCTGGTCCTACGCCGTGATCGATCAACTACCCTACTACTTCATTCGACTCAAACATTCGTAGTTACCTTAAAATTTTAATAAACCTTATGGTAAAACCCTACATCTCGGAGTTTGAGGAAACCCTAAACTGCACCCACGCAAAGCCCCCTCACAGCAGCCTTCCCTTCATTCGCACCGCCGACCTACCGATCGCCTGCATTTTTAAGCTTCTCTCTGTTAAAATCTCTCAAAAATTCAAGCATTGAAAAAAATTTGCTCCCCTACGTTTAGCTGACATTTGAAGAAGACAAACACTGTTTGAAGGTTTCGCCTTATTCTCATTTAATAAATTTCCAAACTAATTCATTTCGCCCTTCTTTCCAATAACATTCTGCACTATCTCAAATTCGCTCATTTTCATCATTTCTTACTCATACCACTTACGCATGAAAGACATCGCACACTTCACCAAATCGAAAATCGCTTTATCAAGACCGAAACGCGACGCCTCGAAAACGCAGAAATCTCGACCACTTCGACTCGACTTAAATTTCCACGTACTAGCTAGATTACAGACGATTCCAACTGGCCAAGTAATCCATTTCATCATCCGAGACCATGTAATAAATTACTTCGATTTTTAATCGAAATTGCATTTTCGGTGAACTCGAAATTACGATTTTGCCCTTTTTCCGTAAATTGAATTTCTCGGGTCACAACGGTAATGGCGAGCTGTGTATATCAAGAAACCATAAAAATGTATAAATTATTTTTATGTAGCTTCAAATTACTAACATAATAATTATTTTATTATATAGAGCCATGTAATGTAATAAAATACTTTTTTGTACATTTATATTAGTTATGATAAATAATATTTCAAATTATCAAAAGATAATTGAATAAAAAAAATATCAAAAGATAAAATAATGAGGAATTATTATTATAAACTCATCTATCAAATAGATTAAAAATAATGAAAGGATAATTTTTCATTACTTCATCCTCATAATACTTATAAAATAAAATAAATTTGCATAAAATCAAACTCAGACTATAAAAGATTATTAACAACTATTTTCAAAAACAAGCTATATTATTTTCTAAAATAAAGTAAAAAAAAAAAAATTTAAAATATCAAAATTGTTTTTTATATTATGTTTTTTTTTTTTGATAAAATTATTTTATGTTGTTGAAAATAGAAAATGTTATGTTTTTAAATAACATCCGCTTGTTAGCCTAAAAACATTCGGCTTGTTACTTATGGTTTTCACTGCTTTAAATGATTATTTAAATAGAAAGAGTATATATATATATATATATATATATATATATATATATATATATGTATATATATATATATATATATATATATATATATATATATTCATGCAAACAAATAAAATGATTCTGTATAATAAAACAAAAATATATATCTATTTAAAAAATATCTAAAATATTATAGGTTTTTCAAACAAACTTTTATTTTATACAATATAAAGGAACAATTTTTAAATTTATTTTTAAAATATTTCATAATCATGTGTACTAGTTATGTTCTGATTTATGAAATTATTAACTAATAGCCTTTCAAACAAGGTGTTTTTGGTATTAGGACATAATTATAAGTTTTGCACCAACACTTTATTATAATGCAATAAATTACTTTATTGCACTCCACCGGGACCCCTATTCTCCTTATGCCCTACCTTTTTTGCATGATGAACACGTAATTATAAATTTTTTGTATAGGTTTTGGACGAAGTATTATTAATTTATTTTTTTGACAGCTCCTAATTATTATTATTATTATTATTTAGAAATACAACTCCTTAATTATTAATCTATAATATTAGTTGTTATAGAATTTTTTTGAATTCAGTTCTTATAAGTATTTTTAGGCCTAAAAATATTTTTAGTGTTTTTTTTGGAGAAAAAGGGCATTCGTAAAATTATGAAAAACGTTTTTGAATCCTAAAAAAAACACTTAGAAACACTTGAGAGGTTTTTTTTTAAAGAAAACACTTCAATTTTTTTAATATACCATTAATATCTTACATTCCTTTTAAAAATCAAATTATATTTCATAAATTTATCTAATTATTTTTCCTTCCTATTACATTCCTTTTTTAAAATCACTATATTTTAAAATATCTAATTATATTGAAAAGACGAATGTTTTTTTTAATATACTGATAATATCTTACATTCCTTTTAAAAATCAAATTATATTTTTGTAAGACCCGAGAAATTCCAATTCTCTGAATATGTAAAAACTGTATTTGATTTACAAAATGTAATTTCGTTGTAACCAGAATTAATTGCAGATTCTGGATGACGAACAGACAGACTGTTTAATCGCCTCGCGAATTCAAGTAAGACGTAAAATTTCATAATTTTCCGGCACAATAGTTTTTGATTTTTTTTTCGAGGTATCGGCTGGTGTCAGAATCGATTTTCGATGCAACGAAAGCGCACATATCAGTAAGACTACGCATCATAAGTATGAGTATAGAAAAAGGACGAAAAATGAAACTGCCGAGGTAAATGGGATCAACCTGAATGAAAGGTCATTTTTTTCGAAGTTTAAGTCAATTAGATGATAAAAACTTCAAATAGTGCTTTCATCTCCCACATTTCAAAAAGCCAAAGAACGTGATCTGAAGTGGGGAAGAGGTGGTATTAAGTAAATTAAACGTGGAAATAGGGTTTGAGAGAGTCTCCGACTTTCCCCAGATCTCGGCAACTGGATCTGGATTTACCAGCAAGATAAATCGCTCTATCGCTGAGCAGCTAATGCCAGGTGATCTCCTTGATTCATGAGCTCCTCAACTCCAAGCATATAGATTCACTTTATTTTTATTCCCATTTTTAAGACTTCTTAACGTTGAACTGGACAGCCATTAGGGCTGTTTGATCGGTCCCAAACCTTGAGATCGAATTAATATAAAATTTTGAGAAAAAATGGAGCATCCCGTGACTGCTCCACGGCTGAATTGAGTTGCTTGTTGTGCAATTGTGTGTTAAATCATGCTTTGATTTAACGTCTGAATTCGCCACTAAACGCGTCGCTACGAACTGGCTGATTTATTCAGTGTTGGAACCGTGAAACCCTGTGTGGCTTACCTGCCAGAATAGTGATATGAGAAGAGGCTTTGGGAAAATATGTGTTTGGTTGGCAATTCAATCGAATTGCTTGTGTTTGAACATTGAACGTGTCGGAGCTAATTTCGATGTCAAACGATACCATATGGACGCAGGATTCAATTTTACGCGAATATATTCATGCTAGTATCGATATGATTAGACCAGATTGATCAAAGATACGATTCCATATGCACTGGAACACCCTAGGACTATAAGTGAGTGAGGCATGAGATGAGCTTGGCAAATATCTGAAGGGTTGTCTAAAGAGCTAAAAGGTTCAGAGGGTTGTCTAAAATAGTGTTGATCGAGGTAACCAAACTTAAAATATCAACCGTCGGAGACGGCCAACATATATATCGGAGGGTAGTCCATGAGAGGTAAATATCTGGATCCGTCGGAGACGACCCAATTGATATATCTCGAGGGTAGTCCACCAAATATACCGGAGATGGTCCACAATTTAATACATCAGAGGGTAGTCCACCAATAGAAAATAATATAATTTCACACGAGTTTAGGCGAGTGTGAGAGTCGGCAGGACTCGACTGGAGTCGCACGCATCCAAGCAGACCATTTATTGGTTGAATTACATGTGTTAAATCGGGAATACCGTACGCACTAAAGGCCGAAGAAAACACTTGAAGTATTCTCCTACCGAGCTTGGAAATGTCTCTCACAGTAGATGCCCTCCTTTATTTTACGCGCATGTAGTTAAGTAGAGACCACTGCCCTGTAGATTTATTCGCGGTTGTGTCGGATGTGGTTTGGTGGTTGTACAGCATGCATACAACCCTTACGCTTAATATACGTATTTGCAGCAAGAAGAAAAATATTAACTCTCGTAAACTCAATCTTTCTATTATAAAATGCGACCATAGTTTCAGATACGCTTACGGATATTGTCGTATACCCAAGAGTCGTTTTATCCATATTTCAGATATATCGCATATATCATCAGTTTAATGCGATACGCAGGTTGTGAATCTGTGCAGAGCTCCCGCATGCGCCGGCATCCTCGATTTCTAAACGCATGCCAGAACTGTGACCCTCCTACTTGTATTCGCGGTTGATTCGTAGTCAACTAGACCCTAAGCCGTGGGCATTACAATTTTCATAAATTATCTAATTATTTTTCCTTCCTATTACTTTCATTTTAAAATCTAATTATATTTTCTGTAAATATCTAATTATTTTTTTGAAAAAGACGAATGCCTTAAATGATAAGGAAAAATGTCATGTCCAGTTGCCTTTTAAATTTTCAGTTCATAATTGTTAGATATTTTTTTTTCCAAAGAAAGTATATATATAGAAGGAAAGAAAATTAAAAATACAAATAAAAGTCAATAAGTTATTTTTTTCCATCCTCAAATTGCAAATAAATTGAAAATACATACGTTGTAATTTTGTTTATATTAATTTTTTCTTGAGATTTTATTAGACATCCAAATAAAAATAAAATAATTTTCCTAATAAATTTTTCCTTAGTACTTATATCAACTGTAAACATTACTACCTAAAAGAAAAAATGGAAGGAAAGAAAGAGGTGCAAAAAAAGCAAGATAATTCTCTTATTTGGTTAGTCCATGAATTTTTTTAAAAATAAAGAATGTATTTTGTATTTTTCCTTTCCAAAACTTTAATAAATATTTTATTCTAGTATTTTATAACCATATAAAAAATACATTACTAAAATAATTATATACATATAATATAAAACAACTTTTTTGTTTCTTTTCCTTTTTTTTTTTTTTTTTTTTTTTTTTTTTGAGAAAGAACAAATTTATTAATTTGGCGTTGTGTAACTATAAAAGCATTGTATCATACACAACACTATTTAATTCGACAACTTTCTCCAAACACCTTGACATACTAATGCATGACATGATTACAAAGTAAATTCTATTTAATGAAGTTGGAGGAGGAGGAGGCAGGAGCCCTAGCAATGGGTGGTTGTCCACAGTCACTGTCCACCTCTCCAAACTCGCAGATAATTGCTTCAATTATGTTGGTGCCTCGGGCCCCTAAGCTCAAGGCTCTCCTATCGGGATTTCTCGAAATCTGGCAGCGACTCCAAGATCTCGAGGCATACGCATTATACGCATGGTTTTATTGCACCATATTCCGTAGTTAATTCAACTACTACCATGAAGGTGAAGGCCGGGTAAAAATATAACCCGCCATTCTTACCTCTTTATTGCTTCAATCTTTCTTTATTTTGTTTATCTCGTTAGGGTGTCAGACTTACACTTCAGCCAAGCATATGACCATCATCATCTCAGTCTGCATTGGAGCAAAATAGAATTTCTGGGTCTAAACAAGGGGTATACTTGCTTGAGTTTTGAAGTTAACCTCTTATGGATTTTTATCACATTATGGATTTTATTGCTTTTACGCACGCTGATGGAAAATGGGATAACAGTCGTCCTGGAATTAGTTTTGCCCATGTTCCCTCCCAATCCAATGAAATGGCTGAAAAATATTGAAAGAATTTGATAAGTCGGGTCTCTTTCACCAAAGAGAAATCATCTCAACTCAAACTAGCCGTTTAAATAGTGAGAATCACCCCAAGTTTACACCATCACTATGGATAGGCTCTTAAATGCCTGGAGAATGTTGGATTCTATTGTGCCAAGTGATCGCCGCCCCTAGTGTTAAAAATGCGTGTTATGCCTTGAAGAACTCACATTCATTCTCCCATGTTTAAAATAGGCTTACCAGAGTGTCCATGAGGTATAATTTGTTTCTTCCTCGGGTCTATTCGCTGACCAAGAATTTTCATTTGTTATGGCTTGTTGTCAGATTCGATAATCTGCTGGTGACTCGTATTTCCTCCCTCACTATACATAAAGTATCCACATAATATCCAATCACACAATCACGCTACGAATTAATTCATTTCATCAAAAATTACCACGCTTAACGATCAAACACGAGAAATTCGACTCAATCACTCACCAACATTTTAACACAAAAATAATATATTTTGTGTCACTATTCCTATGAACAGAAACCAGGTTTACTGGTCAAACACGATTCGGCTTGCCTCACCTATTTAACTCCGCGATTTCACTACTTACTTCCGCCTCATCCAAATCAATCCATGATTTATCAGCAAAACATAAACATTCAACCACCCAAATCAGCCATGCGGCGGGGCCATGACTACATTTGATTTCTTCAAAATGAGACACCCGGTCCTGCTGTTCGACCGATCAAACTACTGCTCAAGGCCTCAATCAACCAAACATTTACACGGTGCTTAACCTAAGAACAAACCTCAAGAGGAATAAACCCCTTACCTCTCTGAGTTTGAGGAAACTCCCAACCGGTGACTACGTCAAGCCCCCTCTCCGCCTAGAAAGCAAGCCTCATTCCGAAGATCACTATTTGACGTTAAACTTAGAGAGAAGAAGAGATAATTTCAGACGCCAAAACCAGGTCCGTTGACTACCCACAACCGCTGAATACAAGGCTCCGTTACCCGACCACTTCCGTGAAAATTCAAGCAGCCTTTTGCATCAAGTTCTACCCAACAAAACTCGCCTATCCCTGTCTCAAATTCAATATATGCAATATATATCCAATATGGCCACTTCGGCCCATAAATTACACTCAATATACATGTCACTATGAATCCAACTATATACCTAATAATTACAAAGAGTACAGATTTATTTCTCATACAATTATATATTAAAATGAAAAGCATTCTAATACACGTGATACACTGTTCACAACCCTATTTTCTTCTAACTCGGTCTCAGACGAGCCATCCCTCGCACGCTCCCCGTTCTGTAAAATGTGGGATCCGACGACGGTGAGCTAAAGCTCAAGAGGGAGAATCGCCTGCTGGCTACTCACCACCCAAGCCAAGCAGCAATGTTCCACCTTAAACACACATTCAAAGAAATGCATTTGAACCCATCAATATTCATGACCAACTCGCATCCCGAACCTTCATCGACTTCACACTCGCCTGCCTCGTGATTGCACACATGCTTTATTCAGAGGCTACCCTCCGATGTTATAAATCGCACCATCTCTCGACGTTATATTTACGGACGACCTTCAGATATATCACACCAGCCGCCCGACGATCGACATTTAAGGAGATGTTTGTGACTACCCTCCACGAATATATATCAATCGGGGCCGCTCCGACGGTCGATATTATTTGTCATGACCACCTACGAATATCGCCAGCCGCTCCGACGATCGATATTTTTACCGACTCACCTTCGATAACTTAACGTTTTTTAGACTACCCTCCAAACCATTTTCTTCTCTGTGACTCATCTCACGACTAACTCCTATAGTCCTGTGATGTCCTAAATACACAGAAACGCACGACGCTTAGCTCCAATAAAGGTAATCATATGCAAAACATATGTTGTTTAATACACTTATAATTATCCAAATTCACACATCCATGCCGTAATTAATCAATTTCAAGCATCAAAATTAAATTTCACTCAAGCAATATTCTTAACAATAATTCGATTCGAATTACTTAACCAAGCACATATTTTCCGAAATTACATTTTCGGTCACTATTTCAGGGAACAAGAAACCCTAGGTTTTACGCTTCAAACACACTCTTCATTCATCTAAGCTCACTTTGTGAACTCAGATTTACGCCTCTTCTGGCCCAATTTCACCAAAGCATAATTTAAACACACAAAGGCACACTTTTGAACTCCGTTCCTCAGCCGTGAGGCCACGGGCTGCTCCTTTTTCTTTCAGTACTTCTATCATCATCCAAAGCTAGGGACCGATCAAACGGCCCCTCACGGCCTCATTCAATCGAAACATTAGTAAAACATTTAAATGGGGGTAAAAACTCAGTAGGGAGAAAACTTCTACCTCTCGGAGCCTTGTCAAACTCTCGCAAACTCAGGTCCACGCGTGAGCCCGCTCCGCTGTAGAGAACGCTTTCCCTTCTCTGCCCGGTCAATCCAACTATCCGGATGAGGTGTATTTCTAGAGAAGTCGTAGACACCTCTCTGTAATCACCATTTTCAAGCCATAAAGAGCCCCCGACCTCTTTCCTCCCCAAATCACTGCTTTGCCTTTGATTTTAAGTGGAGAAGAAGCACTATTTGATCTTTTGTCTTCTAATGACTTAAAATCAAACTTAAAAATGACACTTATGTCCCTCTTTTACCAGATTTGATATTCGGCACCATCTCGACCGTCCATTTTCATCATTTCTCTACTCATACCACTTATGGCACATGAGTACGTGTTATATGTGATTACGTGTTTTAAATCGTTTACCATGATCTAAAATGCATGCCTCAGTGCACGTCACCTTAACCTGCCTCGGAAAACAAATTTTTACGTGCTAACTAGATTTCGAGAGACGATTCCAATGGTGCAATCCGTTTCTTCATCCGAGATCTAGAGAATTAATTACGGATTTTTAATGGAAATTACAATTTTGTAATCGAAATTACGATTTTGCCCTTATTCCAGAAATTGGAATTTGAGGAAACTCCCTAAATCCAAGATCACAAGTCCTCTCCGCTGAGCGCTTCTCCCTCTTGTCCCGAAGACTCCGCCAACTAGCCGGATCGCGTTAAACTTAGAGAGAAGGACACTCTCTCTCTAAAACTATTTCAAACCTCACTGTAAGTCTCTCATTTTCTTCCCACGTTTCCTTTGCATTAGAGATAGTCACTATGCTTCTTTTGTCCTTTGAAGTGACTTAAACTTTTCTCTAAATGACCATTACGCCCTTCATTTCCTGCTTGATATTCTAAGACTATCTCAATGTCCATTTTCTATCATTTTCTACTCATGCCACTTATGGCATATGAGTACATGTGTTATATGTGACTTTCGTCAGATCGGTAAATCGTTTACTAAGACCCGATCCGCGATGCCTCATGTGTGGTCAACTCCGACTATCTCGAAATTCCACGAAATTTTACGTGTTAGCTAGATTTTACAGATGATTCCAATCTGCAATCCGCTTGCCTCGAGATCTAGAGAATAAATTTCGATTTCTACCGAAATAACAATTTTGTAATCAAAATTACGATTTTCTATTTTTTTCCTAAATTGGAATTTCAGTCTTACATGCATTTAAGGTAGGAGCCAACTTAAGAGAGACCGGCTTAAAAAAGAGGGAGGGACTCGAGGCTTGTCCGAGTAGCTTCCACGCGGTCGAGGATCTCTCTATAGGTGCGCTACAACTTCATTTATGTATTTGATTTCTACCATCACTCTCATCATTGTTATTTGGGACGTTTAATGAATGTCAGTATTGAGTCAACATTTACGATGAGTACTTCTTGTGAGCACGCATATCATCGATGCTTGATTCGCATCCAATCTGGATCGGTTGGTTGGTTTGCACGCATGTCATGGATATTAAGTTAAGGATTTTATATAATTAAAATATAATATATATAAAAGTAATAATTTAAAAAATAGATTGATTACAGTATTGTTTGTTTTAAAATATCTTGATTGTTCAATTAAAATAGATTGATTTCATATTTGATTTATTATGGGCAAATATAAAAAGAAATGCAATTGAATTGTGGAAGCTATCGGTTTGAAAAGGATGGAAAGAAAGCATAAAAATAAAGTGGAATCTGGGTTATTTTTTTCTATTTTCATGACATGCTTCCTCAAATCCATCTTTGAAATTTCAAAATTTCATAAAGGAGAGGATTTAATTGATAAAATATGGCTTTTTTCTATTGAAAGAAAAGATTAAAAGATTAGCATCTTTAGCTTTACTCGCTGAGAAAAAAAAAAGGAAAAAGGAAAAAGGAAAAAGACAGGCTTAAAGGGTTATGATTTAAATTTTGATTGGTTTCTCTTTGATATTCATTTCTAGCTGCATCCTCACTCATCCTTAGGAACATCATATTCAAGAGCTTTGGATTTCAAGTATTATTTTTCATTCATTTTTTGTTCATTCTAGAGTATTAAGACTAATTGGTTTGAATTTCAGGTATTTTTTCAGATGGTCTGGTCTCTGGGTCCCAAGTGACAACCTCAATAACTCATGGACATCTCAAGTTCATATCACAGACATGTACATGAGTAAAAATGTACCATCAGCCCCACACACTACATCATCAAAATACATCAACTATATAATAGTTTAAAAGTTATTACATTACTCTTAATCAAAACATATATCAAAATTTAAAGTTTTAATACATGTTACACAAAATGAATACCAAAGCTACAATTCAGCTTTCTTCTAAAACGCAGCCTCTAGTAGGCGTCGTCCTCCTATACACTCCCTGTACCTGAAATAATGATCCCTCGACAGGGTGAGCAATGCCCAGTAGTAATAATTTCCTACATGGGTTACTCCCCACCTAAGTGCACATGTCATGGCAAACAATCACACTCAAGAAAATACATGATCCTACTTGAATGTCTATATGCACAATCCCATGTCTCGAGTCCTCACCGACTCCCTCACACATGACTAAGCCAAATACGAGAAAAAATACAGTTTTCATAAGGACTTGATACAGAACTATTGGTGGTCAGGTATGAAAAGAGATATTGCTAAATTTGTGGCTCAGTGTTTGGTGTGTCAACAAATTAAAGCTAGGCACCAACAACTAGTAGGGTCCTTACAACCGCTTGCTATTTCGGAATGGAAGTGGGAGCACATTGTTATGGATTTTGTTATTGGGTTACCAAGGTCCTTAGGAGGTAATAATGTTATTTGGGTGATTATAGATCAACTAACCAAGTCTGCTCATTTCTTACCTATGAAGATTAACTTTCTCTTGGAGCGATTAGCTTATTTGTATGTCAAGGAGATTATGAGGATGCATGAAGTACTCTAAGCCCACTGTGTCCGACAGAGGCCCTGCTTTCATTTCTAGATTTTGTGTAGTCTACGTAAAGCTTGCACATTGCTGACTTTTAGCACGCCTTTCATCCTCGTACTAATGGCCAATCAAGGGCACCAGATTTTGAAGATAGCTCCCTGCCCCCACACCCACACGTAATCCTCTGATAGCTCCCGCCTCTTACACCCACACGTAAATTCAGATCTCCTGCCCTTACACCCACACAAAAATTCTGGATCTCTCCTCGAGTCTCACACTCCAATACGTGACCTTCTTGGATACTACCGCTGTCTCCTTCACCCTAACTCTAGGCTTCTCACCTTAGGGGATTAATGAGCCCCTTCTTGCTTTGTCCAACACACATTAATTACTCTTCATTTCTGATTCAACTATGAGTCTTCACTGATCGTAGCCCCAAAGACAACTCAACCCACACTCACCAAGAGTGGTGAATGACCATACCGTGCACCCACACCCGACTCGACGCGATGTCACCTTGCACCCACACTAACTCCGATGCGACATCCCTCCCCTCCCCTGGTCCACCATGAGCAAATCTTAGGAGATCCTAACTCACACCCGACCCATCGTAGTCAACTCACCCTACCTCCTAGGGAAGAACATCCACACATGGCTTCTTTAAAGGCCTCAACCTCTAAGTCCAAATCTGTCACACAAGATGCATTAATGAATGAACATGATGCATCTAATTCGAACGCTACTCTAGGTAACAAGTGCAAGGGTAGAAACGTACCTTGCATATCCCATTAATCCGAACGCCGCCGTGCACCACGAGGCCCCGCCTCCCAGACACCCGCTCCTATGCCTGTGCTGGCGGCACGGTAACACGCCATTCGCCTGGCCCGACCGAACTCTCACCTTCAAACTCGTGGTCGACCCTCGACTCCACGCCCGACTCCCCGGCCTATGTGACCCGTCTCGCTATACCAGGTGCTTGTGCAAAGACATCGATTCCCGGTCCCGACCCATACTTCAGTGCAGAATAAACCGTTTCCTCTCCCATCCTACCGCCGACCGGGACCGCGCTTGTCTCAAAACCCCGGATCACCGGTCTCCGGGGCAATCCCTCTCATATGTCCGGCCGGGCCGGCAATGGTAGCACACCATCTCGCCCCATCTCTGACCGGGCAACCCTAACTCGTCTCACCGATGATCGTGGATCGAGGTGTCCCATAACTCAGATTCCCCGCTCCGTGGGCAATCCCGTCGAAAGTGTCCAGGCTGTCGGTAGAAATAACGCATCTTTAGCCATGCCTGATTAAATGTCCTATTCTGGCCTTGGTTCTGATAACCTTGGCCCCGTCCTAGATATCCTTTGTGAAATGTAAGTCTTTTTGCTTCTTTTCTTTTCCTGGGTCGAAGAAGACGATCTTCCTCTTAGCACCAAAGACCCATTCGATGCCTCAGATATCATCCACTCCTCCCTCTTTGCCTAATGGAGGATGATGTACTTCCAAATGCTAGAGGTCGTTTGACCAACCCTGGCTCACTATTGCACATGCTTGTGCGATAGCGGTGACTGCAATCCCTAAGGCCTCAACAAAGGCCTGCTGGTCAAAAGCCAATGGTGCCTGACTAGTACCTCGTGGACGATCTCTACGTCCTCGCCCTCGACTAGCCATCCACACATGTCAAATGGCAAGTTAAATTATAATACAAGAGATTCTAAGGCATAAACACAAATTTCGAGACACTATTCACACACAGAAATAATATTTTATGCACAATGTCCATGCATTCATAAGTAATGCAAGACAATCATTCCACATTAAATCATTTTTCACAACAAAAAATTCACTTTTGAAAATTTCGTTTTAAAAGATTTTATCTCATTTTATTTTATTTTATTTTTATTTTTATTTTCGAAAATTTATGAACAAAGTGTCCCAAATTGAAGGACTTCTAGAAACAAGCAGTATCGAGTCCAAAACTAGGTCAAGTGCACAGTGTGCACACAATGGACCCTAGCTGCGCGCATGGTGCGAGCAGTGCGCTCAAGCCGCGCGGTCACCACTCGGCCAGGCCGCGGTCGTACGTGCCCCGGTCAGAACAAGCAGCCTCACGGCCCGTCAGAAACAAGAACCCGTCCGTCATGTCGCAGCTCCAGCACCGTGATCGCGGCCTTGTGTCGCGCGCTTAGATGGCGATGTCGTGGCCCTGTGCCGCGACACAATGCCTTGTCTCATGCCCCTACTGGTCACGATACACATTTTGTATCACGACCTAGCCCCTGCCTAAGGTTATCGCAGCCTCGGCCGCGGTTGTATCACGACAAACAAATACACACCTATTTCCACTCACTACGATACAATCAATTGTATCGTGACACGATTCATCCAGTGGCCAGGCCTTCTTCTCTGTCACGATACAGCACGGTGTATCGCGACACACTCCTTCCATTCATTAAGTCGCTCTGTACCACGATACAAACTTCAGATCGCGACACCCGCTTCCCAGCCGACGCCTTCCAGCCTCCGGTGTCACGATAATAAATGGCAAAGATCGCGACCTAAAGGCCTGCGCTAAAAATGGCAGCCCAGCCAATTTATGCTGCTCCCTTTCTTCCCCTTTTTTTTTCACACATATTATTATTATTATTATTTTCAATTTCCAGTATACCCAATAAATTTATAAAAATTTATTTTATCCATTTTTCTTCTCGCTAGACACTCAAAACTAAAAAAAATAAAATTCTCAACATTTTTCATTTAATTCTGGACTATTTGCCCAAAATTTCTCAAACACTTGATCTCACACTAAACCCTAGTGTTCAACATTTTATTTTATTTATTTTTCCTATGTGCTATTCACCTAAGCACACAATTTCAATCACAATTCATAATAATTCATGGTATGCACACCATTCACACATCAATCACAACAATCACACAATCACATTAAACACAGTGCATGTAGTGTTCTAATCCTGTCCCGTGATTGTCTGGTTAATCACATACCTAACCCTACACCGAGCCACACCAAGTGGTGATGTCCTTATACCTCAATGACCATGGCCTAAGCCCAAGTCCTCGCCCTGTGCACTCGTGGTACCTAAGCCTCGATACCAAGTCACACTTCCATTCTCGGTGTCCGCTGACAACCCTCACACCCCATGGACACCTTGATGTCGAAAGTTGTCCGACACCACTCATGAAAATTCCGGCAGTCTCCTTTGTACGGAGCTTCTACCCAAGGTACATAACCTGTCCCAATCCATACAACAATCCACCAATACGGTGGTCCAAATGCGAGTAAAATAATGACCACTGTGGCCCCCGTGATCAACACTCACAAAATAAATATTCCAACCAAAGATATCTCACACATGGCTCAAGATTTAACAAACTATTTAATACAAACATATATTAAAATTATAAAATTTAATACATGTCATACATAATAACTACCAAAGCCACAACCCGCCAAGCTTTTTTCTAAATGGCCTCTAATGGTACCCCCGTCCCGACGCTCCTCAGACTAAATGGTAATCCCTCATTGCAGGAGCAAAACCCAAAGAGAGATAATTTCTAATTCGGTTACCCCCACTTGCCGCACATGTACGACAACAATCACATCTCAAGCAATTTCATGAACCTACTCGAATGTCTACATACCAACCTGGGTCTCGAGTCCTTCAATTTAATTCCTCACATATGCCTAAGCCCCACGCGAGTAAAATATCCAAATTTCTTTAAAACAAAAGCTGTTCTAAAACTCACTACTAAATTTCCCTGAAAAGTATCGACTACCCTCCGAGTCGAATTGGTCGAGTCTCGAGAACTTCCCGAAATACTCATGGTCCTCATCCGAAGTGATCTCGTTGAACCGTCTCCCAACCCCATTCTCCGGAAAATCTTCCTTGAAATTCCTTTCACACACTTTTTCGTTTTTCTTTCAATTTCATGTCATGCACTCACTCCTAATATTTTAGGGTGCCCCATTGCATATGGAATGTGATGCCAATTCCAACACATTCATGCTAATATATTCACATGCATATATATATATATATATATATATATATATATATATATATATATATATATATATATATATATATATATATATATATATATATATATATATTAACATAATTAAATCACATAAAACATGTTAAGCAAATTCACTCATCAATTACACAAAAATTAGCTCTTCACATGAAACACTAACAAACACGGAAGAATCGGCCTCAATCACTCAAACAACACATTTTCTCACACAAAAATTATTTCACGTCACTATTCATGTGAATAGCAAACCCTCGGATTACTGCTCACGATCACCAACAAATTTTTCTCCACGCTCAAAGCTTTTTGAGACCGAGTTTACTACGCTTAAACAAGCCTCGTAACGCTCCTAACCATTTACATGGTTCTTAAACAAGGATTAACACAAGTAGAAAAGATCCCTATCTCTTCGGGTTCTGGGCTGAACTCCACCAAATTGGCGCCCACGCCAGAAATTTCGCCGTGTAACAACTTTCCTTCTTGCTCCTGCCAAAACCGACGTCCGACACGTAAATCCCAGAGAGAAGCCACTCCCTCTCTCTCTAAAAACTGATTTTCTCCATCCTCCCCGTTTTTGTTTTTGGCTTTTAATTAATGGAGAAGAAGACTATTTGAGTTTTTGTCTCATTCATTAACAATTTTATTAATTCCATCTATGTCCCTTCTTCTAGATTTTTTACACTTGGCATTATCTAGGCCGTCCATTTCCATCATCTTCTACTATGCAACACTTGTCATGAAAGAGATGTTATAAAGCATTTTTGTCACATCCTGATGCCGTTTTACTAATCTGATATTCAAATACTTCGAAAAACGTAATTTTTTTATCGTTCGAAATTCGACTAAATTCGATACTATAGCCTAGATATCGCGAGATTCCATTCCAACCCGTGAAGTCTCTGCTTTCACATCTAAGATCTGTAGGCTCCTGATTTCACCAAAATGACGATTTTGCCCTTTTTCCGAAAATTGGAATTTTCTCGGGTCTTACACGAGTTCTTGGACTCTAAGGAAAGCTCGTTGAGTTTAGAATTTAATAAGATGAAGTGCTTAGCCAAACCATGGGCTGGGTCACGGATAGTAGAGGAACAACAGAACACTCAGAATTTGTGGACAGTATGCTTACTTAAAATACAATGATTAGTGAACAGATAGTGTATAAATTAGCAAAAATAATAATGACATGAATTTTTATAGGTATATGTTATGAAAATAATAATGATAATTCAATTAGGACGCAGAAAATAATAATGGTAATTCAATTAGACGTTATGAAAATAATAATGGTAATTCAATTAGTAATTAATTAATTAATTTAATAAATAGGGGGGTAAAAGGTAATTTTCCTAATAGACAAATTTGCATAAATTGGAGTAAGATAAGAAATCTCTTTCTATTCATCTTGAATTTCTCCGACGTAGAATTCCGGAGACACGCACGACTTTCTGATCTAGGTTTCCAGTTAACAAATTTCATGTAAAGATCTTCCTTATTTTATTTTTCTGGGATTTCTTTGATGTAGATTCTTAATTTTCTTTCAGCTTAGATGAACTCCTAAAGAAGTCAGATTAGATTTCACTGCTTTAGAAATAAAATAAAATAAGAATTGGTGGTGTCATATTGAATTACTTTGAGTATGAGAATGAAAAAGTATTTAAGGATAATTTTTGAAAGAAAATAATGATAAACAAATAGGATAAATTTTGAAAAGGCTGAATTTTTTGTATAAATATATGTATTTGATAAGTATTTAAATATATATATGTGTTTTCTGGGCAAGTAAATATTTACTAAGGATTGAGAATTATTTGATAAGGAATATGATTAGAATAATTATTTAGCAATTATAGGAAATAAGATCCAAGTAATACTTGTTGTCGTATGATAATTTTTAGGTGTAAGGCTATATGTGTATTGTGTAATAATATAAATTTGAAAATAGTATTAATATTATTTCTTTGTAAAATAGTTTGATTACTTAGCATAAAATAAATAATTATTAAAATAAGATCCGGGAAGGAATATGAGTTTTACAAAAATTTGTAAACTAACTCAATTCAAATAGTTATCATTTGGAACAATGCATGTTAAGGTGAACAAAAATAATATAATTGTTAAGAATATCAAATTAGAAAAGTTTTAAAGATAAATAAGTAATGATGGTAGTTTATTCTTTATTATTTTAGGAGAAATATTTCATTGAGGTGAAATTCTTCGACTAGCTCTTCAATGCTTTTGAGTACACCTTTGAGGTAAGGGATTCTAATACAGCTTTTCGAAAAATTATTATTTTTATATATATGTACGTGTAAGGGATATTCATGAAGATTTTTAAAAAGAAAATTGTTTGTTTTTACTTCATTTGAGGATGAAAATTGTTTTAACCGAATTATATATAATTCAAGTTGTGAAAAGTTTTACTTTTTATTTATTTATTTGATTATCCATGATCAAACAGTAGTTTTGTATGATTATACTTTGAGATTTGTTTGTTTATGTGAAATAAAATGGGAGATATGATGTTTTGTAATTTGGAACTTTTAAATGAAATATTTGACTCTAGTTAGTTCTACTGCCAACTGAATAATAGTTGACACTATTCGCCCATGTCAATCGGGATATAATAGTTTACCTTCACATTTTCTTGGTGAGGAATGTAATTGATTTGAAACTCCAACTCAAGGGTTTGGTTGAGGTTACTAAGACAAGAGCCATTTGTCTCGCTCACCTGTAAAGAAACAATTTAAGGCTAGCCACCCTTTTGAAAGTCCCACATAACTGGTACCATTTGATATTTGATGACCAGAGAAAATATATTTGAAATGTATTTAATTTTGGATTTGATATGAAAGTGTCTGAATCGAAATTTGATATGAAATTGTTTGGATCACATTTGATATGAAACCGATTTGAAATGGATGTGAGAATGTTTTGAAGTATATTTTCTTACATGCCTATTGCATGTCAACCTTTTTCTGTTACATGTGCTATGTCTTAGGCATATCCTTATCTATACTTTTTCATTTACATGTGCTATGTCTTTGGCATATCCTTATCTATTTTTCTGTTACATGTGCTATGTCTTTGGCATATCCTTATCTATACTTTTTCTATTTTCCTATTTCTATACTTTACATATTCCTATACTTATCATGTGTTCATCTTTCACGCTTGTCATATGTCTTTTCAATGTTCATATTCTTTTTCAGGTTACATATCATGTCTCTAGTATATGTCTTTTCATCTTTAGGTTCCATGATTTATTACATTCTATGTACTATTACATATATCATTTCTTATATATATTGTTTTATCATATATTTTCTTATACGATCTTGTATTGTCATATACTTTGCATTTACGTTTTTACTCTGACTATAGAATTGACATTCACTTACGACAGAGGGAACTCGTCTGTGCTTGTCATTCAATAGCAATGTGATCGCATTTATATCAAGATGATCTCACTTTGACTATAGAATTAACATTCACTACATACATTCGAGAGGAAACTCACATGTTTGTCATTGGTCCAATAGCAAATGCATTTCATGTACTTGCATATTTTATCATATACTTATATTTCATCTTATACTCGTCATAATTTACTCCCTATATTTTCATCTTCAGACTTTTCTATATCCTGCTATCCCGTACTATTCCTATACTTACAGCAGATTTATATAATGCTCTATTCTATCTGTCTACATTTTGTGCTGTACTTCAGATTTCTTTCTCGTGTTTTATACAATATTTTCATATCAAGTTATACTCAGACTTCTCGGTTTTTGTAATCTGTCAGAGCTTTCATATCGTATACATGCACAGGTTTCTCATATCATATCATATTATATACTTTTCATATACATTTCCTTTTTTGTATACTTTTCTTTTCTTTTTTATATTCATGCTTGCAAATACCTTAAGCGGATTCTGGGAAATAACCTGGTGTACCCAAGGTACTAACAATTAATGGCATGCAAAGGATCTCATCCGCACACCAAGGTACTCAACACCAGACGATACAGTTGACCTATGTCATATGCTATCCGTATTCAAGGTACTATCACCAGTACATGGTATCAAAGATCTCTCGTCTTATCGCGGGTGACTTGCGGGCCACCCCGATCCAAACGGATTTATGTCATCGACCCAAACTGGGCCCCAGTATCTGGCTCATGCAGATGGCCGCGAAGAATCGTATCTTCCCTATAGGCACGCCTCATCCTCTACCTGTGTTCACAGATGGGCCAACTGCACATGACTTCAGATCAATGAAGTAATGAATAACTTATTTAAGTATTATAAATTCGCTATGCAATATATTCCGTCATTACTTTACTCAGATTATTTCATATCTGTAGCTTCATATTAATGCTCTCATATATCTCTATAATATATATATGCATATCTTTTCATCATTTAGTTTTTGTCTATCATATATCATGAATGCATCTAAGTGCACTCTTGTATTCATATAGTCATATATATCTTTTATCTATTCATATTCCTCTTATTTCAGTTATGCATCATATCCTTTTATGTGTTTCATCTTGATTTAGCTATTCATAGTGTACTTTCTATATTTCTATCATGTGTGCTTTTACTCATTCATATATTATTCATATATATATACCTATTCAAAAGTACATGGTGCACTCATTCCCAAGGTTTAATACCTTTACTTTTCTCTATCGCTCGTAGCATTTCTCGCATTTCTTATCAGCGTGTTCCTATGATGTTTCCTTATTCATTTCTCGCATGTCTATCATATATTCCTATCCTATACGTTGCATATACATTTCCTTTTCATATACTTTTCATTTACTTTTAGTATTCATGTCATATTTCAAATGCTTTTCATGTTTGCTATCATATCTAGTGTTTTCGACACATCTATACATATTTGATTTTCTATATTTTCTCTCCTTTGTTTCACGGCTATTAAGAAGGATTTCATGTGGAGACTATGGTGAAGTATGATGTCTATGAAAATCACACCATTCATCTATTCTTATTCCTCTATGAATCTACTTACTTAGGGAATTGAATTTAATCCAACTGATCATCTCAACTAAATTGTTATGGCATTTTCATGCCAAACTAGTCAATTTACCGATTTTACTAGGGACAGTTTGTATTACTCTTTTTTCCAGGGTTTTAACTTCATTTTTTACACTAGGTCTTTGTACTCATTTAAATATAAGGTGCTATGGTTCATCTGAACCTGAATCACCACCTGGAGTTAATCTAAATCAAGATAGTGACCCAGACTGACTACTTCATGTCTAAACTGACATAATTCATCAACACGGTCCCACTTTTTGAGTATGAATCTTTGGGCCACTTAGAGTCATAATCTGACGATTTCTATTTCTTTATGTTTGGTTTTCCAGTCTTATTTCACTAATAATGAATCACTCAACGGTGATACAAATGAGCAAGTTATGGCAAAAATACGAACCAAGCTGAAATGGGGAAACAGAATGCATAACGGCATATGTTCCAATATGAACCTGAAGACGCACAAAATCATTTAACATATACATGTTCGTGGTGTACCTGGTACATGTCATAAAATGTCTAATGTGTATTTTCTCCCTTTTTTCAACATTTATACCGCAATCTTAATCATACTTACATTAATTTAAAAACCATTTCAAATTCATCCTATAATCTCTTTCTACTCAATTCTTTCTTCTATCTTACTTCCAAAAATCTTCATGAATTTCTCCCAAACAACTCTAATATGGGTAATAACCCATACACAAACTAAACATATTACTTAGTTGGGGTTTGTTCTAAACCCTTAACTCAATTCATTGAATCATAATCCATCCCTCAAAGAGAGGATTCTTGCTATGCTCGCACTATTCATGCCTGCCAAGCTCGCTTAAGAATTTTTAGTAGTTAGAAGAAATCCAACAAAACCTCAAGTTTTGGGACAAACTAATAACTATACAAACATTGAAATTCATACAAAACTTTCAAATTCTATGTAGTTCCATACCTTTGATCTTGGCTTCTCCCTCTTCTTCTCCTCTTCTTCTTCTCTTCCTCTTCCTCTTCTTCTCGCTTTTCCTCTTCTCTCTACGGTTTTGTCTTTCCCCAAATGAGACCAATATTTGGTCTTAAATCCCATGTTTGTTAAGGCCATGTTTGGCCAAGACAAGAAAACCCCATTTTGTTTTAAGTTTCCTTATTTGCCTTTTAGTCCTTAACCTTTTATAAAAGAATATATGTCATATTCTAAATTTGACCTCTGTATCTCTTCCTCAAATCCCATAATTACATATAATCTTATTTATTTATGCCTTCAGACCCTTGCCAAGTGGTAAAATTACATATTTACCTCTTGGCTTTTATTATTGATTCCGGTCTCTGCTTTTATTTCCGTAAACTATTTAGTTTTCTATAATATACCCCCAAATAAGTCTGAACCATTAGTATATTTCAAAATACAACACGCCCAGATCTATAGAATGTATCTCTCAATATAAGTGAACTATTAATGCTCAAAGAGGAATCACCCTAAGTGGGCTACCTCCACCTGTTAGTATGGCTAGCCTGTCAAATAAACACACATTCAAGCAAATGCATTGATCCCTACTGAATGTCTAAACGATCATCTCATATCCCAGTCCTCTCCCGACTCTCACACTGCTCTGCTGTGCATGAGAATCCTAAGTTTTATTTAGAGCTCAGGACAAATCCATATATATATAATGAATCAATTTCAATTCGACGATTGATATTACGTGTGGACTACCCTCCGATGTATATCAATCAATGATCCGACGACGATATTTGGCTGATCACCCTCCAATACTCATTGACGACTGAACCTCCCAATCCATTCTTCAAGAATTTATCATGCACCACCTATCAGCCCTAGATGCTCTAGCGCATATGGAACATAGATTTTTTTCAATTCTGATTTGGCCTGACTTAATTACGCAATATATAACGCTTATTATTCACATAATTTAAATTCACACAAAACAGATACAAAGAATTTCACCATCAATCCATCAAAATTAAACACGTGGGCTAATGATCAAACACGAGTAATTCGATTTGAATTACTCAACCAACAATATTAATATTTCTACAAAATTATTCAGAACACTATTCTCGAGAATGCTGAAACCTTCGATTACTATTCTCAAAATCACCAATAGCCTGGCTCACTTTAGAACTCCGAATTTACGCCATCTCTCAGCCCATACAAAACCACAACATGATTATAAAGATAACATACCAATTAACCAATTCAACAGCCCGTGATACCACGACATCAAATTCAGGGTTCCATAAATTAACAATGCCAGCCTCCAGATCAACGGCTGTCAAAGGTCTCATACCAACCGAAACATCTTATAGCACTTAAACAAAGTGTAAAACTCAAGTAGGATAAATCCCTTACCTCTCAAAGTTTGACAAAACTCCCTAAAACCGGAGTCCACGTACAAAGGCCCTCCCTCGCTCTAGGAGCAACTCTTCTGTCCATAAGAATTCGACTACCGGATTTGTCGAAAATTTAGAGAGAAGCTTGATCTCTCTTTAAAAAAACCCAAATATGGCTCACTGTAAGTCATTTTTTTGCCTCCTGCCCGTTTAAGTCTCATTTTTTAAGGAGGAAGATGAACACTATTAAGGTTTTTGTCTTTTTCTAACTTAATCAAACTCCAAAATGATCATTTTGTCCTTCTCTCTTTTCCTGGGCCACATCTCTAAGACTATCTTTTAGCACCCATTTTCACACTTTCACCATGCCACTTCCTTTTTGGCACATGAGCATGCGTTATATGTGACTTCGTCGCATCAAAATCATTTTTTACTGTACTCAAACACTGATGCTTCAAAAACGCCAACTCCGACCGTCTCTGAATTTCAATAAATTCGACGTGCTAGTTAGATTTCGTGGAGAAGATTCCAATCCAGAAACCGCTTTCATCATATGAGATCCGCAGAGAATAAATTTCGTATTTTTAACCGAATAAATTCAAATCGAATTATTTGGTTTTTTCCAAAATTGGAATTTCTTGGGTCTTACATTCTCCCCTCCTTAAAAGGAATTTCGTCCAGAAATGCAGGAAAATCACAACACAACACATGCATATTCAACGTGCATTCTACCATGCATGTAAACTCGTCATTTAATTATTAAATGACTAAACTACGTACTTTCATCCCTAAACAAGAAGGGGTAGGTGGGCCTTCATGATCGTGTCCCGCACTCCCACCTCGGGACACTCCACTCCATGCCAGTGATGCCATAGCACCTCATCACTAGCCTCACCCGGCCTGGGCCGCAAACCCCGATCACGCTATTCAAAATGCACACCGGTCCCCTCCCCTCGAAGTCCCATCGCTGTCTACCTCTATCCTGGTCCCCAATCCACCATATGAGCCGGATCCGAGTATACTCCCGAGTATGGAGACGTGAAACACCGCAGGGGACACTTGACATGCCGGGCGGTAACACCAATCTGACGCACCAGTGCCTACTCCCTCCACCTCGAAGACCCAATGAACCCCATGAGGCTTCCCCGCAAGTCATTTCGAACCCGACCACTCCTCTCTCAGCATCACCTTCAAGAACACGCGATCCCAAACCTCGAACTCAAGGGTCGACGCGTACATCCGCATAACTCTTCGCTTACTCGAGCCATGAGAAGACGCCGGCTGCATCAAGTCACCTTCGAGGTGTTCTAATCGTATCGTGACCGCTGACTGAGCTCTCTCCCACCCTCCCGGTCTAACATAATCTGATCTCATACGGCCTCCCACAATGCCTCATACGGTGCCATCCGTTGTTGTAGGCGAATTCCACTAAGGGTATGCTCTCCCAAATTACCCTTACGATCCAGACGCATGCTCGCAAAGATGTCCCTCTAACACCCAGAGAACCTCCCCAATCAACTGACCGGTCCGAGGGTGGAAAGATGTACTCATCGGCCACCGTAAAGCCCATAGCCTTTTGGAAACTCTTCCAAAAGTGTGCCATAAATCTCGGGTCCCTATCCGACACTATGGATACCGGTACTCCATGTAACCGGACTATCTCTCAAATATACAACCGGCAGAATCTCTCCAACGAGAAGGTCATCCGCACGACTAGAAAATGTGCCGACTTTGTGAGCCGGTCTACTATTACCCATACCGCATCCTATTTCTGCGGCGTCCGTGGAAAGTGGGTCACGAAGTCCATCGCGTGGACGCAACAACTCCACTGCCCACCTCCAATGGTCGGGGCGAGCCCCGTCGCCGGGCTTTCGGGTGCTCTCACTCTTAACCTAATAATACGAGACATCATCGCGACAAAGTCCCCTACGTGTCTCTTCATCCCTCTCCAGTAGTACTGGCGACAAAGATCCCCGTACATCTCTCGCGCCACTGATGCACGGCAACCGAGAGCAGCGGAAACTCCCAGAACTCCCTCTCTCAAATCTACGAATGGGGCACCACTACCCGTCCCTATACCAAGACTACCATCCGCGGTGGATGGTCCAAACTCCCTCATCACCCGTGACTCGACTATACCCGATCCCCGATGGACACTCATTCCCGCGTCTTCGCCACTAAAGACTTAATCACCGCCAACGCAGACTCAGCCACTAAACTCCCCAACGTACCAGGCCTACTCATTGCATCAGAATCCAACCGGTCCCATACTCGAAGATCCGCGCCACTCCCGGAAGCTATACTAGCCAATACCCCGTGACTTCGATCGAGTGCATCGCCCACCACATTTTCTCTTACAGATGGTAATGCAAAGTGAAGTCATAATCCTCTAGAACTCCATCCATCTCTGTCTCATATCGAGGTCTCACTGCGGTGAAAATATACTTTAGACTTTTGTGGTCTGATTATATTCCTAACTCCTCGCCGGTTATAAGTAAATGCGCTGCCAAATCTTAAGGAGAAGACTACTACCGCCAACCCATGTCGTGTGGGGGTAATTTCGTCATGATTCTTCAACCGGGCGAAACCATAAGCTACTACCCTCCCAGACCGCATCAAAATGCATCCCATCCGCCCCTCGGCATCACAATACAATCGGTGTACCCTTTGTCCCCGTTCGACTATCAAGATAGGAGTCGGCAAGTCTTCTTTCAACTCCCGAATGCCTCGCGACGGCCATCCCAATCAAACTCACCTCCTTCCGGTCAACCTTGTCATAGGAGTCGCTTATTCAGGAGAGAAACCAATGAATTCTGCACACCTACCAATCCTAAGAAAACTACGATCTCTCATGACTCCATCGCCTCTCCTAACTCATCACGCCTGTACCTTCTTCCTCGGTCGACCGACACTCCCGCCACACCACGTGTCCCAAATCTACCCCTGCGAAGCCGAACTCGTGACTTACCGAACTCATGCATAACCCATGGTCTCTCAACAACTCAGAAACGATCCTCAAGTGATACCATGCTCCCACTGACCGGGAGTAGATCAAGAAGTCATCGACTTAAGACTACGATAACCGATTCAATGGGTCGAATATCCTATGCATGAGATCCATGAATGCGGGCCGGCGATTCGCTAATCCAAAGGCATCACCGTTGAACTCAAAAGTTCCATAACGTCCTAAACGCCGCCTTAGTGGATATCCGTCTCCCTAACCTCACCGATGAATCCAACATCCGAAGGTCTATCTGAGTGACTCACTCCTCTCTAACTCGACTAAACAAATCATCAATCCTCGGCAATGGGTACCGATTCTTGATCGTAATCCTATTCAACTATCGGTAATCAATGCACAATCGAAGGGTTTTGTCCTTCTTCTTACAAATAACCTAGAGCACCCATGATGAAGTGCTCCTGGCCTAATGAACCTTATCCCAAAGAACTCAGATGGACTTAAGTTCCCGCAACTCAACCTGTACATCCTATGTGGAGTCAGAGACATGGCACAGGTGTAATCTCGACACCGAAGTCTACAACCCTCTCACGAGGTGGGCCTGTGTAATTTCATCCGGAAAAACATCCACATACCACATACTACTCAAGGTAGATCTAAGTCCTGGTCTCTCCGTCCCTCCGGTGGTAAGGGTCTCTAACCAACCCGCTTAACCGGTCCTCGACACCCGGACTCATATACTGGCCCGTGGGGGCAAATCGTCATGTTTGTCACCCTAAAATACCACACGAGTACCATCCTCGCGTGCAGCTGCAGAACCCCACGTCATTAAACGCTGATAACGACCTGCCGTCACCAATCCATCCCCGGATGACATTGAACTCCTCGACATGTCCATGATCCTCGTGTCCACCAGGAGTAGAGTCCTCGAGATCTTCAAAATTGGCAGTAACCTCAGCATATCATCTCTATTCGCCTCTAATCCCTGTGAGAACTATACATAAAATGGCTCCTTTAAGGTCTCAAACTCTCTCTGGGTTTCTCCAACTCAATCACAACTGATGCAACAATGAATGAATGCGACGCACCAAAATCAAAATAACACTCTCGCCATAGGCGCAGATAGCAAAAAATGTACCCTTAATCAATAGATCCGTTGACTTAAATTACGGCAGATGGCGCACACGCCCCGACCCCGATGTCCCCCGCATGGGCCTCATCCTCGCCTACCCATACCGCTTCTGGCCCAGAAATGGGAGGTGCCCATGAAGCCCCTCGAACCCAGACTCGGCCTCGTCTGCACTGTACGCGAGGAACGCACTGGGATCCTCCCATCCTCGCACCGACCGGGATCAGACCGTCCCAAACCCCGGGATCCTCGTCTCCGGGGCAATCCTCCCATGTGTCCAAGCCGATAATGGTAAAGACACCATCTATCCCGCCGACCGCCATAACCTCATCCGCCCTCGCCGGGACGGGCTGTAATTGACCCTCACGAACTGTAAGCCTCCTTTCCCGAACTGGAAAGAAGACCGACTATCCTTCCTTGCTACTAACACTGCGATCACGCAGTGCCCGAGCATCCCCTATCTCTCTCTACGGTCCGGGTCAGTCCCAACCATGGAATCCATATCCCGTAGGCGAAGTCCCATAACTCGTCCGAATGAACAACTCTCGCCACCATTCTCGACCTCCTCACCTTGGTCAGTCAAGGCCACGTAATCACCGCCAATCGCTAACTCGTGAATCTAGCCACGTAGTCCATCACGCCGCCGCCTCCCGTCTGCAAATTCTAAGAACTTCTCGAGCCTCGCATGCCTCGCAAATTCTCAGTACTTCGCCCACGAACAACCTCCCCGAAACTCGCCCACGCCATAGCCCCTGTCTCTAGAGGTCCCGCCTATCTCCACCACACTCGGGCCCGCCCCAGCTACCGGAATGCAAATTTAACCCGATCCCGGTCGCACCAGGTGATCCCATAGCCTCATGCGCACGCTCTCAATCCGCATAAAACCAACGGCTCCAACGGCCCCTCCCGTGAATGCTCCGAGGATGATGCCTCTCTAAACCTCCTGAGGTTACCAGATCCTCCCCCGACTACCCGCTATGCTAGCTCCGCGCGACAAGCAGCCACGAGAACATTCCACAAATTTCTCAAAGAAAGGCCCGATCAAATACCGGCGGCTGGTCAAATGTCGATGGTGCCTGACCAGTACCCCGTGGACGCCCCCTACGCCCTCGTCCTCTACTAGCCATCTACTACGCTTAAAATGACAAGAATACACGCAAGATTCAAGGCATAAACACAAATTTCTCGAGACACTACTACCCACAAAATCGCAGATATATCAAGTCCCCTCGCATTTAGAAGCAATGCAAGACCCTTTATCCACGTGAATCAATTTTATCAACAAAATTTTATTTTTGAAATTTTATTTTTTTCAAAATTTTCGTTTAATTTGATTTGATTTTATTTTATTTATTAAATATTTAATTTTTTTTTTTGTCTAATTTTTCTAGTAATCAAGTGCCCAAAAAATTCGACTCAGAACAAGATTAGTCAAAACCGGGTCAAAATCGAATGAACGAGCCAAGTGCATGCACCCACTGCCTAGCGCCAAAGACGCACAAAGCCGAGCCCAGTCGCCTGGGCCAGCCGTGTCGCAACGCCGCGCCTCGTGCGCCCGTGCTGCTCACCCATGCCACGCCTGCACCCTCGCCCCGGGCCTGCACCCTAGCACCCAGAGCCCCTCCAAGGCGTGCCTGGGCCGCCTACTCGCCCCTGCCGCCGCGCCCTCGCGAGCCCGTACCACGTCTCGCGCTACCGCAGGCCAGGCGCCCCCCCCAATGCCCAACCTCCTGCTCCTTCCTAGCCCTCTCTTTTGCTACTGGAACAAAAATACTTATTCTTTTTCACTATTTCAGCAGCCGGAAAATCACTTAAAATTACTTCTTTTTTTTTTTTTCATTTTCTTAACACTCAATTAAATTTGTAAAAATTTATTTTATTCATTTTCTTCAGTTTTTCATTTGAAAACCTTAGAAAATAATTTTTTTTTTTTCACCTCATTTCCAGTAGCCTACTTACTACTCCATACATGCAGTGACTTGAACAATGCAGTTCCTACACTTCAAAACATTTTAAGGGTTCAATTTTAATCCTTTCTCTTATGCAAAAACTGGTATAATATTCAAATTTCCATAAAATCCACTATGTTCTTTGCTCAAAGTCGAGCAACCTGCCAAAAATTTTCCTCGACCATTTTTTTTCAAAGTTTTCAACTTTGTTCTCACACTAAATCCTAGTGTTCAAAGATCATCCCTATGCTACCTCGCCAAGCATACCAATCATATAATTTCAATCACATAACACCTAACACCATGTTATGGTACAACGATATACTCAGCACATACAAACTCTGCATGGAGTGTTCCAAGGTTTTGTCTGCGGCCTCTTCCTGTAGGTAATCTTATACCTAAACCGAACATCAAACCACCCAAGCTGCGATGGATACCCAAACCCTAGGTATTCGGGATACCTAAGATCCGACACTAAGCCATGATTTCCTTCCCCAAAATCCTCGGTCCATCGATCACCCGCCAACCCGCTGGAAGAGCTTGAATGCTTCGGGTGACCCGACATTTCTCATAAAAATTGGGCAGAGTCTCCTTTGTACGAGGAGCTCTACCCAAATACATCACCTGTATATAACCTGTCCCAATCAACATCAATGACCACGCAGGGTCTCTTATACAACTATACAGAGTAAAAATGACCTCTTGGGCCCCTGCATTTATACTCACAACATATATTCCATCTATCCAATATAATCCGTAACATGAGTAAAATGGCCACTTAGGCACATAACCAATACTCATAAAACATCCTAACTATATATCATAGTTACAAGAGCATGATCTGTTTATAGATTTTAAATTACATATGGTTAGTCGAACATTCTAATACATGCAACCATCAAAAGCCACATTTCTCGGATTTCTTCTAAACGGCCTTCGAGTGATGACTGAGTTCCCGCACGCTCCTCGTACCTATAAATAAGATCCCTCGACAGGGTGAGCTAATGTTCAGTAGTGGAATCACCCTAAGTGGGCTACTCTCCACTTCATGCATATGCAATGTCTAAATAAACAAACATTCAAGCAAATACATGATCCTACTTGAATGTCTAACCTACTATCTCTATGCATCCTCCAGGCCTCCTCTCTACCCCCACACTTGCCTAAGCCAGTGCATGAGAGAAACTCCTTAGTTTTATTTGCTCAGGGATAACCCTCCGATGTATATATCAATTGGGCCGACTCCGATGATTGATATCATGTGTGGACTACTCCGATGTACATCAATCAATGAATCCTGGGAACATTGATATTTGCCTTTCTTTGACTACCCTTCGATACTCATTATTTAGACAACCCTCCGAACCATTCTCAAGAATTACCTCATGCACTCAATTTATCGCCCTAGATGCCCTAGTGCATATGGAATGCATGATGCCAATTCCATTTCAGTTCCATAACACATGAAAATATATAATCATTCATATATTCACATAATTTAAATCACACAAACATGTCATGTAATTTCACCATCAATCCCATCAAAATTAGCTCACGTGGGCTAATGATCAAACACGAACAATTCGATTTGAATTACTCAACCAAACACATTATTTCACAAAAATTATTTTGTGAATGATCTATTCTGGGAATAGTGAAACTTCGATTACTATTCTAAAAATCAATAATCGCGGCTCACTTTGTGAACCCGACTTTCACGTGCCATTCCCGCCCTCATGCAAACCACAACATGACAGAGCGGCATAAATGATACCAATTAACCACCTAACAGCCCGTGACAGCCATGGACACCAAATTAGTCCTACAACTAAACAATCTGATCCCCACCTGGGACCGATCAAACGGTCGCTCAAGGCCCATACCAACCAAAACATCATAAGACTTAAACAGCAAAACCTAAGTAAGATAAACCCTACCTCTCGGGAATTTGACGAACCCCAAAATCTGAGTCCACGCCGTAGTCTCCTCCTGCAGGAGTGAGCTCTCCGTCCCGAAGAGTTCCACTGGCCTGATTTGGTCCTAAATTTAGAGAGAAGCTTGATCTCTCAAAAACCCAAAATGGCCCATCATAAGTCATTTTCGCTCTGCCTGCTTAAGTCTCCTTTTTGAAGGAGGAAGATGAGCACTATTAAGGTTTTTTTGTCTTTTCCTAACTTAATCAAACTCCAAAATAACCATTTTGTCTCTTTTCTCTGAAGCGATGATTTCTGAGATTATCCCCACATCCATTTTCATACTTTCACTCATGCCAATTACACATGAGTACGTGTTCTTATGTGACTTTCGTCAAGATCGAAAATCGCTTATCAGAAGTACATCTTAAATCTAATATCTCGAATATAATAAAATCGCACTCGACATAAAAATTGTATCTTTATTAAAATCTGTAATTAATTTCAGATCTTTATGATGAACTGAGATTAAAATGCTGGAATCGTCTCTGAAATTCAGCTAGCACGCATCTGTAGAATTCAATAGTTTTTAATGTATGACTTGCTTTTACTTATGTGATGACTGCTTTCAAAATAAGAAATGATTTCTTTCGACTTACCGAAGTCACATATAAAACGCACTCTCATGTGCCATAAGTAGTATGAGAGAAATGATGAAATGGACGGCCGAGATATAGTGTCGAATGTCAAAACTGAAATGAAAGACGAATGGTCATTAGCTGGATTTGATTTAAGTCACTAAAGGACAAAAAAGCGTATTGAGTATCGCCTTCTCAATTCAAAACGCAAAAACGTGGAAATGGGAAAAAGGGAGAAAAGATGCAAAGTGAGCTCCGCATTCAGTTTCATGAGAGAGAGCCGCCTTTTCGTAAATACGCACATCCAACCGCTTACGATCTTCGTGGCAAGAAGGAGAACTCGCTTCACGCGGAGAGGCCGCGTTGGTACCATCAGTGGAGTTTCAACTCCGAGAGGTAGGGGTTTCTCCCTACTGGGTTTTATTCTTGCAGCTAAGTACCATGTAAATGTTTCTCTCAGCCGATTGAAATGCAATCGTCACAGATCAATTCCAAACCTTGGAATCGAAAATGCTTGGATTTGAGACTCACCTAATGTTCATGATTTTGTTACGGGACTGTCTGGGTTAAATGTGTGATGAATTATTCTATAAATCATGTAATATTTAAATGATACTTTTAAATATTATGAAACCAGTTCACCAAGGAACTACAACAGAAGCTTTAAAAGTGAAATGGCAGAATCCAGTGCTTCATCAAGCCTTCAACAAGATCACAAAAATATATTTTATGAAAATATGTGTTTCAGCTTGAGTTGATTTAAATTAAATTGTTCAGGTTGATCATTTGCCCAAGTGAGCTACTTTTACGAATGAAATGAGAATCTATATATGACATGATTTAAAAGAATTGAATGTTTTGTAAATATATACATGTTTATATATTTACTCGTGAATTTAAATTTGTCGAACTTGGCATACATATTCCATATGCACTCGGAACAATTCTAAGACTATAGGAGTGGAGTGCATGAGATTTAGTCTGCAGAAAATGGTTCGAAGGGCTGTCTAAAAAAATGTTAATTACTGAGGGTAGTCCAAATTAAAAATATCAATCGCCTGAGTCGCCAATTGATATTCATGGGAGGGTAGTCCACAAACAAGTAATACTCACCGTCTGAGTCATTCAACTGATACACACACATCGGAGGGTTGTCCACAAACAAACAAATATAATACCTGCCACAGCTGAAGAGTGCGGAGAGCCTGGTGGAGGACTCTGGATCCGAAGTTACCATGCGTATATCCAAGTAGATCATGCATTTGCTTGAATGTATGTTTATTTTGGAACATTAAATCGCACTTAGTGAGAGTGTGCCCACTTAGTATGATTCAACACCATCGAGCACAGTCATCCCCGTCATGATGGCATCACGCATAAGGGCCATGAGAATGACAAACCGTGGTCCTGAAGATAATCGAGGTTACAATAAGTTTCTGCCAGGCTTCGAGATTATTTACGGGCGGAATAGAGCGAGTTTTAATATATGTCAGCATAAGAGCAAAGATCGGAGTCAGAACCAACGCTGACGCGTCGATCCGCAGCCGGCGCGTTTCGGCGGTATCAGGCGCAACGGCATACGCGATCCATGAGTTTGAAGACAACGACGGCGGCTCGCCACGGTCAGGTAACACATTTTGGCAGTCCCACAACGAGATCTCATCTTTCGGCGCGCTTCGCAACCCGACATCCACTTGTATTCGCGGTTAACGGGTAGTCAACGGACCGCGGCCACAAATTGCATCGCAGCGCCAAGGCAAAACCACTACCGTGAGTCGGTAGTTATAGTGTAGTCCTACACGCCTTCACAAATCAGGATCAGCTTAGGCATACGAATACCTAGTGAGCCAGTTGGGTATCCATCACCACTAGGTGACACTGGAGACAGGCATATGGAAACCCAGAGATCGAAAGACCTGGGCTTAGCCATAGTCTGTAAGAACATCACCACTAGGTGGTCTGATGTCTTGGCCAGAGGTAGGGCTGGGATTACCTAGGAAAATCAATGACAAAAACTAGGACAAGACGTGCACGTGTGTTGATGTTTTTAGGATTTCCGTGAATTATTGTGTACCTGTGTGCATGACATGTTTCATGTAAGTTGAGATTTTTATGTGTGCTTGGTGATTAGCACATTTGATGTGTTAGAAAATATTTTAGAAAATATTTTGAGTGGTACAGTGTACAAAACTGGAGGAAGAACATAAAAGAAATAGATTTTTATAAATTTATTTGGTTTATGGTGTAATGAATTCAAAATTTAATAAATTCTTGAGGCTGAAACACTAGGTTATGTTGTATAAAGAGGGCTTTTAGATATTTTGGACCATTTTCCACTAAATAGAAAAGCCATTATTAATAATAATAATTTCTCGGAGTTTTACAAGGTAACCTGAAAAAGCAAATTAAGGAGAATAAATTTATTTGGTTTAGAGGTGAAGAATTTTAATTTTTATGTTTTATAGTGTAAAATCAAGAAAATTAAATAAATGGGTCTCATTTAAGCTTATTTGGGTTGAAAGGAAAATGAGAAGAAATTTTAGAGCAAAGAAAATAAATTTTATAAATTTACTTAGTTATGAGGAGGAGAAAATATTTTCTGGCATTTTTCAAGTAGTAAAAATTGAAAAAATGAAAAAAAAATGATGATTTTTAGTGATTTTTTTAGTCGGAATAACTCAAAAACAATAATGAAAAAAATTGTGAAGAAACTGATTGCCACGCCCAGAATATATTGTGAAAAATTTTGTGTCGTGGATACCGCTATTGTATCATGACCCGTGCTGAAGGTTGGCCGGTTTAAAGAGGGATTTTGTATTGCAAATAGTATCAGACATTGCAAAGAGGCTCTGTTATCGGGTTGTATCACAATACACCGCAGTTATATTGTGATAAGGGCCAGTTGAAATGGGTCACGAGACAGACTTATCAGATCGTGACATGAGGAGCCCAAGGATCAGCGTAGGTGTATCGCAACAGAGGTCACATCATGGATTTTCAGATCGCAATAAACTTTAGTGTATCGTGGATCTCAGGGAGGGCCATGTACTCAGACATGAGGCAGCCCAGACACGCCAGAGGCACGCTGGCACGGCCACGATACACAACCAAGGCTTATGCTACGTACGATACCACCGTGATGTCTCTCGTGAGCACAAAATGCCAGTGGGCACAAGGCTGATACGCTGCACCTGCCGCCGCAAGACGATGCCCAGGCCGCTGGTGAGCCGTCGCGACATGTACCTGAGTCACGACACAAACAATTTCGCCAATGACACCCGCCAGGCCCCCACGATCGACTCCAGTTCGCGGCGCACCGGCGGCTCGCACAATACGCTTTGGTGCTCGTGCACTGGCTTGTCTTTTCGACCGGTTGACTCTAGAAGAGCTTCAGTCACCGTTGACTCCTGGCTCATGAACACCGCTCTCATCACAAAAATTTTACTAAATTTTTTAAATTAAATTAATTAAAAAATAAGCAAAATCAAACAAAATTTGACAAATAAAAAATAAATTTTCAAAAATAAAAATTTTCGAAAAATAAAATTTGTTGAAACAAGTTTATTTGTAATGCAAAATTGATTATGTGATACACTTAGGCTGCGGTGTATGATTGTCTCTGGCCGTGGTTTATGCCTTAGAGATACCGTATTGTATTTAACTACCATTTGAAATCGTGATCATACGGGTAAATAAGGTAGGAAACCATATGCATGGTGTAATGTGTATAGGAAAAAGGGTGAATGCTAAGGTTAGAAACTATGACCTTAGTGGATTTGAACATCAAACGAACAAGAAAAGCTTAGATTTTATCAATAAATGAATTGAGTGGTCGGAATTTAGCGCCACTTAGGAAATGAACGGGTCGGTTCATGGTTGTCAAGTCTATTAGTAATTGGCATCTGCATTACTAGTTGGGATCGAAATGAAAAATTAAATGCACTCGCTGCTACTGGAACCCGTATAGATGGCTAGTGCAGACGAGGACGCAGTAGGCGTCCACTTGCAATCGGGCCGCACCACCTGCTTGATCAAAAGACTTTCACGAGGCCGTAGGGTATTACAAATGAATGCTATAGCACAGCCGGTATAGCGTGCATGTGAAGATCCTAGTAACCTTCGTGAGGTTTAGGATGCATCATCCTCCGACATTCAGGGGAGGAGACCCGATGTGACCTGACCATTGGTTTATGTAGATCGAAGGTGCTGAGGCCGAGATTACCTCCGATTACCGACCAGATTAGAATTAGCTGGCGTTTTGAATTTAGAGAATGAGGCCCAAATACGGTGGAAATGAGCAAGGACCTCGAGGACCATGTAGGAGCTCTTGTATGTGAGTTCTCCCCTCAGATTGGGGCGCAGAATGGGGATGATATGTCGAGGTTGTGAGTTGGATATTTAAGGACCCAACTCACAATGGACTCTGAGATCATGACATGTCGTAGCTCATGTCATCCTGGATGGATAGGGCCGGACAACCATACAGTGGTCAGCATCGATCAGAGAGCTAGGAGGGTTATCGCCTTACATGGCGTGATCTGCACTCGTGTGGTATTTCAGTGGGGACATGATATTTTTCCCCGTACAAGATAATGCAGTCCGTGTCGTGGACAAGCAATGCAGAAGCAATGCAGAGCCTCACTCCTGTAGAGGACGAGGAGATTGCACTCTAGATCTACCCTCAGAAAGGCGAGTATGTGGATGTTTTTCCGCATAAGTTACCCGGACTACTCCACGCAGGGTAGTAGACTTCTAGATCGAAGTTACACTCTCGGTATTTCCCTCACCCATCCTACGACTCAAGACAGATGGCAACTTGCTGAGTCATAGAACTCGCAGTCCACCTATAGGAGCTATCGGGACAAGTTCATTAGACCGAGAAAGACTTCACTATATGGGGCGCCCGTCTGAATTAAGTAAGAAGAAGGACAAGACCCTTCAACTGTGCATTGATTACCGACAAATAATAGGATTACGATCAAGAATTCCAGAATCATTACCGTAGATCGAAGGATTTGCTTTTGATCTCGTTGAGAGGAGCGCGAGTCTACTCTAAGATGTAATCTTCGCACCGGCTACCATCAGGCCAGGGTTAGGAGATATATCCCTAAGACGACGCTAGACGCTTTACGGGCACTTGAAGTTTACAAAGTGATGCCCTTTTTGATCGACGAACGCGCTTAGCAAAGATTCACGGATTCATTTTTATTGTGGTGTTCCCAACCCCATTCGCATCAATTTGTCGTAGCTCTCTATGGATGACATTTTGATCTACTCCCAACAGTGGAGCACACTGAGTATCACTGAGGATCAGGTTACATTTACCGAGAGACCACATCACCGTACGCCTAAGTTCAAGAAGCGAGTTTTAGCTTATCGAGGGAGATTTTCTGGGACACGTGGTGTCGCACCGTGAATGTCACTGACCAGAGAAGGTCGAGGCGTTGATGATTTGGGAGAGACCGAATGTCAATTCCTTCGAGATATCGTAGTTTCTCGATTACCGTGGTATTGGCAGAGATTCGATAATGGGTCAAGTTGTCCATTCTGGGCAGGATCAGGATTTCGCTTTACGTGACACGTGGACTCCCATGGCTGGGCGGCCCCGACCATGAGAGAGAGATCGAGGATACTGGGAACACTCCTGGATACCTGCAGTTGGTAGCAAGAGGGAGGACTCGGCCTTTCTTCTAGTTCAGAAAGAGGCGTAAGACTTCTTCACACTAGTTTCGGTGGACTAGAGCTGGATTGGAGCACGAGTGACGAATCTACTTCCCAGAGACGTGGATCTCAAGACTTTCGGGACAATGTACCTACAACCAGAGGGACGTAAGAGCATACGCCATTCCTCCACAACGCGAAGGTTCCTGGGTTAGAGGAACCAGCTAGCTTCGGTGCTATACAAGCACCCTAGCAACACGTATAAAGCGCAGGCCAGAGTGTGGGTCAAGCCGTGGACGATCAGTCAAGAATGCGGCGCGGTGGACCCAGCGGTAAATCTTATTTGTCATTGATCACGACTGACATTGGATGAGCCGACAACCATCAAGACGCACTGAGACCTAGGCCGAGTTGTCATACCCGGTTACCTACATTGGATTGGGCTTAGAGGTTAAGGCCTTAGAGAAGCCAGATATGATGTTCTTCCCTAGGATGTGACGAGTCGATCGATAGGTCGAGATTGGCGAGTAAGTGGATCTCTAAGATTCGCTTCATGGTGGACCTGACAGTGCCACAAGATGACATTATTATGCTCGTGTGCACCCGTAACATCGCGTTGAGTCCTGTGGGTACTGGTATGGTCATTCACCACTCTTGGTGAGTGTGGGTTGAGTTTGTCTTTAGGACTACGTCCAATGAAGACTCATAGTTCAATTCAGTAAATGAAGAATAATTAAAGTGTGTTGGGCAAAGCGAAAAAGGGGGTCGTTAATCCCCTAAGGTGAGAACTCGAGTTGGGTGTAAGAGACCTGTGGATATCCCGACCCCGTGTGAATGTAAGAGTCTCAAGTGTGCTTCGAAGAGTTATGTAATCGAGATGAAAAACACACACCGTCAGTTATCACGCAGACTAGAAAGTTATGATAAGAGTCAAAGGAGGACTCAGAATTGATACCCATTGGAAATTGCATTAGGTGTAGTTGGAGTCATCAAGGACTCTAAGATATGGATGTCATTCATGACATGGACTAAGTCGACAGTCCATTGGATTGTCACTGACTGTGACCTTGGGAAGGTCAGCGTTTACACACCAAGTAAGGGTTACGTAGGTTATAATGCTGTGCGGATTATATACATGTGTTGGGAGGGACACGCCTCGTGGAGAATGTGTCCCTGGGTCATAAGGGTAGAGGAGCAATTGCCCTGCGGGAATTCGCCTTGCCAACAAATGCTTATAAAGAGTATACATGCTGCACCGTATGAGGCATTGTATAGAGGCTGCTGAGATCACCGCTTTGTCGACCGAAAGTGGGAGAGCTTCATCACTGGGTCCTCGATATGATTAGAGATACCTCCGAGAAGGTGAGCTTGATACGATAGCCTCTCTCACGACTCGAGCCACAGGCGAGTTATGCTGATGTATCGACGCCGACCTTTAGGAGTTCGAGGTCGGGATCACGCCAAGGTGATGCCTAAGAGGAGTAGTCGCCCTGCTACTGAAGCTATCACGAGGTTTACTGATCGCTTCGAGATACTCAGAGGATAGGCACCGTAGCTGCATCGGCTAGCATTATCGCTCAAGACAGACAGGTCCACGAGGTTTTCACTTCTCCATGCTCCGTAATATACCCGTGATCTTAGCCCGTGGTGGATCGGGGACGTATCGAGGTTGACACTTCGATGGACCTCGAGGAGGAACCAGCAGCATTGTTGATAAATGTGATCGTGCTCTTGTGACGCAAGACCGTGAGGTTAGTGAGGGTGCTATGGTGGAACTATGGAGTGGAGGAGTCAACGTGGGAACGCGAGGACACGATGCGGGCCACCTATCCCTTCTTGTTTAGGGATGAAGGTACGTAGTTTAGTCGTTTAAGATTTAAATGACTATTTACATGCATGGTAGAGTGCACGTTGCATATGCATGTGAGTGATTATGATTGTCTAGAATTTCGAGGAAATTCCTTTAAGGAGGGAGAATGTAAGACCCGAGAAATTCCACTTCGAATAAGGGCAAAATCTAATTTCGATTACAAAATTGTGATTTCCTAAGTACTCCGAATTAATTTTCTAGATCTCTGATGACTTAAACGGATTTTACCGTTGAATTGTCTCATAAATCTAGAGGGAGAAAATGTGAAATTTCACGAATTTCGAGATAGTTTGAGCTGGCACGCTTTACGAGGCATCGCGTTTCTGCCGTGAAACGACTTTTCGATGAGACAAAGTCACATATAACACGCATCATGTGCCAGCAAGTGGTATGAGTAGAGAATGATGAAAATTAATTGGTCGAGATAGTGCCAATGTCAAAACTAGAAATGAAAGGAATAATGGTCATTATGGATTTGATTTTAAGTCATCAAAGGACAAAAAGTTGCATGTTGATTGTCTTCTCAATTCCAAAACGCAAAACGTGAAATGGAAAAAAGGGAGAAAAGATGCAAGTGAGCTCCGTACCTAGCTCTAGTGAGAGAGTCGTTCTTCTCTCTAGAAATACGTGCGATCCAACCGTCGGCGGTCTTCAGGACAAGAAGGAGAACTGCTCTACGCGGAGAGGGCTTCACGTGGGTACCGGATTTAGGGAGTTTCCTCAAACTCCGAGAGGTAGGGGTTTTTCCCTACTTGGGTTTTATTCTTCAGTTAAGTACCATTTAAATGTTTCGGTTGATTAAGGCCTTGAACGGCTTTTTGATCGGTTCCAAGCCTTGGAATCGAAATGCTTGGATTTGAGACCCAATGCGAATGCTCGCACGTTGTTATGGACCTGCGAGGTTGGAATGTGATGAATTATTCTATAAATCATGTATTGGTTTATATGAGGCTCTGAAAAATGACCGGTGAAAACCCGTTCACCAAGTGAACCGATAAATCAGGCTTTAAAGGAATAGTAACTCAGGTTTTACTCGTTCTAGAAATGCTGATCACAAAAAAATATATTTTTGTGAAAATATGTGTTTGGTTGAGTGATTTAAATTAAATTGCTCGTATTTGATCATTAGCCCAAGTGAACTACTTTTGATGAATGAATGAGAATTTACATGACATGATTGTGTGAATTGAATGTTTTGTAAATATATGCATGTTTATATATTTACTCGTGAATTGGGATCAGAAGGAATTGGCACATGCATTCCATATGCACTGAACACCCTAGGACTATAGGAGTGAGTGCATGAGAGATGAGTCTAGAGAAATGGTTCGAGGGTTGTCTAAAAATGCTAATTTTGATCGGCAGTCCAAATTAAAAATATCAATCGTCGAGCTGGCTCCAATTGGGATATTCATCTGAGGGTAGTCCACAAACAAGTAATATCAATCATCTGAGTTGCCCAAATTGTCATACACACATCGGAGGGTTGTCCACAAACAAATAAATATAATAATTCTCATACGATGTAACACCCCGTCTCGAGAGTCTACAGTACATGATACTGTAGGGGTGTATAAGAGTACCAAGTGTCACATTGTAGTATTTTGGAGACTAAATTAGGAAATGATAAATTATGGAACCCGGAATTTTGGTATGAGCATAAGGGTACAATTGTCATTAAGCAAATGAATATGAAAAATCAAAATTTAGTTAGAGATAAGCCATAGTAGGAATTTCAAAAGTTATGGTATTGTGTTTAAAGATGAGGGCAATTTGGAAATTAGGGAAAATGTTAAAATATAATAATAGGAAAATAAAAGCAAAAATTTCATTTGGTCTCAAGTTTGCCCTAGCAAACCCGTAGGAGAGGAGAAGAGAGAGCCAAGAGGAGGAAGAGAAGGAAAAGATAAGAAGAAGGGAGGAAGTGAAGCTAAAATCAGGGTGGCATGCCTTTGTCTTAGAACTGGCGGTATTGGATTCTAGGACTGCAAGGAGAATGGGATGCCTCGTCTAGGTTTGTGCAAAGAGCACATTACTGAACACATTGGGGTTATGTGGGTAAAACCCCACTGGGATGTAAAGGAAACATGAATCATCAAAATTATGTGGTTTAAAAAAGAATTGGTGGACCTAGGTTGAGTTCTTGAATTCCACTCCAGATTTGAGGTTTGAGGTTCCAGCACTCAATTCAAATGTTTAAGGGAGTTGTTTTGGGGATGAATTCCAAGTTGGTTTTTGAGGCATTATGAATTATAGAAGTTATGCGGAGGAATGGGCATCAAAAGCGGGAAAAATAACAGTAACCGCAAATATGGAAGGTGTGCACCGCACATGAACAAGAGTGTACCGGTACACCCCACCGAAGCAAAAAGTGTACCGACACACACAGGCTGTAAATTCCACACCCTGCTTCGTCCCACTCGACAAGTTTTCGTATTTTGGCCATAACTTCCTCATTTCTTATCCGATTTGAGGATTCAAGTGGCTACGTAAATAGACTTCAAGGAGAACCAAAACTTAAGAGAAGGAATCGCCACTCTGATCCTAAGTGGTCAAAAAATTCACCTCAAAGTGGGGCCATGTGCAAGAAAAAATTCTGCATCAGTTTTGGACATAGTAGTCCGCTGTTTCGATTTAATCCCAGAGTTTCCCGGGTGCCTGAATTGGGTGATTCCAGTTGGAATAGAACCTTAGCACCTTAGCTTTAAAAAGAGAAGATATACTCAAGTCTAGGGAAGCACGTTAAGGTAGGTGATTAATTTTTTCGTCGTATTCTATTGAGTTGTAGGTTAAAAAGTAAAGGCTGATAAGTGTGAATCGTGTTTCCCAAGTTTAGCAAAGAGGTGAGTGTTCTAAACTCATTTTCCAAATACTAGTGTATTATTATTATAGTTATAAACTGTTTTACACTGTATTTCATGGTTTTGAATGCAAACCATTTTCAAGAAGCAAGCAATGAGTTAAAAAGCAAGTAATGGTTCGGATGCATCCAATCATACATGTAGTTGAAAAGCAAGCAAATGGTTTTGATTTAAACCATAATTGAAAAGCAAGCAAAAGGGGTTTGATTTAAGCCATAATTGAAAAGCAAGCCAATGGTTTTGAGTTAAACCATCTTTGAAAAGTAAGCAAAATGGTTTTTGAATAATTAAACCATTTTTCAAGCAAGCAAGCAAAGAAGCAAGTAAGCAAAATGGAGCCTTTGAATACTAAACCATTTTTCAAGTAAACAAGCAAGCAAGCAAAATGGTTTTAAATTGTAAACCATTTTTCAAAGAGCAAGGTTAGCAAAGAAAGTTTGCAAAAAACAGCCTTTAATTGCTACAGACTCGCGGACACGTACTGGTGGTTACGGAACTCTAACTAAGTATGGTGATGGCTACGACGAGGTCAATTCCACCATATTCAATTAAAAAGGTGACGCTGATAAAGGTCCTTCCACGGTGACGGCTGAGCACAGTTCCCGCGGTTCACTAGGTATAACAAGCAAAATAGGCCTCCATTGGTTGACGTGGTTATAAGTACGATAAACATGTGAAAAATCAACTATCGTTCCCCAAATAGCCAAAGCTCCTGAGAGTTTTAAAGCAAACGGCCGAGCCCAAGCTCCCGCTTAGATTTCAAACGACGGCTGAGCCAAGCTCCCGTGGGTTTTATTTTCAGCATGTGGTCAGCTCAAGTTCTTATTTTTATGAAAAAGTTTGAGAACTTTTAGCAAAGGCTCAGAAAGGTTTAAGAAACTTTTCAAACAAGATAAAGCAAGCAAGAAAGAGAAAATTTTGAGAAGTTTTATAAACTTCCAAGCAAGCAAGCAATAAGAGTTTTACAAGCTTTTAAAGAAAAGCGAAACAAAGCAAGCAAGTACAAAAGCAAGCAAGCAAGCAAAGGAAAGTTTTAGAAACTTTTAAAGCAAGCAAAGCAAAGTAAAGTTTCTGGAAAATATTTGTAAAAAAAGTTTTACAGGTTTGAGGTTTTCCGGAAAAGCAAAACCGTTTATAAAAGTATGGCACCACCGAGCCTGCTTTAGCTCACTATTTTGTATTTTAAAACTATTTTCCAGTAATGTGTACGCAAGACGCTGAGCACAATAGGAGTTGTCCCGACATTGTACAAGTGTCAGAGATTAAGAATATTTTGTACAAACACTTGAATATGTAGTTTGGAACATATGTATGTACATACTTAGTACGATGGGAATGTGTTGGTATGTTGGCTGCCATATTTGATATAGTGTAAATTTGGATGTATGTCAGGATTTTGAATTAGACTATGTGCTGTCATGTTGTCGAAGTTTTTTCCACGCTAAGATTTTACCAAATCCTAAGTTATTATAAATTAAAAGAAAAAAAATTTTATGAGGTTTAAGAAAGCAATACGGTCGTTTCATTAGTGGATTTCTAGTCGCTAGAGGTAAATCTGGCTTAGGATTTCGTGAGGCTGCACGCCCACCGCCGGTGTGGGTGTAGTCATACGAGGCTTAGCGAGTGAGAGAGCCTGAGGACTCGGGATTTGAGTTGGTCATGTAGACATTCAAGTAGGATCATGCATTTGCTTGAATGTATGTTTATTTTGGAACATTGCACTGCATTTAGGTGGAGAGTAGCCCACTTAGTAGCTTCATTCCACTATCGAGCATTAGCTACCTACCCCGTCGAGGGAGATATCATGTGCACATGGGGCGTACAGGGACCCAGCCAGTCCTAGAGACTGAGGTTGTGAAGAAAGCCGGGTTGTGGCTTTGATGATGTTTACATGTATTAGAATTAGAGTATTTTAATATATGTTGTATAAGAGTAAAACATTTGAGCTCTTAGAACTATTGGATATAGTTGGATTCATAGTTGGTATGTTTTTATGGGTATTGTAGTATGGGCCCAAGAGGCCGTTTTTATCCATATTTGTATCAATGTGATTATATTGGACTGGGGACAAAGCTCTCATGCAAAGGTACTTCAGAGCTCCCTGCATAAAGGAGACTCGCTCTCGATTTTCTGAAGTGACGTCGGGTAACCTGAAGATCCACTCTGTATTCCGAGGGTTAACTGGCAAATAAACCCGAATTTCCTGCCTTGGGCACATCACTACAAGACCTAAAACGCGATGCCTCGAAAAACATGCCAACTCCGATGTCTCGGAATTCGACGTGCTAGCTAGATTTCGCGAGACGATTCCAACAGTGAAATCCGTTTCATCATCCGAGATCCAGAAAATAAATTTCAGATTTTTAACCGAAATTAAAATTTTGTAACCGAAATTATGATTTTGCCCTTTTTCTAGAAATTGGAATTTCTCGGGTCTTACAACATTTGATATGAAACCGATTTGAAATGGATGTGAGAATTTTTTGAAGTATATTTTGTTAATGTTCCATCTTATTTTTGAATCAAAAGTTTTGATGAAAAACATCTCCTATTTGTTATATGATTGAAAACTTTTTGATCCATGAAAATGTATTAGGGTTTTGTTATCGAGCTTTAAGCTCACTCCCATTCGTTGACATATTTTCAGTACTTTTAGTTTCCGCAAGGAGTGACATGAAAAGCAAAGTGGTAAAGAGCGTAAAGTGCTGTTACACGTTCGTCTGGGATTCTATCATTAGATTTGATTAGAACTTTATTATTGATCATGTTTCAACTAATAAGTTCATGTTTATGTGAAATGTTGGGTTTTCAAAGTTAATTGAGAAAGTCAATTGGACGATAGCATTAATTTTTATATTAGTATAAAGTTGGATTTGGGAGATCCCAGATATTGTTATATTCTGAACTGTGACGCCCCCAAACCCGGGGTGTCCGTTGACTACCCGTCAACCCGCGGAAATCTACACGTCTCGTGTTACGAGACACACACATGAGTAAAATAGCCACATGGGGCCCATACATCCATACTCATAAAAACAAAATAATCAACTATATTCTCATAGTTTCCATGCCTGTTCTACAAAAAGATTTATACATATTTATAAATATTTACCCAGTCACTTCGCTTTCTCAAATGCTACTCTATCACAGACTGCCTCCCCGGATAGTCCCCGCATTCGAAGGTCCCACGACTAGGGTGAGCAAAGCCCAAGAGAGTCTTCTCTGCCAAGGGTTACTCCCACGTAAATGCATATGCAATGGCATATATAAATACCAATCACGTTCCATACAATTATTTACTATTATATGAAATGTCTATACCATGCATGAGATGCAACCCCTCATGCTCACGACCTGAGTCCCAATCGACTTCACACCTGAATGCCAAGCTTGAATAAAACCAAATTACACTATGACTAAACCATTGGAGACCCTCCAATTCCATTTATCAAAAACCCGATTTGTTTTCTTTGTGGGGCTTGGCATGGATTGGTTTACAACTGTAGGATCGCATCGCCTTCAACATTTTCGTAGTACGAACTTACATCGTCTGATCTGCGTCTAACCGTGAATGAACATTTGGGACTTTCACCTTGAGAGGGGGGATTCCACCCAACTTGCTCCTCGCCTAAAAACATGTAATTTATCATTTCATCATCTTACACACTCGTGAATTTCTACCTTGACTTCGGTCCCATTTTTCCTCGAGTTCACGACCCATTTACCAACACTAGTAATTAAACCATACCCTGCACCCACACCCGACTTGACGCGATGCGACCGTGCATATGTAATGCATGATGCCAATGCATTTTTCCTCATGTTACATCCATGAATGAGCACTACATGAAACATTTACACACCATGGACAATTATAATTTATACATATAATCCACCTCCATGCAAACCATATTAATACATCAAATAGCATGCATCACTATCACATTTCCACACATTGCATGTTATTTAAGCAAGCACTAACACACAACTGGGTCACCAACTTGGGACCATTCAACAAGGTGCCTCACGGCCCCTTCGCAAACATGAACCATTTTGGTTCCAATCCTTGCCATCACATCAAACAACCATGATACCTAGAAACTTTCGGTTTCTAGTTCAAACCCTAACTCCCACAAATATGGGATCAGGTGAAACCTGTCATGAAATCCATACCCTTTAATTCCAAAGTTTGGAACTAATTTACGTGGCCTCCCATAAGCAACCCCTACCATTATAAAGCCTTAAAGGTGCAAACCAAAGTAGGAAAATATCCTACCTCTTGAGTTTGGAAGAAACTCCCAAAAACCGGAGTCCACGCGTTGTCCTCTCCGTGGAGAAAAACTTCCCTTCTTATCTCGAAGGAACTACCTACCGGACGCTTCTACAAATCTGTAGAGAGAAGCCGACGTCTCTTGTACTCTCCATGTTTGGCCACTGCATCTCCATTCTTTCCTCTCTACGAATTCTTTTCTTTCTTGTTCCTTTTCTCCTTTCTTTCTTTCCCTTTTTGCTTTTCTTTTGCTTTTTCTCATTTCTCATCTCATTTTCTCTTCTCTTTTGGTCATTTTCTCTCCCTTTTTGGAGCAACCACTCATTCGGTCAAAAGGAGGAAATTTCCTCCCCATTTCCTCAAGTCTCATGTGTGGCCATCAATTTTCCATCTTTATTCCTTATTTCTTTATTTCCTTTTTATGACATCAATAACCACATGGTTTACAAGAGCCATGGGATTCATTTCACACATGCTAATTGTGAGCCTTTCCTTTTTATGCCAAGTGTCACTCTTTTATGGTGCCATGTGGCATCCCCCAACCTTGCCATGTGTCATCCGACACCCCACGCCTCGAAAAACGTGAAATCCCGACCACCCCGGAATCCAACAAAATTCGATGTGGTAACTAAATTTTGCGAGACGATTTCAACGAAAAAGTCCGTTTCGTCATCCGAGATCTAGAAAAATTTCGGATTTTTACCGAAATTACTATTACTCCCTTTTGAGAAAAATCGATTTTTCTGGGTTTCACATGAACAAATTTTTATATGACATGCATAATTGAGATTTGAATATTTAGGAAGTAATTTTGTTGGCATGAAATTTTGATTTGGAGAATTAATGAATTTAGAAGATTGCGATTTACTCGAACAAGTGTTCGTAATTGGACAAAAATCCAAAGCATAAGAAAGGTTAGCTGTTACACTTCAAACCTTCAGGTGAAGGCTTAAGGGTGTGAATTGATAGTCATGCCCCTAGGGTGGGTTTTGGGGCGTGACAGAGTGGTATCAGAGCTTATAGGTTTATGATCTTAATGAGAACTTGTTTAAGTTTGTCTAATGGAGGCTGAGTGACGGTTAGTTGATAGTTCATATCCGTTTGTGTATTCTAGCATTCTTTACAAATGTATATTAGATAATTGATTTCTCAAGTGATTAGTTAAAGTTCACTACACTCTTTTGCCTTTTTGTTTAGTTTGTGGTTTAGTAAATATACTTTTTATCAATATGAATTATGATTTGAATTTGTCACTTTTCTTTGGGATATACATATGGGACATATGGTGGTTTGAAGTTATTTTACGACGATTGGTGTTAAGAATATCAATTTACTAATACTCCTTAAACATTAAGGTTTTTGTTTGATTTTTGAGGATGAATTAAGGGAGTTTACTACCTTTTAATTGTTGATTATTTTTGGGTGCAATATTGTCTTTTCCATATTCTAGTTATCTTGAGTTTAGTTGAAGGAAACATGTGGATAAATTGTTACTCATAAGCTAAGCCTTGCAAGGTAGTTATATTTGGTTGAAATGCTGTTAAGTAGTTTTAAGCCAATGTGATGAGTGATTTGAAACAATTTGAAATTTAAAAGGATCTGATATTGTTATTAAAGTTTGAAGTTTCTTGGGATTTATTGATTACTACAAATAAATTACATAAGAGATCTCTATGATTATCTTATATTTTTCAAAGTCGACATAGAAAGTAGTTAAGTTTGATCGGGTCTTATAACTATGATGATAGCTCTCTACGTATTGAAGAACAAATTAGTAGCAACTCTTATTTTGATTATTTCATCGGGTTCAAAAGATTAGTTTTGCATAATGATGCCTTTCATTAGATTTATGTTGTGCTCTTATGCAACATAGAAAAAATTTGATATATACTTATAGACATTTGAAATTTTAAGATAGAGAAAATTACCTTGTTATGATTCAAGTTAGTAAAATGATTTTTGCACTTAAGATATGAAGACATGTTTCTTATTTTATGATCTACTCATAGATTATGAGAGTTTGAAGTCTTTGGTTCTTAAAATGATTTCTAAGCAAGAAATAGAAGATATTGGATACAATTACTTAGACAGCATGACATTATTCAAGACTAATAAAAATGAGAATCTGTGTGATTTATGCCTTAAATAGAAAAAATTGATTCCTTTGGAAATCATTTGCTATCGTCACAAACGACAGTTAGTTATGACGGAGATGTTTACAAGTTCATGTTATACCTTGATTTTAGAGTTCTTATGTCGAAACATTATAGTGCAACCAAATTTGTCTGGATAATTAAGATCTTATAAGGAATTATTGAAACTAGTTGAACTTTAGAACAATTATCAAGATAATAAGATCTTGAAATTTGGGATTAGACTTAATGTCTTAAATAATGGAGACATAAAGACAACTTCCTTTGAAGGAGGTTTATTACATTGCTTACGATCTACCCTGTGCTGGATGCAAAAGTATAAATATCTAATAATGTAATTTTGATGGTCATATATGAAGTAAGGTATTACATTATTTGTGACTTCGGGTTTAGTGTGATCGTATATGGAGGTTTACATCAAAGACCTAATAGTACTTTTACAAATCATTACTTTATATTTCTAAATGAGTGTGGAAACTTATTACCATGGATTTTGTGATACAATAAGAACCTTAGTCATGACAATGTTTCACAGATGGTTTGTTTATGGATAAAGTCTAATCATTTTTCTATCGACTAGCTTCTCGATATTAAGGAGATTTTGATAATGTATGAAATATTTGATTCTATGGTATGTATAAAGAATTATTAATTTGTTTATAGATTTTGACTTCACTAAAAAAACTGAAGTACTAAGTTAATTTTCATAGTAGCTTTCATACTTAGACTAATGACTAATTAAGGAAAGTAATCGCAAGTTGAAAATCTGTTGAGAAAAGGAAAACTCAGTCCTCGATTTGTGGGCTTGTTTGAAATATTAGAGAGAGTAGGTACCTTGGCGTATAAAGTAGCCTTGTCCCGAGGCCTATCTAAGATTCATAATGTGTTTCTATGTTCTCGCACTCGAGAAATATGTTTTCGATGCTTCTCAAGTGTCATGGAGTCGAGCCTATTTAGATTTCCGAGGACTAATTCCATGAAGAGGTGCCCGTTCAAAGTGTGGATGTGATGAATAAGGTTCTACGACGTGTTGTTGTCAAGTTGGTAAAAGTCCAATGGAGCAATCATAGTATCCAAGAGGCCACTGGGAGTTAGTTAAGAGATGAGAGAAAACATCCTCAATTATTTCAAGACTTCGCAAGTCAAGTTTAGAGGACTTAAACTTTTATAAAGGAGGAGAAATGTACCACCCAGAATTTGTATAGGTATAAGTTAATGGAAAATAATAATGACAGAATTTGTATAGGTATAAATTAGGAAAATAATAATGACATTTAATTTTTATGTGCATATATTATGAAAATAATAATGATAATTCAACTAGACGTTATGAAAATAATAATGACAATTCAATTAGACGTTATGAAAATAATAATGGTAATTCAATTAGTAATTAATTAATTAATTAAATGAAAGAGGGGTAAAAAGGTAATTTTCCAATAGATACCTCTGTATAAATTGGAGTAAGATAAGAAAAACTTTCTATTCATCTTGAATCTCCTCTGACTGCAGAATTCCAGAGGACGACGACTTTCTAGATCTGTGTGGTTTGAAGAACAAATTTCTTATGTAAGATCTTCCTTATTTTATTTTTCTAGATTTCTTTGATGTGATTCTTTAATTTTCTTTCATTTAGATGAACCCCTAAGAAGTCATATTTAGATTTCACTTCTCGCTCTTAGGAAATAAAATAAAATAAAGGACGGCACATATCAATTACTGAAAGATGAGAATGAAAAAGTATTTAAGGATAATTTTCTTTGAAAGAAAATAATGATAAACAAATAGGATAAATTTGAAAAGGCTAAATTTTTTATAAATATATGCATTTGATAAGTATTTAAATGTATATATGTGTTTTGGCAAGTAAAAAATTTATTAAGGATTGAGAATTATTTGATAAGGAATAATACATTAGAATAATTATTTAGCAATTATAGAAATAAGATCCACATACTTGTTGTCGATATGATAATTGTTAGGTAAAAAGGCTATACGTGTATTGCACAATATAATTTTGTAAAATAGTATTAATATTATTTCTTTCTAGTAAAGATTTAGTTCGGATTAAGAGCATAAAAATAAATAAATTATTAAAATAAGATCCGAAAGGAATATGAGTTTTATAAAATTTGTAAAACTACCTAATTCAAATAGTTATCATTTGAACAGTTGTCGATATGTTTGAGGTGAACAAAAATAATATAATTGTTAAGAATATCAAATTAGAAAAGTTTTAAAGATAAATAAGTAATGATGATAGTTTCTTCCTTATTATTTTAGGAGAAATATTTCATTGAGGTGAAATTATTGAATTAAGCTCTTTCAAAGCTTTTTGGTACTCTTTGAGGTAAGGGATTCCTAATCTGACTTTTCGAAAAATTATTATTTTATATATATGCGTGTAAGGGATATTAATTAAGATTTTTAAAGAAAATTGTTTTTTTACTTCATTTGAGGATGAAAATTGTTTTAAGCCCGAATTATATATAATCTTGGTTTGTGAAAGTTTTACTTTTTTTTTTTTTATTTATTTGATTATCCATGGTGAAATAGTAGTTTTGTATGATTATACTTTTAAGATTTGTTTTGTTTATGAAATAAAATGTGGAGATATGATGTTTTGTAATTTGAACTTTTAAATGAAATATTTGACTATGGTTAGTTCGGTTCTGTCAACGGGAATAATAGTTGACACTATTTGGCCCATGTCAACGGGATATAATAGTTGACCTTTACATTTTCTTGGTGGGGAATATAATTGATTTGAACTTAACCTCTAGGGGTTTGGTTAGAGGTTACTAGTACTAGTAGTGTTTAGTTAAATCCACCTTAAAAGAAAACGATTTCTTGGTAGCCACCCATTTGAAAGTCCCGCATAGCGGGCACCATTTGATGTTGATGACCAGAGAAAAATAAATTTGAAATGTATTTGATTTTGGATTTGATATGAAAGTGTCTGAATCGAAATTTGATATGAAATTGTTTGGATCACATTTGATATGAAACCAATTTGAATTGCATGTGAGAATGTTTTGGAAGTATATTTTGTTAATGTTCACGTCTTATTTTTGAATCAAGTTTGATGAAAAACATCTCCTATTTGTTATATGATTGAAAACTTTTTGATCCATGAAAATGTATTAGTGTTTTTTATTGAACTTTAAGCTCACTCCCATTCGTTGACATATATTCAGGTACTTTTAGTTTCCGCGATGAGTGATGGCTAGGTTGAGGATTCGTCATCATTAGGATTTGATTAGAACTTTATGTTGGATCATGTTGAACTAATAAGTTCATGTTTATGTGAAATGTTGGGTTTTCAAAGTTAATTGAGAAAGTCACTTGGATGATAGCATTAATTTTTATATTAGTCTGAAGTTAGTTTGGGAGATCGGATATTGTTATATTACGAGCAGCTTTATATGACATGCATAATTGAGATTTGAATATTTAGAAGTAATTTTTTGTCGGCATAAATTTTGAATTTGTAGAATTTATGAATTTAAGGTTGCACATTTATACGAAAAAGTGTTTGGTAATTGGACAAAATCAATTGCAAGAAAGGTTAATTGTTCACACTTCAATCCTTCAGGCCGAAGGCTTGAGGATGTGAATTGACTATCATGCCCTTAGGGTGGGTTTCAGGGCGTGACACGGTCGATTCTAGTTGCAGAACCACATTTTGAACGAGTTATGCTTGTCTCGGGGTGCATTATGGCTGAAGCGGGAAATTTCTTGTTGAATTTGTGTGATATTTATAAAGATGGAATTTACGGACTCGTCACAGATTTTTCGAGCGAAGTATGGCGGTTCATTATCACCCCAGATCGATTAAAGCCAGGTGTGGATCCGAACGAGAAATCCCGGCCTTGATACTATCTATACTATATATTATACTCCTCTTTTGTCTTGGGACTCTCATTGACTGTTCTTTCTCGGGGCGTACTGTACTATTAATTGCACAAACAATTTCAGTAATAGTAAAATGTTCGTACATATACAAAAAGAACTACCAGGAGTGGTGTCCATCCTAGGTATACACATATCTGAGTCCCATTTACCTATACATTTAAAATTTTCTGACCCTGAAACATCAGGTGCGGAAGGCAATTTGGTGACACCTATCTCTGAGTCGGCACGCTTCTTTACGATGTGGAATGTCTACATCTTCATCACCTTGTCTTGGCTTATGTACCTACTGCAGTTGAACACGTGCTAAACTGCGGCTTAATTGGGAACATAAGCATGGACAACCACCAATGGCGTCACAAGCTTATACATATGCATATCATCTTATGTCTATCTGATTTATAACTTTAGTACTTATCTATCACATATACTTTGCCTATTGCATGTCAATCTCTTTAAATTTTTATATTCTATGTCTTAGGCATATCTTTTATCTATACTTTTATTGTATTCCTGTTCTATGCTTTACATATCCTATACTTATCATGTTCATTTCCTTTCATGTTTGTATATTGTGCTTGTATCATATACATTCTTATCTCGTATACTTTCATATAACTCTTATCTTGTCTGATAACATCGTTCTTATACTTTCACGTTCGATTACTGGTATGTTTTCATATGATACTTTTCATGTACTATATTTTCCTATGTTTTCCATATATACTTTTCATATACCTTTTCTCTTTATCTACTTTCTATCCTTTTCGTGTACTATACTTTGTACTTTACAATATACGTATTCATGTATTGTTCATATACTATTTTTTATATCTATATTCATGTACTATTCATTTTCATATATTGTTTTTCTGTCCTCTTTTCATATGGTAATCATATCTTTGTGCTTTTCATCTTATACTATCATATACTATCCTTTCATGTGATATTCATATACTATGCTTTTCATATACTATACTTTTCATATGATTTTCATATACTTTATCTGTCATATTTATTTCGTGTCATTACACTTTATTTCTTGTACTTGTATACTTGTCATATACTTTTCTCTTTCATATACTGTACTGTTCATATACTTTTCATGTACTGTCATCTTGTACAGTATTACCTCTTTGTTCTTATAGCGTCTATACTTTCACCGCGCATAAGCGATCGCATGCCTTCACATATCATGTCATTTCCTTTTTGGTTTCATGCACTTAAATCTGTAGAGCGGATGCGGGAGCTATGTGTACGAAGGTACTATCACTATACAAGGCGTGATCTGTACGGTAATGCCAGTATCGTCATGCGAGGCATTGACCTATATATGCTATCGGTGCCGAAGGTACCTTATCAGCATGCCGGCGGTGATCTGCACGTATTGTGGTGACCCTTGCGGGGCTGCACGATCCAAGCGGGATCTATGTCATCGACGAGCGAGGCCTCGATATCTGTCTGAATATCACTGCGGCAAGCGTATCTTCCCTATAGGCATGCCTATCTATCCCTCTACCAGTTTCTAAGCAGACAATCAGCTTTATTACGTTTTCTGTACATATCTCATAAGCATGAATAACTTTTGTTATCATAATTGCTTATGCATATATACTATCATCACTTTACTCTGTATTCGTTCTCATATCTGTAGTTTCATATTACGGTTCTCATATATCTCTATAATACATATATTCATATCTTTTGCTATCATTTAGTTTTGTCTTCGTATCATATATGTAATCCTATCATATATCATGAATGCATGTCCCATGCACTCTTGTATTCATATATTTATATCTTTCTATATTCATATCCTTCTTTATATCATTTATGCATTTCTATCATATCCTTTATCGTTCTATCATGATTTAGCTATGCTTGTACTTTCTATATTCCTATCATGTATGTTTTTATTCATTCATATATTCATATCGTATACGCTTATATTCATATACTTTCCTATACATGCTTCCACTATCAGATGCCTTTGTATTGTATTTCATGTACTTTTCCATTTTACTTACTCTGTCATGTCTTGACTATGTCTATCATTCTTGTACCAGTACTTATTCCCATGCTTTGTCATCTTTTGCTTATCTATATCGTTCTTATCATTTATACATTTCTATCATGTGTTCCTAGCATGTTCCATCTTATTCCTTTCGGTATGTCTATCATATAGTCATATCATATAATCCTATATTCATATCATATTCATGTATTCTTATCATTTGTGTACTTTAGACTATCATATCTTATGACATATCCTATATTCATATCATAGTCATATCATTGACTTATACCTATCATATTCATGTTTTATGAACATATCTATACATATTGCATTTTCTATATTTTCTTGTTTCATGGCTATTACATATAGCACTTCATATACTTATAGTATGATGTCCTATGAGATCACACCTCATTCATATATTCTCATTCCTTTATGAATCTAGTTTACTTAGGAATTGGAATCAATCCAATCGAGATCATCGAGCCCAAAGTTATGACATTTTCATACTTGACTAGTCATTTCTGGAATTTTTTCTAATGACGGTTTGTACTCATTTTCCGGGGTCTTAACTTCATATTTTGACACTATGTCCTTATACTCATTTAAATCTAAGATGCTAAGGGTTCTATTCAACTGGAATACCCAATTAGAACTTAGGAACTCAAGGATTCACGTCAAGAAACAACTGAGGACTTCTCTATGTTCAACAGCGAAGCAATTTGGTTTGCACATGGTCCCACTTCGAGTGGATTTTTGGGCCACTTATAGTCATAATTTGACGATGTTTATTTCTATATGGATAGTTTTCCTTGAAGTCTTTTTTAATTGGCCACTTGAATCACTCAAATCGGATAAGAAATGAGTAAGTTATGGCCAAAATACAAAAGCTGAGTCAAAATTGGAAACGAATGCGGTGTCTTAGGTACACCTAAGTCATCTTAGGTACACTTTTCGGTTTTGGAAGGGTGTCACCGTCTTGACACACCCCACCTACCGGCGGGCGTGCCGGCCACTCCTCAGAAATCCCTAGCCGTTACCTCTAATGACTAGAAATCCCTGTGAAGCGAAGCCGTATTGCTTGCTTAAACCTCCTATAAAATTTTTCTTTTAATTTATAACTTAGGATTTGTAAAAAATCTTAGCAGCGGAAAAACTTCGGCAGCATGATGGCTGCACATAGTCTAATTCCAAATCCTGTATACATCCAATTTACATTATATCCAAATATCCAAACATGCCTTGACATACCCTTACATTCTGCAGCTAACTATGTACATACATATGTTCCATTATACATATTCAAAGTATGTTCTTACAAAATATAATTAATACACAGCACTTATACTGATGTCAGGACAAATCCTATTGTGCTCCAGCGTCTTGCGTACCTGTACCTGGAAAATAGTTTTTAAAATACAAAATAATGAGCTAAACGAGCTCAGTGAGTGTATGCTTTTATAAACGGTTTTTCTTTTCCGGAAAACATTTCAAAAATGTAAAACTCTCTTTTACACATATTTTCCAGAAACTTTTCTTTTCTTTACTTGCTTTGAAAGTTTCTAAAACTTTTCTTTGCTTGCTTTCTTTTATACTTACTTGCTTTTAAAAGTTTATAAAACTTTTAATACTTTCTTGCTTGCTTGTTTGCTTTTCTTTAAAAGCGTATAAAACTCTTCTTGCTTGCTCGCTTAGAAGTTTATAAAACTTCTCATAATTTCTCTTGCTTGCTTTATCTTGCTTGAAAAGTTTCTCAAAACCTTTCACAAACCTTTGCTTTAAAAGTTTCTCAAAACTTTTTCATAACACGGGAGCCTGGGGCTCAACCGCGTACTTTGAAAATAAAATCCCACGGGAGCTTGGCTCAACCGATCGTTTTGAAATCTCAACGGGAGCCTGGGCTCAACCGTTTGCTAAAACTCTCGGAAGCCAACGGCGCCGGGAGACAAATCAGTTGATTTTCAAAACAGCATATCATGCTTATAAAACGCCAACCAATGGAGGCCTATTTTTGCTTATTGTACCCTAGTGAACACGGGAACCTATGCTCAACCGTGCCAGTGGAAGGACCTTTGTCCACGTCACCTTTTTCCGGTGAATATGGTGGAATTGACCTGGGTCGCCATCACCATACTTAGTTAAGATTTCGTAACCTTATATACTCCTGTACGTGCCACGGTCTCCTTTAAATGCATAATGTATGTCCTAAGTTTGCCGACCAGGCAAAACTACAATGCATGTATGAAATCCTAACACCACCGTGCACATACGGAATACCTCTGACCGGTTTGCTTGCTTAAAACTAGGGAAGGCCTTGTTTTCTCAAACTTTCTTTGCTTGCTTGCTCTTTGTAAAATGGTTTTACACTTTGAAACCATTTACTTGCTTGCTTGCTTGAAAAATGGTTTAATTATTCAAAACCATTTGCTTACTTGCTTTCTTACTTGAAAAATGGTTTAATTATTCAAAACCATTTACTTACTTGCTTGCTTGCTTAATTATGGTTTTACAATTTAAAACCAATGCTTGCTTTTCAAAAATGGTTTAACTCAAAACCATTTGCTTGCTTCTTGAAAATGGTTTGCATTCAAAACCATGAAATACCAGTGTAAAAATTTGTAATAATAATAATAATAATACACTAGTATTTGGAAAATGAGTTTAGAACACTCACCTCTTTCTTGCTTAGCGAGCCACGGTTCACACTTATCCACGCCTTTACTTTTAACCTACACTTTCCAAGCGAATACGTGACAAATTAATCTCATAACTTAACATTGCTTCCTAGACTTAGTCACTACTCTTCATACTCTTTCAAAGCTAAGGTGATAAGGGTTCTATTCAACTGGAATCACACCCAATTGAACACTTAGAAACTCAAGTTCACGTCGAAAACAACCGGTTCTCTATGTCCAAAGCTGATGCAGGAATTTTTCTTGCACATGGCCCCACTTTGAGTGACTTTTTGGGCCACTTAGGATCAGAATTTGGCATTCCTGCTTCTTAAGTTTTGTTCTCCCTGAAGTCTATTTTACGTAGCCACTTGAATCCTCCGTCGGATAAGAAATGGGAAGTTATGGCGAAATGGCGGTCGAAACGGGAAAACGAACAAGTTAATACCAGTACAAGCTCAAGTTGTACCGGTACAACTAACCAAAATGACGGAATCAAAATTTATTACCGGTACAAATTCAAATTGTACGGTACAAGTTCACCGAAAATCTTGATTTGTTATTTCTCCCACTTTTGATGCCAATTCACTCCATATAACTTCTATAATTCATAATACCTCAAAAACCAACTTGGAATTTATCTAAAAACCACTCCACAACATTTGAATTGGTGCTTTAGAACCTCAAAACACAAAACCTTAGGTGAAAAAATCCAAGAACACTACCTAAGGTCCACCAATTCTTCTACACATCATGTAATTTGATGATTCCAAGTTTCTTTTACATCAATTGGGGTTTTACTCTGTAACCCCAACCATTGAGCTTAATGTGCTCTTTGCACGAGCCTAGACCAAGGAGAATAATCTCCATACCAAAGCCCTAGAAATCCCATACACTTGATTCTAAGACAAAGGCATACATGATTTTTGAACCTCTCCTCTTCCTTTTTCTTCCTTCTCTCTTCCTCTTGCTCTTGGCTCTCTTCTCCTCTCCTGCATCGTGAACCCAACAGTATGAGACAAAATGAGTTATTTTGTTTGTCTCCCACATTTAGCCTCATATTTTGCCTTAATTGAAATTAGCCCTCATCTCTTAAATATTGAAATTGTAACTTATTGAAATTCCTACTATGGCCCATCTCTAATTTGTTTCTAATTTCCATATCCATTTGCTTAATGACCATTGTGCCCTTGGTTTAATACCACAAATTCCGGGTTCCATAAACTTCCATTTCCTACTTTAGTCTCCAAAATACTACAATATGACACTTAGTACTTTTATACACCCGTACAGTATCATGTACTGTACACTCTCTCGGGACGGGGTGTTACAAAATCCTCCACTCAGCCAAGGAACATTTCGTCCTCGAAATGAAACTAAAACTCGAACAAAAGGGAAGGAACATACCTCATCCAGGAGAATAAGTGAGGAATCTTGATGGTGCATCTGGGCCTCTCTGGCTCCCCAGTAGCTGCCTCCCTCTCGCAGTTCTTCCATAAGACTTTAACTAATGGAATCGCACATTCTCATTTGTTCCTTGCGATCTACAATGCGCACAGGTATCTCCTCATAGAATCCAAATTCTCCTTTCGCGCCTTGGTTGCTCTCTCAATAAATGTGAAGGATCCGAGATATATTTCCTCAACATCGATACATGGAATGTATCATGAATCCTTGATAACTCTGGGGGTAACTTCAATTTGTAAGCTACTGGCCCCGCTTTACTCAAGATCTCATAAGGTCCAATATACCTCGGACTAAGCTTGCCTCGTTTCCCAAATCTCAACACACCTTTCCAAGGTGAAATCTTCAAAAAGACTTGGTCACCTATCTCAAATTGCAAGTCTCTACGACGATTGTCTGCATAACTTTTCTGTATATCTCTTGCTATCTTTAAGTTATCGCGAACAACTTTCACTTTCTCACGAAGTGATACGTGCTAGTTCGGGGCCTACTAGTCTTCTCTCACCAACCTCATCCCAGCACATTGGAGTCCTACATTTCCTGCCATATAGTGCCTCAAATGGAGCTATCTCTATACTAGCTTGATAGCTATTGTTGTAGAAATGAGCTCCATTAGTGCAAGTGAATATCGACTTCCTTTGAGATTCCGTCACACGAGCTCTCAACATATCCTCTAGCGTCTGAATAGTCCTCTACGGCGGCCATTCGTCACGAGGATGAAATCTTTGTGCTAAAATGTAGCGAGTCCCCTACTTGTGCTTTGTAAACTAGGCCGACCTAGATGTGAACTGGGGTCTCGATCACGAAACTATCGGCGGAACCCATGAAGTGCTACTTATCTCATGCACATCCTGATTTGTGAATTTTCCCTAATGAATCCTCAGCATTAAGCGGTAGAAAATGGCGGACTTCGATCAATCGATCAACTATCACCCATATAGCATCATCTTTGTCTGCGAGTCCGTGGAGACTGTCACAAAATCCATGAGTGATTTCTCCCGTTTCCATCTTGGAATAGGGGTAGTTGTATCTTCCTGCTTGGACCTCGATGCTGCGCCTTCACCTGGCGACGGGTTAGGCGCACTGGAAGCGAGGCTTCGCTATCTCTTTCTTCATCCCATTCCACCGGTAATGTTCTTTCAAAGTTCTATACATCTTGGTACTACCTGGATGCATAGCATATGCAAATGAATGTGCTTCTTCCATAATTTCTCTCTTGATTCGCCATATAAACACACTTTACATTCTACGCCATTTCAACTATCATGTCATTATCCTACGATCTGAAACTCTTGCTTGCTTTCCCTTTTTTATCTCTTCTTTAGAAGCAATCATGCGTGGATCTGTGGTACTGCTAGAATGCGATCCACTAGGAGCGATCTAACATGAAATGTGGCTATGAGGCTCCGAAATCCCTCGACCTCGACATCGCCTAAAGCTCTCGGATCCACAGTAGTGGAAGATACTTTGATCTCATGGCAAGGACAAAGAACTCTGCGGTCGCCTACTCCAGGCATCACCTTTCGACATTAGCTTTTCTGGATTAATTTGCTCGATAATCTGATCGTGATCCTTATCAACTCGAGCCATCTTCTTTGCCTCAAGTTTAACTCTTTTTGGGTGAAAATATATTGAAGACTTTATGATCTGTAAAGATCCTACAAGGAACACCATATAAATAATGTCTCCATATTTTGGGGCAAACACAGCTCTTTGCTAGCTCTAAGTCGTGTGTCGAATTAATTCTCCTCATTAGCCTGGCACCCCAGGCATGCAGAGGCATATCTGATCACCTATCATTCTGCGTGGCTCTGACCAAGGCCTTTTTGGAAGCATCGCTATAAACCCTGAATCCATCTTTTTCCATTGGGCAAAGCTAAAGCTGGAGGCGAAGTCAATCTATCTTTCAACTCCTCAAAACTCCGTTGACAGGCATCTACCCAATCATACTTAACATCTTTTCTTGTGGCTTAGTCGATTAGGTACGCTATCTGGAGAACCCCTCAGTGAGCTTCTGTAGTACCACCGCTAAACCAAAGGCTCGACCTCGACACATTCTTTGGTGGTTTCAATTTACACTACTTCTATTTTAGGATCACTCACCCCCTCTGCTGAAATTACATGACCAAGGAACGCCACCTTGTCGAGCAGCGACCTTGCTCGACTTGGCATCTGTTGTCTCTCCCATGGAGTGCTGATACAATCTTGAGGTCTTACGAATGTTCCTCCCGAACCACTGAATACACTAAGATATCATCAATAAAAACTATGACCGAACCTATCCAAATATGGTTGGAATATAGTTCATCAAATCATAAATGACTCTGGCTGGGGCATTAGGTTCGAACCAAATGGCATCAGGAAACTCATAATGCCCGTAGCGTGTCCTGAATACTGTCTTAGGTACATCACTCTCCTGTACTCTCAACTGATGATACCCCGACCTCAAGTCTATCTTGGAGTATACTCGAGATCCTTAGAGTTGATCAAATAACTCATCGATTCTAGGGAGTGGATATTGTTGATTAGGATGGTAGCTACGTTATTTGCACGTAATCTATACCTAGCAACGAACTCCCATCTTTATTTTCACGAAGAGAGCTGGGGCTCCCCATGTGGGGATATGCTCGATCTAATAAATCCACTTCTTCAGCGATTATACAGCGGGCTTTAAGCTCCCGCGCCCAACTCTACGGGAGCCATCTATAAGGAGGAATGGAAATGGGCTCGATCCACGGAATCAAATCAATAGTGAACTCCACCTCTCTTTACGGAGAGTAAAACTGCAATCATGCGAGACACATCGATAACTCTCTAACAATTGGAATCTCATCTAATATAGTCCCCTCCTTCGGTCTCCACCACGCTAAGCTAGATAACCACGACATCCTTTACCGCGACATTTTACGTCTTTGTCATAGGCGGAGATCATACAAGAAGATAACTCTCATGATCCTACGAATTTTACCTCAATTTCTGGCTTTTATTAGCTTTACTTCCTTTTATAACAATCTAACGTGGCTCTATGGCGAACTGACCAATCCATCTGAGAACCACATGAAGTCCCTCGTATCTAAAGCTGAGTCAGCGGGAACTCTGTCCCAATCGAGCTTCTACTATCTCACGGCTACTGCATCTGAGTAATGGATCTCATTTGGAAGGGAAACTCTCATACGACCCTCTAATGGTTGGGTCTCTATCTGGAAACAATTTAAGATAAACTGGATGCAAATGAATCGTAGCTCTGGGTCTACTAAGGTATATGCATCATGCCGCAAGAATAGAAATAATCACCAGGTGACCACGTGCGGGCTGTCTGCATCTTCTTTGAGTCTGACATATACTCACGGCACGAGTGCGGGGCTCTGTCTGTATCCACAGGCCTTTGCCTCTACCTCTGCCGACCACCTCTACCAGCGGTGTGCTGGCCCTGTGCGGGAAGCCTCTCCCCGTCGACTTTTGTGTGCTCGTCTGCGAGTCTTGGGAATTATTGGGTGTACTGATGTCTCCGCACCAATGTTGGACTCCACTAATAAAATATTCAGCCCTGATGAAACACCCGTCTTGAATCTCCTGCTCCCCATGGTGTCGCCGACACTATAACAAGCAGAGGAATACTCTGGGTGCCCTTTGCTAGCAACCGGGGCCTCCTTTGGTCACGACTAGAGATAGCTCGACCTGCACCTCGGCCTCTGTAACCTACGCCCTTGTTCTTCTTTACGCTATCTCATCCTGAGCTTTCTTTGAGACGTGCAGTGCACTCCTCTTACTCTTAGCTCACGCCTATACGATACATAGTTTGTAGTACTTTGCTCAACTCTCGGAATGGCCCCTCGACTAAGTCCCCGAATCTATTCGCGGGACCCGATGATAAATGCACTCTAATCAGAGTCTTGTAGTCTGATAAAAACCTCTTGCACATTTAGGACTGTCTGCTGAATGTATGGAACCAATCTAACTAGTTCAGGGAACTTCTTCTCCTTTTCGAGAGTAACCATGATCTTACGTTCTAGCAGAGAACTCCTTAATTTTTGCATCCTTATGACTTTGAGGAAAGAATATGTCAGTGAATTCTTGTTGGAATTGGTCCCATGATATGCCATCAGGATACCTCCTCTCGGCTTGGCATCCCACCCGATCTTAATACATCTTTGCATTAAGAAAGCGGAAAACAAGACTCTTTGCTCATCCGTGCAACCCATAACTCCATAAACTTTGTTTACCCGGTCTAGCCACAACCAAGCTGCTTCTGGATCACCACTGCCATCATATGGCTTGGCGCCCAGTTTCTGTACTCTCTCTATTGACCTCCCCGGTTCTTCCATAACCTCTCTAGGTGGCGGTGGAGGTTCTGCGTGATAATCGAATTCGCTATTGCTACTATCACATTGCAATCTGTGCCACTTGCTCCTCACAGTAAACATTCTGGCACTTGAGCTCCTTAGTGGCGCGGATGGTCGGCTGACCTGCTGCTGGAGGCGATTCGCCGTCTTGATAGTGGAGACCTACTACGTGCTTTCGTCCCTCTCAGTGCTGCGGGGCGCTCGAGCTCTTTGGAACTACTCTCCTAGGGCTGACCTCGTCCTCTTCGACATAGTCTTTATGATACCAAAAATATCAATTGTTTAATACTTTGAATCACTTGATATGTATGTACTCTAAGTTGGAACATGCATGGTTGTCATAACCTGGCTCTGATACCATGTTGCGTGGTATCATATTTCCTTAAGCCTTAGGTTATACCCACTTATGCTCTGATACCATGTTGACACACCCTTCCCCTACCGGCGGCGGCGTGCCGTACTCCTGAAATCTAGTGGGTACCTCTAATGACTAGAAATCCTGTGAAGCCGTATGTTGCTTGCTTAAACCTCTATGGAAATTTTTCTTTTAATTTATAACTTAGAAGTTTGGTAAAATCTTAGCGGCGTAAAAACTTGACGGCATGGCCCAATTTGCACATAGTCTAATTCCAAATCTGTATACATCAATTTACATTATATCCGAATATCCAAACATGGCAGCAGTACGGCCCACATTCTCCTGACTAACTGTACATAAATATGTCATTATACATATTCAAAGTATGTTCTTACAAAATATAATTAATACACAACACTTATGCGTGTGGGACAAATCCCTGTGTGCTCCGGCGTCTTGCGTACTGTACCTGGAAAATGGATTTTTAAAATACAAAATAATGAGCTAGCGAGCTCGGTGATGTGCTTTTATAAACGGTTTTTCTTTTCAGGAAAACATTTCAAAAATGTAAAACTCTCTTTTACGCATATTTTCCAGAAGCTTTTCTTTGCTTTACTTGCTTTGAAAGTTTCTAAAACTTTTCTTTGCTTGCTTGCTTTTATACTTACTTGCTTTTAAAAGTTTATAAAACTTTTAATACTTTCTTGCTTGCTTGTTTGCTTTTCTTTAAAAGCGTATAAAACTCTTCTTGCTTGCTCGCTTAGAAGTTTATAAAACTTCATAATTTCTCTTGCTCATCACTTGCGAAAGTTTCTCAAAACCTTTCCTGAACCTTTGCTTTAAAAGTTTCTCAAAACTTTTTCATAACACGGGAGCCTGGGGCTCAACCGCGTGCTTTGAAAATAAAATCCCACGGGAGCTTGGCTCGGCCGTCGTTTGAAATCTCAGCGGGAGCACGGAATAACCGTTTCTTTAAAACTCTCGGAAGCCTAGGCGACCGGGGCCAATGGTTGATTTTGGCGATATATCGTGCATAAAGCGTCAGCCCGATGGAGGCCTATTTTTGCTTACTTTACCTAGTGAACAGGAACACATGCTTTCGACGTGCGGTCGGACCTTTGTCCGCGTCACCTTTTTTCGGTGAATATGGTGGAATTGACCTCGTGTCGCCATCACCATACTTAGTTAGAGCTCGCTAGCCTTATACTCTTGTCGTGCCACGGTCTCTTTAAATGCATAATGTATGTCCTAAGTTTGCAGACCCGAGAGGCAAAACTCTAAATGCATGTATGAAATCCTAACACCACCGTGCACGTACGGAATACCTCTGACCGGTTTGCTTGCTTAAAACTAGGGAAGGCCTTGTTTTCTCAAACTTTCTTTGCTTGCTTGCTTGCTCTTTGTAAAATGGTTTTACACTTTGAAACCATTTACTTGCTTGCTTGCTTGAAAAATGGTTTGATTATTCAGAACCATTTGCTTACTTGCTTTCTTACTTGAAAAATGGTTTAATTATTCAAAACCATTTTACTTGCCTTGCTTGCTTAATTATGGTTTACAATTTAAAACCAATGCTTGATTTTCAAAAATGGTTTAACTCAAAACCATTTGCCTTTATCTCATTGCTTGCTTCTTGAAAATGGTTTGAACTCAAAACCATGAAATACGATGTAAAGCAATTTGTAATATGTAATAATAATACACTAGTATTTGGAAAAATGAGTTTAGAACACTCACCTCTTTGCTTGCTTAACTTGAGCACAATTCCACACTTATCCCGCCTTTACTTTTAACCTACACTCAAACGAATACGACGACAAATTAATCGCATAACTTAACGTACTTCCTAGACTTAGTCACACTCTTCCTACTCTTTCAAATCTAAGGTGCTAGGGTTCTATTCAACTGGAATCACCCAATTCAGACAGAAACTCAAGATACGTCAGAAACAACCGGACTACTCTGTAATCCCAAAGCTGATGCAGGAATTTTTCTTGCACATAGCCCCACTTTGAGTGACTTTTTGGGCCACTTAGGATCAGAATTTGGCGATTCCTGCTTCTTAAGTTTTGTTCTCCTTGAAGTCTATTTTACGTAGCCACTTGAATCACTCAAATCGGATAAGAAATGAGGAAGTTATGGCCAAAATACGAAAACTGGTCGAAACAGGAAAACCAGAACAAGTTGTACCGGTACAAGCTCAAGTTGTACCGGTACAGCATAATAAGTGACCAGAATCAAAATTATTGCCGGTACAAGTTCAGGTGTACCGATGCAAGATTATAATGATTATTCTTTGCACAGTATTCACTCATATAACAAACTTATAATCTATAATACCTCAAAAAACCAATCTTCTTGGAATTTATATAAAACCACTCACAACATTTGGAATTGGTGCTTTAGAACTCAAAACACAAAACCTTAGGTGAAAAAATCCAAGAACACTACCATATCTGCTCAATTTCTTCTACACATCATGTAATTTGATGATTCCAAGTTTCTTTACATCAATTGGGTTTTACTCTCATAACCCCAACCATTCAAAGGCGCTTAATGTGCTCTTTGCACCAAACCTGACCCAGCGGAGAACTAATCTCCATACCAAAAGCCTCGTAAATCCCACACTTGATTCTAAGACAAAGGCATACCTGATTTTTGAACCCTCTCCTTCCTTCTTCTTCTTCTCTCCTTGCTCTCGCTCCTCTTCTCCTCTCACCAAATCGTGAACCCTAACTCCAAGTATGAGACAAAATGAGTTATTTTGCTCTGTCTCCCCACATTTAGCCTCATTTCGCCTTAATTGTTCTATTAGCCTCATCTCTTGTAAATATTGAAATCAGAATCTCATTGTTCCTACTATGGCCCACTCCTAATTTGTTTCACTTCCATATCCATTTGCTTAATGACCATTGTGCCCTTGGTTAATACCATAAATTCCGTGGTTCCATAAATTTCCATTTAGTTCCCAAAATACTACAATATGACACACTTAGTACTTTTATACATCCTTACAAAGACATAATGTATACCTCTCTGATCGGGGTGTCACAGTACATTCGAGGTGTACTGGCATATCTTGACCCAAAACCCATTCTCGTAATGTACATTTTCTCCGATGTCATAATTTTGATCCCCAATTCAACTCTATACTTCATCTACACCTCAAGACCATTCCATATGTCTCTTTGTAAACTCTTTACCCATTCTTCTTGCATTTATTTATTTGTGATCACGTAATACAAATTATTTTTGTGTTATCAATTACATAACCCTAACATGTAGATTAGTTAGGTTTATTCTAAACCCCAATCCTGGGCCTTCTTTGAACTATGAATCTTAATCCTCAAAGAGAAGATTTCATGTGCTTCTATCCATTCAAGGTTTTACCAAGCTACTTTAAGAATTCCAGTATTAGAAGAAATCTTAAAGAAAACCTGGGGCTTTTGGAACCAACTAATAACTATTATGCAATTGTACATGGAAAACAATTCCCAAGCTTGTGCCCATGTAGTTCCACAATCTTAGCTTGATCTCGCTTTCTCTTCCTTCTTCTTTCTTCTTCTTCCTTCCTTCTTCCTCTTTTCCTCCTTCTCTACTTTGCCTCTCTTCAAATGAGACCAAATGTTTGGTCTTAAGTCCATGTTTGTTAAGGCCATGTTTGGCCAAGTAAATAAACCCATTTTTGCTTAACTTTCTTTTATTTGCACTTAAGCCTTCTTCCTGATTCATTCCAATTTCAATTCCATCTTTTCTCTATTTCCATAATGGTATATAACTTTATTGATTTATGTCATTTGGCATATAACTTATTGATTTATACATTTATGTCCTAAAGTGGTAAAAGACCACTTTACCCTTGTCTCTAATATTAATTCCGGGTATTTGTTTTATTTTCGAAAATCTATATTTAGCTTTTTAAGATACCTAAATAAGTCCAAATCGTTAGTATATTTCGGGGTGTTACATTTATGGTCAGGAATGACTAAGGTGTGTTATTATTGTAAATTGAATAATATGTTAACGTGTGAAATTATGTGATATATGTGGGATAAAAATGAAAATAATTATAATTTATCCATGACACTTTGACATGTAATGTGATTATATATGTTGTACGTGGCACGAGCGTACATGTAGTGATATGAAATGACATGCAATGACACTTGCATTGCATTTATGCACGGGTATCGCATGACATGGGTGTGAGTGAAGGGAAAATGACCAATCCTCAGGTTTGGGGGTTCATGGTACATCAAGAATGCAAAATGATTTTTCGTAGACTATCCATTGTACTTCTCGGAGACTGACCAAAGTACTTATCGAAGATTGTCCACAAGACTTCTGAGACTCCACTAAAGTAATATATTGGAGAATATCCACAAGATTTCTGGAGGTTGACCAAAGTACTGGATCGGAAACTGCCTACACTATATCTCGTAGGATCGTCTAATAGAAAATAAACAAAAAGACTTTGTTTTGGTGCGGTCATGGATGGAACGCCTATGACGGCTACACTTAGCATATGCATGTGTAAGGGAATCAAGAGAATTTGATTTGGTCATGATTGGTCGTATCTTATTATTGACATGTAAACATTCGTGTGTGATTATGTAACTGGTACTATGCACTTAGGTGAGGGAGTAGCCCTTGTAGGAGATATATCTTACTAGGCCTTGCTCACTCCGCTGGGATCACGCCAGCATTAATTAGAGACACGCCTCGAGGCCGGAGTATAAGAGGGTTTGGTTGTGACTTGAATACTATGTTTTTAAAATATATTATGAGACCGTTTTGATATTTTTGGTTTGTAAAAGAGTTGTATATCAAACTCTTGTATAATAATATGGGAAGTTGTATATTTGCGCAAAAATATAAAGAAATGAGTCCCATGAATGGATCGACTAGCGTGGGACATCCGACTCACGAAAATTCCTCGGTCGAGGGTTAGCTCAACCTGACCCCCGAGTTGGGCTTCACACCCAGCCCATTTTAGCCCGTAGCCTGAATGGGTCAGGTTTGAAATCGGGTTAGGCCGATCCTACATTCTCCGTTTTAGCAGTATATTCATTCTCTCTTAAATCCCATATGTTGTGGTGTTTTTTTTAGCAGCTTTACCGAAATCTCCATTACCATAGTAGTTTTTGCTTTCAGTTAGACAAAAATCACTATGTTCATTCCTTTTACCTTTTCTAGACTTCGACATAATACATTATGAGTTAGCAACGTCTATCGATGGAAAGAGGAGACACTCTTCTTCAACATGAAAAAGCGCTAGTCATATATGTATTTTGATTATATGCTAAGGCCGATAGAATGCAAGAGTCGGCAGTCGCAGTAAGAAACTTGCCTATTATTCAGTCAAATATGCATGGTAATATTAGCCACCTTAGCTTGCAAAACAAAAGCAGTGAATAGATCTAAGAACAAGCACATCGTCACACCCAACTTTTTTTTTTTTTCATTTTGTGCCCTGAGCTAAGGAATTAGATAGTATTGTCATACATGGTTTGTTTGAATAATAAAATGCTTCTTGGTCGACAACTACTCCACTCTCGCTTTCCTATTTGGGGCGTAAGGTCTCCCAAACATACAAATCAAACTCCATGTGCAACCCGACTGGCCTTTTTCATATCGAACAGGGTGTCTCTGTGATCTCTTTCCCATCATTAATGGATTGTTCTTCAGCTTCAAAATGTACTATAATATGAAGTCTAGAAAAATTAAAGGAATGGACATGGAACCAGGATTTTTTTTATCTAACTAGAAAGTAAAAGCTACAGTGGACTAATGGAGATTTATCAAGACTCGAACAATTAGTCATGGGATTTTATCATATGATTTAAGGCGGTATACTTTTCTTTCCTTGGTTCAATTCCTTTGGAAATAATGGATAAAAATTTAGGACTTATGGAATTGGCGGGGTATACTTTCCTTCCTTGGTTCAATTCCTTATGAAATAAGGATAAAAATTTTGAAAAAAAAATATCTATTCTCGCTATGGTGATCTCTCCCCTAAAAGAACATAAAAAAAATTTTGAGGAAAAAACTAGAGAGTATACTTTCCTTCTAGGTCGATTCTAGAAAACAAGGATAAAATATTTGGAAAATAAAATATTCAAGGGTCATACATTCTTTCTATGTTCAATTCCTTTGGAGATAAGGAAAAAGGTTCAAGTGGGCATATTTAATCGAATAATCAAGATATTTTAAAACAAAAACAATACCGTAATCAATCTATTTCTTTAATTATTAATTTTATATATTATATTTAATTATATAAAATAGAGCAAATATAATACCATTTTTTAACAATGTGCGATGACCAGATTTTTGGCCTAAGCTTATGTTTTCCACTCAAAAAGGCTAGACTCGTTTTTTGTATTTTGAAAACGATTTTTGAGTTACAACTGTGATGCCCCAAAACCGTGTCCGTTGATAACCCGTCAACTCCACACACGCATGTCGGTAACCCGACACCCCTCATGAAAATCGGGCAGAGTCATTTGTACAGGGAGCTCTACCCAAGGTACAAAACCTCGTCCCAGCTACTTACTATGACCACACATGGTCCATAATTTAAAAATGAGTAAAATGCCACTTGGGCCTATACATCAATACTCATAAAAGTAAATACATCAACTATAACAATAGTTCAAGAGTTAATAAATCATTCTTAATTCAACATATATTAAAATTACAACATTCTAATACATGTTATACAACAACATCAAAGCCACAAGTCGGCTTTCTTCTCAAACAGCCTCTAATGAGTGCCATCTTCCCGATCTCTCCTTGTACCTGAAATGGTGATCCCTCGACAGGGTGAGCAAAGCCGTGAGAATATCCTGCATAGGTTACTCCCCACCTAAGGTACACATGCATGGCAACAATCACATTTAAGCAATTTCCATGAACCTACTCGATCGCTCCAAGATGCTATGTATCGACTCCGACTCACCATGCCCCATACCAGCCTGCCGCCCCATCACTCAATATGTCATTGAGCAATATATCCGAAATACTCACCGACTGCCTCGCTGTACGCTTAATCAGATAACCACCGGTATTACCACGACCTGGGCATCGAGTCTTCATCGGCTCCATTACCCATCACAGTATCAATGGGCAATAAATCCCAAGTCAACCCGACTATCACACAAACCTGAAGTCTATGATAAACATGGCCGCAGTCTTCTTGGGCAACATAACTTTCAAGTGATACTCAGCAGGTCTCTAATCTATATACGTAACTATGATATCGCTGGTCCTACACCCATACGCCTCAGTTCTCAACACTCCTCAAACATGCATTCTGCCAAGAATGAAAAACCATTTCAAACAAAGGTATTTGTTTTAATCGTATGTCCCTCCGATATAAATAGTGACAGATTCGATAATCTATTTTGCGGATTAACCCTCCGATAATAATCATGTATCTCGACGATTGATATATGGACAACCGATGTATATCAATTCGACACCACGATTGATATTATATGGACAACCTCTCATGTTGTAGTGGACACACTCCGATACAATATATTGTTTGCCAACATTGTGTGTTATTGTTGGAAAAGTGAATATGATCGAAAGTGGTTCGTGTGTCAGGTGGACAAAATAAAATGACACATAACAGACATGATCGGGAGGCCATTATATGGCTTGTTAGAGGCTGGTCGTGGACAAATTGTGTCATCACGAAATTAGATTTATAAAGCCATTACCCGGTGGTAGTGACTTGTGATGTCCATGTATGCTTGAATTAGTATGTTTGATTTGAATTTGTAAGGAACCTTAATATGAATGGGTCCAAATGATGCAGCATGGATAAATATGTACGAGCATGTATGCACATATAGTTCCCTATTATATGTAGTATGGTGGAGAATAGGCAAAATGGTATTAATTACATTATACATGCACAAAAACATCGCATAACAGGTGGGAGTGCATAGTTGAGATCGACATTGTGTTAGGTGTTCAGGGTGTGTCGGAGTACCTATAATCACATTGCGAGGAAAGGTTGATTAAAGGCCTGCTATCAGGACAACATCCAAATGAGTCGCACGGGTTAAGGAAATGGAAATGGCTCATTGCATTTCATATGCACTGGGCACCCTAGAACAATATGAGTGAGTGCATGCGTGGTTTCTAAGAATGTTTCTGGTATAATACAAACACATATTTATCTGAGTGTGTCCACTACAGCAACGGAGGGCTGTCCGTATATCAATCATCGGAGTCCATTCCAATTGATATTAAGACGAGGGTTGTCCATGATAACATCAATCGTCAATCTGTCAATTGATATACATCGGAGGGAAGTCGCCCATATAATACTTCAATCATTTGAGTCCCGCCCAATTGATATTCATCTGAGGGCTGTCCAATAGGAAGATTATTTGAGTTCCGTCCACTATTTATAGAGGGTTGTCCACTGGCTAAAAATAAAATACCTTTTGTTTGACATGGCTTTCATTCATGGCAGAATGCATGTTTGAGGGAGTCAAAGAGAACTCAGAAGTACTGGTGCTGTGAGACCCGCGATATCATAGTTCGTATGGGTGTAAGAGGACCCACTGTGATCACCCAAAAGCTATGTTGCCCAATGAAGACATGGTCGTTTATCACAGGGATCCCGGGTTGTGTGATAGAGTCGGATTTAATTGGGATTGTTGCCCATTGATACTAGATTGGGGTAATGGAGTTTCTGGAGGGCTCGAGCACTGTCATTGGTAATACCAGCGGATTTGCCGCCAGCGAGGTATGGATGTGAGACGAGCCTGGGTGGAGTGACTCGGGATATATTATCAACAATGACATATTGAGTTGCGGAGCCACGAGAGCTCGGTACATGGGCATGGTGAGTCGTAGTCTCATTCATGGCATGGGACATTCGAGTAGGTTCATGAAATCGCTTGAATGTGATTGTTTGATATGCATGTGCACTTAGGGTGGGGGAGTAACCTATGTAGGAAATTATCTCTACTGGGCTTTGTTCACCCTGTCGAGGGATCACCATCGTGCACAGCAGAGATCAGAAGGCGTGACTGGCAGAGGCCGTTTGAGAAGAAAGCCGACTTGTGGCTTTGATGTTGTTGTATAACATGTATTAGAATGTTGTAATTTTAATATATGTTGAATTAAGAGTGATTTATTAACTCTTGAACTATGGTATATAGTTGATGTATTTTTTTATGAGTATTGATGTATGGGCCCACACAGCGACCATTTTAATCAGATATGGACCATGTGTGGTCATTTTAAATGGTCAGACAGGTTTTGTAGCTTCGTAGAGTTCCTTGTACAAAGGAGACTGCTCGATTTATGAGTGAGGTCGGGTTAATGGACATCGACGAGTATTCGCGGTCGACGGTTATCAACTGACACCTTGCTTTAAGCATCACATTGTCTATTTTGGGATTTTATTTTTATGGAAAATAAAATAAGAAAGAAAACTCTAAATGTAACCTATAATAGGAAAAGCAAAGTCTATGAAATTAAGTCTAAGTCCAGGTCGTTACCATTGGGAAGATACTTGCAGCAAGTCAGCACCCTTTAAGCCTTTAAAATTGGGCTCTAATAATCGCTTAAGGCAAGTGTAGCACCCTGGCTCAAAATCAGGGTCTCAATAATCAAGTTAAGGGCATGGCCAACCGATTAATCAATCTAACGATACCGAAACAAACAACAATTATAACACTAGAGCACATAAAACGTAATAAAAAAAAAAACAAAGTCAAAATGAGGTAAGAGCTGTACCTTAGCTGCGAATCAAGAGCGCTATCAATTGAAACCAAGTTAGTGCGATAAATGCCAGAGGTTATCTATGATTAAAATAGAAAACCAAATTATAAACAGTTCAATTATTTAATGAAGGGATATATATACGGGCTCCTCACAAAGGCCCATTTATTTAGCACGAGTCAACTTCACATGGTTCCATTTTATTGGAATTATAAAGTAAACCTTGTTGAGAATCTTTAAAATTAGGTTGAAATACAATTTTTGAAAAATGAAATTTGACTTGAGGAATATAAGAAAACGAAGTTTTTATTTTTGAATTCTAAAGAATTTCTAAATATGAAAAATAAGTTTTGAATTTTTGAAATTAAAGAATTTTATTTATTTATTTTTAGAAATTAAAGAAAAATTGTTTGGAATTTTGAATTAAGAACAATGATTTTTGTAAAAATTAAAACTGATAAAAACTGATAAAAGTTTAACAGAATGATGGATGTATTCTAGCTAGAGGTGGCAAAATTGGCCCGGCCCGGTGGGCTAGCCCGGTCCACCCGGAATTAGGGCCGGGCTGGGCCATTAAATTATTGGCCCGAAAAAACTTATTAAACATTAGAGGCCCGACTCATGGCTCGACCTACCACCGGGCTCGAATTTTTTTTTTGCCTTTGGGTGACTATTTGGGTCTGAATCAAATTGCTTTTAGGGCGGGCTGGCTACTAAAAGTTTGACCGAAAAATCACTAATTTTGGCCCTACTGCCCACTATTGGTCTTACCACCGATTGCCACCTAATTCTAGCCGTGGATTGCTTATCTTTTAAAACCAAGGTCGAAAAGACGGATTAATTTTGAATATATATTTGTTTAGAAACAATATAGTCTAAATATCAAATAGATGTCCATAATAGCATATTAGAAACATATATACAAGTATAAAAGGCAAATTGATAGGTGGATAATAAAATAATAGAACGAAGTAATGAACCCGAATTAATTATAAAAAACAAACATTCATGATAAACAAACTCGCCATAAACTAAACTATACAAAAAAATGATATAAACACGTACTAAAATTATATGAAAAATTGATACAAACACTAGATCAACGATTAAATAAAATAGAAACATTGGCACTGTCGAATATAACTTAAAAACTATGACATGAGATGATTGCAATGAATCAAGTATAATGAGATATTAAAAGATCACACCCAAAGATCAACACTCATGGTCTCCTGTACCTTTAAAGATCAATAAAACTTGAACTCATTATCCATGACATGCAAACCAACTAACTGATCCGCATTGATGGACCAAAGATCCATGATATGTGTGTTACAACAAGCACCATCATAAATGTTCAACCTCAGAATACCAAGATTCCAAATAAACGTTCCAAATAACAAATGATGAGAGGATGGTAAAAATCAAATACCGGATAGCGTCAGGAACACCTATGAGAGATCCCAACTTGTTCATCACTCTGACAAGCCCCTCGTCCCTCCCTCTTCTCTCGCTCTCTGTGGTCTCTCTTAAGCCTGGCCTCCTACTCTTCAGCCCGTCATCTCCATCCAAACAAATTTCTTCTTCTCTCTCGATCATCCATAGTATCTATTCTCCCCTTCAAGTTTCTCCTTGCTCTTATTTGTAATATATAGAACTCTCAAAACCTAACCCCAGACCCCAAAAAAGAAAGGATGATCTATCAAAAAAGAAAAGAAAAGAAAATAATAATAATAAAAAGAAAATCCAATCAAATAAATCAAAATCTAATAAAATAAAATAAAGTAAATAAAAAATAAAGAATTATCCCAAATTTGGGGTCTACACTAATATCCAGCCCTCTTCTCCTCGCTTCTATTTCTAATGCATAGAACCTCAAAAACCTAACTCTTAAACCCCCAAAAAGGGAAAGGATGATCAGCCTCCCAAAATAAAAATAAAATAAAATAAAATAATAAAAGGAAAATCCAATCAAATAAACAAAAATCTAATAAAATAAAATTAAAGTAAATAAAGTAAATAAAAAAGTAATATCCCAATTACATTCAAAATTTCATATATTACCTATAAATAAAATAAATTATTTATTCTAAACTTAGAAATTTGATTTCAAATAAAATTAATTATAAGAAATATTAATTTAAAAGCAAATTTCTTTCAAATAGTAAAACCAAAACACTCATCAGATTAACTTTATAAATTCCAATTCTCGGAATATGGGCAAAATCGTAATTTCGACATAAAATTGTAATTACGCTAAAAATCCGTACTAATTCTCTAGATCTCGATGATGAAACTGGATTGCACCGTTGAACTGCCTCACAACGAAGTTACACGAAAATTTCAGAATTTTCGAGACAGCTCCGAGTCGGCATGTTTTTCGAGGCATCGTTAAGCCGTGCCGTAACGTTTTCGACGTGACGGTCACAGTTATAACATGTACCAATGTACCATAAGTGGTATGGAGTAGAAATGATGAAAATGGACGACTGAGGTAGTGTCATCACTCCATTCCGTAAAGAGGAATATATGGGTCATTTTTGGAAAGTTTATGACTAAAAAGATGTTAGTGAATAGTGCTTCATCTCTCCCATTTTAAATGACCAAAACGTGATTTGAACCTCAGATTTTTCCAGCAACCATTTTTGAGAGAATTGCTTAGAGAGAGAAAATTCTTCTGGTAACACATAATCCGACTGTCGCTGCCTTCTGGACATGAGCTCTGTTTCACGCTGAGCCTACTACGTTAAAATGGATTGAGTTTAGACAACTCCAAGTGAGAGGTAGAGTTTTCTCCCCCCTCCCTCCCCCTTACTTGTGTTTTATTCCATTTTTAAGTGTTTTTTGACAGCTGGTTGCTGAGGTCATAGGGAAAGATCGCTTTCCAAAAAACTTGGGACCAATTGTTAAATTTTTTTGAGAATTTATTTGGCTGACTGCCCAGAATTGGTGGGCTGGTTAGCGAAACCTATATTTAAAACGCACGTCTGATACGGTAGAAAATGCCGAATGGTGTTGTCGATCGTCCCAAACACGGACCTAATTATGGAAATTTTTTCTTGACATTTTGGGATTAATCCGTGAAGCCTAAACCGATGTGGGCTCATGGAGTTTATGCACAAATTATGCTTTGGTGTTTATAAGACCGTAATGGTAGAGAAAATTTGGTTCCAAAAAGTGAAAACCGAGAATGGGACAAGGGTTGCCCGTGGACAAAACTTCACTGTTGGATTTCGGATCTAAAATCATCCCGGTTGTGTGAATTGGATAAGAATTGTCCATGTGTTGTGTGCTTGAGATTGTTGAAATGAATGGCTTGGTATGTGTGGAAATAGATAGGTTAAGACATTATTGTAATGTGTTAGTACAATGACGCAATTACTTGGAATTAAATTGTGTTGTAAGCCATTGAAATACATATGATTTGCTCAATTGAGCTTAAATTGGGTGATGATTGATGTTGGAATTACATGAGTGTAATTGTAGTTGATTGAAAATATGATATTGACATATTGTGTAATGATTTTGAAAATGGCATAATGCATTTTCATATACACAGGTAACCTAGAATTAGGAGCGCATGACAAGGTATTTTGTAAAAACTGATATGGTTAAGTAAAGGAATTTCACAGATGATTCTGAGAATTGGGTTAGAGATGGGCCAATGTATCATTTCGATGAGCACCATGATCAAGCTGGAAAAGCCTATCAACTAAATTTCACCTCGAGGGTAGTCCCATATTTTACCTCAATATTTGTAGTATATTTTCAAGAACAAAAGTTTTGTTTTGAAATGATTATTTTCATACATGAAGCTTAAGTAAGTGAGCGAGTTTGGTGAGACTCGTAGACACAGGGTGATCATGTAAACATTCAAGTAGGATCATGAGTTTACTTAAGTGTGTGTTTACTTTGGCGTATTGCACTGCACTTAGGTAGAGTGCACTACCAGCTTTAGCTCACTTGTCACTTTTATTTTTCAAGTACATGGGGCGCCGAGAAATACAATTCATTTTGAAGTGGTTGGCCATGATTTTATGATTTTTGGACATAAATATGTATTAGACTTTAGATGTTAATATATGTTTGTATAAAGTGTAATCTAACTATTGAATTATTAGGAGATAATTGGAGAATAGTTGTGGATATCTCGTTTATGAGTATTAGTTTACGGGCCCATGTAATATTATTATATTGCATTTATTGACCTGCTTGGGGACAGAAATATTATTTATAGGTTTTGTATTTGGGTAGAGCTCCCAGACAAAGGAGACTCGCCTGACTTCGGGGAGCGGCGCCGGCAACCCGACATCCACTTGTATTCCGCGAGCTGACAGAGTCAACGACCCCGGCTCGGGGCCACAGCTTGCACGCAGCTTAGGGTTTATAAATATCTAGAGCTAGTGTCGTATAAGCTAGGTATACGATTACCTAGGGCTCGAGGGGACTTGGCCCAGGCCACGGGTTCAGAATGTGGAGCAGGGGCATATAGAAAATCATGGATTGAGAATTTGGGCTTAGGCCATGGTCGAGGAAGAACATCACCACTAGGTGTGGTTCGATGTTAGGTTTAGGTATGAGATTACCTAGGAAAGGCACGGAACAAAACTAGGACACGACATGTGTGTTTTGTGTGTGATCATGTGGATTGATGAATGGTTGTATGTATGTGTTTGGTAAAGATATGTTATTCATGTGATGTAATGTTGTATTAGGGATAGCACATAGGCATGTTGGAAATGAACTTGAGTTACAATGTGTAAACTGGAACAAGAGAATAAGTAAAATAAATTCTAAGCAATTTATTTGCTTACTTGGGAATGAAAAATAATAATAATATTGAGTAGATGAAATAAATTTTAACAAATTTATCGTAATCGAAAATGAAAGAAAATAACAAATGTATTTTTGGTATTTTCCAAAGGGTCGAAGAGAATGAAAAAAAAAGAGAAAAAATGCAGATATCGACGGCGACGCCTCGCATTGAGCTATAAGGCGCAAGTGAAAGGCAGCGCTGGGCGCAGGTGGCACAGCAGGCGCGCTGGGCGCCGGGCGTGAGGTAAAGTGAGAGCGCCGCGGGGGGTTTGGGCGCAGGCAAGGCTGCCTCAGGCGCGCAGAGCCGGGCCGGTCAACCAAGGTTTTGCACAGCAGCACCGGCTCGCTTGACTCAAATAATCGGTTCGACTCAGATTTTTCTTGAGTCATTAAATGAACACCGGCTCATTGTGTAACAAATTTAAAAAAAAATTTTTTTTATTAAATTAAATAATTTGATAAAATTTAAAAATAAAATTTTAAAAAATAAAATTTTTTGAAAATAAAAATTTCCTGGCGAAACAATATTTTCACTGCGAAAATTGAATATACTATACACTGCTTATGTATGATTAGTGTCTCTAGGGCCGGTTTATGCCTTAGAGATACTGTATTGGATTTAATCATTATATGAAATCGTGATTGCCGGTAGTTGCGTAGAAACTATACTTCGCATGGTGTAATTTAGAAAAAAGGGTGAATGCTAGGGTTATGAACTATGACTCAGGAGTTGGATATCAAATGAACAAGAGAGTTTGTAAACTTTCTTGAAATAAATAAATTGAGTGGTTGGAAATTAAAGACCACTTAGAAAAAATGAATGGCCGGTCCTCATGGTCACAAGTCTATTAGGCAATCAAGAATTGCAATATTAGTTAGACCGAAATGAAAATTAAATGATTTCAAGGCCATTGGAAATACAGAGATATTATTCGAGCACAGGACGAGGGTCTACTCGGGGTACTAGTCGCACAATTAGGCTGATCGCTAGATTTTTAATATACTAGGGTATTACAAAGAAATGCTATAGCAATGTGCCTGTATAAGAGGTAGACAGAAGATCCTGCAACCTTCGGGAGGTTTAGGACGATTGTCCTCCGACGCTCATGGGAAGAGGTCCGAAGGGTGGTGACCATTGGTTCGGGCAGACGGCAGAAAGTGTTAAAGGCTGAGATTACCGACGCGACCAGATTAGACTAGAAGGCGTTTCAGCCAGAGAATGAGTTCTAACATGATGGAGATGGGCGCGGACCTCTAGAGACCTTAGAGGAGCCATAGGTCGTGAGTCTCCCCAGGGATTAGGCGAGAATAAGAATGATAGGTCGAGGTTGCGTAGTTAGAGATCTCGTGGACTCACTCACAACGGACCGAGGATTTTCGGATACGCCCAGTTCGGCGTCAGTCCCGAGGATGGATCGCTGATAGCCATGGTGGTCGCGCATCGATTGTGAGCGCAGAGGGTTACCGCCATACGCAGATCGTGAATCATGGCATTTCGGGGACAATCATGACATTTTGGCCCTACGCATGAGTCCAAGTGTCGTGGACGCTAGCTGTCACTCACGAGCCTTACCCCAGGATCTATAAGAGGTCGACTTGACCACCTCTAGTAAAAGTAATATGGATGTTTTTTTGATGAGCTACCTGGACTACCTCCACATAAGGATGTAGACTTCGATATTGAGTTACACCCGGGTATTTCAACCATCTCTATGACTCAAGACAGATGGTAACTTCTGGGCTGAAATGCAGAACTCAGAGTCCAATCCACTGCGCTATTGGACAAGGGGTTTATTAGACCGAGCACTTCACCATGGGGCGCTTCGGTTCTAGTTGCGAAAAAGAGGGCAAGACCCTTCGACTGTGCATTGACTATTGTGCAAGCTTGAACAGTAAGATATCTTAATCGTTGGTTTATTATCGAGGACCATGATTTATTTGACGGGCTGGAGAGGAGTGCGAGTCTGCTCAAGATAGACCTTCGTGACCGGTTAGCCATCATTGAGGGTTAGGGATACTACATATCCTAAGACAAATAAGACGCTGCGAGGGCACTATGAGTTTACAAGGATGCTCTTCAATTGACGACGCAAGAAGGGTGATTCATGGATCTCATGCATAGGATGTTCCAACCCTATTTAGATCAGTTTGTCATAGTCTTCGTGGATGACGTCTTGATCTACTCCCAGTCAAAGTGGGAGCATGAGTATCACTTGAGGAATTTTTTTACAATTACAAGAGACCATCGTCAGACACTAAGTCAAGAGTGCAGTTAGCTTTTAATGAGGTGAGATTTTTGGGACACGTGGTGTCGGCATCAGGAGTGTCAATCGACCTAGAGAAGGTTGAGGCAATGATGAATTGGGAGAATCAATGTCAATCTGAGATAATGAGTTTCTGGATTGGCCGGGTATTACAGAGATTTGAAATGGGCCGGTTGTCCATTCGAGGCAGGATCATAGGATTTCGCCTACTGATATGACTCCGGCCGGTCGGGACGACCACTCATCGAGAGAGAAATCGAGGATACTTAGAACACTCTGATACGGTGTTGGTAGCAAAGGAGGGGAACTGGCCTTCTCTAGTTCGGGGAAGAGGCAGAAGACTTCTGCTTTACACTAGTTTCAAGACTAGGGCTGGGGATCGAAAGGCAAGTGACGATCGCCTTGCAGATAGGATCCCAAGACTTGGGACAATGCATCTCAGCAGTCAGTAGGACAGAGAGTATATAGCCTATCTCTCCACACCCTAGTATGTCGTGAGGAACCTGCTTTCTGCTTCGGAAGCATATATGTTACTCAAAGAACACATATAGGCCAAAGGGGCCGAGGGTCAGTCGGGATGATCGTAGTTAAGAGCGGAAGCGTGTGGACTTGTGGTGGTGTATCTATTGGTTGTTGATGTCGGTTGACATGGATGAGCTGACAACCATCGGTTGTCGCACTGAGACCTAGGGCCGGTTGTCAGCAATACCACACAAAGATTGGATTAGCTAGAGGTTAAGGCCTCTTTAGAGAATACTGCATGATGTTCTCTTCCCAGATGTAAAGTAGAGTCGGTCTCAAATAGTCGGAATTATGATGAAACTTACTCCTACTCATGGTGGACCTCGATCAGTCAGTATGGCATTATTGGCGCTCAGGCATGGTAGCATCGCATCGAGCTCCAAAAAGGGGTGCACGGTATGGTCATTCACCACTTCGTGAGCGCTGGGTGAGTTTGGCTTTAGGACTATCGGCCCAAGGAAGACTCGTAGTTGAATCAAAAATGTGCGAGGCTCAAAGTGTGTCGAAGAGTTATGTAATCAGATGAAAAACACGGACATGGTTATCACGCAAACTGAGAGTTGAGGATAGGAGCTTGAGTGACTGAGGCTCGATACCCCATTGGAAATTGAATCGGGTGTCAGCGTAGCCTATGGCTCTGATATGGATGTCATCTCATGATATGGACCAGGTTGACAAATTCATTAGATTGTCAAGATTGTGACCTCGGGAAGGTCTACACTGTGCGGGTCAGGTAGGATACGGTCAGAGGGATTACATAATGGATGGCAGATATGTCAAGTAACATGTGTCCCGGATCATAAGTAGAGGATTAATTGCTCTACGGAATTACTACAACAAATATTATCGCATGAAAATACTAATTTGGCACCATATGAGTGCATTGTATGGAGGCTATGAGTCATCATAGATGGATCGAGGTGAGAGAGATCCAACACTGGTCCCGGGATTTGATTAGAGACACCTCCGAGAAGGTGAACTTGATATCTAATAAGAATCTTCTCAGTTTCCGCTTAGAGCTTCTGGGTAGAAGAGCTTGCGTTTATGTACGACACACTCCCCTAGAGTTCAGCCACGATCACGCTTTCGGCGCGAACTTATATAGTGGTGGTCGTTCGCAAGCACCTTAAGCTATAGCCGAGGTTTATCGACCTTCGAGATACTCGAGTGGCAGCACCTTTACGCATCGACAGATGCTACCGCCCCGAAGATAGTCAGGGGATCCACGAGGTATTTCACGCCTAATGCCCTCGAAATATCATATTCCGTGATCCAAATTTCATAAGATGGATTGGGATAGATTGAGGTTGACACCGGTGGGACCTTTGAGGAGGGACTAGTGTGCATTTTGGATAGCCGTGGATCGTTTACGACGCAAGACCGCGAGGCTGGGCGAGAGCGCTATGGGCGGCATTTCGTGGAGTGAGAGTCAACGTGGGGAACGTGGAGGACATGATGCACACTCTATCCTTCTTGTTTAGGGATGAAGCGTACGTAATTTAGTCGCTTAAAAATTTAATGGATCATACATTTACGGTAGAGCCATGAAATAAATATGTACGTGGAGCGATTATGATCGTCTGACTGTGACTAAATTTTTATGAGGGGAGAATAGAAGATTCCAGAAATTCCAATTTCGAATAAGGGCAAAATCGTAATTTCGACATAAAATTGTAATTACTATTAAAATCCATAACAATTAATTTTCAGATATCAGATGACTAAACGGATTAAACGCGGGAATCGCCTCTGATAACTGAAGTTAGCACGCAAAAATTTCAGAATTTTTCGAGAGACGTCGTGAGCTGGCACGCTTGAGGCATCTCAAGCCGTGTCAGAAAACGGTTTTCACGACTAAAGCCAATATTATACCATGTGTACCGCTGTACCATAAGTGGTAAGGAGTAGAGAAAATGATGAAAATGGACGACCGAGGCAGCTACAATATCGATTCGTAAAAGAGGGATATATGGGTCATTTGGAAAGTTTTAAGTGACTAAAAGACAAACAGAATAGTATTTCATCTCTCCCATTTTAAAATGACCAAAAACGTGAATGAACCAGATTTTCCTGCAGCAACCATTTTTGAGAGAATTTCTTTAGAGAGAGAAACTTTCAGTATCACGGCGAATCCACCACACCAGCCTTCTGACAAGAAGGGAAGCCAGTTCATGAGCTACCACGCTGTACCTGGATTTGTGAGTTTTAGACAACTCCAAGAGGTAGGGGTTTCTCCCTACTTGTGTATTATTCCCATTTTTAAGTGTTTTTCGATGTTTCGGTTGGTTTGAGGCCGAGGGTTTGTTTGGATCGGTCCCAAAACTCGTAGGACCGAATTGTTGGAATTCTTGGAGAATTTTGTTTGCACAAGACCGTCTTAATTGGTGGGCTGTCGAAGTTGAAATTTTGCATTTGTAAAATGCATGCTTGATAAGTGGAAAATGTCGAATGGAAGATCGGCCCCAAACATGGGGACCGACTATGGAAATTTTCGACATTGGGACAATCCGCGGAAGCCTTAAACCGGCGTGGGTCATAAGCTGGAGTTATGCAATAAATTATGCTTTGGTGTTTATAAGACCGTAAATGGTAGCAGCCCGGTTCCAAAAAGTGAAACCGATGAGCCGACAAGTGGGCTGCCCGGTGGACAGCCTGACGTTGGGTTTCGGACCGCGCAAACTGAACCTTGTCGTGTTAATTGGATAAGAATTGTCCATGTGTTGTGTTCTTGAGATTGTTGAAATGAATGGCTTGGTATGTGTGGAAATAGATAGGTTAAGACATTATTGTAATGTGTTAGTACAATGAAGCAATTACTTGGAATTAAATTGTGTTGTAAGCCATTGGAAATTATTATGATTTGCTCAATTTGAAAGCAAATCGTTATGGATTTGATGTGTTGAATTATATGCGCAAATTGTAGTCGATTGAAAATATGCATATTGACATATTGTGTAAATGATTTTGAAATGGCATAATGCATTTTCATACACTGGGTAACTTAGAATTAGGTGTGAGGCATACAATGGTTTGTAAAATGAAGAGGTTGCGAAAGGAATTTCAAGGCCAGATGATATTCCTGAGAATTGTCAGGGAGATGGCCAACAGATCATTTCTGATGAGGACTACAATCAAGCTTTGAAGTTTACCAACCAATCTACCTAGGAGGGTAGTCCCATATTTTGCCGAATATTAGTAGTATATTTTCATGAACAAAAGTTTTGTTTTTGAAATGATTATTTTCACATGGCTTAGGCAAGTGTGAGCTGAGTCTGAGGTCTTGACATGGGTGATCATGTGATATTCAAGTAGGATCATGAATTTACTTGAGTGTGTGTTTACTTTGAGCATTGCACTGCACTTAGTGGTGAGTAGCCCACTGAAGCGATTCTCCTACTGAAGCTTTAGCTCATCCTGCCGTGGGACCCCCTTTATTTTTCGTGTACATGGCGCCGAGAAGACAATCTATTTTGGAAGTTAGCTTTTTGGCTCATGATTTTGATGATTTTTGGACATAACATGTATTAGACTTGTAGATGTTAATATATGTTTGTATAAAGTGTAATCAACTATTGAATTATTGGGAGATAATTGAGAATAGTTGTGATGATCTGCTTTGAGTGAGTGTTAGTTTATGTTGGCGTGGTCAGAGCTGGATATATTGCATTTATTGGACTGCTTGGGGCAGGTAAATGCAGATTATTTACAGGTTTTGTATTTGGGTAGAGCTCGCACAAATGAGACTCGCTCGATTCTAAAGTGTGCGTTTGCAACCCACATCCACTTGTATTCCGCGTTGACGTGGTAGTCAACTTACTCCCTGGTTTTCGGGCCACACTCACTTAAGAATATTAATTTAAATAAAAATGTTATTAATTCTAAGAATACTATTAGTTACTAACTTTATTTAAATAAATTTATAGATTTCAAAGATCTTGTAGACATTGGATAGGTTTTAAATTATTTCTAATAAATGTATAATTTTCATTTTCTAAAACTTTACCCTAGAATTTCTTAATATCCAACATTTCTAAATTAAAATTTTTTCGATTTTCTATTTTTTAAATTTTTTATAAGCTCTTTAATTTCCAAAATTTAGCAATTTCGAATTTCTCCATCTCCCAAAATTTTCAATTTTATAATTCTTAGATATTCAAAATTTCTCACAAAATCTTTTAATTTCTAAAATTTTCTAATTTTCATAAATTTTTATTCCAAAATTATCAATTTCAATTAATAAAATTAATCATACACAAAAGTTTTATTTGGTGTAAACGCCAATAATTAATTTAGATAGGGATTCTTTCCAAAGAACATTTTAATTTGTTCAAAATTTTATAGTAAATTAAAATTGTTACCTAGAAAAATCTATTTTTAAGATATACATCAAAATTTCCAACTCTAATGTCCATCATTAAGTTTTTTTTTACAAACAACAAGGTAGAAGTAACTACAACACATCTAAAATATTAAGGTTATTTTATTTCGCTTAGGTGTAAGTGTGATAAGTTCTTTTAAGATTACCTTTAGGAACGTTTCATAGTTTTTTTGCTGCTAACTTTTTAATTCGGGCCTCGTTTCACTTAATAAAAAGTCATTTCAAATTTTTAAATGAAGTGGAGGAGATAAATTTAAAAGGTTAGAAACAAATTTTTTCTAATATTGGTATAAGGTTGTATAAAAAGTTGTAAACTCTTAAATTGAAAACAAATTGATTTATAGACTTAAAAACTCATTATTGAATACAATGTGGTTTTAATAGACTTATACCTCCTAACTTGTAATTCCATAATTTAATTATCTTAATCCACACATGAGTATAAGTTAATATTTTTTTATATTGTTTTTTAAAGAAGGAGAAAATTGAAATTTATTTTTATTTTTATTTATATTTAATATTATATATATAATGAAATCTATAGCGTGAAAATAAGAAATATCATATAAAATATCATAACAAATAAACATATTTTTATATTAAAAATATTTTTATAAATATGATATTGAAATAAAATGTTAATAATAATATTAAATAAATAATTATACTTTGAAAATAAAATTATTAATTGAGTAAATATTCAAAAAATAGGAAACATAAGGATAATTTAGTACCATCGAGTGGGCACTAGCTCTCAAAAAATTCGACGTAACAAATATAAAAAAGAAAACGCCACATATGGGAATGAGTCCCCTATATCTCTATAGTAGACAAGTTAATGCTTCTTCCCAAATAAATCCTCAGAGAAACTAACTCCTTTAAATATTAATTAGAGTTCTAATTTCCTAAAATGTACTTATCAAAAAATTTGAGAAGATATATATATATATTTGTTTATTTATTGATGTATTTACGCCATTTCAAGGCTTTGAATCCTCTTAGATATAGATACAAAAGGAAAGTGATGGATTTTAGAAAATAGCAAAAAGGATAAAAATAAGAAGAAAATTATTTTCTTTCTTTCGTGGAATCAAATATACTATAAAATAATATTTATTTTATTTTATTGTATGAATAAAATACTCTAAAAATACATGATAAAATAACAATACTTCTATTAGAATTTTAATTAATAATTAAAATAACAATTTCAATTACCATAATAAAGCCTAAAATATATAATAATCTTTAATATTTCTTCAATGGAAAATTATGTTATAGTTTATCAATCTGATTATATTTAAAAGAAAGTTTATGAGGAATAGCGTGAAGTTAACTCCATTAAAAAAATAATTCCATTAGGTATAGGAAACTAAGGGTTAACTTATTTAAAAATAATTTTTTATTAAGTTGCTACTAATGTGCAGGAGTTCTTGTTGCAAAAATTTTATTTTTAATAGCCAAAATACCTAAAATATTTTGAAAGATCTTAAAATAAAAATAGAGTGTATTCAAAAAATATATATACATGTTTGTACATATAACTAAAATATAAAATTTAATCACATTATTTACTTTGAATTTTTATTATCTTTTGTATTTTGATTTTAGTTTACATGTTTTTATTTCAAAATATTAAAAGATAAATTCGTAAAATTATAAAGTATAAAAATATTATTAAAATATAAATAATTTAGAAGACTATATGGGGAAGAAGAGAGGTTAAAAACAACACCATCAAAGCGGGGCCAGTGTTTGAACACATCTGCATTGGGATTTGAGACCCCGATCGGAGTGGAGCATGTGTTTGAGGGACAATTAGATCATATGTCTATCGATTTTCTGCTTCGTTGCCTGAAAACACATCAAAGAAAAGATAGGAAAGGAAACTAAATCTTATATTAGTTACCCACTCACATTATCTTTTATTATTTTTCCAGAATATAAAAAAATATTTGTTTCTCAAAACATTTATAATATCAAATAAAAGATAGAAGATTATCTAAAGTTATAAAAAGTAGTTAGAATTAAATATCTTAACTTTCTTTCATTTTCTGATATGTTTAAATATCTTATAAAGTACATTATATAAAGACAAGTAAATACAAAGATATTTCTTCCCAAATACAAACCCTTGTGGAAATCAAACTCCTTTTTAAATATTCATTAGAGTCCCACTTTTTATATTTATAAACTGAATAAGATTTTATTTGTTTGCTCGGTGACGCCCAAACTGGGTCCGTCGACTCACCACAACCTCGCTGAATACAAGTGGAGGTCGGGTTACCCGACGCCATTTAGAAAATTCCAGTTTCCTGTACAGTGAGCTCTACCTAAATACACACTCCATATCTTGTCCCAAACAAAGGCAATATAATCCACTATCCAATCACACGAGTAATACGACCACTTGGGCCCATAAACAATACACAATATGATACAATCCATGAATCCAACTATATATCCTATAGTCACAAGAGTTACAATATTTTCACTCTTAAACAATACATATATTAAACTTAAAGAGTTCTAATACATGTAAACCACCAAAGCCACATTCCGGCTTTCTTCTAGAACTCAGCCTCTAGGACGAGCCATTTCCTCGCACGCTCCCTGTACTTGTAAAAAGGGGGGTCCCACGACGGGGTGAGCTAATGCTCAATAGGAGAATCGTCATAAGTGGGCGACTCATCACCTAAGTTTTGTACAATGTTCCAATTTAAACACACATTCAAGCAAATGCATGATCCTACTTGAATGTCTACATGACCAACTCAGATCCCGAGTCCTCACCGACTCTCTCTCACACTCGCCTAAGCCTTGTATGAGAATTATTATTTTATTAGTTTGTGGACAACCCTCCGATGTATATATATATCAATTAGGCCGCTCCGACGATTGATATATTATTAATTTGTGGACTACCCTCCGATGAATATCAATTGGCCATCCACGCATTGATATTTTAAATTTGGACTACTCCTCCGATAATTAATGTTTTTAGACAACCCTCCGAACCTTTTTCTTTAGGACTCATCTCATGCACTCACCCTATGATCCTAGTGGTGTCTCCAAAGGCATATGGAATGCATGTATGCCAATTCAATACAATTAATCACATGCAAATATAAACATGCACATATCCACATATTATCCAATCACACAATCATGTCATGTAATTAATCAATTCATACATCAAAAATTAGCCTACTTTGGGCTAATGATCAAACATCGAGCACCGACTTGAATCAATTCGATCAAAGATATTTTCACACAAAAACACAGTTTTTTGTGTCATTATTCCTGTGAAACAAGAAAACTTAGGTTTTACGGTTCAAACACATCCATTCATCTGCTCACTTTGTATCTTGTATTTCACGGCCATTAATTCATCCAAATCAATCCATGATTTATCACAAAATACAACATTCAACCACCCAAATCAGCCATGGCGTCACTTTGGCACGGCATTTTGATTTAAAATTAATGGTTAATTCGTCCTAAGGTTTGGGACCGATCAAACGCCGCTCAAGGCCTCAATTAACCTAATACATAATTTATGGAACCATTAATCACACATTCAACTCCAAAAGCAGTCCAGAGAATACACACAAGACTGCCTGGTCTCAAATTCAAATTATTTGGTTTCCAAGGCTTCGAATCGACAAACCACCACAAGGCCCTCAACCAACCAAACATTTATACTGCATTTCAAAACTAAGAATAAAACCCTGGTAGGGAGAAACCCCTACCTCTTGAGTTTGAGAAACTCCTAAATCCTACCTAATGCTAAGCCCTCTCCGTAGAGCGGTTTTCTTCTTGTCCTCGAAGACCACTTCGACTACTGATCGTCAGATTTCTAGAAAGAAGTCGACCTTCCTTACAGAACCCATGTTTGCCTCTCACAAATTCTTCCTTTTCATGTTTTTGGTCTACGAAGAATGTTAAGAACACTATTTACTATTTTATCTTATTAATACTTAAATCTTTTCCTTAATACCAATTATGTCCTTCATTTCAGCTTTTGGACATTCTAAGACTATCTCTACCAATAATTTTCATACTCTTCTCTACTCATAACACTTATGGCACATGAGAACATGTTATACGTGGACTTCGTCGCATCAAAATTCGCTTTTAAGGCACCCGAACAAATGACATGCTCCTCAGAAATGTGTCAACTCCGACTATCTCGCACTTGACTAAATTTACGTGCTATTAGATTTCTTTGTGGTCTATCTTAACGGTGCAATCTGCTTCATCATCCGAGATCTAGAGAATAAATTACGATTTTAACCGGGAATTACAATTTCATAAACTAAATTACGATTTTGCCATTTTTCCATAATTAAATTCTGGCCCATTCTCCTTTCTGCAGAATTTTATCCCGAAATTCAAGACAATCTCAATCACTCACATGCATATGCAACGTGCACTCTATCATGCATGTAAACAGTCATTTAAATCTTAAACGACTAAACCACGTACCCTCATCCCTAAACAAGTGTATAGGTGGCCCGGGGTGATCGTGTCCTCGCGCCTCCCATCGCAGACTCCTTCCACTCCACAAAGGTCGCCATAGCACTCTCACTCGCCACCGCCTTAAGGGTCGTAAAACCTGATCACGGATATCATCCAAAATGCACACCGGCTCCTCCTCAAAGGTCCCATCGTCAACCTTCAATCCGCCCCAATCCACCACATGAGTTGATCCGGAGTATATTTTCTGAGCATGGAGACGTGAAATACCTCGCGGACACCGACATGTCGGGCAGAAAAGCCAACCCAGACGCTAATGCTCATCCTCTCGAGCATCTCGAAAGCCCAATAAACCTCGGGCGATACCCTCGCGCGTCGAACCCGACCACTCCTCTCTTAGCATCACCTTCAAGAAAACGCGATCACTAACCTCGAACTCTAAGGGTCGACCGCCATACATCCGCATGTTTCCTTCGGCTCGAGCCGTGAGAAGACGCTATCGTATCTTCTACCTTGGTCCAACATAACGGTAATCTACATGGCCTCCAAGGTCACAATCACTGACAATCCAATGGACCGTCAATCTAGTCCATGTCATGAATGACATCCATATACCGAGCCCTTACCGGCCCAACAACACCGAATGCAATTTCCCCAAGGTATCCAAACCTCGAAGTTACTTCCATTTATCACTAAACTCTAAGTCTCAAGGTGATAACCATGTCCATCTGCTCTTCTGTCTTCGAACGCTTATAACTCTTCATTTGCCGAGCCTCTTCGTTCACATAAATTTCGGATATTTCCCACGGGTCTCTTTTTTGAAGCCCCGGATAACCACACTGAGGTCTCTTACACCTGCGAGAGAAATTAAAGGATATGTAAATTCTTTTTACAGAGGAGGACCTTTGGGATGCCACCTCTGCGCGAAGTGCCTTCACCCATAACTCAGGGCTTCTCGCAAATGCATTGCTGCTTGCTTTGCCCGACATCATTACTTTCTGTTTCTGGTCGAACTATGAATCTTAAATTGAACTTACGTCCAGATAAACTCAACCACACTCACCATGAGTGGTGATGTGTTAAATCTTGCCACCAACTCTGCAGTGCGATGTTACCGTGCACACGAGCATAATAATGTCATCTTTGTGACACGAATCCGGGAGTCACCATGAGCAAAATCTTAGAATCACTCATACTTGTCCCTAAACCCTGCTCGGGTCAACTCTCTGCCTACATCTAGGAAGAACATCTATGCACAGCTTCTCGGAAGCCTTAACACTCTAAGCCCAAATCTGCGTGCGTGTCGGGTATGACAGCAACCGAAACATAGGTCTTTCAATTGCATTGGTGGTTGTGAAAGCTCCATCCATCTTCATTTTGACAATCAACGATGAGCAAGATCCCTACTTTAAGATACCACCGTTTGGCTGCGACTCGATCATGTGGTGAAGCCGGGCCACCTACGGCGCTGACATTTGTGTGGCCAGACAACGCCGCCTTTCCTGTTGAAGCCAAACCGTTCTCGACCCGTACTAGGTGCGGAGGATGGCTGTCTTCACCTCTTTGCTCTCATTGTGCTTGGGGCTGCGCTATCCGGTACGGATCACCTGCAGAACCCGTCCGCCTCATGCGCCCGAAGCAATGACGACCGCTTTCTTACGAGACCAGGAAAGCTTATCCACTCCCTCTTGTTACCAACACCCGTGTCTGTATCCTCAATCTCTCTCTCTATGGTCAGGGCCGCCCCAACCATGGAGTCCATGTCCCATAGGTGAAATCCTATAATCCTGCCCCGAATGGACAACTTCAGCCCATTCTCGAATCTCCTGTAATATCCAGCCAATCCCAAGAAACTTCGTATCTCAAAGATTGACATTCGGTCTCTCCCAACTCATCACCGCCTCAACCTTCTCTATGACACTCTGAGTGTGAGCACCACGTGTCCCAAAAATCCCCTCAGTAAGCTAAAACTCGCACTCTTGATCTTAGCGTGTTGGCTTGATGGTCTCTCGTGGCGTAACACAATCCTCAAGTGAGTACTCATGCTCCCACTCCCCGGCGGGATGAGGATCTAAGATCTCAGCCTCCAGAAGACTATGGCCGATCCCTGGTGGGTTGGAGTGCTTTATGCGCGAGATCCATGAATCTTTGCTAAGCGCGTCGTCAATCAATGGGCATCGCAGTAAGCTCAAAGTGCCATGCTTGGCGTCTAGCACGCAGGGATATGTTATCCCAAACCCTCGGTGATATTAACGGTGCGAGAGGATTCTGTCTTTGGAGTAGACTCGCTCTTCTGGCGATCAAAACACGAAGCCAATGTCGTCTGGAAGCGTGGAGTACCGATTCTTGATCGTAACCTTATTCATTGCATGTAGTTAATACGATCGAAGCTTGTCTTCTTTTCTATAGTGGAGGCGCCCCTTGGTGAGTGCTCTGGTCTAATGAACCCCTTTGTCGGCGTCTGTGGTTGGACTCACGAGTTCACCCTGCAACTCAACCGATTGCCATCCTATCGCAGTCATAGAGATGGGAGCCTGGGGGTATGGCGATGCAGTCTACTACCCTCTGTGGAGGTAGTCCAAGTAACTCATCTGGAAAAACATCCACATATTGCAGCTGGGGCAGTTAAGTATGATCTCTCCTTGTCCTCCCAGGTATTCATGAGCCAACCCATGAAGCGTCACGACACGCCTGGACTCGTATTATCTGGGGGCAAGAGTTATCTTGTCCCCACGGAAATACCATCTGGTACCGATCCTACGTATAAGCGGTAACCTCTGCATCTCACATTGTCGACCTTCTACCACAGCAAATTGTCGGCGATTACACCAGGTTGCATGAAACTTTGACGACATGTCCATGATCCTCGGAGTCCACTTTGATGAGTCGAGGAATCTAACTTTCGCAACCTTAACCTATCATTTATTCTGCGCCTAATCTAGAGCTCACTGCTTGACACCTCAGGTCCTCTAGAGGTCCTTGCCCATTTCAACATATTTGAATCATTACTCTATTAGAACCACCGAACTAGTCTAATCTGTCGAGAGAGAGGTAATCATGGCCTCTAACACCTTCTTGATCTGCATAAACCAATGGTCTGTCACCATCGGGTCTCCTTCCCTTGTGAATGTCGGAGAATGATGCGCTCTAAACCTCTGGAGGTTACTAGGACCTCCGACTACCTTTATACCGACTGTGTGCTATGGCTTTGGCTGTATTCCACCTCATTTTAGGCAGAAGGTATTCACGGTCAAACACTAGTGCGACCTAGGAGTGCAGTGAACTCTCACGTCCTGTCTCGTGTGCATCTATACGAGTTCAATGGCAACAGGGAGTGTTTAATTTTCATTTAAATCTAACACTGGCAATAGATTTGCCTGTTTACTACTAGACTTGACAACCATAAGGCGACCGTTCATTTCCTAAGTGGTGCTAAATTCCAACCACTCAATTGATTTATTTCAGCCCAGGTTCTAAGCTCTCTTGTTCATTTCGGTATCCAAATCCACTAAGACAATTTAACCTTAGCATTCCTTTTTTTTTCTTTTCCTATACACATTGCACATACATATAGTTTCCTACGCAACTACCGGCGCAATCCGCGATTTCAATTGGTAGTTAAATACAATACCCCGGTATCTCTAGGCATAAATACGACCTCGAGACTAATCATACATAACTACGATGTACGACAATTTACATTTAAATATTGTTTTCAATAAAATTTTATTTGAAAATTTTACACGAAGAAGAACTTTATTTTGAAATTTTATTTTTCGAAAATTTTATCAAATTTATTTGATTTGATTTTATTTTTCAATAAAAAATTTTAGAAAATTTGTGATGGGTGTTCAGGCAGAGATCTGGCTTGTTGACTCCAAAAACCTCTGCAGAGTCGAAAAACGGTCAAAGCAAGCAGTGCACTAGCACCAAAAACTAACTAATTTGGGCACACCAGGCGCGCATGTTTGCTGCGTGACGGCGGCTCGCTGACGTATCGTGGCGGTCGACCCGTGTTGTGGCTAGGGACGGGTGTGTTGGTGGGCTTCGGCGTAGATGGTGGTGCGGTCGACCGTGTCGAGTCACGGGGGCACCCGTGTCGTGGCGCTTCGCTCCGAATGCCTGCAGCCCCGGCCAGAAGCGCTCGCGTGCCCACGGCGCCGTGTCGCGACTGCGAGCGTGTGCGCCAGCCCGGCGGCTGGTCGTGTCGCCGCAAGGCTGCTGCCGCCAGTGGGCGTATCTTGCGCGTTGCCTGCGCCGCCTGTTTTGCTGCGCTTTTGCTGGCGCGTGGTGTGCTATGGTACAGGCGTATTTTGCTGTATTGCAACACGATGACCTTTGCCTTTATCTGCATCTTTGGCCACTTTGGCGCGTGCGTCGATCACGCACTATAAACCCCGCTGCTATGGCGTATTTGCAATACGATTGCCAGCCCGACAATCAATATTGCAAAAACACCTTTCTGGGCATTTGTTCGCCACGCCACACTAAGTTGCAATACAATCCTTCCTATTGCAAGATACATCCAGCCCTTCAAGCCTTCCTCTCTGCAATACAAAAAATGGTATTGCAATACAATTTTTTTTCACTACAAATTTTCCAGCCCCATCTCTTTCAATACAATTGCAAGGCTTGCAATACAAATTTTTTTTTTTTTCATATATAATTTGAGCAGTAGCCCAAAAACGGTTCTGCACCAATATTTTTTTTTTTTCATTATTCATTTTCCCTTATTGGCTATGGAAAAATTTACAAAATATTGTACATATATACTATTTCTTTAACACTCAAATAAATTTACAAAAATTTATTTTCTTCAGTTACACCATGCCAAACACCAAGAAAATTAGCTTTCTTCTCTTGACTGAATAAATTTATAAAATTTATTTTCTTTTTCCAGTTTCACAAAAAAAAAAAAATTTCTCTACCTTTCGTTATGATGAATTTGCATGAGATTTATTTTTCTTTTACTTTCTTTTATTAGTTTTACCACAAACTTCCAAGTATATCTACTTTTGCCGGAATTTTATTCATTTCTCTTTGTAACCAATAAAACCTTAGCTGAGTGTTTCATTGCTGTTTCAAATTGTATTATAAAACTTCTAAAACAAGATTTAAACACTCTTACCATGCTAAACTCTTATTTAATATTATTACCGCATATTTGACATACACCATCATTTGTGTTCACCAAATGCTGAACTTATCAGCAGCTGCATGTAGTCTCCTAGTCCCGTGATTTTCTAGGTAATCATACCTAAAGACATCGAACCACCTAGTGGTGATGCTCTCACTCAACTAGGCCTAAGCACCAAATCCTCAATCTATAGGTTTCCATATGCTGTACTTCGCATCGAGCCACCTAGTGGTGGATACCCAAACAGAAACTCCACTACAGGGCGTATTACCTGGCTCGATACCAATGACGCCCCAAACCCGAGGGTCCGTTGACTACCGTCAACCCGCGGAATTCCCAAGTGGGGAAGTGGGTGCAGCGCCACTTTTAGAAAATGGGCGGTCCTTTCTGGGGAGGTCTACCCCGAATCTGTCTGCATATCTTTTTCCCAAAGCGGTGCAATATATAATCCAATATGTCAATCACGCCAGGTAATACGACCATACTGGAGCGCATAAACATGCGCGGCCAACTACCAACTATGAATCAACTATATATCCTATATTTTAATTTACAATATTTCGCACTCTTAAACAATACATATATTAACAGGGGTTGCTGTAAAAAAACCACCAAGCCCACGATACGGCTTTCTTCTAGAACCAGCCTGGACCGAGGCCGTCTCCTGTAGCTCCTGTGCACACAGTAGGGGTCCCACGAGGGGGTGAGCTAATGCTCAGATAGGAGAATGCATACTAGAGAAATTACCACTCACCACCTAAGTCTTGTGCAATGTTCAATTTAAACACACATTCAAGCGATGCATGATCACCTACTTGAATGTCTGCGACAGCTCAGATCCGAGGTCCTCTGACTCTCTCTCACCTAGCCTAAGCCTCGTATGAGAATTATTATTTTTATTAGTTTGTGGGACAGCCCTCGGAATATTTTATATATCAATTGAAGTTGCTTTCGGAAGCGATTGATATATTATTAGGGCTTTGGCACTGGTTGTACCCTCGATGTGAAAGATATCAATTATGGTGGGCCGCTCCGACGATTGATATTTTAAATTTGGACTACCCTATCCCGATAATTAATGTTTTGCAGACAACCCTCCAGAACCTTTTTCTCTAGACTCATCTCATGCACTCACTCTATGATCCTAGAGTGTTCAGTGCATATGGGGATGCATGTACAGCGTTCAATCTGATGCAATCAGCCACAGCTGGCATACATATCCACATAATATCCAATCACACAATCATGTAATTAATCAATTCATACATCAAAAATTAGCTCACTTGGGCTAATGATCCGTACGAACAATTCGACTTGAATCACTTTCGACCAGAGCACATTTCACCTGAAAATATATTTTTGTGTCACTATTCTATGGTGATACAAAACCTAGGTTTCACAGGTTTCTGACTCACATCATTCATGGTTCATTTGAACTAAGTATTTCCATTATTAGGCCTCATCAAATCAATCCATGATTTAATCACAAAAATGCAACATTCACCGACCACCCAGAAGAGCAAGTATGAAAGATGACTGCTACATTTAGTTTCAAGAAATTAATATCGAGTCGGTCCCAAAGGTTTGGGACGATCAAACTTATTTAGTTCAAGGCCTTAATCAACAATACGCAATTTATGGAACCATTAATCACATTCAACCCAAGCGGTCCGTGGAAACGGAATACGATTTGCCATGATCAAACATTTTAGATTCACAGGCTTGGGCAAAAAAGTTAAGGCGGTGCCAGAGCTCAACCAACCGAAACATTTACATCGATATGAAACGAAGAATAAAACCCAAGTGAGAATACCCCTACTAGCACAGTTTGGGGAAGCTTCCATCAGTACCCACAACCCTCTCCATGCTGAGAAAGCGACATTCTTAGAGGGGCCAAACGATCGAATCGCGATATTTCTAGAGAGAAGTCAGACCTTCTCTCTCTACAAGAACTCCATGTTTGCCTTCTGTCAAATTTTCCCTCCTTTCCGTTGGAATGTTTTAGTTTAATGAAGAAAGAACACTATTCTTGTTTTGTCTTATTATCATTTAAATCTTTTCCTTTAATACAATTATGTCCTTCATTTCAGTTTTCTACATTCGGCACTATCTCTGTGATCCTCATACTTTTCTCTACTCATTACCACTTATGGCACATGAGAACATGTTGTAATATGACTTTAAGTCGCATAGAGGAAATTGTTTTAGACTTTTGAAACGGCGAGTGCTGTAAGTATATGGCTTCCGAGCTATCTGAGTTGGCGAAATTTTACATTTTATTGATTTGCGGGCGTTCAACGGGTGTTGCAATCCGTTTAGGTATCGAGAATCTAGAAGAATAAATTACGATTTTTAACGAAATTACAATTTAAATGCTTGAGAATATGATTTGCCATTTTCCATAGAATTGGAATTTGGGGTGCACATTATACACACAGTTATGCTTATAACATGATCTTCTCGCCCCTTATGTAGGGATAAATAATAAATTTTTACATCAAGAAAAATTTTTATGTTATTTCTCGGCCCGTGAAGTTTTGGCAACTCTTTATATTCACCATTTTATTTTCTCTACTTTATATATTCTTTGCATGGCTTTAGACGCGGCCCAGCTGCTGGTGTCTTTTGAAGGCAGCGCTGGACACGGTGTGATTGCCCTCTTTGGCGCTCATATGGTAGAATTTTTGAAATGACGAGGTTGTCGTGGTGGAAGGGGTTTTCGTGGCCGCTTTCGACAAGTGTTTTTTGCTGAATTATTTTCAATTCAACCTTCTTTATAATTGTACTTTTTATATTCTATTAAAATATATGAAAATTAATATAATTCAGAGTTTTTTATCATTGTGTGACTTCAGTTCCTAAATTTTGAATGGATTGGTGATCACTGTGAACGCAATTATGTGGAGAAGGCGGATTGGGTGCCCGTTGATGACTGGCTTTATGGCAGAGCACATGGCGATAGCATTATGGGTTGATGTGTTGCGAGCGTGGGCGATTTGCGACGTTGGCGTTATCTTCGGAAGAGTGCATTTCAATTTCACTAATGCCTTAGATATTGATCAAATGCGTTAGTATACTTTGCGTGCATTTTACTGTTTAAAGATAGTATAATGATTTACTCATTATAATTTTTTCTTTTATTGGCACATATATTTAGTAGACGAGAAATTCCAATTTATGAAAAGGAGCAAAATCGTAATTTAGATTACAAAAACGGTTAAATCCGAAATTTATTCTCTATACTTTCAGTTACAAAGCAGTTGCCTTTGTTGGAGATGAATCGCCGAGAAATCTAGCTAACCGCATTAAAAATTTAGGCAAGATTCGAGATAGTCGGAGTTGACACATTTCGAAGACATAGCGATTCCGGATATCGCGATTACCCCGATCTGGCGAAAGTCGCGTGTAGCATATACTCGCCGCGCGCGACGGCGCGGTGAAGAAATGATGATGGGTAAATGAACGACGAGGATTGTTTGAATGTCAAAGAAAGCGTGAAGGGACGACATAGTAATGGTCATTTTGGGGTTGATTGCGATGACCGAACAACGCTAAATATTGTTTGCGATTCATCACAGAAAGGCAACGAAGGAATTGAAAAGGGAAGAGGAGATAAGAGGATGGGTTAACAAAAATGGGCGTTTTTAGTGAGAGAGGGAGTCATTCGCTTCTCGAGAATGGGCAGGATCAGAGCGAAATTGGGGTTATGGGCAGAGAAGACAGTTCGGCGGGCGGAAGCTAAGTGGTTCTGATTTTATGGTTTTGATGATGCACTCAAAGGAAGTGTTTCACCTAGCCCCGAATTTATTCTCTGACTTAGAGTGTTTGGATATTGTTTGGAATAGAGTGGGTGTGGGGGCAGTTTGAGTGGTTCAGGCTTATGCAGGTTCAGATCAGTCTGAGGCATGAAATCCAGATAATAAAAGCATTGTTTGCGGCAGTTGGGTGCTGATGGCTTTTTAACAGATAAATCATGGATTGATTGGAATGAGGCCGGAAATGGCCGTGAAATGCGGGTTCACAAAGTGAACCGGCGATGAATGTGTGTTTGAACGTAAAAACCTAGGTTTTACTGTTCATAGGAATAGTGACACAAAAATATATTTTTGTTAAAATGTTTGTTCGGTGATTCAGAGTCGAATTGCTCGTGTTTGATCACAAGTGAGCTAATTTTGTTGAAGTGATTAATTACATGACATGATTGTGTGTTGATTCTGGAGTTCTTATGTGGATGTGTGCATACACATATTTGCATGTGATTAGGCTGAGTAGAGTGGCGCATACATGCATTCCATACCAGCACCCTAGGACTATAGGAGTGAGTGCATGAGATGATTAGAAAGAATCGTTGGGAGGGTTGTGTCTAAAAAATGTTGATATCGGAGGTGATCAGGGTGTTGAAATATCTCAAGACTACGACCGGAGGCAGCTGAGCCAGATATTCATGAAGATGTTCTGGCTTCAAACTCAAAGCTATCAAAACCATTGGAAGCAGCAAACCCAGTGATATATTCTTGGAGGAGTGTCCCAGGCTGCAACCTGTATATATTGGACGACCAATTGATGCTGCAGCGGAGGGATTTATCACAATGAAGTAAAACACTGTGTTCTATGGGGGCTTACTTGCGGGGGCAAATCGGTGAACTCGGGATCTGAGTTGTTCATGTGTAAGAACATTCAACGTAGGATGAAGCTTTAGCGTTCTTCTGTTTTCATTAGAACATTACCTTTACACTTAAGTGGTGGTATATAACATTTTTGGATTCTTTCTTCTTTGCCTTTAAGTCATGATTCTTATTTTTGTTAACCATACCATTCAGTTTAACCCTCATCTTTCTACTCTTATATATCTTTCCCATGTGTCCTTATATCTTATAAACTTTCCAGTTTCTCAATTTGTTTCAAGAAATTACTGTTTGGCGCATATATACCCTAAACATGTCAGCGCTATAGGAGTATATTTTGAAGTCACAGCTGAAACAACTAATAGATTATTAATTCTTATCTAAGTAACACTAACCTAAAGAAACACAAAGTATTAACCAAAAAGTACATCAAGCTTAAACCTAGAGTTAGAGTGGGAACCAAAATGTCTTTGTAGCACGTGAAAAAACGAGGGGGAACCACCGACCTTTGAATCACCGCGACGCATACTTTAGGAAGGGGTTTTAACTCGTCCTCCAAGTTGTCATCCTTGGAGGTGTTTTTGCATGACGAAAGGAGAGAGAAAGAGGATAGAGAAAGAGACAAGGTAGAGGCCAAAAGCAGGGGTACAAACAGGCCAGCTGCTTCCCGAGAGAATTGGAACTTAGGTCAACAGTGTGTTTCAATGGCTTATATAGCCTTACAAACATGTGAAATACCAAAATAACCAAACTAGAATAATTACAGTGAGGGTAGAAATGAGAAAAACCAAAAACAGAGTCGTTTGGATAAAAAAACAGCAAGCAGAAAATTTCGCTTTTGATGATTTTAAAACATATAACAAAAAATAGAGCATGTGGAAATTTTAAGCTAATATGACTCTTTAAGCTATGATAAGCGAAAGATAATATATAACAAATCATCGTAACTGCGAATTTTTAATATTTGTTCTTCCTTCAACGAACATTTCTTATTTCCCTCACGGCTACTGACATTCAGACATTTACAGCGATATTCTTACACCATTAGGAAACTGTTTGGTGTTGACATATGAAATTTGGTGATGCTCGCCTTGTTTTGTTATGATTGGATTGACACGATAATTTGGCTTCAATTCACATAAAAAACGACACATTACAATGAGGAAACGTGGGATTGCATGTCAGTTGATTAAATATAACATTATTTTTAAAAGAAAACAAAACTATTAAAAATGGGTTCAGAAAATAACTTTGAGATAATCGGAAGAACCCACCGACATTGCTAGTCCCTTAGCAATGAAGAAGAAAATATATGAAGCGCAAATAAACATGACAAGAATTATATTACAAACACTGCGTTTAAAAGAGATTTTGTGAAAAGTAATGCTAACCCTAGTAAGAATCATGAAGCCTTGTCCGACTATGCTGAAGAATGAATGCCCTTTATTCAAGATGAAGTCTCGAAAAAAGAGCTTTTTTGTGCGGTGATCAACTTGAAACTATAAAATCTAAGTGTTTGTGCATAAACTCTCAACAATAAGCGCCTAAATTGTACTCTCCCCTGACCTAACTACAACCATGACCAGCATGCTAACCAATCTAAATAGATCGAGGACCCACCTCCTTATTCCATGATTGCTTTGGTGTAGTTTTTCACAAATGTATTTGAAGATGAATACTCACCAAAAGTCCAATATGCTTGAGGATCAGATGACTCCCAACCAGTGGAGCTTGGGGCGCAGTGTGCGATAACTGGAAGCCACTAAACTCTCTTTGGGGTTTCACCCCCGTACTTGAATGATTTCAGGACTCCAGCACCTACAACTTGCTAGCTATCCACCCATGTAAGCGAACACTAAATCGATACAGCTCCCAGCTTCTGTGGGTTTGGGCTGCTAGGGCTTTAAGGCTTCGCCATATACCCCCTCTGCTCGGGTTTCAAGGTAAAGCGTTGCAATTTCTTCTTTTTCTTTTCTTCTTCTTTTCTTTTTCTTTTCTTTTATTTTGGAAGACACATTGGCAGCCTTCTATTCATGGGGGTCCTTAACTTTATTAAGGTGGTCAATGCAGAAACTAGAAGTATTGCAAGCTTACGGAGGCTAAAGTGACTTTTAGATTGTATGAAAAATGCATTCTGAAATAACATGTTAGCCAAGATGGAAGGTTGAAAGCATAACAAAATTCAACTAATCATCCACTCGATTAGGCATGGAACCAATAACATCAATAGAATTGGACAAAGTTTTTCAAACTACTATGAGCTAGGCAAAACACATAAAAAATTTGGTTGCAAAATGGTGAGTGGCTGAAAAATGTTTGCTGGTATAACAACTTTATAGAGAACCCGGCAAGCCCCTTTGAACATCTAAAATACTTGCTCAAAATAACAAAACATAAATACAAAGTCACTTCCTTTGCTAACTGACAACAAACATCTCGATGTCGAAATGGGAGCTCGGATTAGAAAGTTAGAAGAGAGGAAGTATTACCTCGATGAGATGTGTGATCATTGTTGGATGAGGCTTTGCAGGCTTTCTAAGAAATGACACCTTATTCACTCGGTTTAGGAGCTTAGATGAACAAGTTAGGAGAAGAAAGAAGGAAAAAAGTGACCGGTTGGTTCGCCACCAGCCTACTTATGTTTCCCAAAAATGTTATTTCTGGATATATTTAGGTTACACTCTCTAAGCTTTCCAACGGTAAAACGCCTATGCAGTTCGGATGAGAAAAAGAAGTTATGAGTGAGGAAACAAAGTGGAGGCAAAACGTTGAGGCCATAACGAGAAGTCGCTATCACGGGGAAAATTCGCTATGATAGCGAAATTTATATATGAAATTTTTTTTTTTTTTGAAAAACAAAATAAAATAATTAATTAATAAATAAAAAATAAAAATAATAAAATAATAAAAAATAAAAAATAAAACTTTTTAGGAGCAAAATATATATTTTTTTTAATATATAAAAAAAACTTGATTTATTTTATTTTTTGATTTTACAAACAAGCTATATATATATATATACTTCTTTTATACTATATATATATATATATATATATATATATATATATATATATATATATATATATATATATAATTTTTAAATAAAAAAAAAATTTAATTAATTTTTTTAAATAAAAAATAAAATAAAATAAAAAACAAGCGCTTTTTTTTTTTATCCTATATAACGTGTTTTTGTGTGGAGTATCATGCATATTTTTTTTAAGCTATCATAATTAGAATTCAGCTATGATGTGAAAGGAAATTCCTGCATTCGATTATATGCTTTATATGATAGCGAAAATTCATTTAAACTAAATTGCGAGAAATTTTCACTATCAGTCACGAAAATTTTCCCATCTTCATTTCTGCTTGCTTCTCTTGCAATTTCTTGCTCGACTGTTCACTAAAAGCGTAAAAGTGTCTGAGTAAAAATTAAGAAAAATTGCAGAAAAGTGAAAAACAAGCTAAGTAAGATTAACCCAAGTGGTAGAAAATCTAAAAAGAAAAACTATAGAAATCCAAATAAAATAGACCAAAATAAAATAAAGCAGGAAAAATTAAAACAAAGGAGTGGGAGAATTGTGCTCCCCGAACAAGGGCACCCCAGGCCTTTGGAGGGGCGTGGGCGGGTGGAGCTTGTGGGAATGCTAGTCCAGTGCTCCAAACCAGACCCACACGAGCCATCCACTATGCCATCACGGTATGTCGCGTTTGTATCGTTTGTAAGTGGAAGTGGCGAGGGTGCATCTGACCACTAATCTCTTGAGTATTTTGCCGCGGTGGCATGGAGGCTTTGGGCGGAGTCTTGCGGGTTTTTGGGACCCTGGCTGCAGGTGTGGCAGTGTCGCCCACATTAGCGTGGGCTATTTTGGGGTTGGGCAAGGCACCCGGGGATAAAGATTTATAGGGATTGGTTCTGAATGATAGGCTCTTGGATCCCTTCCTTTGTTTGCCCCTTACACTCACCTCGGTCATAAAGGGAAAGTTTCTTCTTTCTTCCGCGGAAAACAGCTGCTGTACTGAGTTCCAGACAACGCTACTGGCATTTCAAGCCAAATCTGGCCCACGGTGTTTGTTGACATTGCTCCTTTTACCATGGGTGCTGGCACTCTCACGGGTGGACATTCTTCAATGGCGATTGATGAGTTTTCAATGGAGTCTTGCGAGGTTATTTGCCCAGCCAAAAAATTCAAATAAGTCATTTTTCAGCCATCATTTATGACGATTATCTTCCACCAGTGACAATTCTCTATTCGAATGGCATTAAATGCATTCCCTCTACAAAGTCATCAGATTATCAGAGTAAGGTCCAAAATGGCTTGTTCAAATGGAGAAGGATTGACTATGGTGTGGTGACTCTGAGGGTGAAGCATAATATGGGGTTCGGGAGGTGCACATCTGGCGGAAGTTTGGACCATGGAGTGGTGTGATTCCCCCGACTATGGTTGTAAGTACTACCGTATGGCACCTATGACAGCACATTTTTTTTGTCAGAACTAAATGATGTGAGCCTGCAAGATAGAATTCACAGTACTTGTGATGAGATGCGCAAGTGTTCCCGCAACTAAATCAAATAACCCAGAGCACCATCGAAACAACGACGCGCCATTTGATTCACGTTAAGATGGGCGTCGAATCAACTATTTGTATCCTAAATTCCTCCCTCTTTTCTTAGTAAGTGAAACTATCTTCTTGATATATAGCTCGATTACAAGGATGTGTTTTCTTTACCTGAAATGATTTACAGTGAAAGGCCAAAATTAGTGTGAGACCCCAGTTTTAGATTTTAAGGCTTAGTAAAAAGCAGAGGAGTTGATGGTTTACAAGCGAAAATAAAATGAAGAAAAATAAGAAAAGAACTCCTTGAAGCATTGGGGGCCAGCTGGGTTTAAGGTTCTAGGCTAGCGAGAGGTCCCGGGTTAATTTCTCGGCGTTGGGGAGAATGACATATAGTCATCTCGAACCTTAAACCAGAGTGGTCGTTTGTCACATTTTTATCGACATTGATCTGATGTCCCGACATCACGATCTTTAATCCGACTCAAGGCCCATGGACCACCTGGTTTTTCGCGCGTGGAACACCAGCATGGCCGAAATAAATATTCTTACTCTGTGGCGCATGACCGAGACTTACAAGCTGCGATTGCTCTTGGTGTCGCGACATCGATCTGCTGCTCGACATAAACCATCGCAACTGTCATAAGCACGGTAAAGCTTTGCTGACGTCCCATTAAATTTCTTCGGACTGCTGATGTCGCGCGGCAACGATCTAAGCGATGAATGTCGCGACCTCTTCTCTTCATTGCGCATTGTCGCGCGCGGCTATACATTTTAGTGTCGATGTCCACGGCCAAACGCCCAGTGTCGCGACCGCCTTGATCTTCTCTTTGCTATTTGCTGTTTTCACACGAGATTTCTTTAACCCTCAGCCTGCCTCGTTCTTCAAGTCGGCTTAAGTTTTTCATTTGTGTAGTTTAGCTGGCTGGCACGGATGCACTAATTCTTTGCTAACACTTCCGCGACATCAGGTTCCTTCCATACTTTGTGAGCGCTTTCACACTGCAACTTGCTTCAGCGGCCTTTTATCTCATTAACGTTCATCCACCTTACGCACACGCAAAATTTCTTCTTTTCTTGAATTCCACATATTTAACAGTTTATTAGTTATTCCATGATGCACTTTTTATAGAAATCAGTCTTATAATACCGATAAATAAAACGAAAAATCGAAGACTAAACCGGGTGACTTTTGAAAAGCTCTATGCGAACGGGAGTGATCGGACCCACGAGGTTTGATGTCACATATATTCATGAACTCATGATTCCCATCTTATTGATGAATAGTAAATTTTTCAGGCATAACTGCAACGTACAGTTGGGGATGGAGGCGGAGGTGCCCCAGGCTCTATGGGCTCCAGGTGAAAGTGACATTCTTTGCGCTCAGAAGCATCTTTGCTGAGGCGGGTTGCGATGAAACAAAGATAATGATTTGTGTTTGAATTTCTTTGGCTGCTACGCGAGAATATTTTGAGGCTGTAGGCTTGGGGCAAAGAGTCTCTCAAAACGGAAGAACACTTTTTACGGCTGGATATGTGGATGTATCCATTGAAGAAACTTTTTGTTGGGTTTGGTTAACAAAATAATTTAATGTACAACTTCGAAAGTCAAACGATAAGACTTAATGAAGGAAGGAAGGGCGGAAGAAGTCGAGGATGTTGGCCAGTGAGTGATTGAAGATCTGTGTTTGTAGTGGATTGTATTTGTGCCGCGGAACACGTGGATTAGAATATTTTTTAATTATTACTCACATTTTTGTGAAATTTTTGAATTTAAATTATCGTTTATTCATTATAAAAAAAAATTATCGCTTATTTATGATTTTTATTGATTATGGAGAGTTTCTAATTTTGAGAAGAAAGCTCAAAGTATTTAATTTGTTTCTTTCAAAAAATGGAAATAAGGCACTTTTTATTAAATTCAAGTGTTACTAAACACTTGGTTTTTGCTTGAAACTCACTTCTGTTATGATTCTTATTTAAGATGTTAAACATCTGTATTTAATAATTACGTGGAAATAATTTATTCTAAATTATTTAATATATATATATATATATATTGTGTAACGTGTTGAAGGTAAGAAAGAAGAAAAGAATATAGTAAAGAATTGAGAAGAAGCGCATTTTCATTCTACGAAACCCATATATATAGTGTTATAGTCATTATCTAAGAGTAATAATTATTCACTTTAGGAGTAGTACCAGCACACGGCGGTATTCCACTGATTATCAGTGAATCATTCTCTTTTCTCTCCCTTGAATGACATAAAACTAAGTTGAAATTGTCTTTTTCGGTAAAGAAGCCGCGTATCGTAAAACCTAGTTGGACAAAACACGGGGAGAAGGGAAAGAGTAGAGTATCTTTATATTTGCATTATAACTCACTTTGGTAGTGTTTGTATTCATATTGTCTTCAACTTTCATTTGGAAAAGATCTTTAAATAGCATGCCAGCATGTACAAGTTTCTTGAATGTTACGACGGGGCTTTAATGCGTAATCACGCTGGAACATCATTGGAACTTATTTGTTGCATCAATTTCACCGTGTACGCAGTTCATGAGTGGCAAGAACTTTTGGCGAAATCTGTAACAGTTAGATCACGCTTTGAACTCTCTCATATCTTTGGTTTGCTTGTTTTTGTACATCTGACATTGTCTTCCATATAAATAAATATTGGTTATTCTTAATGAAGATAATCCACATGATTCTTTGTATCGTAGCATCATGGATAGTCTCTACTAACTGGCACATCACAAGTATTTACGAATGAATTAGAGAGGTAGCCACCATCGTTTGCATTTATGATCACGAGGATATTCTTTATGACCCGGAAGATTCAGAAATTTGAAGGAAGGTAAACGAGAAATTGGTCTAAGAATGATCGGTACCTGAACTGTGTAACGAAAGCTTGAAACACCATTGAATACCGAGTCCTATTTACCGCGTCGGTTCGGGGATGGTGTTCCGTGCCCGAGGCAAGTGGTCTGGTACCTTGGGTCGTTGACTCGAGACAGATGCGTGGCATCAGAGTGGAGATCAGGTCTGTGTTTGTGAGGAAACCTGTTATTGACTGCTGGAGTGACATTTGCATACATGGTGCTCATGTGTTTGGGAGAAATCTCTGTGGGCAGATGGACACTGAGGGAGTGACCAGATCCAAGGCCAGTGAGGGTGCTGCTGGGTGTGCTGGCTGTGATGGGGAGGACATCTCTTGGCTTCCTATCTATCCCAGTGGATTGGAGGGAGCAGAGAGAAGAGAACGAGTTTGAGAGAGAGAGAGAGAGAGAGGAAGAGAGAAGAGAGGAGGAGGAGAAATGCGCTACAGTTTTCCAGCGATGGACCATGGGTTACTGGGTGATAGAAAGCGAGGGAAGGGTTATCTCAAACCACAGGCTTTTGCACATAAGACACCAGATTTATTTCAACTGAAACTACAGAGGAGGCAGGGGTTTCTCTGTGGTTTAAATCTTTTACAAGATGATAATGGCATGGACATTGGGCGTGGGCAGCGTTGGATCCTCAGGCAGGAACAGTGTGTTTGGAGATCAGTTTGTTTTGATGGAGATCGAGGACTAATTTTGGATTAAATGTTTTACCTGTTGCTTAATGTTCATTTTCATGTAATTGAGATTAAAAATGAACTCAATAGTGTTGGTTTGTCACTTTGGGGGGTGTTTGTTGCGTTTTGACCATGGGGAAGGCGCCGTTGCGCGCGCGTGTGCGCTTTCATGGGGACTTTAAATTGTATTTGGGAAGAAACCAAAGAATTTGTGGTGTGAGAAGATCATGAATAAATGCGGCATTGTTACGACTGTGTTTTGTTTGCCAATGGGCCTATGGCCAGAAGGTGATTTGTTACTTTCTGGTCAATATGAAGTTGTTCGGTACGGTCGACCACGGCCTCGGATGGGTTCATCGTATGGAGTTCACCAGGATGGGTTCGCCTCGGATGAGGTTCGATGCAGCTGCGGATCATCCATGACCTCAAACCGGAGGTCATAACTTCTACGATCGAACTCCGATTCAGGTGTTTCTTGCGGACTCTATGGAAAACTAATGGAGTCACAATTCCATTTGCGGATGCCCATGGAGAGACGTGTGCTGGGCTGGATGGAGAAGGAGCGTTGGGCGAGGTGGGTGTAACATCCCAGGGTAAAAGTACACCTGTGGTGTGTGACCTCTAAATTTGGAAAGGTCTCAACTTTTTCATCCACGAACTCCGTTTCCAGATTAATTCTTGGACTCTACAAATCCCATTGAGTCAAAGATTGGATGGATTTGTCACGTGGAGAACTGGTGGGTATGGAGGTCAGCGAGGAAATGGGGTCGGGGCAAATGGGGTGACGGGCTGTCAGTAAACACTAGATCATAATGTTGACTCAGCTGAGAGATCCTTTGTCTTTCGTCGAACTACATTTTGGTGTTTCTTGGACTGAAGATTTTCATTGAGTCAGAAGTTTCCAGCCATGTACTATGTATATATGGAGGTGGTAAGATCAACCCTGGCAAAGTCTCTACATTTTTGCACATGATAACAAATTACATGTTTTATGAGGTGACAACCGAGATATAACATGTTTGTACGCGGCATATTATATATACCTGTATTCGAACCATGACCACCGATTATCTTGGGAGTATGAAATCCGCATAGTTTGATTCTATAACGGGTTGAAGATGGCTTGGTTTCTGATAGTTTACCACAGGTCAAAGCAATGACAGCTTGGTTGTGACAAGCTAAGAAGTTTTTCTAGTTTTTCTCTTGTTGTTGATCGTTGTGGATGGTCATGAACCAACTGATCATATTTGTGAAGTGAAAGGACCCGATTGGATAATTCAGATTATAACTGGTTAATGTGTACTAGACTCTTCTATGAGTGTGAATATATGTTATATTTCATCTGTCAATTTATCTGTGATTATTGAAGCATGGAGTTGTCTGGGGAGTGTTATCAGCTGTATGCATCAGTCTCGACCTCAGTTGCCAAAAATGTTCATGTGGCACTATCTTACGTAAGCGTGAAGGAAAATATTGGCATCTGTGTTTATATGAGATGTGCATCAGTGGGTGGTCTTCAATCGCGTGTTGACACATTCACAGGTGTTTGTTGAATTAGTTGGCTGGGAAAGATGGGAAGAGTCTAAAGTGAGACTCATGGTTGTATGAGCAAGGTGATCTGGAGGATCATCACAGTGTTACATTTGCATGTCCACTAAGAGTTCTCTCTTCTTGTGTTTCAAATCAAGGTATCAGCGGATCAGGGATGGAGCCAGGATGGTTTTTGTCACACAGTGATTTAAGTGAAGGCTGTGTTAAGAAATTGTTTGGAGTTTTGAAGGCTTATTAAACAGGGGAGTTGATGGTTTACAAACTAAAAATAAGAAATGGAAGAAAAATAAAGAACTGTGACTTTTTGAACATTGGTTTAAAGGTTGGAAAAGCTGGCAAAGAGGAGATTTTAGGACCTCTTAATTTCTCGCGTTGGGGAGAATGACATATAGTCATCTCAGGAACGGACTTCATTACCATTTTAAAACCAAACCTATTTGCATAATTTTCTCCTTTTGATAGAGCATTTATTTGTTATGGTTTCCTTCCCGGTAAAACATGTCTCAAAAACCTACCACACCAGAACTAAATAGAGACAACTAAGTGGAAAATGCCAGGTATGGTCTGGCTATCATTAGAGGCAACATAAATACGTATGGGAAGCTATGCCAGGGATTTCACGGCTTTAAAGTTGATCGGCCCTTGCCTGGTATTTGTCAATGCACCGGGATTCAAGACCAGAATCTGTGGTGGATCAGACAGTTGAGTGCGAGACATATCTTTGGGACTCTTTACTGTTTTTTTTTTTTTTTTTTGACCCAAATTGGTTCACATTGGGTATGGTCCACCCACTAACATCGATAAATGTCTTTTAACATAATAAAGACTACCACGAATTAGTGTTCATCGAAACATCTCATTCACAGATCCGTTTGCCGTAGCGCGCCATTTCGTCGAACGCGGAATTTCGGCGGCGGTGAGCCTTCCCAACCCACAAGTGTGTTGGCCCTAGGCGTATGTGGGTGTTTCGGAAATGCCCTGGCGCGCACGGTTCGAGGCGGTGCTAAACTTGCGGCTGACTGCTCTGAAATATGTTTATCTTGGTTTGCGGTCTCTTGCTGGTAACCGTATAGAAATCACCGGGGCGGTGCCTGCGAGACTCTGCCCATATGCCTGTCTGCTCATTTTCACCCTCGCCATCTCACTCTATTATAACATGCTTTATTCCATAATACTGGGGGCGGGCTTTCCGCCATACCTTGCAACAAGCTTACCATATGTTTTGGATCTCAGGTAATTCTGAACATGCTTTTACAAAGGCGCGCGTTTTCTGAGGTTTCTCTTATGGAGGCACCTCATTTACCTGATTTTGTTTTTGAGTCTGGCATTAGTATCTGTGAATATTCTGGAATCATACATCTTGTTATTCAGGAACACTCCTTATCTGAATACCCATAGAGTACTACTTGTTCAATTCTCCCCAAAGACACATGCTTGTTCAACGTAATCATGATATAGTGTTGATTTGAAGAAATATAGTATACTAACGTATACTCATCTGAGGGAGGGTACACCGTACTAAGGTACTCTTTGGGTTTACAGCTGCATCTAGGAGCTTATGTGGTGGTGCAGATGGGTACTGCAGTTCTCTGCTCATGGGAAGTTTTGCAGTTTTCTCATTCTAATCGGATCTGGTACTGCGGCCAGAGTACTACGGATCTTATGCTTATATTGCAGTGCGGAGTGCAGAAGTAGGTACTCTGAGGAGCTGATACGAGTACCCGTAGGTACATTGAGATGCGTTACCATATTCATTTCTCCTCTTATTCTTTATTAAATTTTTATCATACATAAATGTTGGATTGCCTAGACTATTGTCTCGAGAATGAGTAGGACATAAGCACAATAAGTACCGAAGGTCTGATCTGATCTTAGTCTTAGTAAGGACTGGGAGTGCGAAGGCTCTTGACAAGGAATTGTCGTCGCACTGTCGAAGAAGTCTCAAAATCTCTCTCTTGAAACGAGGAAGCGTCGTTGCACTAATCAAAATCTGCAGTACTAATTGAAGTACGAAGTACTAGTGCGAAAATGCCAGTACTAATCGGGGAAAATCTTGAGTTACTAATCTTGGCACGTGGGTTGAGTCTTATCGCACTAGTCGAGTGCAGAAGTACTATACATGCACGCCCACGCGTAGCAGAGGTGCCATGTCATTCAATAGCCCCGGTCTTAAGCGATCCTACAATTATCATTGTTCTCTGCAGATTCCATCCACGTTGTTCTTTCTTATATACTCTCTACATATCAAATATCCAATGTTTTTTTGCCAAAATCCATATCTATCGCTTTCTTATCACGTATTCCAATTGAGAAGGCTTTGGCAAGCAATTTAGTACACATGGTACAATGGTGTTTTAAGTTGCCCCGATACGGCACCAAATGCCATTAAATAGAATATGGTTAGATTCTAGACTCAATGAGCTTTCCATAAGAGTCGAACACTTAAACGGAGTCCGCAAAGGAGTTATGCACAGGCTGCAAAATGGGGAAGAAAATCAGCCAAATTGCAGCAACTCTGCCGGTAGCAGCAACGGCCTTCTGTATTTTTGTCATTCGGACTTATTATAAGCTCAATATTATATCAAGCTATATGTGGATGGATTCTAGACTCGATGGCTTTCACGAAAACGAAGCCCGCGGCATAGTTGGCGCGATCCGGCGTCGAGGGTTAATATGGTAATGGCTACGCCAGCAGCGTGGGAACTTCACGCCCCAGAGCGCATGTACTAGCCACGCCCGCATGGATTCCGCCCGCATGCCAAATAGAGGCGCCCCAGCCACTACGGCATGGCTTCACGCCCTAAGGTGCGTATGATGTCTGGCACTTGTGACAGCTTCGCCTTCAGCTTTTGACCTTGAACCCATCCTCAAACAACCTTTGTCCACCACATAATATCCCAATTTTAGGACTATTGATATGCCATTAAACACGCACCAAAATCATCCTAATCAACTTCAATTCATCCCAAAAGTAGGAATAAAACCAACTTCCATATCCATACATAATTTAATCCATCCTCAAAGGGAAGTGATTCCTACATCTCTAATAAGTAATTTCACTCTAAATACCTCAAATCTTAGCTTACTGAGTGATTTCATATAAAGTCCACAATTCACACTAACCCATAACCATCCATGCACAAACCATAAGTTTCTGATTTCCATGAAAATCCATACCAAAACTTCTTTAGAATTTCCATACAAGTTCTACTTATCACATTCGTGTTCATGTTCACCATGTTTGTGCCTATTCCATATGGCATTTCATAATTTGTACAATATGATGTCTACATTCCCACATCATTTATATATTCTTATTCCCTATGAATCTACTTTACTCAGAAATGGAATCATTCCGGACTGAAGCACCCAAATCTGTGCCAGACATTTTCATGCCAACTGGGTTTCATGCATCGATTTTACCTGAGGGACAGTTTGTAATATCTACTTTCCAGTGCCTAGTCTCCATATTTGACACTGGTTCTTTGTACTCCTTTAAAGCTATGTGCTAAGGGTTCGTGACATCTGAATCACCCAAATCGAGCACCGAATTCAAGGTTACGTCCAACAATGTACTACTCTATGATCAAATCAAGCAGAATTTGGCTGCATAATGGCCCCACTTATGCGAATTTCTGGCCACTTAGGCAGAATTTTAAGGTACTTATTTATGTTTGTCTTCCTTTGAAGTCTATATATTTTAACCAGCAACTTGAACTTACCTAAATCGATAAGAAATGAGTGTTATGGCTAAATACAAATCGGTCAAAACAGAAAAACAGGGCAATTACATGTAACGGTTCACCTCTCTTACCTATACTGCATATGTTCAAATTTTGCCTTAATGTGGGCTTTTCTGCACTTTTCCAGTTTTCTACCCAATTCAATCATATAATTATCTTACACCTCAAAACCATACAGCAAATTCATCTTATAATCTCTACTTACTCAATTCATCTTTCTACTATATCCTTCTTCAAACTTCTTCATGAATTCCTCCAAAATCATTCTAATATGCTGCTGCTTTTACCCATACACAAACTAAGAATTAAGATCGTTAGGGGCTCATTCTAAACCCTAACTCCAATTTCCTTCCATCAACTATATGAATCCAAAAAAAGGGAGTTTCATACTTTTCTTGTTCCTCGTGGGTTTACTAACTCGGAATTTCAAGAAATCTAAGTTTGTGATACAATTTATCAAAACTTTAGATTTAGAGACAAGATATTAAATCTACAAAGCCTTAAAATTCCATGGATCCATACAAATCCATACTCAAAGTAGTTTCCATAATTTTAATTTGGGCTTTGCTGAACCCTCCTTCATCTTCTCTCCTTCCTTCTCTCCTCTCCTAATCCTTGAGCTCTCCAAAATGAATAAATTTTGTCTTAATCCCATGGGTTTCTGCTGCCTGGCCTTAAATAAAAACCTATTTTCGGGTCTTTATTGTTTGCCTTAAGTCCTTGGATTCTTCCTTTGAAATTCAACTTATGACATATTCTAGTTTAACCTCATCTTTCCTTTATGATTCTCTTCATCTTTACAAATTACAGATCATTCTTATATCTTGTAAATCTCTTCAGTTTCTCAATTTATTTCGAAAATTCATGTTTAGTTTTTAAGAATTCTAAACATGTTTAAAATCGCAGGTATATTTTAAAAGTATACTGTGAAAAGAGCAACTAATGGATATTGTGGTATCTAATGCAGAACACTCGAACCCTAAAAGCTTGCCATAAGTATTAGCCAAAGAAAGTACATCAAAAGCTTTAAACCTAGGAGCTGGAAATTGTGAGTCCAAAATGTCAAAACTCGTCACAAGAAAAACAGTGGGAACTACTAAAGAAATTTTTGATCCTACTCTAAATACCTTCATAAGGAGGAAGGGTTTTAGTTGCTCATCCTCCAAGTTGTCATCCTCGAGGGTGTCGCAAACCAAGAAAAAGGGAGAAAGAGGATAAGAAGAGACAAATGAGGCAAAAACAGGGTCTGTGAATCGCTTCCTTCCAAAAATTAGAACTTAGGTCAGTGTTTTCAATGGCTGAGAGAAATTTCTTTACAAACATGTGGAAATACCAAAATAAATAACCAAACTAGAATAATTACAGTTGAGGGTAGAAATGAGAAAACCAAAACGAAGTTTTGGATAAAAAAAACAAAAGCGAAAATTTCGCGCACGATTGATTTAGCTATCATAGCGAAAATTCGCTATGATTGCGAAAATTAGCTATCATAGCGAAAAATACAAGCATAGCGAAAATTGAAATTTACCGTATACCGCGATTACTAAGCTATGATAAGCAGCCCCAACTATCATGGCAAACCATAAATGCGTGGCGGGTACGGCCTTTGCACCTTCTTGTTCCATTGCTTCCTGCGGCTACTATTCCCACTTCACTTTTCCATTTCTTCTAGCTTTGATATTCTTCATTCCCGACTTGCTGAAATTGATAGAAAACCGAGAGCCCATCAAATCAACCCGACTTTTTAGTTTATGATTGGATTGACACGATAATTTGGCTTCAATTTCTACTTGAAAACTACAAAAACGACCTCGAGAATGCAATTCGAAGTGCAATAGGGACCCGAACATGTCAATTGGGTTAATTATAACAAATTAGTACACAAAAGCGCTCAAAACCTATTAAAAATAGGGTTAATAACACTGCAGGAATTAATCAACTCATGAGGTGTAAGGCCATTTATAAATGGCAAGTAATGTGTGTTAAGGCGAATTTGGGTGTGAGATCGCGGTATCATCCGAAAAGTTTGGAGGGTGTAAAAAGACCACGGTATTATTCGGAAAGTTCTATGGTGGGGTGTAAAGATGTAAGACCGAGAAATTCCAATTTACGGAATAAAGGGCAAAATGTAATTTTGATTACAAAGGTGTAATTCTACAGTTCAAAATAAGTAATTAATTCTCTGAATCTCCCGAGGATGATGAAGCGGATCATGTAGATTGGAATCGTCTCGTGAAAATCTAGTAGCGTAAAATTTCCTGGTACTACTACGAGACGGTGGTCGACCGCGTTTTAAGAGCATCAGTTTTGAATGTAGTGGAAATCTATTTTCGATGCGACGAAAGGCACATATAGTATGTAATCATGTACCATAAGTGGTATGAGTAGATAAATGATGAAAATGGACAGCCGAGATGGTGCCGAATATCAAATACGAGAAGAGGACATAATGGTAATAAAGGAATTGATTTAAGTCACTAGATGACAAGAAAATGAATAGGTAACCTATCTCTTTGTTAAATCAAAACCAAAAAAGCCGTGGGAGCCATTTTTAGGATCACGGTAGCACAGGATTTGAGAGGGTTTTAGAGGGTACTTCTCTCCCAGATCCGGCGATCCGACCGTTAGCGGACCGAGCAAGAAAGGAAGCGTTCACGCGGGCGACTACGTGTAGACCGGGTTTCTGAGGTTTTGACAACTCCAAAGGTAGGATTTTCTCCTACTTGCGTTTTATTCCCATTTTTAAAGGGGTTTTTCGATGTTTCGGTTGGTTTAGAGGCCGTGAGTAGCCGTTTGATCGATCCCAAAACTTGGGACCCGGGTGTGGAGGCTTCTTTGAGATTTTTGGGTTGACCGTATTTGCCCGAAGCAGAGTGGGCTGTTTGTGTGAATTTGGCATTAAAATGCATGCTTGAGATGATAAAGGCGAGAATGGGCCGGCTTGATCGACCACTAAACATAGGACCGAAGTGTTAGAATTTTTTGGGAGCCGATTTGGAAGCAATCTCTGGCATTGCAGGACTGGCTGTGGGTCCTTTTGTGATAATTTATTCAATAAATTATGCTTTGGTGTTTATGAGACCGGTAATGGGTAAGAAATTCGGTTCCAAAAAGTGAAACCAAGGTTGGACATGAAATTACCAGTGGGCCGACCTTCTTGGAGTTCGGAATTTGTTAACTTAGTCGGTTTTATCAATGAATAGCCATAAAGGTCGTGTGTTTTTGGCATTGAAATTGTGTAGAATTGAATGGCTTGGTATGTAAGAAATTAATTTGGAGGATTGGTCATTCGAAAATTTATTAGGTTAATGCTTGAGGTGTTAACCTGTGTATGATATATAGAATTAAATTGTGTTGTAAGCCATTGGTGATGATTATGATTTCTTTCCAGGTAGGCTAGATTGGGTGATGATTGAAGTAATGGAATTACATGTGTAATTGTAGTTGATTGAAAATATGCATGAAGCATATTTGTGTAAATGATTTTGAAAATGGCATAATGCATTTCATATGCCTTCAGGTAACTAGGAATTAGGTGTGAGTGCATGACAAGGTATTTTTATAAAATCCATGTTTAGAAAGGAATTTCACAGATGATATTCCCAGAATCGGGTCGAGACGAGCCAACAGATCATTTCGATGAGGACTCATGACTGCTTCGAAAGCTCACCAACCAATTCAATTCTGAGGGTAGTCCCATATTTGTACCGAATATTTCGTAGTATATTTTCAAGAACAAAAATTTGCTTTGAAAAATGATTATTTTTCATACATGGCTTAGGTAAGTGTGTGAGTGAGTCGGTGAGGACTCCTCGTGACATGGGTAATCATGTAGAATATCTCGTTAGATCATGTGATTACTCGAGTGTGTGTTTACTTTGAGCATTGCACCACATTCTTAGGTGGTGAGTGGATTCACTAGGGCGATTCTCCATCGAGCTTTAGCTCACCCCGTCGTGGGACCCCTTTATTTTTCAGGTACAAAGAGCGCCCGAGGAGACAACTCATTTTGAGGTTGATTTTGAAGAAGCCGGCTCAGGGTTTGATGGTTTTTGACACATGTAATAGAATCTTGTAGATTTTAATATATGTTTGTGTTTGTATAAAAGTTGAAATCAACTATTGGGAATTATCGGGAGATAATTGAAGAATAGTTATGATAATTGATCTTATGAGTATTGGTCAAGTGAGCCCCAAGAGGCAATTTTACTCATGTCAGGATATATATCAGATATATTGGATTGTTTGGGACAAGTTATGTGTTATGTATCAAGTAGCTCCCCGTACAAAGGAGACTCGCCTCGATTTTCTAAAGTGGCGCCGGTAAAACCCCGACCTCCACTTGTATTCTCAAGGGGGTTGGACGGTAGTCAACGGACCCGGGGTTTTGGGGCCACAAACTTATATCAGCCAGTTTATAAATACCTAGAGCTTAGTGTTGACAATAAGCTAGGTATAACATTACTTGGGCTTCGAGGGACTTGGGTCGAGGCCACGAGTCTTAATGTAACTTCCTAGGTATGTGGAAACCTATGGATTGAGGATTCGGGCTAAGGCCATAGTCTTAAGAGATAAGAACAATATCACCACTAGTGTGGTTCGATGTTAGGTTTAGGTCATGTGATTACCTAGGAAAGGCATGAAACAAAACTAGACACTCCATATGTGTGTTTTGTGTGTGATCATGGATTGATGAATGGTTGTATGCATGTGTCTGGGGTTGTTTTGAGTGATTTGATAAAATTGTATGTGAATTGGTGAATTGTGTGAAAATATGCTTCGGGTCGATAGCATAGGATGAAGTGAAATTCTTAGAGTTTTACAAAGTGTAAATCGGATTTAGGAAAAATAAGAAATAAATTTTAGAATTTATCGTTTATTTGATAATGAAATAATTTTTTTTAAAAAAATTTTTTGGTATGCACCGACGGGCACGCCCAACCGAGCTAAGGCCGGGCCGGGCGCCGGGCTGCGCAAAGGGCGCCAAGAAGTGGCGCCACACCCGCCGCAGCGTACGGGCGCCGCGGGCGCGGTGGTGCCGGACGCTGCTGGAGCCGCGCTGCAGCGGATTCCGGGCAGGGCGCTGATAGGCGCTACGGGTAAGCGAGCACGCTACGCAGCGGGGCAAGACAAAAGCGCTACGGGCAGTGTGCATCGCGGGCGTAGCAGCGCCGGCACGGTCTACTGGCCGCCTCGCGGCTCGGGCGTGCAACACACGGGCTATGTACTTGGTGCACTCAAGATGTTTCACCCCGTTTGACTCAGATTTTTCCCCGAAATGCTAAATGAACACCGAAGCCATTATAAAATAAATTTTTCGAAAAAAATTTATTAAATTAAATTAAAATAAAATAAAATCAAATAAATTTTGATAAAATTTTCTAAAAATAAAATTTTTCGCACCAAATTTTTTGAAAATAAAATTTGTTGGAAACAATATTTTAAATGCAAAATTGATTGCATACACTGGGTTATTGTGTACATCTCAGGTTCTGGGTCGTGTTTAGTGCTCGAGATACTGTATTGTATATTGACTACCATGTTGATTGTGTAGATGGCTAGTAGAGGGCGAGGACGCCGAGATCGTCCACGTGGCGCCGGTCAGGCACCACCGACATTTGATCACCACGGTATTTTTTGACCCACAGGCCTCAGAGGCCGTAGGTGCAAGGCCGGGTCGCTATTGCACGGCTAGTGTGGCGTATAGTCGTGTGGAGGTCCTAATAACCTCCGTAGATTTGCAGCGCACCACCCTCCGAATGCTCATAGGGAGGAGACCCGATGGTGGCGCACTCATTGGTTTATGCAGATAGAGAGTCTGAGTGCTGGAGGCTATGGAGATCACCTCCGATGCGACCCGGATCAGGTTAGCTGCATTCCAGCTAGAGGGCGAGGCCTGTATGGTGGAGACGGGCTGTGACTTCCCTCAGAGACTTAGAGGTTAGTGACATGGGCAGAAGCCTCAGAGCCGCTCATGTGTAAGGCTTTCCCGAGATCAGCGCGAGGCATGCCAAGGCTCGGGGGAGTTCCAGAGTCAAGCAGGAGTGATGACAAGATGGACTACGCATAGATTCACGGAGCAAATTCGCTGCTGATGATTACGTACACCACGGCCAAAGTAAGGGAGAGATTCGAGAATGGGTCGTGTCCATTCGTGGTGGTAAGATCGTAGACTTCACCATGGATATGACCAGCGGTTGGGACGGCCCTCGAATTACAGAGAGAGAAATCGAGGATGCACGTGAGCACTCTGACGTGAGCGTTGGTAGCAAAGAGGGAGGATCAACTCCTTCTGTTCGGGAAGAGGCGTATGACTCGGCTTCACACGAAGCTTCGTGACCGTGGCCGATCGGACATCTAACACCAGACGTAGGATATGTTACTTCCGCCGACACCGGGACATGTGAGACTCCGGATTGCCCCCGCAGACAAAGGATCCCAGTGGCATTGGGACAGCGCAGCTCCAAGAGGTCAGAGTGAGAGAGTACGCTCATTCCTCCACACCCTAGCACGGGTCGAGGAACCATTTTCTGGGCTGATATACGAAAGACCTGGTGAGCACAGGGCCGGGAGGAGCCAAAGGGTGGGTCGAGGTCACAGATTCACAAAGCCAAAGACACTCTAATCAGCAAAGGTGATCATATGTTATTTCGGCCGCACTGGGCATAAGGAGACGAGATTGTCCTTGTGAGGCAGAGGTCTCGTGGGTACAGCAGACTCCAGAGCGCTTCCGAGCAAATGATATGTAGGGTAATGCTTTCTACTGCGACTTGTTGATTAGAGAAGGCTCAAATTGGATGCATCATATTCATTCATTGTTGCATCTTGTGTGATGGATTTGGACTTAGAGGTTAAGGCCTTTGAGAAGCCACGCATATTGTTCTTCCCTAGAGGTGAGAGTTGACCTGATAGGTCGAGAATACGAGTGTGAGATCTCCGAGATTTTGCTCATGGTGGGCCCCGGGATTGGGTGTCACAGTAGGGCATCATTACGTTTATGTGCACGGTGACATCGCATCGAGTAGGGTGTGGGTGCACGGTATGTTCATTCACCACTCTTCGTGAGTGTGAGTTGAGTTTGTCTTAGAGACTACGTCCAATGAAGACTCATAGTTCGAATCAGGAAATGAAGAGTAATTAAAGTGTGTTGGGGCAAAGCAAGAAGGGGATCGTTAATCCCCTAAGGTGAGAAGCCTGGAGTTAGGGTGAAGGAGACCCGCGGTAGTATCCGAAAGGTCCTGTGTGGGTGTAAGAGACCCGGGGAGAGATCCCGAATTTCTATGTGGGCGTAAGAGACCCGGAGAAATCCCGACCTCGTGGTGTAAGAGACCCGGGAGAGATCCCCGAATTTGTGGTGGGTGTAAGAGACCCGAGAGATCCCGACTTCGTATGGGCTTAAGAGACCCGGGAGATATCCTCGAATTTCGTGTGGGTGTAAGAGACTCCTGGGAGACGCCCCAAATTTCTCACGCTGCGGTGGGTGGTGGGACCCATGGAGAAATCCAATTGCGGAGGGTGTCGTGAGACCCGTGGAGAAATCCGAAATTTCTGTGAGGGTGTAAGAGACCCGTGGAGTTATCCGAAATTTCTGTGTGGGTGTAAGAGACCCGTGGAGATATCCGAAATTTCTATGTAAATGTAAGAGGCTCGAAGTGTAAGCCGAAGAGTTATGTTGCCCGAGATGAAAACACACGGTCAGGTTATCACGCAGACTTAGAGTTGAGTGATAGGAGTCGGGAGAGACTCGAGATGAAAACACACGGACATGGTTATCACGCAGACTTAGAGTTGAGCGATAGGAGTCGGGGGTGACTCGAGGTTTGGATACCCCTTTGGAAATTAATATATCATGTTGTCGAGTCGGGCAAGGGCTCAAGATATAGATGTCATTCATGATGGCTGGACTAGGATTGACGGTCCACTGGATTGTCACCGACAGACCTCTGAGAGAGGTCGTGGCTTACACACCGCGAGGGTTGTGTAGGATACGTGTAGTATGGATTACATACGAGCAGCCAGAGGACATGTCATGAGCATGTCCTCGATCATAAGTGGTGAAGATGAACTTAATTTCCTTAGTGGAATTCGCCACAACAATAGTGATCGCGAGTATGTAACACGGCACCATGAGGCAATTGTATGGGAGGCCATGTAGATCACCGTTATGTTGGATTGAGGTGGAAGAGAGCTCCATCACCCCATCCCGATCCGACTAGGAGGTAACACCTCCAGAGTGAGCTTGACACGAAGCAATACCTTCCTCACGCCAGCCGGCGTAAGAGCTGCGTCGATGTGCGACGGCCAACCCCCAGAGCTCGAGGTTGGGGATCACGCCTCTTCTTGAATGATGCCTAAGAGGAGGCACGTCCCTGTAAGCGTGGAAGCCATCGCGAGGTTCATCAAGCCTTCAGATACTCGAGGATAGGCGTTTGTCATGGCACGGCTAGAGCACGCCCAACATGTCGTGTCCCCAGGTGTTTCACATCTCCATGTCTGAAATATACGCCAGATCCATCTCACGGGTGGATTAGGGGACGCATTGAGGCTGACCGATGGGACCTTGAGGAGGGACCGGTGCATTTCGATAACCGCGGATCGTTTTGCGACGCAAGACCGTGAGGCTAGTGGAGTGCTGGGTGGCGGCACTGCGGAGCGGGAAGGGCCAACGGAAATAAGGAAAAAGACACGATTTATGTGCCACCTATCCCTTCTTGTTTAGGATGAAGGGTGCGTGGTTTAGTCGCTAAGGTTTAAAATGACTGCTTACATGCATGGTAGAGTGCGCGTTGCATATGCATGTGCGTGGTTAGATTTGGCTCCACCTGTGACGAAATTACTTTTAAGGAGGGGAGAATGTAAGACCCGAGAAATTCCAATTTCTGGAATAAGGGCAAAATCGTAATTTTGATTACAAAATTGTAATTTCGGTTAAAAATCCGTAATTAATTCTTTAGATCTCGGATGACGAAACGGATCATACCGTTGGAATCGTCTCAGAAATCTAGCTAGCACTTAAAATTTTGTAATTTTCCTCGAGACAATGAGGCTCAAGACGCTTTTCGAGGCATCAAGCTGTGTCAGAATTGATTTTCGATGACGAAAGGCACATATAGTATGTACTATGTACCATAAGTGGTATGAGTAGAGAAAATGATGAAAATGAAGGCCGAGATGCGCCAATATCAAATCCGAGAAAGAGGGACATAATGGTAATAAAGAAATTTGAATTTAAGTCACTAGATGACAAGAAAATGAATAGTGCTTCATCTCCTTTGTTAAATCAAAGAGCAAAAACCGTGGGAGCCATTTTAGGATGCAGTAGCTTAGGATTTGAGAGGGTTTTAGAGAGAGAGGGTGCTTCTCTCTAAGATCCCGAGCGATCCGACCGTTGGCGGACTTCGGAGCAAGAAGGGAAAACGCCTACACTGGAGCAGCTAAGCATCATGGACCCTCGGTTTGCGAAGTTTTTGACAAATCCAAGAGTGTAGGATTTTCTCTCCTACTTCATGCTTATTCCCATTTTTAAGGGTTTTGAGCTAAGCTGGTTTGAGGCCGTGAGGGGTTGTTGATCGGTCCCAAAACTTGGGGGACCGACTGTGGGAATTTCTTTGAGATTTTTGTTGGTCGTGGATCGTCGTAAACCGAAGTGGGCTGTTTGTGTGGAATTTGGCATTAAAATGCATGCTTGAGGATGATAAAGGCCAGTCGGGCCGGCGATCTGTTCCAAACATAATCAAGTGTTAGAATTTTTGGGAGCTGATTTGGGCAATCTAGACACTGTTACGGACTGTTATGGGTCCTTTTGTGATAATTTATTCAATAAATTATGCTTTGGTGTTTATGAGACCGGTAATGGGTAAGAAATTTGGTTCCAAAAAGTGAAACCGAGGTTGGACATGTGGGCTGCCCGTGACAACCCCATCAAGCTGGTTTCCCGGATTGTTAAAATAAATTCCGGTTTGTGTAAAATGGCCATAAAGGTCCATGTGTTTTTGCATTGAAATTGTGTGAATTGAATGGCTTGGTATGTGTAGAAATTAATTTGGAGAGTTGGTCGATCAAAGAATTATTAGGTTAATGTTTCGAGGTGTTAACAATAATAAATTCACGCAAATTATATAGAATTAAATTGTGTTGTAAGCCATTGGTGATGATTATGATTTACTCAAGTGAGCTAGATTGGGTGATGATTGAAGTGTGGAATTACATGTGTGTAATTGTAGTTGATTTAAAATGGTGCTACTACAGCAGAGTTGTAATGCTTTGAAATAAGATAATACATTCAAGAAAATCGGTAAAATCAACAGCGGAGCATGACAGCGTATTTTTATAAAAACGGGCATGTTTGCGAAAGGAATTTCACAGGATGATATTCCGGAGAATTGGGTTGGGAGATGGGCCACCAAATCATTTCGATGAGTGACCATGACTGCCTTCGTAAAGCTCAACAACCACTCACCTCGGAGGGTAGTCCCATATTTCTACTAAATATTTTCTCGTAGTATATTTTCAAGAACAAAAGTTTGGCCTTGAAAATGATTATTTTCATACATGGCTTAGGTAAGTGTGAGTGAGTCGGTGAGGACTCAGACATGGGGTAATCATGCAGACATTCAAGCAGGATCATGTATTTACTTGAGTGTATGTTTACTTTGGAGCATTGCACGCACTTAGTGGTGAGTAGCCCACTTAGTATTATTCTCCCATCGAGCTTTTAGCTCACCTCCCGTCGTGGGACCCCCTTTATTTTCTCAGGTACAAAGAGCGCCGAGGAGACAACTCATTTTGAGGTTGGATTTTTGAAGAAGCCGGTTTGTGGCTTGACATTTTGGACATAACATGTATTAGGAATTGTAGATTTTAATATATGTTTGTTTTTGTATAAAAGTGAAATCAACTATTGAATTATCGATAATTGAAGAATAGCAAGATAATTGATCTTATGAGTATTGGTTTATGAGCCCAAGAGGCAATTTTACTCATGTTAGATATATATTGCATATATTGGATTGTGTTTGGGATTGTGTTATGCAAAGAGGTATTTGGGAGAGCTCCCGTACAAAGGAGACTCTACCCGATTTTCTAAAGTGGCGTCGAGTAACCCGACCTCCACTTGTATTCCGCGGGTTGACGGGTAGTCAATGGACCCCCGGTTTTGGGGCGTCACAGCTTGGTATCAGAGCTTAGGTTTATAAATACCTAGAGCTTAGTGTTGATAAGCTAGGTATACGATTACCTAGGGCTTGAGGGACTTGGGTCGAGGCCACGAGTCTTAGAATGTGGAACTTAGGTATGTGGAAACCTATGGATTGAGGATTTGGGCTAAGGCCATAGTCTTAAGAGATAAGAACATCACCACTAGGTGTGGTTCGATGTTAGGTTTAGGTATGAGATTACCTAGGAAAGGCACGAAACAAAACTAGGACACGGCATGTGTGTTTTGTGTGTGATCATGTGGATTGATGAATGGTTGTATGCATGTGTTTGGGTTGTTTTGAGTGATTTGATAAAATTGTATGTGAATTGGTGAATTGTGTGAAAATATGCTTGGTTGATAGCATAGGATGAAGTGTGGAAAATTTTAGGAGTTTTACAAAGTGTAAAACCGGCGGCAGGCGTGCCGGCCACTCACAGAAATCCCCAGCCGTTATCTCTAATGACTAGAAACTCCCGCGGAAGCCGAAGTCGTATCGCTTGCTTAAACCTCCTCTAAAAATTTCTTTATTTTTCAAACTTAGGATTTGGTAAAATCTTTAGCAATGTGAAAACTTCGGCAGCATGACGGCCGCACATAGTCTAAATCCAAATCCTGTATACATCCAATTTACACTATATCCAAAAATATGGCAAATCCAAAGATACCAACACATTTCCACTATACTAAACTATGTACATACATATGTTCCATATATACTTCAAAGTATGTTCTTACAAAATATTACTAATACACAAAGACTTTATACCCATGTCAGGATCAATCCTATTGTGCTCCGGTACTTCACAGCACTGCATTCGAAAATAGTTTTTAAATGGAAAATAGTGAGCTAAACGAGCTCAAGTGGAGTGTATGCTTTATAAAGGTTTTGTTTTCCTCCGAAAATATCTCAAAAATGTAAAACTCTTTACAAATATTTTCTAGAAACTTTACTTTGTTACTTGGCTTAAAAGTTTCTAAAACTTTTCTTGCTTGCTTCAAGCTTACAAAACTTAAAATCTTTCTTGCTTGTTTTATCTTGTTTGAAAGTTTCTTAAAACCTTTCACAAACCTTTGCTTTAAAAATCTTCTCAAAACTTTTTCATAAACGGAGTCACTCAACCACATGCTTTGAAAATAAAAACCACTTTGAGTTTTGCTCAACCGATCGTTTTGGAAATCTAAACTGAGCCTGGCTCAACCGCAGCCAAAACTCTCCGGAAGCCTGGCGATCGGGAACCAATGGTTGATTTTTCAAAATGTATATCATGTTTGCAAACATCAACCAATGGAGGCCTATTTTTGTTTCATATACCCTAGTGAATGGAATTCCGTGCTCAACCAAGGTTTCTGGGTGAAGGACCTGGTCTGGGCTACCTTTTCCGTGAATATGGTGGAATTGACTCGTGTCGCCATCATCACCATAATTAGTTAGAGCCTAACCTTATATATACTCCTCGTACGTGCCACTTCGCCTCTCCTTTAAATGCATAATGTATGTCCCAAGTTTGCCACCGTGCAAAATCGCGAAATGCATGTATGAAATCCTAACACCACCGCGGCAATCGACGGAATACCCTCCTGACCGTTTGTTTGCTTAAACTAGGGAAGGCCTTGTTTCTTTCAAACTTTCTTTGCTTGCTTGCTTGCTCGCCTTGTAAAATGGTATACTCCTTTGGAAACCATTTACTTGTTATTGTTTGAAAATGGTTTAATTATTCAAAAACCATTTGCTTACTTGCTTAAGCTTGAAAATGGTTTAACTTTTCAAACCATTTGCTTACTTGCTTGTTTAGTGCTTGAAAATGGTTTAATTATTCAAAACCATTTACTTACTTGCTTGCTTTCTTAATTATGGTTTTACAATTTAAACCAATGCTTTTGCTTTTCAAAATGGTTTAACTCCAAAACCATTTGCTTGCTTTCTTTTATCTCATTGCTTGTTTTTGAAAATGGTTTGCATTCAAAAACCATGAAATACCAATGTAAATAGCTTGGTAATAATAATAATAATACACTAGTATTTGGAAATGAGTTTAGAACACTCACCTCTCGCTTGCTTAACTCTTGATACGCTCCACTCTTTATCCCGCCTTTACTTTTTTAACCTACACTCCAACGAATACGACGATACCAATCGCATAACTTACCCATTTCCAGAATTAGTCACACTCTTCATACTCTTTAAAGCTAAGGTGCTGGCGGCTCCATTCCAACCTGAATCACCCACTCCGAGCACCGAAACTCAAGTTACGTCCAGCCAAACAACCCGGACTGGTTTCTATGTCCAAAGCTGATTCAGGAATTTTTCTTGCACATGGCCCCACTTTGAGTGAATTTTTGTGGCCACTTAGATCAGAATTCTGACAATATTCAATTCTTAAGTTTTGTTCTCCTTGAAGTCTATTTTATGTAGCCATCAATCACTCAAATCGGATAAGAAATGAGGAAGTTATGGCCAAAATACAAATCGGTCGTGAATAGAAAACTGCAATGTGCTGCATCAGAGCATACTAACTTGTACTGCACAAGTTGGCCAAAATGGCCGTAATGCAAACGTATCGTACAAATTCAACTTGTACCAGACAAGTCTCTAAAAGTGCCCTGCACGTGTGTTTTTCCCACTTTTTGATGCCAATTCACTCCATACAACTTCTATAATTCATAATACCTCAAAACTAACTCGAATCATCTAAAAACAACTCCACAACATTCGACCGGGTGCTTTAGAACCCTTAAAACACAAAACCTTAGGTGAAAATCCAAGAACACTACCTAAGGTCCACTAATTTTATCAAACATCATATAATTTGATGATTCCATGGTTATTTACATCAATTGGGTTTTACCCACATAACCCCAACCATTCAAAGGCTTAATGTGCTCTTTGCACAAAACCTAGACCAAAGGAGAACTAATCTCCATACCAAAGCCCTAGAAATCCCATACACTTGATTCTAAGACAAAGGCATACTTGATTTTTGAACCTCTTCTCTTCCTTCTTCTTCCTTCTCTTCCTCTTGCTCTTGGCTCTCTTCTCCTCTCACCAAATCGTGAACCCTAACCAAAGTATGAGACAAAATGAATTATTTTGTTTGTCTCCCACATTTAGCCTCATATTTTTGCCTTAATTGCAAATAACCCTCTTCTTTTAATTATTGCAATTGTAACTTATTCAATTTCTACTATGGCCCATCTTTAATTTGGTTTCTACTTTTTGTATCCATTTGCTTAATGACCATATTGTACCTTGGTTTAATACCACAAATTCGGTTCCATAAACTTTCATTTCCTACTTTAGTTCCAAAATACTACAATGTGACACTTATAATTTTATACACCCCTACGTTGTCATAACGTAGACTCTCTCTCGAGACGGGTGTTACATGTCAAACCTTTATCACCTTTAATGTGGGTTGGTACCAAAGTAGAAGTACATTAGGTTACATTAGTGAGACAAGATGAGTAATGGTGCTACCCATATGTTTAAAAATGGTTTAACTTTATTAGGTTATCAAAACGGTTTTGGGCCTAATGGCACTAGATGGGATTTAAACATGCCGGGACATATGATGTCAAAATCCCATAAATATCTAAGAGTTGCATGAGATAATTGGTAAGAGTTACCTACCTAAATAATCTCATTTTAAGTGTCATGCCAAAGTCGACTTAAAGGAGTAAAATATGGATCTTAGCTCACTAGATTAATATGATTATTCTTGAGGGTTGTTAATCTAGTGAGAATTTTTCATAATCAAAAATACTTATCTAACTTTTGCATTCATTGTAGATGGCCAACAATAACAACAATTTACTATGTCAACGCGATCGTCCCGAGAAGGATAAACTTACTAAGACTAACTTCCTGATCGGTTCGAAATTTGAGAATTGTTCTCAAAACAAGAAAGGGAAGCTTTTATGTCCTGGATGAACCTCTCCCGAAGAACCATTAATAATGCCCTAGAGCCGAAAAGAACGCTTGGTGAGAAGCACTAAGCACGACTTTATTGATGTCGCATGTCGATGCTAGCATCACAGTTCGAACTCGTATGATCCGAAAAATATTGGCTTACGACATGATTCCTCAATCTTAAGGAAATGTTCTAGCAACAAGCAAGGCAAGAAAGGTATGAGACTACCAAGGCACTGCATTCTTGCAAGATGGCTGAGGGTGCTTCAGTTAGTGCTCATGTTCTAAAAATGAAAGGCTATATCAGCACCTGATAAAGCTTAGATTTCCATCGGTGCCAAGAGCCAAGTAAATCGATTTGATCCCGGCTCACTTCCCCCGATAGTTATGGCCGCTTGTCATGAACTATAACACATGAATGAAATGGACAAATCTATCTCTCGAAATAAATGATGCTTAAAACCGCTGAGCAAAATATTAAATCCAAGCCTAGCCATGTTCTGATGGTTCAAAATGGAAAGGGCATCAAGAACAAGGGCAAGGGCAAGGGCAAGGGCAAGGGCAATGTGACGCCCCAAATCCGGGGGTCCGTTGACTACCCGTCAACCCGCGGAATGAGCAAGTAGAGGCTCCAAGTTACCCGACGCCTACTTCCCTTTATAAAAACGCGTAGTCCCTCGGTGGCCGTGGAGCTCTACCCAAATACAAAACTCACATATCCTGTCCCAAATGCTGCAATATATAATCCAATATATCCAATCACATGAATAATACAGCCACTTGGGGCCTATGCGATAAACAATACTACTACATACTACTAACTATGAATCCAACTATATATCCTATAAAGCTACAAGAGTTACAATATTTTCACTCTTAAACAATACATATATTAAACTTAAAGAGTTCTATCACATGTAAAACCAACAAAGCCACATCTCTGGCTTTCTCTTCAGAACTCACCCCCAGATCTAGCCATCTCCCCGCACGCTCCCTGTACTGTAGTGCGGGGTCCCACGACGGTGAGCTAATGCCTCGCAGAGAATCGCCTTACAAGTGGGCCAGCTCACCACCTAAGTGCAGTGCAATGTTCCAATTTAAACACACATTCAAGAAAATGCATGATCCTACTTGAATGTATACATGACCAACTCAGATCCCGAGTCCTCACCGACTCTCTCACACTCGCCTAAGCCTCGTATGAGAATTATTGTTTTCTTTATTTATGGACAACCCTCCGATGTGTATATATATATCAATTGGGCCGCTCCGACGATTGATATATTATTTCGGTTGTGACTACCCGATGAATATCAATTAGGCCGCCCGACGATTGATATTTTAAATTTAATTACTCTCCGATAATTAATGTTTTTAGACTACCCTCCGAACCGCTTTCTCAGACTATCTCATGCACTAACTCCCTATAGTCCTAGGATGTTCCAAGGCATATGGAACATGTATGCCATATTTCCAATACAGTCTAATCCACATGCAAATATATAAACATGCAACATACCGCATAATTCAAATCACACAATCATGTTATCTAATTTTTGCATAACAGATACATCAAAATCTACCACGGCTAATGATCAAACAAGAGCAATTTAATTTAAATCACTCACTTCAAACACATATTTTCACAAAAATATATTTCGTGTCACTATTCCTAGGAACAGTAAAACCCTAGGCTTACGTTCCAACACTCTCATCAGGTCACTCCGCTCACTTTGTGAACTCGCATCTCACGGCCATTCCGCCTTTCCAAACCAATCCATGATTTATCACAAATGCAACATTCAACCACCCACTGCTCGCGACGAGTCACTGACTGTCCACGCGGGTTTCCAAAATCTAACACTTAAGGCCTCCAAGATTTGAACTCGATCAAACGGTTCCCTCACGCTCCGTGAGCTTTTCTTGTCCCTAAGTCCGCTGGGAACGGTCGGATGAAACAGAAATTCAGAGAGAAGTCGAGACTTTCTCTCTAAAAACCACCATTTTCGATCTACTCGGAAGGCTCTCCCTTTTTCACTTTGTTTTGGCTTTGGCCAAGCATGCTGACTATCATGAATTTGTCTTTTAGTGACTTAATTCAAATTCCATAATGACCGTTATGTCCCTCTTTTCTCAGTTTTGATATTCGGCTCTATTTCAGCCATCCATTTCCATTATTTATCTACTCATACCACTTATGACACATTAGTATGTGTTATATGTGACTTTCGTCGCCTAGAAAATCGCTGCTTAAGACCCGAATCAGCTGCTCAAAACGTGTCAACTCCGACTATCTTGGAATTTTACGAAATTTTTCGTGCTAGCTAGATTTCGTGAGACGATTCCAACGGTACAATTCGTTTCATCATCCGAGATCTAGAGAATAAATTATAGATTTTTAACCGAAATTACAATTTTGTAATCGAAATTATGATTTTGCCCTTTTTCTAGAAATTATAATTTCTCCTATCTTACATTCTCCCCTCCTAAAAAGGAATTTTGTCCTGAAATTCAGGACAATCACAATCACTCACATGCATATGCAACGCGCACTCTACCATGCATGTAAATAGTCATTTAAAATTTTTTTAAACGCGACTAAACTACCGCACCATCATCCCCAAACAAGAAGGGATAAGTGACCGCATCGTGTCCCTCTCGGTCCACGCTGACTCCTCCACCCATAGTGCCGCCATAGCACCCTCACTAGCCCCCACGGTCTTGCATCGCAAAACCCGATCACGGCTATCAACAATGCACACTGGTCCCCCCTCGAAGGTCCCATCCGTGTCAACCTCAATCTGGCCCCAATCCACCACATGAGCTGGATCTGGAGTATACTTCCGAGCATGGAGACGTGAAATACCTCGTGGACACCTGTCATGCTGGGCGATAACGCCAACCAATACGCTACGGTGCCTATCCTCCCTCGAGTGCATTCCTCTAAAGGTCCAATAAACCCCGAGATACTTCCCACGCTCGCGAAACCGACCACTCCTCTCATGTGCATCACCTTCAAGAAGACATGATCCCCAACTCAACTCTCAAGGGTCGACGCCGCATTATCCCGCAGATAGCTCTTTGCCCGTCTCGAGCCGTGAGAAGACGTTGTCGTATCAAGCTCACCTCTCGAAGGTGTTCTAATCGATCGTGACCAAGTGACGGAACTCTCTCCCACCTCGGTCCAACATAACTACTGACCAGACGGCCTCCCACAAAGGCCTCATACGGTGCCATATCCTCGTATACTCGCTCTGATAACTCGCTGTTGTAGGCGACCCACAACGGTAATTAATCCTCTACCCTATGATCCAAAGACGCATGCCCGCAAAGATGTCCCTCTAACACCCTGCCATGTAATCCATGCATACAACACGTGAACCCACACAACCCTCGCTGTGTGTAAACGCTAACCTCTCCAAGGTCATACCACCGACAATCCAATGAACGCCACCAGTCCCCGTCATGAATGACATCCATTTACCGAGCCCCGCGCTACCAACAACACCCAATGCAAATTTCCAGCGCGTATCCAAACTCAGTCACCCCGACTCCTATCATTCTAACTTCTTAAGTCTATGGGATACTGACGTGTGTTTTCATTTAGGCAACATAGCTCTTCTCGGCTTACACTTTGAGCCTCTTACATTCACATAGAAATTTTCGGATATCTCCCTGCCCTTACACTTAACCTGTGGATTCTCACCTTAGGGGATTAACAACCCTCTTTTTGCTTTGCCCAACACACTTTAATTACTCTTCATTTACTGAATCGAACTGTGAGTCTTCATGGAACGTAGTCCTAAAGACAAACTCAACCCACACTCACTAAGAGTGGTGAATGACCATACCGTGCACCCACACCCGACTCGACGCGATGTCACCGTGCACATGAACGCAATGATGCTATATTGTGACAACCAATCCCGGTTCCACCATGAGCAGAATCTCGGAGACCTCTCATTCATAATCCCGACCTATCTGGTCAACTCTCACCCTACATCCTAGGGAAGAACATCTATTCCTGGCTTCTCAAAAGGTCTTAACCTCTAAGCCCAAATCCATAATGCCTGCTATGACAACCCTACTATGTCCCACCATCGACAACCCGATGGTCATTAACTTCATCCATGTCAACTCCCGACATCAACAACCAATGTCTACCACCCTAAGGTCCCCATGCTTCTACTGCGGTAACTCGATCTGGTCCCCCTCGACTTTGACCTGGCACCGCCCCTTTTCGTCTATCTGGTGCCGCTGGGAGTGCTTCAGATAGCACCCCCCGAACTAAAAACCTGCCTTCATCACCCATACTAGGCGCTGGAGGAATAAACTCAGATACTCTCCCATCCTACGGCTAATCGACTCAATTACTCCGCCACCAGAGACGGTGTAGCCACTAAACTCCCTTTTTTTTTTCAAGGTACTCGGAGTCCGCCGTCGACAGCCCTCCAACCGGTCCTTACGCCTCGAGCATCCGCCACTCCCAGAAGCTGCACTTGAAGTAATGCTCCTTCTCGACTCTCCGACCGAGTGCATCAGCCAATTATATTTGCCTACTGTGACGGTAATGCAAAGTGAAGTCATAATCCTCTAGGAATCTCCATCCATTCCGCTGCCTCATGTTGAGGTCCTCCCACAAGGTGAAAATATACTTTACTTTTATGGTTCGAGTACACCTTTAACTCGCCAGATATGAAGTGACGCCAAATCTTCAAGGCGGCGACTACGCCGCTAACTCCATGCGTCGTGTGTGGGGTAATTCTGCTCGTGATTTTTCAACTGACGGGAACCATAAGCTACTACCCTCCCGGACTGCATCAAACACATCCCAGTCCGGCCCTCGAGGCATCACAATACACTGTGTACCCCTGTCCCCTGTCCGAAACTATCAAGATGGGAGCTGAAGTAAGTCTCCTCTTCAACTCCTGGAATGCCTCCTCGCATCGGTCATCCCACTCAAACTTGACCTCCTTCCGGTCAATAACTCCAGTCAAGCAGGTGTTGCCATCATGGAGAAATCCTCAATGAATCTCCGTATCACCCACTAATCCCAAGAAACGTATCTCAAAGATCGACTTCCGCCTCTCCTAACTCATCAACGCCCTCGACCTTCTCCGGGTCGACCGACACTCCCGACGCCGACACCATGTCCTAAAAAATCTCACCTCTCGCAGTTTAACTCGCACTTACTTAACTTAGCGCATGTTCGATGGTCTCTCAACAACTCAGAACGATGCTCAAGTGATACTCATGCTCCCACTGACCGGGAGTAGATCAAGATGTCATCCACGCAAGACTACAACAAACCGATCTAAAATAGTGGTCGAATATCCTACGATGAGATCCGAATGTCGCCGCGCATTCGGCCAATCCGAAGGGCATCACCGTAAACTCAAAGTGCCCATAACGCGTCATAAACACTGTCTTAGGGATATCGGTATCCCCAACCCTCAACTGATGGTAACTAGTGAGAAGGTCTACCTCGAGACTCCGCCCTCTCAACCGATCAAACAAATCATCAACTCTGCACGGGTACCGATTCTGATCGTAACCCGATTCAACCGTCTCGTAATCACGCACAATGGCTGGGTCTTGGTCCTTCTTCTTCTCGCAAACAACCGGAGCGCCCCATGGCAAGCGCTCTACCTAATGAACCCCTCGTCTAATAGCCCTCAGAACCGGGACTCGAGTTCCTGCAACTCAACTAGTGTCATCCTATGCGGAGTCATAGAGATGGGTGAAGTACTGGTGGTGTAACTCGATTACTCAAAGTCTACTACCCTCTCGTGGAGGTAGTCCGTATCTCATCCGGAAAACATCCACATACCGCACACTACCCGAGTTAGATCTTAAATCTAGTCTCTCCGTCCTTCAGTAAGGCTCAAGAAGCCAACCCGCTAACTGTCATCCCCGACTGACTCGATACTGTCTGGGCAAAATATCGTGCTTGCCCCCCTGAAATACCACACGAGTATCGTCCTGCGTATAAGCGGTAACACTCCTATGCTCACAATCGATAACGACCCTGTAAGCTATCAGTCAATTCATCCCTAGGATGAGACTCAACTGAGCATGTGTCCACGATCCTCAGTCCATCATAGTAGAGTCCCCGAGATCTCCAACTCGCAACCGCGACATATCATCCCTATTCTGGCCCTAATCCTTAGGAGAGAACTCACAAACAAAGGCTCCTCTAAGGTCTCAAGAGGTCCTTGCCCATTTCCACCATATTCAGCCCCATTCTCAGCCAGAACGCCAGCCTGGGCCTAACAACCCGGGTCGTGTCGAGGTAACTCCATGGCCTCTCAACACCTTCTCGATCTACATAAACCAATGGTATGTCACCACTCCGGCCCCCTCCCGTGAATGCCGGAGGATGACGCTTCCCAAACCTCGGGTCAAGGGTTACTAGGATCTTCCGCCTACCGCTATACCGTGCCGTACATAAAGATTCGTAATACCTACAAATCTACAAAGGCCCGCCGATCAAATGTCGGCGGCCGGTCAATCGTTTGGCGGATGCCCGACCAAAGGCCCATGACGCCCTCACGCCCTCGTCTCATCAGCCATTTACACAATTAACATGGCAACAAGAAATCGCACTTTGATCGGGCCTAACTAGTAATGCATGCTAATTATTAATAGACATGACAAACCATGAATCATCTGCTCATTTTCTATGGCGCTAAATTCCAACCACTCCACCCATTTATTTCAATAAAATTCCTTAAGCTTCTCTTTCGTTCATTTCAAGATCCAAATCCCTAAGGTCACGGTAGTCTCTAACCTTAGCATTCACCCTTTTCCTATACACATTACACCATGCATATAGTTTCCTTACGTGAACTACCAAGCACCTAATACGATTCAATTGCAGTTAAACATAATATAGTATCTCTAAGGCATAAACATAGCCTCGAGACACTAATCATACACTTAACTCAATGTATACGCAATCAATTTCGCATTTAAAATATTGTTTTCGATGAAATTTTATTTTCGAAAATTTTATTTTTCGAAAATTTTATCATATTTTATTTGATTTTTTTTTCATTTTATTTAAATTAAATTTAAAATTTTTTTTTTGTGATGAACAAGAAATTATTTAGTGACTCAAAGAATAGTAATTAGTCAAACTGCTCAAAAACCGAGTCGACCGAGCCGTGTATAGCACCAATCTCGTCCCAAACACCTGTGCCAAGACACCTACCATGCCAAGACAGCCTAGCGCGCATGGTCGTGTCGTGGCGCCGCCGCTGTGACGCGGGTCGGTGACCTTGGCCGTGATCGCAGCCTGGCGTCGGGCCGTGGTCGCGCGGCCAACAGCCGTGATCAGGCGTGACACGCACCCGCTGGGCCGCGGCTCGCGCGGCCAGCGCCCGCGCCCGCGCCGCCGCCGACGGGCCCTAGCGCGCGGCCGGGCGCTGGCTGCGCGCCAGCCCGGCCGTATCGCAGGCCCTGCCGCGCGCCTGGATGGCCGTGTCGTGGCCTGTCTCGCGACACGGTCCAGCCTCATGCCCCTCAGCCTCAGTCACGATACACTCAAGTGTATTGTGACATGCCTCATGCCCTTCTTAGCCACAATACGAAGATGTATCATGACACTCCCGCTTTTCATCACATCGCTTCTATCATCGTCACGATACAATTTCTTTGTATCAAGACACAGTCCCTCAGCCCATTAGCCTTCCTATTGCAATACAGTCCAGCCTTTATCTCTGCAATACAAACCACTGTATTGCAACACAAAAACCCTTATACCAGCCTTCTAAAACCACTATCTTGCAATACAATTTTTTTTTCACAATATAAATTGGGCAGTAGCCCAAAAAAACTAGTTCCTCAGACCAAATTTTTCATTATTCATTTTTCCTTATTTCGGGCCATCGGGAAAATTCAAAAAAAAATATTAATACATATATTTTTTTTTCATTTTCTTTAACACTCAAATAAATTCTACAAAATTTATTTTCTTCGCTTACACCATATAAAACCTTAGAAAATTATTTTCTTCACTCGTAACCGAATAAATTTATAAAATTTATTTTCTTTTTCCGGGGCCACACTCAAAAAAAAATTCTCCACCTTTCATTCACCCTAAATAAATTTATGAAATTTATTTCTTTACTTTCTTGTTCAAGTTTACCCATCAGAACTTCCCCAAAATGTCCTAACACCTTAAAATTTTTTAAAAATTCTATTTTGTCATCCAATAAACCAAATAAATTGATTTCAATTTATTTCATTTCCAGTTTTGTACACTATAAAACTCCTAAACAAAATTTCCAATACACCTATGTTCTAATCACTTAAGCACACAAATATTCCACAACACACATAAAACATGGCATACACATCATCATACAATAATTCACCAAATCACACGAAACACATCAACACATGCATGTAGTGTCCTAGTTTTGTCCCGTGATTTTCTAGGTAATCTCATACCTAAATCGAACATCGAACCACACCTAGTGGTGATGCTCTCACTCAACTAAGGCCTAAGCCCCAAATCCTCAATTTATAGGTTTCAAACCTATACTCTACATCAAAACACCAAGTGGTGATGGATACCACAACTCGAGCTCCCTAGCTATTCGTATACCTAAGCTCTGATACCAAGCCGGTGACGCCCAAACTCCGGGTCCGCGATCACCTCGTCAACCTCGGAATGTTGCCGGAGGCCTGCCACCCGACACCACTTTTATAAAATAAGGCAGAGTCTCCTTTGTATAGGGAGCTCTACCCAACTACAAAACCTGCATATCCCGGGTCTCCAAATCGCAAGTAAATATAATCCAATATATCCAATCACATGAGTAATACAAAATTACTGAGCTCCATAAACAATACTAATATGCATACCAACTACGAATCCAACTATATATCCTATAGTTACAAGAGTTACAATATTTTCACTTTTAAACAATATATGTTATTAAACTTCTAAAGAGTTCTAATACATGTAAAACCAACAAAAGCCACATTCAAGCTTCTTCTAGAACTCAACCCCAGTGATCTGAGCTTCATCTCCTCGCACGCTCCCTGTACCTGTAAAAAAGGGGGTCCCACGACGAGGTGAGCTAACGTCAAGAGGGAGAATCGCCCAAGTGGGCTACTCACCACTCCCAAGTGCAATATTCCACTTAAACACACATTCAAGCAAATGCATGATCCTTACTTGAATGTCTACATGACTTCAACTCGCATCCCGAGTCCTGACCGACTCTCTCACACTCGGCTAAGCCTCGTATGAGAATTATTATTTTGTTTGTTTGTGGACAACCATCCGATGTATATATATATATCAATACGTCCGACTCATTGATATATGGTTTGGTTGTGGATCACTCCTCCGATGAATATCAATTGAGCCGCTCCGACGATTGATATTTTAAATTTGGACTACCCTCCGATAATTAATGTTTTTAGACTACCCTCCGAACCATTTTCTCTAGACTCATCTCATGCACTAACTCCTATAGTCCTAGGATGTTCCAGTGCATATGGAATGCATGTATGCCATTTCCAATACAGTCTAATCACATGCAAATATATAAACATGAATATACTCGCATAATTCAAATCACACAATCATGTTATGTAATTTTACGACGCATACATCAAAATCAGCTCACTTGGGCTAATGATCAAACAAGAGCAATTTAATTTAAATCACTTGACCAAACACATATTTTCACAAAATATATTTTCGTGTCACTATTCCTGGGGAAACAAGAAAAACCCTAGGCTTCACGTCTCAACACTCAACAGTCATTGGTTCAATTTTGTGAACTCCGCATCTCACGCCATCTCGGCCTTTTTCCGCAAACCACCGCGACGGTCACAAAATGCAACATCTTCAACCACCCAAATAGCCTCGTGACGGGGCCACGACCGGTCCACTGGCTTCAAAATCTAACACCTCTCGCCCCAAGATTTGAACCGATCAAACGGTCCCTCACGGCCTCTCCGCATAGAGTGCGCTTCTTTCTGTCCCAAAGTCCGTCTACCTCTCTGATTTGTCGCAGAAATCTGGTAGAGAAGTCGCAGACATTCTAAAACCACCATTTTCGATCTACTTAGAAGTGTTCTCCTTTCTTCTCACGTTTTGTTTTGGCTTTTATGGGGAAGACAAGCACTACTTGCTTAATTTGTTTATTAGTGACTTAATTCAAATTCCATAATGACCAAGTATGTCCCTCTTTCTCGCTTTTGATATTCCATTTACTCGGGTCGTCCATTTCATCATATTTATTTACTCATACCACTTATGACACATGAGTGGTTTGCTATATGTGACTTTCGTCGCTTATAAACTGCTTTTACTTCACTGAACAACGATGCTCAAAAACGGTCAACTCCGACTATCTCGGAATTTTACGAAATTTTTCGGCTAGCTAGATTTCGTGAGACGATTCCAACGGTACAATCCGTTTCATCATTTGAGATCTAAAGAATAAATTATGGATTTTTAACCGAAATTACAATTTTATAATCGAAATTACGATTTTGCCCTTTTTCCAGAAATTGGAATTTCTGCTCCATGTGCAAGGGCAAAGGAAAGTCCAATGCTCAACCCAACCCAAACTCCGAACCCAAGGCAACCCCAAAGGAGGGTGTTTGTTTCTTTGCAATGAAACCGTCACTGAATAGTGAAACCACAAGCCGTATTTAGAGGATCTAAAGAAGAAGAAGACCGGTGAGACCCGCCGTGTATTTATAAGTATATGGATAAACTTTCTCCTCGCATGTTCCAAATGACAAACCGGATGTGATCTCACATTTGTACAAATGTGTAGGGGCTCAAAAGGAGTAGACAACTGAAGAAGGGAAAAGTTCATCTACGAGTAGGCAATGGAGCAAAAGTTGTTTCTTTGGCTGTAGGAAGTTATGAACTTACTTTGCCCAGTGGGATTTTGTTAGTTTTAGACAATTGCTATTACGTTTCAAAATGTGTAGGAATATTATTCGGGCTTCTTGTGTTTGGATAATGATGGTTTTTCATTTATTATTAAGAATAATAATTGCTCCATTTTTCATAAAGACATGTTCTATGCAAATGCCTATTTACAGGATGGTCTTTATGTTATGAACTTTTAAAAATCCAACAATTCTCATGTCTATAACATAACTACTAAGAAATTTAAGTCCAATGATTTAAATTCAACTCATTCGGGCATTGCCCTGCCATATAAACGAAACGCATTCAAAACTCCACTCAAGTCTAGACTTTCTAATCATTTGATTTTTAATCATATGATACATGTGAATTTTGTCTATCGGGTAAGATGACAGCGCGATCCCTTTACTGACACAAGGAAAGGGCCAATGAATTATTGGGTCTCATAGCGCTGCATGTATGTGGACCATTAAGTTCGTATGTTAGAGGAGGTTACAAGTACTTCATTACATTTATCGATGACTTCACGCATATGGTTATGTCTATTTGGATGAGACATAAAATCAATATTTGAAATGTTCAAATTTTAAAATGAAGTATAAAAACCAATTTAAAAGATTAATCAAGGCACTTCGATCTCGATCGAGGTGGCTAATATTCGAGCCAAGAATTGATGACCATCTTGGAACTGCGGGAATCATTTCCCATAATTAACTCCCTCGGAACAATTGGCAATGGAATGGTGTGTCTAAGATGAGGAATCAACTTTTATTAGATATGGTTCGATCTATGATGAGTCCAACAAATCTTCCATTTACCTTTTGGGGTTATGCACTTGGAAACAAATGCTCACTAAATCGAAGTTCCATCCAAAGCGGTTAAAAAGACAATTATTATGAGACGTGGATCAAAGGCCCGGGGCCATATTTTCTTAAGATTTGGGGTTGGGAATATGTAAAACGTGAAGTTTCAAATAAGCTGGAGCTCAAGTCTCGATAAATGTCCAGGGGTATCCTAAAGAGACTATGGGATACCGCTTTAAAAAGAAACCCATTATTGATGGCAAAGTGCATGCTACAAAGAATAGGTTCAAAAGGTTTCAACAAACTCATGGTATAGACTATGATGAAACTTTTTTCACCCGCATTCCATGCTTAAGTCTATCGTAATTTACAAGTTATTGCTACATATCATGATTATGAGATTTGAAAAATAGATAAAGAAATCAAGCAAGCTTCTTAATGGAAACTTACTGAGGGATGTGTACATGACACAACTTGAGGGTTTTGTAAAACCTGCTAATTTCGGTAAAGTATGCAAGCTTTCAAAGATCCATTTATGGTTTGAAGCAGTTCTCGAGTTGGATTTGTCAAAAATGAAGATGAACCTTTGTGTTTATAAGAAAATTCATGGGAGCGCAATTGTATTGGGTCTTATATTGATGACATTTACTCATTGGGAATGACATTCCACCTTGCGTAATGTCAAGTCTTGGTTAGGGAAGTGTTTCTCAATGAAAGACTTAGGCTGGCCGCCATATCCTAGGGGATAAAGATCTACGTAGATAGATCTTAAGAGGGTCGAATATTAAGTCAAAGTGCTTACATGCACACAGCACTAAACTGCTCAATATGGAAGATTCCAAGAGAGGTGAGTTCCAGAACATGATGCCAATGTTGCTGATCCATTGACTAAGCCTCTACCACAAGCAAAGCATGATCGTCATGCTAGGTTCATAGGTATTAGATACATTGATGAATGGGCCTAGCGTAAGTGGGAGATTGTTAGTAATAGTGCTCTGTGCCTATGTATGGACACATGGTATTTTGACTATTTATGAGAATTTATTATTTTACGATTTGCATGTTTATTATATATAATGTCCTCGAATAATATTATTAATTATTTTAAATGTCCTTAATCTATTGTTATGGGAATAACAATGAATTAAGATTAATATAAAGTTTGATTGATATTCATGGGATAAATATGTGTGTATGAGATACAAATCAAATTTATATCTATTTGTTGAGAACAAATATTTGATAGACCCGTCTTGAGATTAATACATGGATCAAAGTCATAAGTTAATCTCTAATAGTTGTGTCATTAAATCATTTGACCTGAAATCGTTATAGTTCTTAACATAAGGAATATTGTGTTTTGATATAATCAAACGTTGTCTTTAATCGAATGACTATAAAGGTTATACTTGAACATAATAAGAATTATGTAGTGAGATATGAGCGATTACGATGGAATTTGTCCCTCTTATTATAAGAGAGAGAGATATCTCTAGGTCCTCGACAATTGAGACTGAGAAAAATGGTTGCTCAAATGAATTGATGGAGATCAATGTCATTCGCTTAGTTAATCTAATTGCTTCGAATAATCAAAGATAGAACGATATAAGGTGGACTTTACCCATGCCTTATATTCTATCAAGATATCATGAGACAAAAGGATTATGTCATTAGCTATTAAGGTTGTCTCTCGATCATGAGCTTTTCTATTTAACTTGGGTAGTCATAATGTCTTGCTAGAGGCCACTTATGACTTGTAGGATCAAAATGTGATTTGTGCCTACTCGTAAATAACAAAGTTAATTGAATCCTATTATAACAAATAATTAATTTATATTTTCTTATTGGGTAAGGAAATAATCAGAAGGGTTTTTGTTTTTTTTGGATGAATTTAAATTGTTATTATTTAAAAGAGTTTTAATATATAATAATATAAATTCGTTTCCTTTATTCGATATGATTTGAATTTAAATTGTTATTATTTAAAAGAGTTTAAATATATAATAATATAAATTCGCTTTCCTTATCTCGATAAGGATTTGAATTTAAATTGTTATTATTTAAAAGAGTTTTAAATATATAATAATAAAAATTGCTGACTTAAACCTCAGTGCATTTATATATAGATATATATATGTGAGACACATATATTTTGTAGTAGTTGTCTTTTTACTCTAAGAACAACCAAACAGAGAAAGAAAAACCCTACTTTCATTTTGAAGACGAACCTCGAACTAATAGCATTCAACAAGATCGTTCATTATTTGTTCGTATGTGGATACTTGTAGAAGGTGGTCGCATTTCAGAAAGGCAGCACCTTTGAAGATCCGAATAAAACCAAGACGCTGCACTTTGAAGGCTTCGACGACCGATCTACAAGAGTAAGTTTCGTCACCCTTCCTTCTCAAAGTTTTACAGAAAATCCATGTGATCCACAGGGTTAAGGATAAGAAATTTTAAATTCATATGATTGTTCTAATCGCATTGATATCGCTACTCGTAACTCCAACACGGGGTATATGAAGTCATCATTGGTACTACAAGGATGCTTGTCACACTTGGCAGACATAGGCACGTGTGAGTGAGCTCATGAGCGACTGGATATGAGCATGAAAGCATTACACTCATGACATATGACATTCATGTAGACATTTTACTTGGATGTTTGTTTGTTTGTGTGGCCATTGCATGTGCACTTAGGTGGGGAGTAGCCCTTTGACAGGCCGAAAACGCGGTGTGTAAAATGTACGCCTATGTGCGCAAGTGCACGCTGCCGCCTAAGTAATATACTGTACTCACAAGACGTGATATCGATCCACGCGAATGTGTATCACTCACAGTTGTCCCGCTTTTTAGATAATATCTCGAATATATGATTTTAAGAAAGAACGTAAGTATGTAAAACTTAACTAAACGGTTGATTCCGATGAATTATCGAATTGAGAACTAGGTTGGCATTCCCTATCACATTCAATGGATTAATTTTCTAAAGATATTATTCAATTTATTTACAATATGTCAACGGCTAGAGGTGATCTGCTCACGAGATATCCTCTCTCGAGGTATATCCCGCCTATCTCGTGAATAGAATCGATATCTCTATCCCGACTCACAAGATTCGAAATGCTTAAATGTTCTAACCCCAAATGCCACCTTCGTGTTCTATTCTCATCACCGAATCAACCCAAGGCTACTCTACCTGACCAATACCCTCATCTCGAATCTCGATCTCCGTGCTGTAATTATGCTACTGTCGCCACATTATCATATAATTGACATACAGATATAGAGTAGATGCAATAAATTGATAAACAACTGAATAATATAAAAGATCAAACTTTAATCCATCACATATGACAGGGTTCAATATAACCCTAAAGATAGATCTAGAACATCCTGAGTGAAAAGATCAAAATGTTTAGTATTACAAACATAATTCTAATATCCAAAAATAAGAAACAATGAAAGATAGTACAAATCCCGGGCACTTCCTCGAAGTCTGTATCACTCGCTTCCGGGAATTCGTGCCTTCGCTGCTCGACGCCTCCCATCCCCTTGATTTCCTCGAACCATTCGCATTCTTTAAATGATAGCGCAGATTCGAATGACGCGTCGCGACGCGGGCGGTAACGTCGCGACGCGGAGACGCCGCGACGCTGCAACGCCATGACATCTTCCACTTGTTGACTGCATTGTTGACCCGACGTCAAACAAGATACGTCGCTGACGCGGACGTCACACGCGACAGTTGCTTCCTTTTCTAATCCCCATTACTCCAAAAAATTGCTTTCAAAGTCGCCTTCGGCCCAATGCACCCCGCATCCAAACCATACCGTCGTGGGTTCAGCCACGTAAAACTATAAAATTACTACCAAATAAACGAAAAAGATGAGACTCTGACGCGAGTATAATTATGCGAGTGTTTTAGGCACTCATCACACTTCAAACTTAGTTTCGCTGGTCTCAAGCAAGAACCGACTTCAAACAGACACAATCTCTACCTACCGAAAATTAACACTAAGACCGTGTTGCACATGCCGAAATAGGGATCATTTTGACCGCTTTCACACCGCCGCTTCTTGCTCAAAGTTCACAAAATGTATACAGATATTTGACTTCCGGAAAACTCGATTGAAATAGGTAGAAGTGACTCGTGCACCAAATCCCATGATATTCAATAGCCTTTCCCAAAGCCCCTATGTGCTTATAATGAATGACCTCCCAAAGATATGCCTAGGGTTCCGACAATTCCCCAAACTTGAGTTCAACTCACCTATTTGGAAGAAGCTAACTAGAAAAGGAATGCACCCATTTTATTCATGACAAAATACCTAGAAACTTCCTACGTACCTAAAATAAATGGAAGAAAACATAGTGCCAAGAAGTTTTAGCTGAGTGTTCCCGTAGAGCAGGATCCATTGGTGACTCCCCCACCGGGGCTTGGTTATGGCACCAAAGACACCTTTCAACCACCTCGAACACTCAACCAAACTCGAAGGCCCCCAGGTCGCGTGAATGATCCATCTTCTGGTCCCATGTACGGCAAGCAAAGTCAATGGCTCCCTACGCTCAGTAGCATTAGGCTTTGACAGGCCCTCAGACTGCACCGGGACGATTCGACTGGATGATTCTATTTCTTATGCAAGATACCTATTTTTTTGTCATTTGTCTTTTCTTTTCACTTTTCTATTGTTTTTTGTATTTTTATTTATTTTTATTTTTTTTATTTTTTATTTTTTATTTTTTTTATTTTTTTATTTTTTATTTGGGGCTCGATGGCAATCCTCTTTTTACTGGGTGTCCCATCACTTAAATGGTTCGAGTCTCCCAAGGTTAGTCGAATTACACTAGTTGGTCTCGGCGCCTATGCATACCTCCGAAGGTCATTAGTGTGCGAGCGTGATGTGGTTCTCGAGAACTCGGTGTCTTGACTACTCGTGATTGGTTCACTAACCCTTTCCATCTATTCAACCTAATTACCGAGCATCAAACATTGTATGCATTTGAACATCCATGTTAATCGTGAATTCACCAAAAGTGATCCTCACTTTAACATGGCACACAAACACGCAATTGGTTACATATAAGGTCGACCTAACACAAACGCCAGCGACCACACATGACTCAGTAAGCTGAACTAAACATGAAATCCAAATAGAAACACAACTATACCGAACAAAAGAAAAGCACTATAAAAACAAAAGCACTATAAAAAACACTAAAAACAAAACATAACTAAACAAAACAAAACACGATCACCACACCCCCCCCAAACAAAATAGCCAGTGTCCCCACGGGCAAGAAATAAACAAAAGAGGTGAAGGGTACTCCCCTGGTGATCACGGTGGTGGTGGAGGTGGTTGGTGGAAGGCCGTGGAGTTGGGCGCGATTCAGGTCTATAAGGTCCGCTACGCCGCAAAATGGTGGCCTCGGCTGGCCAAAGACCGCACGATATCCGCACCCGAGGGCCTCCATGTCCCGTGTGACGAGGACGCGGCGTTCTCGGGTCTCATCCTGCATCGCATCGGCGCCTTCGTAAGGGAGAGCACCGTCCTCGTGGATCCGGGAAGGACTGAGGAGCGCCGCCCGGGCCGGCTGGGGGTGGGTGGGTGGAGGTGGCCGACGAGGATCGTCACGTCTTCGATCGCCTGTGGATCCACAACGGCAGCCCGATACTCATAAAGCTCGCCCTGTCCGAGGGCCCGCGACCGAAATCATAAACCCCCAAAGCGCGAACACTAGATGTGTCCCCGCTTGACCGGAATGGCCTTTTTATAGGGTGGAGCCGTGCCTTCATTATCGCCGAGGCACCTGCTTGTTTGCACAAGCCAAAGATAAGGAAGCGTGCCCCAAGTTCATCTTCAGATCCCTGGCATGGAGATGGCATCTCGATAACCTCCGCTTCCAACATCGAAGGGCATACCGTAAGATGGCATAGCTTGAGCACGGCCCGCCGCGCCACTCACACGCTCGTCGCCGGAATGAGACGCCGACGTGATGAAGTGGTGCCAAAGACTGAATGAAGGCCAAAATGCTTCGCCTTTAATTTGACCGCACGGCCCGCACTATTGATTTTCCATTCACCACATTAGTCAATACGCCAGATAATCTCGAGGTAGCGGTGCCCGGAGCCATTGAACCACCGTGGACATGCTCTAGACTGTAATAACTACTGGATCGACTCGCGACCGGTCGACCACACGCCACGCACTCCCGATTTCTTCAAGACACGGGATGCAGATTGGCGTAGAACCGCAAGCACCACACCCCATCGCCGCCGGATGAGGTGGTTGGAACAAGGCACGCCATCCCTAGCCGCTATGGTCTTGGCGGAAAAAGTCATCGGGTGATGAAAACCTTTCCTGATGAAGGATCGGTTTTTGCAAATGATGCTAAACCAATCAAGAAAGACTCAAATTCACAACGCAGACATCGTAAGCCGAGTCGGGTCCTCGTCGGGCCCCGACTCGCAGCGTGCAATTTCGCCTGCCGTATTGATATGGACCCAGACGACACGTGGTAGTGAACCCCAAAGTGTTCCACCGACTTAGACAAAAGCAAAAACACCTAGTGTGCAACCAAACGAACCAAAACCGCCATATGCTAAAAACTAACTAGAACTCCAAACCCTAGAATAAACCTAACAAAACCCTAAAATAGAATCTAAGAGACCCCTAGACCAACTGAGAATGCCCTAAGGCTAGACCTAAGCACAATGTGGTGGAAATGCCACAAGGACTCGGAGCCAATGTGTGAGGAGAGCTCGATGCACACGCGGTCGGAAGATTCGATAAACCTCCTGGCCAAGGTGACGCAGAGCCCTAGGTTGAAGCGAGCCCAGAAGCAAGATGGCTAGGTTTCAGCAATGGAGGCAAGGTGAAGATCCAAAATGAACCGGTCTTGGCTTTAAAATGCAGGCAACGCCGCGACAGGCGGGTCACGCCGCGACGCGGACCGAGGCTCATAGTTCGACATCGCGACGCCTCGCAGGGGCTCATAGGCCCCACGCCGCGACGCATGGCACGCCGCCGCGACGCCACAGAGTGGTGGCAACCAACGCCGCTGACGCGTTAATCCACGCCACGACGCGGCGCGCAGGATATATGTAAAAATTCGACGCCGCGACGTTGAGGCCGTCCACGCCGACGCGACGTGAGGCGCGGTACAATTGACGCCGCGACGCAGGTTCCACGCCGCCGACGCGACAGAGAATCTTGGATCGCGACTCGCAGCATTGATGACTTTGAACAGAAACCCTCCCCTTTCGTATTCAGGACTTTATGGACCGTAATGCATAGTCGAACGAACTTCCCACTACCTGCGATTCAAGGGTCCTGAATTCAAACAAACAAGCGTAAAAACATCGCATCACCAGGTTAGAAATCTAAAATCGCGAACTTAAAATTAAGAACAACGGAAAGGTTTAAGAACACTTGGGTTGCCTCCCAAGAAGTGCTATTTTAATGTCGTTAGCTCGACGGCCCTGAATCTCAATGTGATTGCTTACTACACTTCGTCTGCGCTGTCAAAGGAATGATTTGCTTGTTCGCAAAACTTCATTTCCATAATATGGCTTCGCCGTTGTGGTGGATCGTGGAATGTGCTCTTCTCGTGATGTAATCTCTCTCGCCTCAATCGCGGTGAAAACACCCTGGTCATCGTGAAAGGCCCTGACCATCGAGACTTACTTCGAAAAAGTGGCGGGAAATTGAATAGAAGTACTTGTCAGTCCGGGCCGTGAACTCCTTTCCTGATGTGCTCGCCGTGTCAGTTTTACTTCTTTCCTTATAAATGCGCTCTTACGTTTCGCTTTCTCAATTCGCCTTCAGCTCACGAGCCGGAGCGCCGCCGCGCCAATGTACCGCCCATGTTTAATTGCCGAAGGTTCAAGAGGGCTCGATGTTCCGGGGCCTAATCGAAGGTGGCATGCTTTACCATAAACGAGTCTGAACGGGGACATACCCAAAGGAGTTTTAAACGCGGGAAGCAGATGCCCAGTGCATCGTCATCTTTTTAGACCAATCCTTCCCCGGAGTTGCTGGACTACCTTTCTCTTAATATACTTGATTTCACGGCTTGATACTTCGCCGTCGCTGATCGTGGGTGGTATGCAAGAGACGATGATGGCGCACTTCATACTGGCAAGACCTTGCCAATGACCTTATTGCACGCAAGTACCGTTATCTATGATCAATGCCGAGGGGTTCCAAAACGTTGAGAATATGTTGTCGCACAGTAAATTGAGCCACAACTCTGACCTTGGCATCATTGGTGCGTGTAGGATATCTCCACCCACTTTGAGACATAGTCACTGTAAATAAAATGATGCGAAAATGGACCCGTAGAAATCAATCCACAAATCAAACAATTCTACCTCAAAATGGGATCATGGGTGGCTCGTCCTTTAAAATGTTCCCCATTCATTGACATTTGTCACGAGTGGAAAGCAATTGATGAGCATCTTTAAATAATGACGATAAAAACCGATTGGAGTACCTTGGGCTGTGTTCTCACGGCCACCAAAGTGTCCACCACAGTGAGTGTGACAATGGTTCAAAATCTTTGTGCATTTCATCTTAGGGCACACATCTCCCTTATTACTTGATCGACGAGTGTCTATATAGGAATTGGCTCCTTGATAGTAGTGTTTGAGTGTGCGAAAAACCTCTTCTTAACAGTGGTTAAATTTCGGAGGGACCTCACTTTTTAGCCACCAAATAGTTCACAAAAACTGAAGCGCCTCTTATTAATGCAGCGAGGTTTCTCGTCTGAAATTACGTCATTCCTTTGGAACATCATACCGGCACCCCTTCGATCGTGAAAGATGATCTGCCCATAAGTTTTGGTGTCTTTCTTGTCTTTAATCTTTAGATTCTTGCAACAAAGGACCCACTGAAATTATTGGGTTTGCATCTTTCTTGGTAAATCTAAAATTTTGTGAAGAATGATGGGTCTTACCTGCTTTGTTTTAAATCAAATATGGCTGAATTGCGCCAGCAAAAGCATTGTGGCGGTTCACTAATTGGCATAATTCAGTGGGCATCATTCAATCTGCGCTTGCATAGTAAATCACACGAAAAATTTGCCATATACGCCACTTTGCCGCGCCCCTAATCGCGTAGTCTTCGTCACGCAGTTCAAATGGAAAAGGGCCAATCGGGCGTGGCCAAGGCGAGATCAACATCCTTGATGCGAAAGCATGCAAACGGTGTGAATCGAGCTCAGCGGGATCCATGGACTAACAAGTTGAACAGCGGTTTTGCAATGCATTGAGAAATCCTTGATAAGCGCCTATAGAAATCGGTATGGCCCCTGAAAACTTGAATCCCTTTCAAAGGTGGGTAAGCACCAATTCACTTTGATCGCGCCCTATCTATACATCCCTCTCTTTGCTTTGAATCCGTGTCAGGACAATGCCTCTTGTACCATGAAATGGCACTTTTACAATTAGGGTACTAAGTTGGTCTCTTCACATCTTGCCGGTGATCCTCAAGTTTTCTAAACAATTGTCAAATGAATTTCCCATTCTTGAATCGTCATGAAATCTAGTGATCTTGCTTACCATTCGGAGGAATGGCCCATCATACATGTTTGAAAATTACGGTGCATTGCCTGATCGAAGGAACATCATGGAAGAAATACGAATGTTCCATCTGGACAGTGAGAATCATTATCCTTCTCCACGATGTAGGAGCTATGTGATTTGGTTGTAGAATATCCATCATGATAATATTCATAGTAGGCCCGATCGTCGAACATCGATCTAGAAATGGCAATGGAAAGTGATCTTTTAATTGGCCTTATTGATTTCGATATCGATATAAATTCTCATGTGTTCCTGATAATGATAGATCGTATTTTCAGTCTGATGAGTTTCCACCTTCGTTCACTGATTGTTCTTTGCATCTGTGGATAAATCCTTTGTTATATCATTTAAGCACTTCTGCCGATCAGTATCATAACGATTTAACCTCTCTCGCTTCCGCTAGAGGACATCATCTTCTGGCGAATCGTCGTACCACCGAGATAAATCACCGAACCGACAGAATAATAGTGGTGTGTTTGCCGAGTTCAACATTTCTTTCACCGAGTCAAAGAATGACGATCCGCGAGTATGTTCACCTAAGGTATGCATGCTAAGATGGCTAAGATACAAGGTTTTTGTTCCATCTTGGGTGGTTGCTTTCGTCGATGGGGCCAGAAGTTTTAATTCCTTCTTGGTCGAGTATTTCCGTCCTATTGTGTCGAAAGAGTCCATCAATTTGACATATTCTTGCTCTTCGGCTCAAGTTCTCGGACTCGATTTCTCCTTAGGCTAGTCCGAAGGTCCGATTATGCCACTTTGGCTGAACTGTATAGCCTCACCATTTCGACCATGACTTGATGTCTCTTTACCTTTGGGTGTCTCCAACGCCAGTCTAGGTTGAACTTCATTCCTTCTTGTATCAACAAGTTCCCCCTCTGCCATCAATCATTTGCCACATGGGTTAAAGTGATTACACTGGTCTCCGGTATTTCTTTATCTTCCTCCATATCCAAAACAATGAAATCTGCTGGAAAGATAAATTTGTTGACCTTTACTAAGACATCTTCTATTATCCCTCTCGGATGCTTCAAAGATCTGTCTGCAAGCTGAAGAGTGAAACATTTGTGATCGGGCGAGCCTCCTAAGTAATCTGGCCTTGAAAATGGATAAGGGCATAAGATTAATGCGCTTTTAAATCACATAGTGCTCTCTCGAATAAGTTCCCATTGTTTGAGGATAGTGAAACTTCACAGGTCCTTGAGCTTATACAGCGGTTTCACTCAAGTATGCCTTTGCATTCCTGGGTTAGTTCAACATTTGAAATCGACCTAACCTTCTCTTGCAGGATAAGATGTCTTTCTAAATTTTACATAGCGGGCATCTGTTCTAGCGCATCAAATAAGCCCAGGGATATTGATGTGTAACTTTTGAACACATCATGAATTTAGTGAATTTCTTATCCGGTTTATGCTTTTGAGGAACGTTATGGGTAGGCGGCATCGCGGTCTTTCTTGATAGTGATCTCTTACGATTGCCTGCTAAGTTGTTCCTTATTTGTGTCATCACTCGGCTAAATTTGGATGACTTTCTACGCCTCTACTTCCTCACGTAGTTAAGAGGGTTTTTCTCTTTGGTCTCAGTCTTTACCACTTCTCGACATGCTTGCTTTGACATAATTCATTACCGAGTCACGTCTTGGGTTCACTTAGGTTGCTCGGCAAAGATCTGGTTGTCTTTACGTCGACAAGTTTGCCACGTTTTGGCCCATTTGTGCTGCCTCCAAACTTCTCGGTATCATTTATCAGTTCATTCATTGGGTTGCTTCTTCATTTGTGTTCGCCTTAGTCTCATTCATGAAAGCGGAATGAAGTTAGCATCTGTCTGAAGCTTGCTCTAAAATCAAACTTTTTCGAGTGTTTCATTGATTCGATTCGATGGCATATTGTTCCCGTTATTCCGCCATCCATACCCTTGATTGTTCAACTATTAGTTACGATTGTTCGCCACCCTTGCCTGATTACGGTCACATTGCATTTGTTTCCCAATGCGGTCCTTGCTTCTTTGTGATTGGTCGATTGAACCTCGACATGTATTGGGCGGGCTTGCTCTACTGTAGAGTTTCACATTGGCATTGCGTATTTATATCTGCTTGTCCTCCACAAAGAATTCACAACTCTATGGATTAGTGCATGTGGCATTGTTATTCCTTCTTATTACATTTATTTGTTTAGTCATTTATGCCCTATGATTCACCAGATTGTTGAGGACCGCATTGTCCATGCCACCCACTATGTTTACTGGTGTAGCCTTCTCTAGGCCAGTGGTGTTAGTTCACCCAGTCTTAGGATCTCACTCTGCTGATCTGTAGTTTTCTTCATCAATGCTCCTCAGCTAAGGCGTGATCATTTGTTCTGGTAATTCTTAGACCATTATAAAGGTGTGGACTTGCATCCATCCCAGTTGAAGTCGATTGATGTGGGCACTTCGCAACAATTCGTGAAAATCTTGTCCGTGCCTGCGCGGGTTCTCTCCTACAGTTGTCCAAGCGTATTGATCTCTTTGAGTTATTACGATTTCCGAAGAGTGGGAAGAACTTGATCGAGAAGTCACAATACCGTCGTTCCATGTAGTAATGAATCTGTTGGTGGTAGTTGCGCCGATCGTTTGCCTATCCCGAGTGAAAGTGGGAACAGTAACACGAGGAGCTTCTTGGTGGCAGATTTGTGCTTGATAGTGTGAGCTTAGGAAGTTAGTCAAATGCATGTTGAGGTTCTCTACATGGGGTGAGTCATGAACAAGATGTGCGGAAGCATCGTATTATGGCCCGACTTCAATTTGGAAGTGTTGCTTGAATCGATCGTGGCGTCGATGGTATCACGAATCACGATTGGTGTGGCTGCGAACTTCGTCTAATAACATGAAAGGATCATCGGTTGTATAAATGGCACAGTGAAACGATTCCTTAAGGCAGTTCCCATTCGGCCTCTCTGCAATGGTTCGGTCTGTTCAATGCCAGATTTTGTTCTTGATGTTTCCACAGTTATTGGTTTCTAATGCGTTCTATTCTCACATTCTCATGCAATCTGTCACGAGTCTTTACCACAGCTCGAGTCAAGCGGGTGTTAGTTAGCTTGATCTCGATGTAAATGCCTTCTTGAAAACTACCAACGTAATAACACAGACCAATAAAGCGAATTACGACTACTTGTAAATAAACAAAAGTAAAAAATTCGAATAATATCTAATTGCTTAATTCTCTATATCGACCTAAAGCATCCTGACAATGGCTGCCCAAAAAGCTTGACGAGGCAGCGATGTGTAAAATGTACGCCTATGTGCGCCAAGTGCAGCGTCGCTGAGTAATATAGTGTACTCACTTTTGGTATGGATATCGATCCGCAGAGGCAGTGTATTATTTCTGAAAGTTCTGCTTTTTAGATAATATACGAGATATGTGATTTTAAGAAAGAAGCGTAAGTATGTAAACTTAACTAAACTATTGATTGAGTGAATTCTTTAGGAATTGAGAACTAGGGTTATATCTCCCCTATCCACATTCAATGGATTAATTTTCTAAAGATATTATTATTGATTTATTTACAATAGCATATCAAATGCGCGAAGTGATCTACTGCGAGATATCTCTCTCGAGGTATATCCCTTTATCGTGAATAGAATCGGGGATATCTCTATCCGTTCTGATGTATTAGAAATGCTTAAATGTTCTAACCCCAAATGCCACCTTCGAGTTGAATATCTCTAATTCACCAAGAATCAATGAAATACTCTACGGATCACAGGAATACCCTCATCTCTCGAATCTCGGATCTCCAGTGTAATTATGCTAATGTTGGCCAGACATTATCATATAATTGACATACAGATATAGAGTAGATGCAACAAATTGATAAACTACTGAATAATATAAGAGTCGAGCTTTAATCAAAGCTACATATAATGGGGTTCGATATAGCCAGAAATAGATCTAAGGCATCACAGTGAAAAGATCAAAGAAATATTTAGTATTACAAACATAATTCTAATATCCAAAAATAGAAACAATGAAAGGCAGGTACAAATCCAGGGCACTTCCTTGAAGTGCGCCCATCACTCTGCTCACGGAATTCCGTGCGCGCCGTTTAGTGCGCCTCCGTCCCCCGCGGTTATGAACCATTCGTACTTTAAATGATGGGGTGCGGATCTGGTAGCGTCGCGGCATTAGCGTCGCTGACGATGGGCTATCCTTGACGTTATAGCGGTCGCGACATCTTCCCTTGTTGACTTCCTACATTATTGACCCGGCGTCGTGGCCGATGTAAGGCGTCGCCCGACTTGAGGGCGTCGTGGCGTTGGGGCGGTCAGCGGCGTGGCGATTTTCCTTGCTCTAATCCCCATTGCTCAAAAAATTGCTTTCAAAGGCTGTACCGGCTCCGTACTGCATCGACGGCACCAAGTCGAGTCACAGCCACAAAAACTATAAAAATTACTACCAAATAAGCGAAAAAGATGAAAAATGGCGAATAATATGAGTGTTTTAGGCACTCATCACCCTTGTAGGAGTTATTTCTCTACTGGGCTATGCTCACCCCGTTGTGGGATCTCCCCTTTAGTGCCGGGACATGTCTGGCGGTGGCGCGCTCTTTGGGGCCACTTGTGGGAGTTTTCCTTTTTCTAATTTATCATCTCATTTTCTCTTCTCCTTTGGTCATTTTCTCTCCCTTTTTGGAGCAACCACTCATTCGGTCAAAAGGAGGAAATTTCCTCCCCATTTCCTCAAGTCTCATGTGTGGCCATCAATTTTCCATCTTTATTCCTTATTTCTTTATTTCCTTTTTATGACATCATCAACCACGTGGCTTCATGTGAGCCAAGGGATTCATTCCCACACATGCTAATTGTGAGCCTTTGCTTTTATTTTAAGTGTCACTTTTTACATGGTGCATGTGGCATCCACCCAACTGCCATGTGTCATCGGGCACTGCGCCTCAGCGTGAAATCCCGACCACCTTGGAATCCAGCCGAAATTCGGCGTGGTAGCCTAAATGCCGGCGATTTCCATGAAAAGTCCAGTTTCATCATCAGGATAGAAAAATTTGGTTAATGCAAGAAATTACTCTTTGCCTTTTTAGAAAATTGGATTTTCTCGAGGTTTCAAATGAAACGACTTTATATGACATGCATAGTGAGATTTGAATATTTAGAAGTAATTTTTGTTGGCATGAAATTTTGAATTTGAAATTAATAATTTAGAAGGTTGTGCATTCCTACGAACAAGTGTTTGGTAATTGGACAAAAATCAAGTTACAAGAAAGGTTAGCGTCGTTTCACCACTTCAAACCTTGTTTGAAGGCTTGAGGGTGTGAATTGATAGTCATACTTACTAGGGTGGGTTCTGGCGTGATAGAGTGGTATCGAGCTATAAGTTTATAATCTTAATGGGAACTTGTTTAAGTTTGTCTATGTGGATATATAGTGGCGTGTTAGTTGATAGTTCATATCAGTTTTATGTATTATAGCATTCTTTTACAAATGTATATTAGATAAATTGATTTCTTGGCAGTGACTAGTTAAAGTTACTACACTCTTTTGTCTTTGTTTAGTTTTGTTGGTTTAGTGAATATACTTTTATCAATATGAATTATGATTTGAATTTTGTCACTTCTTTGGGACATGTCATTATGGACAATATGGTGGTTGGAGATTATTTTATGGCTGATTGGTAAAAGAAGAATATTGAATTGACTTAAACACTCCTTAAACAGTAAGGTTTTGTTTGATTTTGAGAATGAATTAAGGGCTTACTACCTTTTAATTTAGTGATTGTTTGGGAAATATTATCTTATATTCTTAAGTTATCTTGAAGGTTTAGTTGAAGGGAAACATGTGGATGAGTGTACTCATAAGCTAAGCCTTGCAAGGTAGTTATTTGCTTAGAAATGTTGTTAAGTGTTTTAAGTCAATGTGATGAGTGATAGAAACAATTTGGGGTAGGATGATATTGTTATTAGGGTTTGAAGTTTCTTAGGATTTATTGATTACTACAAAATAAATTATTAAGAGATCTCTAGATTATCTTATGTTTTCAGGTGACATATAAGAAGTTAAGTTTGATTAGTCTTATAACTATGATGATAGCTACCTGAGTTGAAGAACAAATTAGTAGCAACTCTTATTTTGATTATTTCATTGGGTTCAAAAGATTGGTTTTACATAATGATGCGCTTTCATTAGGATTTATGTTGTGTTCTTATGCAACATGGAAAAAATTGATATCTTATAGACATTTTAAATTTTAAGATAGAAAATTACCTTGTTATGATTTGAAATTCAGTAAAATGATTTTTGCACTTAAGATAGAAGACATTTTTTCTTATTGCCAAGTCTACTCATAGTTTATGAGTTTGAAGTCTTTGTCCCTCTTAAAATGATTTTTAAGCAAGAAATAGAAGATATTATTAATTACTTAAGTGACGACATTATTCAGTACTAATAAAAAAATGAGAATCTTGTGATTTATGCCTTAAATGAAAAAAAATGATTCATGAGATGTTTAAAATTAAATCTGATAAGTGTTAATATGATTTGAGATGTTTACAAGTCTATGTTATACCTTTGAATTTTAGAGTTCTTATGTTGAGCATTATAGTGCAACTAAATTTGTTTGGATAATTAAGATCTTATAAAGAATTATTGAAACTAGAGTTGAACTTTTAGAACAATTAATAAGATAATAGATCTTGAAATTTGGGATTAGACTTAATGTCTTAAATAATGGAAACATAAAGACAACTTTGAAGGAGGGTTTATTACAATTAAACTTCACGATCTACCTAAAAGGATGCAAGTATAAATATCTAAGGCAGATTTTGATGGTCATATATGAGTAAGGTATTACATTATTTGTGACTTTGGGTTTAGTGTGATCGGCTATATGAGTTTACATCAAGCCCTAATAGTACTTTACAACTACTTTATGTTCTAAATGGAGTGTGGAAACTTATTTGCATGGTTGTGATAGGGTTACCAGAGCATGAATTGGTGACAATGTTTCATTATGATGGTTTGTTTATGGATAAGTCTAATCATTTTCTAACTCGGACTAGCTACGATATTAGGAGTTTTCTTGATGTATAAAATATTGATTCTATATTAATAATAAAATTCTTAATTTACATATAAGATTTTGACTTAGATCAAAAAAAAAAAACGAAATCTTAAGATAATTTACGATAGTAAACTTTCATGCCCACTAATGACTAATTAAGGGAAAGTAATCGCAAAGTTGAAAATACATTGAGAAAAGGAAAACTAGTCCTCGATTTGTGGGCTTGTTTGAAATATTAGAAGTAGGTACCTTATGAATTGTATAAAGTAGCCTTGATACGAGGCCTATCTAAGATTCAAAATGTGTTTCATGTTTGACCTTGAGGAAATATGTTTTTATTAAGCTGCTCATGTTGTGGAGTTGGAGCCTATTTAGATTTCCACCAAGGACTTGACCTATATGAAGGGGTGCCGGGTCAAGTGTGGATGTGATGGGAATAAGGTTCTACGACGTGTTATTGTCAAGTTAGTAAAAGTCCAATGGAGAAATCATAGTATCCAAGAGGCCACTTGGGAGTTAGAAGAAGAGATGAGAGAAAAACATCCTCAATTATTTCAAGACTTTGGTAAGTCAAGTTTAGAGGACTAAAATTTTATAAAGGAGGAGAAAATGTACCAACCAGGAATTTGTATAGGTATAAGTTACGGAAAATAATAATAACAGGAATTTGTATAGGTAGAAATTAGGGAAAATAATAATGACAAGAATTTTTATGACATATATATGAGAAAATAATAATGATAGACTGATTGGAAGCGTTATGAAAATAATTCTGGTAAATTCAATTCTAGTAATTAATTAATTAATTTGTAAAGAAATTAAAAAAAGATAATTTTCTTAATAGATACCGGGTATATAAATTGGAGTAAGATAAGAAAATCCTTTCTATTCATCTTTGAATTTCCTCTGACCAGGTAGAATTCGGAAGGACGTACGGCTTCGAATCTAGGGTTTGAAACAAATTTCTCTATATAAGATCTTCCTTATTTTATTTTTCTAGATTTCTTTGATGTGGATTCTTTAATTTTCTTTCAGTTTAGATGAACCCTGAAGAAGTCAGATTTAGATTTCACTTTTGTTCTTTGAAATAAAATAAACCCAAGGATTGGTGGTGTCATGTTGAATTACTTTTAGTGTTATCAGAATGAAAAAGTATTTAGGATAATTTTTGAAGAAAATAATGATAAACAAATAGGATAAATTTGAAAAGTGAATTTGTATAAATATATGCATTTGATAAGTATTTAAATATATATATGTGTTTGGCAAATAAATATTTTATTAAGTTGAGAATTTATTTGATAAGAATGATTAGAATATTTATTTAGCAGTGTAAGGAAATAAAGATCAGATTAATATCTTTGTTGTCGAGATAAGTAATTGTTAGGTAAAAAAGGCTATATCTGTTGTGTAATAATATAATTTGTAAAATATGTGTATTATTTCTTTCTAGTAAAAGATTTAGTTCGGATTAAAAGAGCATAAAAATAAATAAATTATTAAAAATAAAATCCCAAGAAATGTAAGACAGAAAAATTTTAATTTTGGAAAACGAACAAAATCGTAGCTTTTATTACAAAAGTGTAATTCGGTTAAAAATCCAAACAATTAATTATGTCTAGATCTCGGATGGCTGAAAGCGGTTTCAAGTTGGAATCGTCTCATGAAAATCTAGCTAGCCGCGTCAAAATTTAAAGTAAAATTCCGAGATAGTGAATTGACACTTTCGAGGCATCCTTTGAGTGCCTTCAGGCTATTTTCGATCTTGACCAGAGAGTCACATATAACATGTACTCATGTGCCATTAATGGTATGAGTAGAGAAATGATGAAAATGGGTTGTAGAGATAGTCGCAGAATCCTCCAATCAGGAAAAGAGGGACATAAATCATTTCAGAAAAGTTTTTTTAAGTCACTAAATGACCAGAGTGTCAATAGTGCTTCTTCTCCTTCATTAAACCAAGAGGGAAAAAAATGTGAGACAGATTTGAGATCAGTGGCACTTTTCGTTTGAGAGGTTTTTAAGAGAGAGAGCTCTTCTCTCTCTAGATTTATGCGCGATCAGCCGTCGAGCGGAGTCTTCGGGGCAAGAGGAAGCGCTCTGCGGAGAGGGCTTCGCGTGGAGTACCAGATTGGGGTTTCTTCCGACTCTAGCGGGGTAGAGTTTCTCCCTGCTTGGGTTTCACCTTGTTAGTGTTCTACAATGCCCGGTTTGCTTGGGGCGCCAGATAGCGTTTGATCAGTTCTAAAGCAGGCGAGATGTTAGATTTAAAACCCATGGGCGGTTAAATGGCTGCCACGAGGCTGATGTGGTTTCCTAGTTTGTGCATTTGTGTGGTATTGTGTTTTGATGTGTATGAGGCCGAGAAATCGGCAGAAATCTGAGTTCCACAAAGTGAAACCCAGGTGAATGTGATTTTTCGAGAATAGTGCTTGGGGTTTCACTATTCCGTGATATTTCAAAATATATTTTTGTGAAAATATGTGTTTGGTCAGTGATTTAAATTAAATTACTGGATTGTTTGATGATTATAGCCAGTGAGCTAATTTTGATGTATGAGTTGTAAAATTACATAACATGGTTGTGTGATTTGAATTATCTGATATATTCATGTTTTATATATTTGCATGTGATTAGGCGCATGTTGGAACTAGCATACATGCATTCCATATGCACTGGAACACCCCTGGATTATAAAGGGGTAGGTGCATGAGATGAGTCACAGAGAAAAAGGTTCGGAGGTTGTCTAAAAATATTAAGTGATCCAGGTGAGTCCGCTTAAAATACCAATCGTCGAGGCAGTAAATTGATATATATATATATATATATATATATATATCGGAGGAGTAGTCCACATATAAAAATATCAATGCGTCGGAGGCAGCCCAATTGATATATCTCGGGATGATCCACTAAATATAATATCGGAGACGATCCGCTCTCTTAGATCGGAGGAGTAGACCACAAATATAAACAAAATGCTTTGTTGAAAGCGATAAAGATTCTCATCACGAGGGGCTTAAGGCGAGTGTGAGAGAGTCGATCGAGGACTCGGGATCGAGTTAGTCATGCTTGAGACATTCAAAGTAGGATCATGCATTTGCTTGAATGTGTGTTTAATTGGAACATTGCCGCACTTGAACGGTGGAGTAGCCTTGGGCGTTCTCTGGCATTAGCTCACCGGGTTATGGGACCCCACTTTACGGGTACAAGGGCGTGCGAGGGGACGGCTAGTCTAAAGGCTGCGGATTAGAAGAAAGCGGGATGGCGGCTGATGATGTTTTACATGTATTAGAATTCAAGTATTTTAATATATGTTGTATAAAATAAATATTTGAACTCACCAGAACTATTGGATATAGTTGGATTCATAGTTGGTATATTTTTATTGAAATCTTGTTCATGGAGCCCAGTGGTCGTTTACTCATGTGATTGGATATATTCGGAATATATTGCCTTTGTTTGGGACGAGGATATGCGAGATTTTTGTATTTCGGTGAGAGCTCACAGTACAAAGGAGACTGCGCCGATTTTCTAAAGTGGGCGTCCTAGACCTCCACTTGTATTGCGGGGTTGACGGGTGATCAGCGGACTCCCCGGAGTTTTTAGAGAGGCGTCCACACGAAGGAATATGAGTTTTATAAAATTTCCAGCCAAAAACTACCTAATTCAAATAGTTATCATTCGAACAATTATCGATATGTTTGAGAGTGAACAAAAATAATATAATTATTAAGAATATCAAGAATTAGAAAAGTTTTAAAGATAAATAAGTAATGATGGTAGTTTCTTATTATTATTTTAGGAAAATATTTCATTGAATTGAAATTCTTCGGATTAACTCTTTCAAAGCTTTTAGTACTCCTTTGAGGTAAAGGGATTCTATCTGACTTTTAGAAAAAATTTATTGTTTTTATATATAATAATAGATGTGAGGATAATGGTGATTTTTAAAAGAAAATTATTTGTTTTTACTTCATTTGAGGATGAAAATTGTTTTTAATGAATTATATATAATCTTAGTTTGTGTGAAAAGTTTTTACTTTTTTTTTATTTATTTGATTATCGCCTGGATCAAAATAGTAGTTTCAATATGATTATCTTGTTTGAGATTTGTTTTTTGTTTATGAAATAAAATGTGGAATATGTTTTGTAAATTTTGAACTTTCGTAAAATGTTGACTACGGTTAGTTCGGCTCACGTCAGCGGGAATAATAGTTGACACTATTTAGTTTCATGTCAATGGGATATAATAGTTACGACCTTTATTTCTTAATTAGAATATGAATTGATTTTAGCTTGACCTACGGGGGTTTAGTTCAGAGGTTACTAATCTTTAGTAAGTGTTTGGTTCGTCCACCTTAAAAGAAAAGCAAATTCTTGGTAGCCACCATTTGAAAGAAGTCCCACATAATTGGGCTGTTGGTATTGATGACAGAGAAAAAATATATTTGAAATGTATTTGATTTTGGATTTGATATGAAAGTGTAAGTGAAATTTGTGTGAAATTATTTGGATCATTTGATATGAAACGAAAAGATTTGATTGGATGTGAATGTTTTGGAAGTATATTTTGTTAATGTTCCATCTTATTTTGAATCAAAAGTTTTTGATGAAAAACATCTCTATTTGTTATATGATTGAAAACTTTTTGATCCATGAAAATGTATTAGTGTTTTGCTTATTGAACTTTAAAGCTCACTCCCGTCGTTGACATATTTTCAAGTACTTTTAGTTTTGAGGAGTGATGTTTAGGTTGAGGATTAAAGTCATCATTAGCATTTGATTACCAGAACTTTATGTTGGGATCATGTGGAACTAATAAGTTCATGTTGCTGTGAAATGCGGGTTTCAAAGTTAATTGAGAGAGTCACTTGGATGATAGCATTAATTTTTATATTAGTACAAAGTTGGTTGGAATCCAGGATATTGTTATATTACGAGCATTTATATGACATGCATAATTGGTTGAATATTTGATGGTATTTTGTCGAATATAAAATTTTGAATTTGTAAAATTTATGAATTTAGAGGTTAACGCATTTACTCTGAAAAGTGTTTGGTAGTGGACAAAAATCAATTACAAAGAAAGGTTAGTGTCGTTTTCACACTTCAAACCTTGGTGAAGGCTTGAGGTCTTGAATTGGCGATCATACTGCCAAGATTGAGTTTTGGAAGTGACCGGTGAGTTCAGTTTCTGAACCTTACTGTTTTAATTCGGTGTATTTAAAATCTTTCGAGTTACGTATGGCTGACCGAAATTCTTGTTTTGGTGTGTCTTGCCAAGTGGAATTTACGGACTAAGTCTAGATTTTTCGAGAGGCTAAATGTGACGGTTATAATTAAGGGAATGACTAAGGTGTGTTATTATTGTAAGTGATAATATCTTCTTGCGTGTGAAATTATACTTGATATATGTGGGATAAAATGAAAATAATTATAATTTATCTTGACATGACATGTAATGTGTGATTTATATGTTGCATGTGTCCGCGTAAGCGTACATGTAGCATAAAGCCAACCATCTGATAACGTTTGCATTATGCATGAGGCATCATGACATAGGTGTGAGTGCATGAAATGATCGACCATGTTTAGGGTTTTGATGGTACATCAAGAATGCAAATAATTTTTCGGAATATCCACGATGCTTCAAAGAAGTGACCAAGTACTTATCGAAGATTGTCCTGATACTTCTCGGAGGCGACCAAAGTACATATTGGAGAAATATCACAATACTTCTCGAAGTTTATCAAATCTTGTCGAAGCCCATCTACACGCTATGTCTCTCGAGAGGTATCCCGATAGAAAAATAAAACAAAAGGGCTGTTTTGGAAAAAGGTCATGGATCGACCTATGGCCCGGTTTTCACATAGCATATGCATGTGTAAAGTCGGTGAGGACTCGGGATTGGAATTCATGATTAATTGCATCTCTTATTAGTGCCCCGTAAACGTTTCATGTGTGTTGATTATATCCTTGGCATTGCATGTACTTAGGTGAGGAGTAGCCCTTGTGGAGACCTCTATCTCTAGGCATTGCTCACTCCGTCGTGAGATCAAGCTTTTAGGTACACGAGGAATGACGCTCCTTCGGCGAGTGAGTATGAAGGGTCGGGTTATGGACTTAGACTATGTTTTTAAAATATATTAGGGCCAATCTATTTTGATATATTTTGGTTTGTAAAAGAGTTGTATATCAATCTCTCGTATAATAATATGGGAAATTGTATGTTTGCAAGAAAATTATAAAGAAATGAGTCCCTATGTGATGGATTATTGCGTGGACATCAGACGCCCATGAAAATTCCTCGGGTTGAGGGTTGTCAGTCGACCCAGGAGTTAGACTTCACACCCACGGCCATTTGCTTGAAGTAACTTTGAATGGGTTGGCAAAATTAGTTAAGCATTTGTCATTTACATACAAAAAAATATATACATAAATCCATATGTTAAAATGCCTCTTGACTAATTTTCGATTAGCCTGATAAATCTCCATTTACTCCATAGTAACTTTTACTTTTTATTTAGATAAAATCTCATTGCATGTCCATTCCTTTAATTTTACAGACTTATTATAATACATTATAGGCTAAAGACAATCCATTAATGATGGGAAAGAGATCTTAGAGACACCCTCACCCGATATGAAAAAGGCTGGTTAGGCTATATGTGGAGTTTGATTAGTATTTTCGAAGGCCCTGTCGGATGGAGCCTTGAAGTCGTCGGGTTGCGGTAAAAACTTTGTTTATTAAATTTCAAATAAACCATGTATGGTAATACTAGCTAATTCCTTAGCTTGGAGTAAAGCTCTAAAGAAGTTGGGTGTGAATAGATGTAGAACAAGCCGCAGTTGCTTCACTTGACTTTTTTCATTTGCGCCCAGAGCTAAGGGGTGAATAATATTACCATATCAGACTGTTTGAATATTAAACAAACTTCTTACCTACGACTACCACTCTCGCGCTTCTATTTGGTGAAACCTCAGAAACTTGCATGCAAATCCAAACTCCATATGCAAGCCCCGTGGCCTTTTCATATCGAAACTGGGGGGTATGCACCACCGTGATCTTTTTCCCATCATTAATGGATTTGTTCTTCAGCTCAAAATATACTATAATATGAAGTCTAAAAAAACCAAGAATGAACATGGGCTGAATTTTTTTATCGCTAAATAAAAGCTACGATGAACCATGGAAATTTCGATGGCTGTAACATTAGTCAGAGGATTCTATCATATAAATTTAAGGCGGTATACTTTTCTTCTTTAATTCAATTCCTTTTTGGAAATAATGATAAAATTTAGGACTTATGGAATTTATAGGGTATACTTTCCTTCCTTGGTTCAAATTCCCTTATGAAATAAGGATAAGAATTTTGAAAAAAAAATATTCATTCTTGCCTAGTGATTCTCCTTGAAAATAAATATAAAAAATTTTGAGGAAAAAAACTGAGAGCATACTTTCCTTCTAGGTTTGAGTTCTAGAAACAAGGATAAAATATTTTGGAAAAGCCAAAATATTCAAGAATTAATTTGTTATTTCTATGTTCAATTCCTTTTGGAAATAAGGAAAAAAGGTTCAAGAGGCATATTTTAATTGAACAATCAAGATATTTTAAACGAACAATAATGTAATCAATATTTTTTAATTATTAATTTTATATATTATATTTTAATAATATAAAATAGATAAATATAATGGTATTTTTTAACAATGTGTGGACACCGCATTTTGGCTAAACATGTTTTCCACTCAAAGGCGAGACTCGTTTTTGTATTTTTGAAAAACAGTTTTGGAGTTACAACTTGTGATTCCCAGCCAGAGTATAAGTTGATAATATGATCGAGTGGATTAGTAAATATCATTAGTGTGAAAATAAATGACACATAGTTATCATGATTGGGGGCCATTACATGGCTTGTTGGAGGCTAATTAGTGGACAAAATTGTGTGTCATCACTAGGCCCTAGGGATTTATGTGTGTCATTACCCAGGAGTGGTAGTGACTTATGATAATCAATGTATCCTTGAATTAGTATGTTTGATTTAATTTGTATGAACTAACCAATATAGATGTCAAATGATGCATGGACAAATAATACCTTGGTATGTATACATATAACGTTCTCATTATATATATAAGCATGGTATGAATAAACAGTGACATAATTGCGTATACATGCACAAAACATCGCATAACATGGGTGTGAGTGCATAGTTGAGATCGACATTGTGTTAGGTGTTCGATGGTGTGTCGTGAGTACACGGTTGTGGATCAACACTGGCATTATGGTGTTGATTAATTGACTCGATTAATAGGTTAAGCGTCCAAATGGTCGTCTGGGTTAAGGAAATGGAAATGGCTCATTGCATTTCATATGCATTAGGGCACCACTAGAGTGATATACGTGAAGTGCATGAGGTAGTTTCTTAAGAGAATTGTTTTGAAGAGGTTGACAAAACAATATTATTTATCGAATTAGTGTCCACTCCACAACATGGAGGATTGTCCATATATAATATCAATCAAGTAGATCATCCAATTGATATACATCGGAGGGGTTGTCCATATAATATCAATCGTAGTCTTGATTAAGTCTGTAGGGGTTAATCACGGTTAAGCTCATCACCTTTGTTGGAAATGGTTTTCATTCATGGCAAAATGCATGTTTGAGGGAGTCAGTGAGAACTCGAGGCGTATGGGTATAGAGAGACCCTTTGATATCATAGTTACGTATGGATGTAGGGAACCTGCTTGGTATCCACTCAAGAAAAATTATGTTGTAACACCCGATCAAGAAGGGTGTCTTGTACATGACAAATCTGTAGGGGTGTATAAGAGTACTAAATGTCACATAGTAGTATTTTGGAGACTAAAATAGAGCTGATAATTTATGGTATAAAGGGTGTAATGGTCATTAAGCAAAATGATATGGAAATCCATATCCAGGATTAGAGATGGGCCACGATACAAATAAATAAGTTACAATTGCAAAATTAAAGTGTTGAGGCTGTTTGCAATTCAAGGAGAAAGTTAAAATATAATAATAGGAAAATAAAAGCCAAAAGTCATTTGGTCTCAAAATTTGCCCTAGCAAAACCAGTAGGAGAGAAGGGAAAAGGAGAAAAGGAGAAAAGAAAAGGAAAGAAAGAGGGAAAATGGTGTGGAAGCGAATTAGGAGATGTGAGTTTTTCTTCTCAGTAAACTTTCAGAAGTAACTCTACAAAGTGGTAGCAAGGGAGAGGAGCCAAAGGCAAGAACAAGTAAAGGTTTTTAATGGTGGGAAAGTTAGGGTTTGATGTTTTCATGTCCTAATGTATGAATTTTCTGGTATGGATGTTAAATTCGTAGTATTTAAGGTTTAATGGTGCTGAGATTTTTTGGTATCAATGAGAAGGAAATGGATTAGGTTTAGGTTTTGAAAAGAAGAGTGAGGGGTGTTTAGGATTTGATAGTGAATTGTGTGTGTGATATGTTGAAATGGGTATAAGGCATCAGATTGGAGTGTTTAGAGTGAAAAAAAGTGGAAGAGAAACACATTACGGTCATTTAAGGCGAAAGATCTCAGTCACAGGAAATGCCAATTTCTGTTTAAAATGAATTTTAAATATTTTGGCCATAACGCTCATTTTCTGATCCGATTTGAGTGATTCAAGTTGCTGGTTAAAATGAACTTTAAATCTCAATCAACCTATAAAGCCAAACATGTCAAATTCTGAATAAGTGGCCTAAAAATTTACTCAAAGTAGGAAATGTGCAAACCAAATTCTGATTCGATTTTGAGACATAGATTACTTAGGTTGTTTGGGACGTAAAGTGAGTTTAGGTGCTCGATTTGGGTGATTCAATTTGAGAAGAACCCTTAGCACCTTAACTTTAATAGTACAAAGGAATAATATTAAATATAAAGATTTAAGGCCCTGGAAAAAAAAATGGATATCAAACGGTCAGAGTGTAAAATCAGTGAAATGACTAGTTTGGCATGAAAATACCATCACTTGAATTTGGAAGAGTCAATTGGAATGATTCAATTTCTAAGTAAAGTAGATTCATAGAGGAACAAGAAAAGGATTTGAATTGATGGCTTTAAGGTCATTTTTGTAAAAAGAAAAAAGGTAATTTGATCTTTCCATGATTATGTTTTTAAGTATGGTTAAATGGGATTTAAGTAGATGTAGTATGGTTAGGTGAAAATAGATGTGTATGATGGATTAAATGGAAGTTATGGTTAATAGTTGAGTTGTAGTTTCTTGAAAAAGGTGAAAAGGACTATAGGAAGGGAGCAGGAGACTCGGCGAGAGCCTTGACGGGGATTAGGCGGTGAGACGGTGAGTGAAAATGATATTTAAAAGAATTGAGTTTTTAAAGTGAATGGTTTTTATTAAAGCCCAAGAAAGTTTAATGGAAATATTTATGTAAATGTTAAGGCATATGGAAATGTTTATATTGCATCAATATATATTATATGTATATTAAATATGTATCTGCATATGTTAAAAGTATTATGAAAGTTTTTAAAAGTATTACAGTGTAAGAATGCATATGTGTTTTAATAGTAAAGTCAAGGATTTAAATGTATTTATAAATGTATTTGAATGTTTCTTGATGGTTACCACTAAGCCCCCCTATCAATTAATTCATGGTGATATCGCGAGAATTACTTTAAGCGTGTAAGGATTTTAGGGTAAAGTTATGGGTTGCTAGCGGGGGAGGGAATTAGGTGCCACAGAGTAATATCCTTACACGTGATAAGGTGCTATAAGTGAACCCCGGCGTAGTGGTTGTAGTGGAACAGATTGTCCCTCACCAGATTGGTACCGACGTGGTGTGTTTATTCCCCAGGTTCCATCAGAAAGAAGAAATAAAGAAAAGTTTAAGGCATAGTGTTTTTGAGACATAATTAGTTTTTAATTGTAATAGTATGTATTACTTTGATATATATTAAGAAAATGTTATTTAAATGAAAATGTACGCTCATAGGCTCCTTTAGCTCGTCTCTTTTCAGGTATGTTTCAAAAACAATTTTAAGGACGAGATAGGTGCGCGGTGGGCGTCCCCGGTGTAGTGGTCGAGCAAATCAGGAGACGGCCTTTTGTAGTTTCATTGTATATATAATTTCCATCTTTGTATATATTGAATGTTTTGTTATAGATATATGTATGTATAAAGTTGAAAGACTAAGTGGGCTTTGATCCTCGGTGGACGAGTACGTAAGTGACTGAAGCTTAAGTAGAAGCTCGAAGCCAAATCTTTGGATAAAAACAAATGCATGGATTTGAAGAAGTTTCCTGTAATCTGTTTTGATGATTGAAATGAATAAATGTATATATGTATAAATTGTGTTTGATTAAGGTTGTGGAATGAAGTCCCTCATGGAAGTTGAAAGTTGAGGATGGAAAGATTTGAAGTGTTTTTAAAATGTTTTCGCGGGTTTGTAAATTTGGGAAGAGTCAGAAAAGCAGGAGGAAACTCTATTGGTACTAAGAAAAATCTAAGCGTTTGAAAAAGAAAGAAAAGAAAAAAATTTACCACTTCGCTTAGCATTATTTTCTAAAGATATGTTGTTAAGAGGATTGAAAAAGGGGTTCGCTCCATGGATTTTATTTGTTTGTTTTAGAAAAGTTTCTATATCCATTGGAGTGCGATCACCTCGGGTTCGTAGAAGTTAATCCAGATTCGAGGATCCAGCTATATGTTGCCAAAAGAGGGCTTCACAGCCATGTTATCACATAGACTTAGGTTGTGTGATGAAGTGAGGATGACTTAGGATTTGTTGCCCATTGATACTTGCATTGGGTAATGGAGCCGATGAGGGGCTCGAATCGCAGGTCATTAGTAATACGGTGACAATTATCCTAATTAAGCGTATCACGTGTGAGACCAGTGGTGAGGTGACTCAGGAATATATTGCACTCGATGACATATTGAGTGATGGGCGACGAGCTTCGGTCACATCAGGGCATGGTGAAGTCGAGTCATTCGCAGCGTAGACATTTGAGTAGTTCATGAAATTAGCGGATGTGATTGTTTGCCCGTGCATGTGCACTTAGGTGGGAGTAAACTGTGTTGGATCTTATCTCTCACGGAGCTTGTTCACTTGCTCCAGGGATCATGTTTGGTGGAGGGATGGGAGTGGCACTCGATGAGGTAGTTTGAGAGAATGAACTTGTGGCCTTTTGATGTGTTACAACATGTATTAGAATGTTGTAAGTTTAATATGTTGAATTAAAGAATTTGGGTTTGTTAACTCTTGAACTATGGTATATAGTTGATTTATTTTTTTATAATTATTGATGTATGGGCCAGAGTGGCGGGCACCTCATTTTCAATTGTATATATGGACCATGTGTGGTCATTTTAAATGGTTGGGGCCGAGTTTTGTACCTTGGGTAAGTTCCACAGTACAAAGGAGACTGCGCACCAGATTTTCATAGTAGATTAATGGATTCTGGGACATCCAGTATCTGAGTTAATGGGTTATCATTAGTTTTTGGTTTAAGTCACACAACTTATTTTATTTTATTTTGGGGAAAGCCAAAATAAGAAAAAACTCTAAATGTGATATGTAGGAAAAAAGCAAGTGTATGAAAACTAGAAGTCTAAAGTCAAGTCGGGTTCATTAGGAAGATACGGTGAAAATTTGTAGCACCTTTAAGCCCCCTAAAAATTGGGTCTCTCCATAATCAAGTTAAGGCAAGTATGTTTGCACCCCTTTTAAGCCCCACTAAAATTAGATTCTAATAGTCAGATTAGTGATCATAATAATGCAGTTATTGATCTGTAAATCTGAAACAACAGTGAGTGCTATAACACCGAATTTTATAGCGTATGTAAAACAAGTCAGTGAGGTGAAGCGTGTATGGCGGCGATCAAAGTATCAGTTGAAACAGTTAGTCAAGTAATAAATATGAGCATTATTGATTAATAAAATGATTACAATAAATGGATAACAATGAAGGATTACATTAGATCCGCGTTTGGCAAAGATGTTTATTTGTGAATCAACTTCATGGTTCATTTTATTGAATTCTAAAAATATTCTTGTGAATTTTAAATTGGTTTAAATAATTTTGAAAATGAGTGACGAAATTAACAAGAAGTTTTATTTTGAGATTAAAATTTTCAATATAAAAATATCAGGTTTTGATTGTAAGAAGTAAAGGCTGTTTTGTTTATTTTTGAAATAAAATAAAGTGTTTGGAATTTTAAGTGAAACAATGATTTTAATAAGTCAGCTGATAAAAGCGATAAAGTTAGCGAGGAATGATGGAATCAATAATTCCTAGCTAGAGGTGGCAAAATTGACTGCCAGTGAGCTAGCCAGTCCATAGGAATTAGAGCGAGTTAGATAATCTAAAATTATTGGCCAGCCAGGAACTTAAATTGGCCCCGGCCCTGATATGGCAGAGCCAGGCCGGCCCACCGGAATTTTCCCAAGACTGTTGGCAGACGACCCGGTTTTTAGGGTGGGCTGGAGCTACTAAAGTTTGACCCGAAAAATCGGGTTAATTTTAGCCAGGCTGGCCAGTATTGGCTAGGCCAGTCCGGCTTGACCCTTGGGTGCCGACTTTAATTGTAGCCGTGGATTGCTTATCTTTAAAACCAAGGCTGGAAAAGATGGGACACTTTAAATATATATTTGTTTAGAAAACAACATAGTCTAATATCAGTAGATGTCCATAATAGCATATTAGAAACCATATATACAAGTATAAAGGCAATTATTGGATAATAAAAATAATAAGTAGTAAATAGAACTTAGAATTAATTATAAAAACAAAATACCATGATAAATGTACACATACCCATAACTAAACTGTAAAAAAAAATGAAATACAAACAGAGACTAAATTATATGAAAAAATTTAGTCTGAGCACAGGATGCTTGACTAAATAAAATAGAAGCAGTAAGTCTTGCAGTGAATATACTTTAAAAACTATGACATGAGATAGTTACAATGAATGAAGTATAATGAGATTGCAAGGACTAAAATAAATTATTTATCACAAACTCTATTAAAAATTTGATTTCAAATAAAAATAATTATAAAAATATTATTAGTCTAAAGCAAATTCTTTCTGCTCAGACAAGAAATTCCATTACGGAAAAATGGTAAATCGTAATTTGAGTTCACGAATTGTAATTTCGGTTAAAATCCATAATTTATTCTCTAGATCTCGGATGCTTAAGCGGATGCACCGTTGGAATCGTCTCATGAAATCTAGCTAGCACGTAAAATTTCATTAAATTAAGAGGCAATTCGGGAATTTACCACGTTCGGCGAAATCAGCGTTTAGTCTGTCGTCGTTTACGATCGCGGCCAGTCACTTATAACCGCGTACTCATGTGCGCGAGTGGTATGGAAGGAAATGATGATGTAAATGGGTGGCCGAGATAGTCAGAATGTAGCCCCGGGAAAAAGAGGACATAAGCGTCGTTTTTAGAAAATTCGTCACTAAATACCAAAAATGAGCGATTGTCATCTTCTTAAATGGGGCAGTGCTGGGCAGAATCGAGGGAGCAACAGCGGTTGAGATTTTCAATTTTAGAGAGTGCTTCTCTCTAGAAATACGGGCGATCAGACCTGTCGGCAGTCTTCGGGACAAGAAGGAAAATTTGCTCTGCAGCCGGGAGTGACCTACGCGTCGTCTGGGATTTGGGGTTTTAGACAAGGCGCTCCGAGAGGTGGGGGTTCTCCCTACTTGAGTTTTATTTTCGTTTAAGTGTTTTCAATGTTTGATTGGTTTAGAATGGAAGTGAGGCGGGTTTGATCGGTCCAAAACTTCAGGACCGGGTGTTGGAGATTTTTTGAATTTTTGGTTGGCGTGAATCCAGAAATTAGTGGGCTGTTTGTGTTGGAATTATGCATTAAAATGTATGCTTGATATGGAAAATGTTGGGAATGGGCCATATGATGGGGTCCCTGAAACATGGGACAGATAGTGGAAGCTATTTTTTTGGACATTTAGGGCAATCAATGGAAACCCGAGGCCCCGGGGTGGGGTGTGAGAGGATTGGAATTTATGCATTAAATTCCTATTTTGGTAAGTATAAGACCGGAAATCATTGTAATCCAGGTTCCAAAAGTGGCTTAGGAGTTGGGCCAGTGAAATTTGCCCATGGAACTGACCTTCTTTGCGTTAGGGCCCATTAAAATCAGTCGGGTTATTAATGGTGGATAAAAAATCGTCCATGTGTTGTGTGCTTGAGTTGTTGAAATACATGGCTTGAGTTGTGGAAATAGATGGGTTAATACCTGGCAGCCTAATTATATAAAATATAATTGTGTTTGTAGGCCATTTGAGATGATTTTAATATGTTAATGCATAAGCTTGATGTATTAACTTGATGTCTAGTGCCATGGAATATAATTGTGAGTGTAAACCATTGGAAATGGGATCTTGGTCAACTCAAGTAGCAGAGCATATTTGGGAGTTGATTGATATTGTTGAATTACATGTGTGATTCTAAATTGGATAATATTGCATATTGATATATTAGTTGAAAATAGTTGAAGCCAGCATAATGCATCTCATATCGCTAGGGTAGCCTAGAAATTAGGTAAGTGCATGACATGAAAAATTGAAAGAAAACGAAAATGTTTGAAAGGAATTCTCACAGATGATATTCCTGGAGAATTGGGTTGGGAGATGGCCAACAACTTTATTTCGGATGAAGACTATGACTGCTTCTCTGAAAGCTCACCAACCACCCGGCCGAGTGGTAGTTCCATATTTTACCGACGATTGCAGTATATTTTCAAGAAACGCCAGGTTTTGTTTTGAAATGATTTTTTCTCATACATGGCTTAGTAAGTGTGAGGGAGTCGGTGAGACTCGAGACATGGGATGGCATGTAAACATCTGGGCAGGATCACGAATTTGCTTGGATGTGTGTTTATTTGAACATCAGACCGCACTTAGGTGTGGAGAGTAGCCCACTTAGTGTGGCGATTCCACCATCGGAAGTATTATCACCCCCAAGCCGAGGGATATTATATTTGCTGTGTACAAGAAGGTGCGAGGAGACGGCACGTCATAAAGGCCGTTTAGAAGAAAGCCGGATTGTGGCTTTGGTTTTGTGATGTATACATGTATTGCGCTTTGGAATTTTAATATATGTCAGATAAAAGAGAATTGTTTAACTCTTTGAAACTATAGGATATAGTCAGGTAGATTGTCGAGTATTGTTTATGGGCCCAAGTGGCCGTTACTCACGTGATTATATATTGACTATTGCACCGCTTGGGACAGATATGTAGGTTTTAGACAAGTTTTATCAGTATTCTGCACAAAGGAGACTCTGCCCGATTTTCGTGAAAAAATGTCTAGTCACCCGACATTCACGAGTATTCCGCAGGTTGACGGGTAGTCAACGGACCCCCGGGTTTGGGGCGTCACACTTTCAAATAGTAAAAAACCCAAATACTCCCTAACAATATTAATTTTAAATAAAAATGTTATTAAATTCTAATAATACTATTAGTTGCTAACGTTATTTAAATAATTTTATAGATTTCTAAAGATCTTGTAGACATTGATAGTTTTAAATTACCAACAAATGTAATAATTTCATTTTTCAAAAAAAAAAACTTTCACCCTAGAATATCCAACATTTCTAAATTTACTCTTTTCTCATTTCTATTTTTTAAAATTTTTTATAAGTCTTTAATTTCCAAAATTTTAGCAATTTCTCGAATTTCTCCATCTCCCAAAATTTTCAATTCTTATAATTCCCAGATATTCAAAATTTCTTAGAAAATCTTTTGTAATTTCTAAATTTTCTAATTTTCATAAATTTTCGCCTCCAAAATTTATCACTCTCTACTAATAAAATTAACTTTACACACATAAGTTTTCTTTTGCAAACCTCAATAATTAATTTTAGATAGGGATCTTCCAAAGAACATTTTAATTTGTCTGCACTCTTATAGTACTAACATTTTTGCTACTTAGAAAATCTTTATTTCTTTAAGATATACACCGTACCTAACCCCACGTTTCGATCAATAAAAAGTTTTTTTTGCATAAAAACAACAAGGTGTTAACCACAATACAGACCTAAAATATTAAGGTTATTTATTTCGCTTTAGGGTGTAAGTGTCATAAAGTTTCTTTTTAAGATTAGCTGAACGTTTCTATATAGTTTTAAGGTTAATCTCTTTTAATTCGCTCCGCTTTCATCAATAAAAGTCATTTCAAATTTTTAAATGAAGTGGAGGATAAATTAAAGGTTAGAAACAATTTTTCAATATTGGTATAAGGTTGTATAAAAGTTGTAAAACTTCTAATTGAAAAACAATGATTTTATATCTTAAAACTCATTATTGAATAATGTGGTTTTAATAGACTTATACCTCCTAACTTTGTAATTCCATAATTAATTCTCTTAATCCAATACGCCCATAAAGATAAGTTAATATTTTTTTTTATATTGTTTTTTAGTATAGAGAAAGTCGAAATTTTTTTTTATTTTTATTTATATTTATATTATATATATAATGAAATCTATAGCGTGAAAATAAGAAATACCATAAATATAAAGATCATAAATAACAAACATATATTTTTATATTAAAATATTTTTTATAAATACGATATTGAAATAAAATGCTAATAATAATATATTAAATAAATAATTATACTTTCAAAATATACTGATACCCGGAGTAAATATTCAAAATAGGAAACATATGATAATTTAGTACCATCATGGCACTAGCTCGTACTGACAGAACAAATATAAAAAGAAAACGCTTACATATGAATTGAGTCCTATATTCTATAGTAGACAAGTTAATGCTTCTTCCTAAAACAAATCCTCGGGAACTAACCTTAAATATTAATTAGAGTTCTCTTAATTCCTCCTCAAAATGTGTACTATCAAAAAATTATATATATATATATATATATATATATATATATATATATATATATATATATATTTATTGCTTACGCGCTTCAAGGCTTTGAATCCTTTATGTTAGATATAGATACAAAAAGTGAAAGTGATGGATTTAGAAAAATAGCAAAAAAAGGATAAAAAATGTTAAAGAAAAATTATTTTCTTCTTTCAGGGAATCAAATATACCATAAAATAATATTTATTTTATTTTATTTGTATGAATAAAATAATTTAAAATATATGATAAAATAAAATACTTATTAGAATTTAATTAATAATTAAATAACAATTTCAATTACCATGTTTCAAAATATATAATAATTTTAATATTTCTTCAATGGAAAATTAGTGTTATAGTTTATCAATCTGATTATATTTAAAAGAAAGTTTATGAGAATAGCTTTAGTTAACTCATTAAAAAAAAAAATAACTCCTATTAGGTATAGGAAACTAAGGTTAACTTATTTAAAATAATTTTTATTAAGTTGCTATCAATGTGTGAGAGGGAGTTCTTGTTGCAAAATTTATTTTTGGCACAGCCAAAATACCTAAAATATTTTGAAAGATTTTAAAATAAAAATAGAGTGTATTCAAAAAATATATATAACATGTTTGCACATATAAATTAAAATATAAAATTTGAAATTACTATTATTTTAATTTTAATTTTTATATTTATCTTTACATTTTGATTTAGTTTCAATGTTTTTATTTCAAAATATTAAAAAGAGCAATTCGTAGAAAATTATAAAGTATAAAATATTATTAAAATATTAATAATTTAGAAGATCATATGGGAAGAAGAGAGGTTAAAAACAACAATTCATCAAAGCGCATGTTTGAACATGCATCCCGCATTAGATTTGGAGACCATCAGCGATACGCGCTTTGAGATACTAGGATCATATGTCTATCGATTTTCTCGTTTGGTTGCCTTGGAAAACACATGAAAGAAAAAAGATAGGAAAGGAAACTAAATCTTATATTAGTCACCCACTCACATTATCTTTTATTATTTTTCCAGAATATAAAAATATTTGCTTTCAAAATATTTATAATATCAAATAAAAAGATAGAAGATTATCTAAAGTTATAAAAAAGTAGTTAGAATTAAATATCTAACTTTCTTTCATTTTCTGATATGTTTAAATATCTTATAAAGTACATTATATAAAGCACAAGTAAATACAGTGATGTTATTTCCTTCAAATACAAACCCTGTGGGAATCAAACTCCTTTTAAATATTCATTAGAGTCCTAATTTTTATATTTATACACTTTTGGAATAAGATTTTATTTGTTGTCACATTTTGATTATACTTATAACACTTCGATCTTTCTCTCCTTATATATAGAGTCACAAATATTAAATTTTTACATCCACAGCAGATTTTAGGTGGTTTCTCTAATTCCCCATGAAGTTTTCAAGAACCCTTATATTCTCTTTATTTTACTTCTTCTGCTATGTGTTATTTTACATCAAACTTTGAAATATGAGAAACTTTAAACTTCCTTTCGGGTGTCATGCCCTCGAAAGTGTTGCTTTGGATTGCAAAGGTGAGGGCCCTTATAATCGGTACATCATATGGTAGAATTTTAAATGGCAAGGTCTGGCGCGTGGTGGAAGGAGTTTTCCATCACTTCTCACTTTCAAGTATGAAGTATTTTTTAGTTAATTTTCACCAACCTCTTATAATTGTAATTTTTATATTCTATTAAAATATATGAAAATTACTTAATATAATTGAGTTTTTTTTTTATCATCAGGTTTGACTAGGATTCCTAAATTCCAGATGGATTGGTCAATCTTGCTATGGAACAATTATGTAAGACCAAGGTCTTAAATTCAATGAAGCAACATGCAAGCTTTACATCGCTGATGCTTATTATGGGTTGATGGTTGTTGGGCGCAATGGTGGAGTTGCCAAACAATTGGCAATTAGTACTAAAGGAGTCCCATTTCAATTCACTAATGCCTTAGATATTGATCAAAATACTGGAGTGGTATACTTTATCGATACCAAAGACCATATTCCAAAGATGGTATGTATAATAAATTTACTCATTATAATTTTTTTCTTTTATTGGCACATATATTCATGAACTCATTATTCTCATCTTATCATGAATAATGTAATTTGTATTTATGTCAGAAAGCAATGCAAATTGGGGATAAGACCGAAGGTTAATAAAATATGATCCAAGGACAAAAGGACATTGTTGCCAAGAGGCTATCCTTTTCAAATGGGGTTGCATCAAACAAAGATAATGATTTTGTTTTTACATCAAACTACCACGCTAAAGTCACAAGATATTGATTTGAGGTAAAAATCTAAAACCAAACAATACCTTTACACAACTTATTGATGTCCGGATAATATTCAAAGAAACACTCTCGTGGGAGCTTTAAGGCGTAAAATAATGTGTGAATACCAAAGCTCAAAGTCAAACTGATAAGACTTAATGAGGAAGGAAAGATAGTGGAAGAACTAAGTCGATGTCGCCCAAGAAGTGTTTTCAAGAGAAAGCATAATAGCTATGGTTAGTTCTGTGAATTTATCTCTTACATAGGTTTAGCTGGATTAAATGCTTAATAATAATTATTACTATTTCCATATGTAAATTTTGAATTTAAATTAGCGTTTATCTCGTTATCAAAAACTTATCGCTTATTTATGATTTTATTGATTATGGAGAGTTTCCTAATTTTAAAACTCAAGTATTTTAATTTGTTTCTTTCAAAAAATGGAAATAAAATTTTTTTATTTAAATTCAAGTATTTACTAAACGCTTAAGTAGTTAAACTAAAACTCACTATTTAATTTATTTAAAGTGTTAATATTATTTAATATAATTAAGTGATAATTTATTCTAAATTATTTTATATATATATATATATATATTGTTGTAACGTGTTGAAAGGTAAAGAAGAGAGAAAAGAGATAGTAAAGATAATTCAAGAAGAAAACTGTATTTTCATTCTTCCAGAAACCCATATATATAGTGTTATAGTCATTAATACCGTAATAATTTATCACCCCAGAATGTGTGTGGTCATTCACAAAGCACACGAATCATTTTTAACATAATGTTTATTGACCGGTAAATGTGTGGTCATTCACAAGCACAAAGGAATCATTTATAACACTTCCTCTTGAATGATCATCACTAGACTGTTAGTACTACCTCATTAAAAACCTTGTCAGTAAAACCTAGTTGGACAAAACCTGGACGAAGGGAAAAAGAGTACAGTATCTAACATATTTATTCATACTCCCCCTGGTAGTGACATGACTATATTGTCTTCAACTTTTCAATTTGAAGATCTTTAAGCTGGCGCATGCCAACTTGTCGCATGTGCTTCAATGTCGCAGGCTGTGGCTTTAGTAAATAAATTTGCTAGATTGTCATTGAACTTATTTGTTGCAAATCACTCTACCATCTTTGTGTTCATGAGTGTAGAAGAACTTGCGTAAATGTGCTTAGTTCGATCACCTTTAATATATCCGCTTGATTTGCTAAATACATGCATTTTGTCTTATATAATACTGTTGGATTATTCTTAATAGAAGATAATCCACATGATTCTTTGATATGTTGTATCATGGATCTCAACCAAACAAATTCTCTACTAGCTTCATGCATCACAAGTATTTCTGAATGATTAGAGGAGGTGGCCACCATCGTTTGTTTAATCCAATCACCGATATTAGTCAGAAACCCTAAGATCCGCATTTCGAGGAAGGGTAGAACGTAATTTGGGTCAAAATTCTGAATTTTTCTAGACCTCGTATGACCTTAAACGAACTCACCATCGGAACGCCTTGTGAAATCAGCCACCACGCCGAATCTCGAGATAGTTAGAAATTTCATATTTTCGAGGCAACCGAGAGCGCGTGACACTGAGCAATCGGAGCGGCTCAAGACGAGACACGACGAGTGAAGACGTCAAACAATGAGCTCAAGTATGTACAGGTGATATGTGACATCATGTCATTGGAGGGAAATCCATGGTAGATGGATAAGAGGATAATGGAAATCCTAAGAGCCAAAGAGAATTGACATGTGGCAAGTGAGAAGACATCTCACTTGACTTCTATCTCCTCCCAACCAGTTGGGAGAGGGGGGGAGGCAAGAGAGAAAGGAAAACCAAATTTGAGTAAGAGAGAGAGAGAGAGAGAGAGAGAGAGAGAGAGAAAGAGAGAGAAACTCTACCTTCTCTCTAGATTTTTCCAACGATCGGACCATCAGTTTCAGGTGAAGCAAGAGGAAGAGTTCATCCTCACAACAAGGGCTTAGTGATAGGAGACTTGTTGGGAGTTTCCAACCCGAGAGGTAGGCTCTCCTACTTGGCAGAACACCTTGTCTAAGGGTCATCTAAATGCTGGTTACGGAGGCCGTGAGTGGCCGTAGAATCGTCCCAAGACTTCGTGTGTAGTGTGCTTGAGGATTCTGGATCAAGCTTTACGTCGAGGACCACTTTTGGGACTAAGTAATTTTGTGTTCCATTTCATGTGTTAGAGTTAAAATGAATAATGGTGTTGGTCTTGCCCTAAGGGAATGTTTAAGGTGCTTTTTTGAACCAGGAAGCTACCATATTGTGGTAGTACACATTAACAGACTTTAGAACCGATATTCGGGAAGGAAATAAAGGAATTTGTTCTTTCGTAAAATGTAGCCACATCAAGAACTTAATGTTAGACTTGGTTTCTAAATCGAACCATAGTCTAAATATGATTCGTTTACCCTGAACAATCTAATGGAAAGGTTGTTCGGCTGGGTCAACCGGCCCCGAATGGGTTCATCCCATATGGGTTCACCTCGGATGGGTTCACATTCTTGATGGGTTCACTTCTATGGTTCCGTCCTGCTTAGGATCAAGCATGACCCTAAACTCGAAGGTCATGGGGTAACTTCTACGCCTAACTCCGATTCGGGGTGTTTCGACTCTATGGAAACCCATTGAGTCACAATTACATTGATGCCTAGCAGGGCAAGTAACCCGGAGTCACCGGGAAGGCATTCGGGCAGTCGTATGTTGTTCTGCAAGGCTGCCTAGTCATGTGTGACCTCCAATTTTGGAAGGTCATAACTTTCGTCCTAACTCGTTCGGTGTTCTTTGACTCTAGCGGTTACGAGTCAAGATTCACCTGGGATGTCTCGTGGAGGCGTTGGAGCTACCGGAAATGGAATTCGGTAAGACTGTAGGCCATCCGAGTAAGGCTGTCAGTCATGTGTGACCCTCCAATCTCGAAGGTCATAACTTTCTCGTCCGAACTTGCTTCAAAGTTCGACGGTGGAAGGCCCATTGAGTAAGTTTCCAGCCATGTACCGTGGAGGGTAGTGTAGGGTGATCAAAACTCGCTTAAAGTCTACATTTTTCAGCAAGTATGCAGTTGCATGGTTTTGTCGAGGTGAATAGTCGGGATATAACATGACCATTGCATGGCATGTTATATGCTACTCGACAAAGGGTATGATGTTCAAGGAGGCCATGAAAATCTATATAGTTTAGTTCCAACAACTTGGGATTGAAGGATAGAGGGTTTCTATGACCGGTTTCACACATTCCAAGACTGTGGTGGCTCGGGGTTTGAGCTAGAAACTAAAAGTTTCTAGGTTTTCTCTGTTGTTGATGTTGTAGATGATTGGAACCAAATTGATCATGTTTGTGGCTGGTCCGCGAGGTACCCACTGGATGGGGTCTAAGATTGTAACTGTTGTGTATTATGTTTACGAATAACATGCAAGTAGAATATGACATGTTAATGTATGTTGTAAGGATATTAACATGGGTTGTGCAAAGAAGATAATTATATATACAATTATAATTATCCGGGGTATGTAAATGTCTGCGTAAAGACTATATATACATGTAACATGAAGGAAAATGCATTGCATCATGCATTTCATATGCACGGTACATCGAGTAGAGTCGGTGTAAGGCATGGTATTGTTTATTCACCCGTGTTGAGAATGGGTCATGAGCTCTAAAATGGGACAAAGTCCAAGGTAGAGACTCATGATCATGCCACATAGTGGTGATACGGATCAACACATTTGTATCTTACTCCTCCAACGTCGTAGTCAAGCTACCGCAAAGATGAGGTCTAGGGTCGAACACGTGGATGGGTTTTCTTGCACAAATGATTTACAAAGGAAGGCTAAAATTGGTAAATTTGGTTTGGATTTAAGGCTCGTAAAACAGGAGTTGATGGCTTACAAACCAAAAATAAATGAAGAAAAAATAAGAAAAGAACTCCTCAAGCATCAGTCATCAGTTTAAGGTTCTAGCTAACCGAGAGGTCCGTTAATTTCCTGCGGAGAGAAATGACATATAGTCATCTCCTAAACCGGATCTTCATTTAATTTTAAAACTAAACCCTAATTTTCCTTTCGATAGAAAGTATATTTATTTAACATTTATGGTTCCTTCCAAGGAAACATGTCTCAAAACCTACCCTACAATAACTAATAAGAGACAAACTAATTAGGGCATAAGTGAATTTAGCAGCATCCATTGAACCCAAAATCTTGTCAAATACACATTAGGAGAGCATGCTTAAGAGATTTTAACTCCCAAAAGTTGAACCAACCCTTAACCTACCTCCAAAGGGCTCGTAAAGAGCAACTAATGGATATCGCGTATCTAATGCTAAGAATACACGAACCTCTAAAAAGCCACAAGCATGGCCAAAGAAAGACATCAAAAAAGTTTTTTAAACCTAGAGTTGGAAATTAGGAACTAAAATGTCAAACCTCGCGTGAAAACAGGGGAACCACCAAAGAATTTTGCATCCTACCTCAAATGTACTTTTCCTTTGGCGAGGAAGGGTTTAGTCGCTCATCCTCCAAGTCATTATCCTTGGAGGGTGTCACAACCAAGAAAGGAGAGAAAAAGAGGAGAGAGAAGAGAGAAAATGAGGGCCAAAACAGGGCCCAGAATCGCTTCCTTCCAAAAATTAGAATCTAGCCAACAGTGTTTTTACAATGGCTTATATAGCCCTACAAGTATGTGAAATCCCAAAATAAATCAAACTAGGAATAATTGCAAAGTGAGGGTAGAAATGAGAAAAACAAAACGGTCGCTTGATAAAAAACAAAAGCAGAAAATTTCTCACACTGTGATTTTCGCTATCATAGCGGGACATGAGTGAGATGAAATTGAAATTTTCATATGCACAAAGATTTTCTCTATATATTTAAATTTCAAGATTATAATAAATTATCATGCGAGCTTAATTTTGGGCACTGCCTCGCTTACTGTTCCATTGCTTCATGCGGCTACTATTCCCAATGCACTATTCCATTTCTTCTAGCTTTGATATTCTTCATTCCCATTATTTAAATTGATTGAAAACCATATGAATATGAAACTGTCCGACTTTTTGGTTATGATTGGATTGACACGATAATTTGGCTTCCAATTCCTGCAGAAACACATAAAACACTCGTAATGCAGAACTGGCAATAGGACCCGCATGTCAATTGTTAATTATAATACTAGTACACAAAGCGCCAAAAACCTATTAAAATTAGGTTCAAAATAAATCTTTGGGAACTAATCACACTTCAACCGACACATTGTTGGGTCCTTAGCAAGGTGGGAAGAAAATAAATTAAAAATTATATAAACTATAATGTAATTATATTACAAGCTTGCAGCCTAAGGGTTGTGAAGAAGTAATGCCTAACCTTGAAAGTAGTAATCAAAGCCTGTCCAATAACTATCTTTTTGAGAGAATGAATGCCATACAAATCGAATAGAACAAAAGAGCCTTCTTGTAGAATCAAACTGCAAACATCCACCAAATCTAAGTGTTTATTTTATCGCCTCAACAATAAACTGCTTAAACTGCACTCTCCCCCAACTCAGCAAGCAACCATGACCTAGCATGCTAACCAATCTAACAGATCAGACCCACCTCTATTCCACACCCTTTTGCAAGCAGGGGGCAATGTCGAGGAACTCCAACTTCACCAAAGTCCATGAACGGATCGCACTGATGACTCCTAACCAATTAAGGCTGAGGCACCAAGTCATAAGGATCTTTCGACCACAAACTCTTCGTGTTTCACCCCTGACTTCGAATGATTTCTTGTTGACTCCAGCACCTACAACTTGCTGTCTCACCCATCCACCCATGAATAAATAACACTTAAGCTTGCAAGACCAGAAATTCCAATTTCTTGAATAAGGGCAAAATCGTACTCACCATAAATTGTAATTTGGTTAAAACCCAATTAATTCTCCATCCCTATTGAACTGACGCTGCCCTGGAACCGCCTACCAATCCGCTATACGTAAAATGAATTTTCGAGATAATCAGAGTCAACAGACGTTTTTTGGAGACATCGCTTTGGGTGCCGTAAAATCCATTTCGCGACGAAGTCACATATAATATACTCATAAAACATAAGTGGTATGAGCAGAGAAATGATGAAATAATGGTCGAGGTAGTGCCGAATATCAAATCTGGTGAAAGAAGGGAATTAATTAAATTATTAAGTTGGATAATAAGACAAAACACTAAATAGTGTTTTGTCTTCTTCAAATAACAAAAGAAAAACGTGAATTTGGAGGCAGGAGGTCCAGTAGCTGGAGAGGACCGAAAATGGAGATTTTTGCAGGGAGGCTGTCCTTCTCTAACATCCCGCACCTGACCGTTGGATTTCGACGGGAGGCAAGGAAATGTTCTGACGCGTGGTTGTGCTACGCGAATTCCTGATTTGTGGGAGCTTCAACTCCAAGATAGGATTTTCCTTACTTTCGCTTTATTCCATTTTAAATGTTTTACAACAATACATGGAATGAGGCCGTTGGGGTCGCTTGATTCTGTCCCAAAACATGGACTCGAATTATCGGAAATATTAGTTGCCATGGTGCAAACCCGTAGCAAAGGCAGGGGCTGTTTGACAATGAAAGCTGATTTGATGAATGTGTTTTATATAGACAGGTCTTAAATGGCCGTGGAAACTGGGTTTACTATGAACCGATGTTTTAGATTTTCCGGGAATAGTAACGAGGTTTCACTATTCCCGGAATAGTGTTCTAAAATATAATTTTCGTGGAAATTATAAAATGGTTGGCACTGAATCGACTGTTTATGATTTGAACATTAGCCTGCGAAGCTAATTTTATGTTTGAAATATACCACAACATGCTTAGTGATTTAATTCTTTATGCAAGTATCCATGTTATATATTTGCATGTGATTGGGATCGTATTGGAAATTAGCTACATGCATTCCATATTGCACTGAAACATCCCTAGAATATAGGCTAGTGCATGAGGCAGAGTCTAGGCGGAAAATGGTTCGGAGGATAGTCTAAAATGTTAATTATCGGAGGGTAGTCCAAACTAAATAATATATCAACCGTCGGAGCGGCCCAGTTGATATACATTCATCGGAGGGTAGTCCACAAACTAAATAATATATCAACCGTCGGAGCGGCCCAGTTGATATACATTCATCGGAGGGTAGTCCACAAACAAATAATATATATCAATCACTTGAGCGCCAATTGATATATATTCATCGGAGGGTTGCCCACTAATAAAACAAATATTCCTACACGAGGTTTAGCGAGTGTGAGAGAGAGCTCTGGTGAGACTCGGCTCTTAGTTAGTCATGAAGACATCCAGCAGATCATGTATCACGTTGAATGTGTTTACTTTGGAATATTGCACTCGCACTTAGGCGGTGAGTAAAGCCCATTTAGGGCGATTCTCCCATCGAGCTTTAGCTCACCCCCTGTCGTGGGGATCCCCCTTTTTGCTGTGCACAGGAGCGTGCGAGGAGACACCCGCCCTAGAGGCCGAAAGAGAAGAGTCGGAATGTGGCTTTATTGATGTTTTACATGTAATAGAATTCCTAATTTTAATATATGTAGTGTTTAAGAGTGAAAATATTTGTAACTCTTGTAACTATGGGATATATAGCTGGTAGCGTATAGGGTATTATTACGGTCCAAGAGGCCGCTTATCCTTACTTGTATGTTGTAATATATTGGACTATTTGGGACAGGATATGCAAAGTTTTTTATTCGCAGAGCCCCGCACAAAGGAGACTCGCCCTCGATTTTCTAAAGTGGCTGCCTGCAACCCGAATCTCCACTTGTATTCCGCGGGTTGACGGGTAGTCAACGGAACCCCGGGTTTGGGGTGTCACACTATGACTCCCAACCAAAGGAAGGCTTAGGCACCAGCTTTAAAGGCTAGCCAATACCCTGACCGTGCCTCTGCTTCAAGGTAAAGCGTTGCAATTTCTTCTTTTTCTTTTCTTCTTATTTTCTTTTTCTTTTTCTTTTTATTTTGGAAGACACATTGGCCTTCTATTCATGGGGGTCCTTAACCTATTAAAGGTGGTCAATGAAACTAGGGTAGGTTATTGTAAAAGGCTTAGAGGTTAGGCAGCCTTTAGGTTATTGAAAAACCCCGATGTGCACTGTGGTGTGGTTAGCTAAAGGTGGAAGAAAAGGTTGAAAGCAAAGAAGAATTCAACTAATCATCATCCACTCACTAGGTATGAACCATCACATCAATAGAATCATGAACATGCCTCAACACCCATAGTTAAAACACATAAAATTTATTAAAACAATCACTGAAAAAGCAACAAACAAACAGTTAGGAAGTATAACCTTGTGCAAAGCCATTTAATAACAGCAAACCCGTTCGTTCGCGCCAACATCAAAAGAGAATACAGTTACTTTCTCATGAACTTCCAACCACATTCGCTCCAAAAACGGCCCATTATCGCCGAACAATGGCGGTCTGATACGATGATCGCTGCCGATGACACTTCGCGCAACCTTCCATCAACTTATTTAATTCGGGGGTCAAACAACATCATGATAAAATATGAGAGAAAAAGATCGAATTTCGATCGTTTCAAACGCGTCATAACACTTTGGTCATTGCGGATATATCGAGATCAATCTCTGGTTTCAACATCAATGCCCAAACCAGTCTTCCGGTCGGTTTCAAGGAACGGAAACACCCACAAACACCGGTACTCACCCGGATAGCGAATTTATTCATGTTGAAAATTTAGCGTTTGCTTAAATTTCGCGCTATGTAATAGCGAATTTTTTTTTTTTTTTTTGAAAACAAACAAAATAATTAATTAATAAATAAAAATACAAATACAAATAAGGAAAATAATAAAATTTAAAAACTTTTTTTTTTGAGAGACAAAATATATATATTTTTAATATATAAAAAAAAATGATTTTTTTTTTTAGGAGACAAACTTTTATATATATATATATATATATATATATATATATATATATATATATATATATATATATATATATAATTTAAAAAATAAAAAATTAATTTACTTTTTTAAATAAAATAAAAATAAAATAAAACAAATGTTTTTTTTACTACCTCATCAGGCGCTGCTTTTATCTATTGTGGAGGCCAATCAGACATATTTTCGCTATCATAGTGAAATTTCACATTGTAGCGAAATTGCACCACTCTTTCACTATATAGCGACATTTTGCTATGATAAATAAAATTATTTCGCTAAAATTATAAATTTTGCTATAGTTATGAAAATTTCCCACCTTCATTTCGCTGCTTTTCTTGCAATTTCTCTTCAATCGTGCTTCAAAATTTCACTAAACTCGTAAAATTAATAAAATTAAGAAATTATAAAAGTGAAACAAGCTAGAACAAAGAATAACTTAAAATTAGTGAAAATCTAAAAGAAAATTTATAGAAATCCAAATAAAATACGATAAAATAAAATAAATGAAAATTAACAGTGCTGGGAGACTGTTCCCAAAACCGCCAGTCTTTCTGAGGTCAGTTGGAACCGGTGAAGCTTATGGGAATGTTATGTCCGTGTGCTCCAACCCAACCCGCACCTCGAGCCATCCACTATGCCATGCAGTATGTGCGGCTGCCATCGTTTTTGATGTAGTGGAAAAGGTCTATACAGTGGCCACTAATATCTTGAAATTTTGTATTGCAAAGTGATGGATCGTATGAGCTTTGAGAGCAAAGCCGCAGTTTTGATTTACGTAAGTGTGGGCGCGAGTGTACACCGGCAAAGGGGCTATTTTGGGGTTCGCAAAGGCACCGTGTGATAAAGATTTATGGGGATTGCTGAATGATAGGTTTGATCCTTCCATCAAGCTTCCCCGTCCACCGCCTCCTCAATTATGCAAAGGGAAGGATTTCTTCTTCTCCTTGAAAACAACACCGATTCTGGTGATTCTGACAAACCCTCTCGACATTTCAATAAAATCCTCTATAAGCCTGCAGGGCCGTTGACACTACCTCTACCATGGTGTCACTTTGGCACTCCTCCTCTCGGGTGGACATTGTCGCCGAATGATGAGGTTTTCAATGGGTCTTTGTGTTGTCCCATTTCAAGCCAAAGCCATTTTTAGCCCAATTCACTTTTGCTCAAATTGGCTTCCACAAAGTGACAATTCTCTGACTACCGGGGCATTAACTCTATCTTCTCGCCACAAAGTCATCCACTATCCCGTAAGGTCCAAATGGCTTGTTCGTCGTGGAGGGATTGACCGTGGTAATGAGGTGACTCGAGCTGAAGCATAATACGTGGGGTTCGAAGGCGTATAATGTGGAGGTCTGGTCTCTATGAGGAATTCGTAGATTCCCAACTATGGTTGTAAGTACTACCATATGGCACACAAAAACAATTCTACAACACTGTTTTTTTTTTTTTTCAATGAAACTAAAAGAAAATGATAGTGATGAGGATCACAAGTGTTCCACAGCTCGTCAAATGCACTTAGGCACCATCCCAAGATCCGCGCCATTTGATTCGTACACAAAGAGGGTGATACGAATCAACAATATTTGTATCCTAAATTCTACCGCTCGTAGTCAAGCCATCAAGAAGATAGCTGCCTAGGTCTAAATGTGGATGGGCTTTCTTGCACAAAATGTTTCCATGCGAAGGCCAAATTGGTGAATTTGGTTTGGATTTAAGGCTCGTAAAACATGGGAGTCAAGGTTTACAAACCAAAATAAACAGAAGAAAAAATAAGAAAAAGAACTCCTTGAAGCATCACTAAGTTTAAAGTTCTAGGCTAATCGAGAGGTCCTCGTTATTTCGCCTCGGGAGAATGAAATATAGTCATCTCCCGCGAATCGGATCTTCATTTACTTAAAAACTAAACCCTAATAATTCTTCCTTTGAGAAATATTTATTTAACATTACGTTCCTTCGTTGAAACATGTCTCAAAAACTCATTCCTATAATAACTAATAAGAGACAACTAATTAGGCATCAGTGAATCTAGTGAAAGTATCCATTGAACCCAAAAAGCTTGCCAAATACATTAGGGAGAGCATGCTTAAGAGATTTTAACCTAAAAAGTTGAAATCCAACCCTTAACCTACCTCCAAAGGGCTCAGAAGAGCAATTAATGGATATCAAGGTATCTAATGCTAAGAATACACGAATCCCTAAAGCTTACGCATACAAAGAAAGTACATCAAAAGACTTTAAACCTAGAGTTGGAAATTAGGGAACCAAAATGTCAAAAACTCACGCGTGAAAATGTGGAACCAACAAAGTACTCTCTCGGATCCTACCCCCAGCAGCCTTTTCCTTCAAGGAGGAAGGGGTTTTAGCCGCTCATCCTCCAAGTTGTCATCCTTGGAGGGTGTTTAGCAACCAAGAAAGGGAGAGAAAGAGGAGAGAGAAGAGAGAAAATGAGGGCCAAAAACAGGGGCCCGTAACTGCTTCCTTCCAAAAATTAGAACTTAGGTCAACAATGTTTTACAATGGCTTATATAGCCTTACAAACATGTGAAATACCAAAATAACCAAACTAGAATAATTACAGCTGAGGGTGGTAGAGAAAACCAAAAACGTAAGTCGTTTTGATAAAAACAAAGGGGGCAGTACTCAAGACACGTTGATTTCACTATCATAATAAATTACATCATATTTAAAATCGCTATCATAGCGAAAAATACAGGCATAGCGAAAATTGAAATTTTCGCTATGCATAGTACTTTTCTATGATAGCGAAAATTCGCTATGATAGCGAAATTTCGCTATCATAGCGAAATTATCATGCGTAGCGAATTTTGGCACTGTTCCTGCTACTGTTCCATTGCTTCCTGCGGCTACTATTCCCACTACAATATTCCATTTCTTCTAGCTTTGATATTCTTCATTCCCGGCTTGCTAAAATTGATAGAAAACCATATGAAATTGATGGAAATCAACCCGACTTTGAGTTATGGCTGGATTGGACACTACAATTTGGCTTCCACCTCGCAAAACTACAAAAACAACTTCCTAATTCACCGGGAAGTGCAATAGGGACCCGAACATACAATTGGGTTAATTATAACACTAGTACACAAAAGCGCCAAACCTATTAAAATTGGGTTCAAATAGCACTTTTAAATTAATCAACTCATGAAGGTGTAAGGCCATTTAAACAAGGGCAATGTGTGTCATGCACTGGGGTGTAAGAGACCTGCAGTATCATCCGAAAAGTTTTGTAAGGGTGTAAGAGACCCACGGTATTATTCGAAAGTTCATGGTGGGTAAGAGACCCACGGTGTGAGATCCTAAAGTTCTGCATGAGTGTAAGAGACCCAAGGGCGGAGCCGAAAAGTTCATATTCAAAGAAGACACACGGTCAAGTGGTTATCATTGTGACTTTTAAGTCTGGGCGGATAGGAGTTGGGATTGACTCTGGGATTGCTACCCATTAGCAACTGCATTGGGTGCTAGTGAGCCGATAAGGGCTCGGTTGTTAGTAATAGTGCTCTAGGCCTATTGTATGAACATGGTATTTTGACTATTTATGAGAATTTATTATTTTTATGATTTTTATGTTTATTATATATAATGTCCTTGAATAATATTATTAATTATTCTAAATGTCCCTAATCGGTTATTGTTATGGGAATAATGAATTAAGATTAGTATAGTTGATTGGACATTCATGGATGAATATGTGTATGAGATACAAATCAAATTTATATCTATTTGTTGAGAACAAATATCGACGCACCCGTCTCGAGATTAATACATGGATCAAAGCCACAGGCAGCACTTCAATAGTTGTGTCATTAAACTTTGACCTCGAGATCATATAGTTCTCAACATAAGGAATATTGTGTTTTGACATAATCAAACGTTGTCTTTAATCGGATGATCATAAAGGTTATACTTGAAACATACTAAGAATTATGTAAAGGGAGATATGAGCTGATTAAGATGGAATTTGTCCCTCTTATTATAAGAGAGATATCTCTAATTCGACAATTGAGAATGAGAAATGCATGGTCGTGCTCAAATGAATGATGGAGATCAATGTCATTTGTTTATCGTACTAATTGGGTTTCTCGAAAGTAATCAAAGATAGAAACGATTATAAGGTTGACTTGTCCATGCCTTATATTCTTTATCACAGATATCATGAAAACAAAGGATTATGTCATTAGCCATATTAAGGTTGTCTCGGATCATGAGCTTTTTATTTAACTTGGGTAGTCATAATGTCTTGCTATAGAGGCCACTTATGACCTAGATCAAAATGTGATTTAGGCCCATCGCTAATGTTAATTGAACCTATAGGTCGCACATTACAACGAATAATAACGGTTATGGTTTTTCACTGTGGTAATTTAAAATGATGAGATTATTTTAAATTACACACAATTAGTTTTGTTATTTAATTTGAGAAAGTTTAAATTGTGATTTAAATATAACAAATAATTAATTTGTTATATTTTATCGATATGAAATAATCTGTAAAGGGTTTTTGTTTTTTGTTTTGGATGTGGAATTTAAATTGTTATTATTTAAAAGAGTTTTTAACATATAATAATATAAATTCGTTTCTCATCTGATAAGGATTTAATTAAATTGTTATTATTTAAAGAGTTTTAAATATATAATATATATAAATATTTTGTAGTAGTTATCTTTTACCTAAGAACTAAAACAGAGAGAAAGAAAAAAACTTAATTCTCGTTTTTGAGAAGATCTAATCGGCTAGCATTCAAAGATCGCATTATTTGTTCGTGTGGATACTCTTAGAGGGTGGTCAGTTGTAAAGGCTACACTTTAAAGCATCCGACAAACCAAGATGCAGACTTTTGAAGGCTCTGACGACCTGATCTACAAGAGGTAAGCTTACTACTCCTTCCTTCTGCCATGAAACGCATGTAGATCCTTGGTGGGTTAAGGATATAATTTTGCTCTCTGCATTTATGTTCAATCATATTGATATTCTCGCCTGAACTCCAACAAAGGGTATCGAGCCACTTGTGTTTTCATAAAATCGAGCAACAATGCCATGTTTGATCGTATGTATGTGATGCAGTTGATTTTGGCATGATTTACGTTGAATATATGTGATATTGGTTTGTGCGAACGATATAGTTAATAGGTTTTGTTAAGGTATTAATTTATCAACTGAAACCTAAAAGGATTCGCTATCATGATTAAGAATCCGAATGGGATATTGCCACAAAGGTTTAATAGCATGTTATATGATTTGACTTTGTCTTAATCGCATTAATACATGGGTCAGACCATATATCAATTTTGATTTATCAATGATTGTTTATGGTGGTGCTAAAATAGCTCTATGTGTAATGAGATTACATAATACGCCGCTTTTTAATGTGATTTGATGGCGCTTATTCAAAATTTTATCGATGAGATCAATGGTAATTTAATCTTTGAGACAAAACTCTAATGTTTCGATGGAATGTACCGTGAATTTCACGTAGCACCTTATGAATGTAATTGGCTTTAAATACACGCCGTTATAATTTATTTCTTTAATGCAAATTGTTTATGTTATATGATAACATGATATATTTTGCATGTTGTGTTGCTTCACATGGTGCACAAAAGATGGCCTTTTTAACAAATGTGTTTAAGTAAAGTTATTATTATTGTTTTTACAAGGGTTGTAATTATTAAATACGGCTTGCATGCCGTTTTTATTTTATTGTAATTTTATTTTACTATTAGTAGTATTTATTTAATTGTTTTAATGAAACAAGAGACAATGCAAGCCATTTGAAGTCATGCAATCCAACCATGATGATGGAGGTTGCAGTCATGCGCAAGTTGGTGGTCAACCGACATCATGGAGTCACACATTACTCTAGAATGACTCGTTGATCTTCATATTGGCTTATGGAGATCAATCTAGATTAAGGCCATCAGGACACGCGCTTTTTATTATATGTATGCATGTATTAAATGTTATGTATGTTGTTACATGAGTATGATACTAGATGTATGATGAGATCTATTAATTGAAAATTAAAATCAATCAAGATCCTCACATAAAATTTAAAGTTAACATACATCCATATTTAAACACTTGTCAAACCTTTTATCACCTTAATGTGGGTTATACCAAAGTAGAAGTACATTAGGTTACATTAGTGAGACAAGATGGTAATTCAGTGGCTAAATCATATGTTTCTTAAAAAATGGCTTAACTTTATTAGGTTATCAAACGTGTTTTGGGCCTAATGTATTGGGATGGGATTTAAACATGTCGGGACATATGATGTTAAAATCCCATAAATATCTAAGAGTTGCATGAGATGTAATTGGTAAGAGTTACCTACCTAAATAACTTAATTTTAAGTGTCATGCCAAAGCTGACTTAAAAGTTGAGTAAAATATGGATCTTAGCTCACTAGATTAATATGATTATTCTGAGGGTTGTTAATTAGTGAGAATTTTTCATAATCAAAATACTTCATCGAACTTTGCATTCATTGTAGATGGCCAACAATAACAACAATTCTACTATGTCACTACGATCGGGCCCGAGAAGGATAAACTTACTAGGACTAACTTCCGATCGGTTTCAAATTTGAGAATTGTTCTAAACAAGAAAAGCAGTTTATGTCCTCGATAACCTCCTTGAAGAACCAACATAATGCTCCTGTGAGCCGAAAAGAATGCTTATGAGAAGCATCATAATGACTCTATTGATGTTGCATGCTTGATGCTAGCTACCATGAGTTCGAACTCTCGTGAAGGATCCGGGAAATATGGAAGCTTATATGATCTTCAATCTTAAGGAAATGTTCCAAAGAACAAGCAAGGGGCAAGAAAGGTATGAGACTACCAAGGCATTGCATTCTTGCAAGATGGTCGAGGTGCTTCGCTAGTGCTCATGTTCTAAAAATGAAAGGCTATCGAGTAATCTGATAGGCTTGGATTTTATTGAGCCAAGAGTTGGCACCGATTTGATCCCGACCACCGCTCGATAGTTATGGCCGGGCTGGTTTTGAACTATAACAGAATGAAATTGACAAATCTATCTCCTCGAAATGTGCGAAATGATGCTTAAAACCGCCGAGCGTAATATTAAATCCAAGCCCGCCATGTTCTCATGTCCAAAATGGAAAGGGCTTCAAGAACAAGGGCAGCAAGGGCAAGGGCAAGGGCAAAGGAAAGTCTAATGCTCAACCCAAACCCAAACCCGAACCTGCAATCCCCAAAGGAGGGCGCTTTATTTCTTTTGCAATGAACCCGGTCATTGGAAGAGAAACCGCAGTCAGATGAGGATCTAAAGAAGAAGAAGACTGGTGAGACCAGCTCTTCCGGGTATTTATGTTATACGTGATTAATTTTCTCCTCTAGTTCCCGGGTATTAGATACTGGATGTGGATCAAGACGACAAATGTGTAGGGGGCTCAAAAGGAGGTACAATCAAGAAGGGTTGCTGATCTACGCAGGGGCAATGGAGCAAAAAGTTGCCTTTGGTTGTAGGAAGTTATGAACTTACTTTGCCCAAAGGGGATTTTGTTAGTTTTGGACACCAGCATATGTTCCTACAATGTGTAGGAATATTATTTCAGTTTCTTGTTTGGATAATGATGGTTTTTCTTTTTATTATTAAGAATAATAATTGCTCCATTTTCTAGTAGTATTACGTTCTATGCAAATGCCTTCCATTGACAGATGGTCTTTATGTTATGAACCTTCAAAATCCAAGAATTTCATGTCTATAACATAACTAATAAGAAATTTAAGTCCAATGATTTAAATTCAACCTATCTTTGGCATTAATTTCGCCATATAAATGAGAAACGATCTCAAAACCCATCAAGTCGACTTTGAATTCGATTTTTATTTTGAATCATATGATACATGTGAATTTTGTTTATTGGGTAAGATGACAAAGGATCCCTTTACTGGACACAGTGAAAGGGCCAATGAATTATTGGATCTCATACATGTGGACCATTAAGTTCAGATGCTAGAAGAGGTTACAAAAGTAATTTAATATACTTACTGATGACTTCACTGTGATATGTATTATGTCTACTTGAAGGAGACATAAACTGAATTTCATTTGAAATGTTCTAAATCTTTTCAAAATGAAGTACAAACCAACTTCTGGCAAGATAATCAAGGCACTTCCGATCTGATCGAGGTGGCTGTATTATTTGAGCCAAGAATTTGATGTACTTTGGAACTTAGGAATCATTTCAATACCATCTCCCGAACACCACAATGGAATGGTGTAACCGAGATGAATCGAACTTTATTAGATATGGGTCGATCTTACGATGAGTCCAACAAATCTTCCATTTACCTTTAAGTATGCACTTGAAAAATAAATTTAAGTGCTCACACTAAATCGAGTTCCATCCAAAGCTGCTTGAAAAGACACCATATGAGATGTGGATTGGTAAAAGGCCCTGGGCTTGTCTTTTTTCTAAGATTGGGGCTGCAGGCTTATGTAAACGCCGTTTCAAATAAGTTGAAGCTCAAGTCCGAAGCAATGTCTTTGTGGGGTATCCTAAAGAGACTAAGGATACTACTACATAATCCCATAGAGAACAAAGTGTTGCTCTAATGGTGTCTTTCTAGAAAGGAATTTATTTCTAGCGAAACCAAAGTGGGAGTAAGGTACAACTCAACAGTTCGAACCACAAGATAACATTGAACTTCCGTTGATACCTCATAGTCAACAAAATATTGCTATGCACTCCTATAGCATAAAAATTTACGTGAGATCCTTATAGGATACGCCATGAGTTCGAGAGATATGGGATTTGTGATTGATAAACTATGATGTATTAATAGGATCAAAATGAACCCACTACCTACCAAGAGGCTATGTTGGTCCGCACTCGAGAAATGGTTAGAGGCCATGAAGTCCAAATTCAATCCATGTATGATAATCGTGTATGGACCTTGATTGACCCACCCGGCTGCACAAAGACCATTGGTGCAAATGGGTTTTAAAAAAGAAATCACATGGATGGCAAAGTGCATACTATGCTAAGGCTAGCTGCAAAGGTTTAAACAAACTCATGGTATAGACTATGATGAAACTTTTTCACCGTAGCTATGCTTAAGTCTATCAATTTTATCGCTTACGTCGATATCATGATTATGAGATTTGGCAAATGGATGTTAAAACCGCTTCTTAAATGGAACTTACTCGAGGATGTACATGACACAACTTGGAGGTTTTCAGACAACCTAAGAATTCTCGGGTAAAGTATGCAAGCCAAAGATCCATTTATATTTGAAGTGTGTCCGAGCGGGAATCTTCATTTTGATGAATCAATAAAGGGTTTGGATTTGTCAAAATGAAGATGAGCCTTGTGTTTATAAGAAAATTAGGGAGCCAATTGTATTTTTGGTCTTATATGTTACGAGATGACTATTTGGGGAATGATATCCCTACCTTGCAATGTCAAGTCTTAAGTTAGGAAGTGAGCCAATGAAAGACTTGCTTAAGTCAGCCTATATCCTAGGGATAAAGATCTATAGAGACCTAAGAGTCGATTGGTTTAAGTCAAAGTGTTTACATAGACAAAGCATCAAACGACCCGCATGGAAGACCCAAGAGAGGTGAAGTTAAGATATGTAGAGTTCCAACATATGATAATGTTGCTGATCCATTGACTAAGCCTCTACTATAAGGAAGCATGATCATCATGCTAGGTTCAGGTATTAGATTAGGTATTGATGAACGGGCCTAGCGAAGTGGAGATTGTTAGCATAGTGCTCTAGGTCATTGTAGACATGGTATTTAATTATTTATGAGAGAATTTATTATTTTGATGATTTGTATGTTTTATTACAGAGTAATGTCCTGAATAATATGGTTTAATTATTCTAAATGTCCTTTAATCGGTTATTGTTATGGGAATAACAATGAATTAAGATTAGTATAAAGTTTGACCGAGATTCATGGGATGAATATGCACGAGATACAAATCAAATTTATATCTATTTGTTGAGAACAAATATTGGTATTCGTCTGAGATTAATACATGGATCAAAGTCATAAGTTAATCTTTAATAAATGTATCATTAACCTCTAATTCGAAATCGTTATAGTTCTCAACATAAGTGAATACTGTTTTGATATAATCAAATGCTGTCTTAATTCAATGATCATAAATGTTATACTGAAACATAATAAGAATTATGTATGAGATATGAGCGATTAAGATGGAATTCAACTTTCCATTATAAGAGAGATATCTCTAAGTCCCCCGATAATCGAGATCGGTAAATGCATGGTCGCGCTCAAATGAATTGACGGAGATCAATGTCATTTGTTTAATAATCTAATCGTTTCGAGTAATCAAAGATAGAACGATAAGGTGGACTTTGTCCATGCCTTATATTCTATCAAGATATCATGAGACAAAAAGGATTGGCGTCATTAAATACATATGTCGTTCCTGACACGAGCTTTCATTTAACTCGGGGTAATACAATGTCTTCGCAGAGGCCACTCTATGACTCATTGTAGGATCAAATGTGATTTGTGCCTACCGCCAATGTTAATTAAACCTATTATAACAAATAATTAATTTGTTATATTTTCTTATCGATAAGGAAATAATCTATAAAGGGTTTTTGTTTTTTTTTTTGATGAATTTAAATCTATTATTTAAAAGAGTTTAATATATAATAATATAAATTTGTTTCCTTATCTCGAGTGTATATTCAATTTAAATTGTTATTATTTAAAAGAGTTTTATAAATTCGATTCCTTATCCGATAAGGATTTGAATTTAAATTAAGTTGTTATTTAAAAGAGTTTTAAAATATATAATAATAAAATTCGTTGACTTAAACCCCAGCAGACTTATATAGAGTTATATATATTGTAGTGAGACATATATATTTGTTAGTAGTCATTTCAGATCAAGAAATCAAACAGAGAGAAAGGAAAAAACCCCAATTTCGTTCAGAAGATCACCTAACTCGAACTAGCATTCAAATATGATCGCTCATTATTTGTTCGTGTGATACTCAGAGGTGGTCGCCGTAAAGGCAAAGACCTTTGAAGATCCGACAAACCAAGACGTCGACTTTGAAGGCTCGACAAACCCGATCTACAAGAGGTAAGTTTCGTTTACTCCTTCCTTCCTGGGCTTTTATGAAACGCATGTGATCCGTGGGTTGGCGGAGGGGTTGTAAATTCTAAATTCGCTGCATTTATGTTCCAACTGTTGGATATTCTGCCCGTAACCCAACATCTGCAGATATGGTGTCATCACTACCGTTGATCACACTCGCATAGGTACGTGCGAGGAGTCACTAAATGATCAGATATGAGTACGAAAAGATTTACTTACATACGACATTCATGCAGACATTTTACTGACGCTTGTTTGCTCAGGTAGCTAATGTGATGTGCACTTAGGCGGAGTGAAATTTCTGTAAGAGTTATTTATCAGCTATGTCAATTCAACAGGATCCCCCCATTCGTGCACTGACATGTGGCCAAAGTGCATCGACGCTCTTGCAGCCCTCAGAGTGAGTTTTCCTTTTCTCATTTCTCATCCGTTTCATTTTCTCTTCTCCTTTCGTCATTTTCTCTCCCTTTTGAGCAAGAACACCATTCTGTGGCTAAAAGGGAGGAATTTCTCCCATTTCCCTGTAAGCCTGCTGCTACCATCAATTTTCCATCTTTATTCCTAGCTTCTTTATTTCTTTTTAATGACATCATCAACCACATGTCTACGTGGTTCATGACTCATTTCCACACATGCTAATCGTGAGCCTTTCCTTTTCAGGCCAAGTGTCACTCTTATGGTGCCATGTGGCATCCCTAACCCTACAGTCATCCGACACCCCACGCCTCGAAAACGTGAACTCGACCACACTTCTAATCCAAACGAAATTCGAATGCAGAAATAAATAATATCAGCAGACGATTTCCTTAACGAAAAGTTCGCTTAATATCCGAGATCTGTAAAATTTCCCTGATTTTTACCGAAATTACTATTTTAATTCCTTCGAGAAAATCGATTTTTCTCGGGGTTTCATATGAACAACTTTATATGACACGATAATCAGATCAATATTTGTAAGAATTTCATTTTCTAGCATTTAAATTTTTTGAATTGGAGAATTAACAGAATTTTAAGGCCATGCATTTATTTCGAACAAGTACTCGTAATTGGACAAAATCCATAAGAAAGGGTTGGCTGGCTGCCACACTTCAAACCATCAGCCGCGCTCGAGGGTGTGAATCGATACTACGCCTCTAAAGGGTTTCGCGACAGAAACAGTAGATCGAAATGACAGTTTAAGGATCTAATGAATCATGCAAGTCATCACGATGTCGAGGACGGTTAGTTGATACTCATATCCGTTTGTGTATTCTTACTATTCTTACAAACATATTAGATATCGATTCTCTTCGCATCAGTTAAAGTTCACTACACTCTTTTGTCTTTGCTTATTTGTTGGTTTAGTGAATATACTTTTGTCAATATGAATTATGATTTGAATTTGTCACTTCTTCGGGGACATGTCATTATGTTAATATGGTGGCTCAGTTATTTTATGACGACTGCAAGAAGAATATCGAATTGACTTATTACTCCTTAAAACATTAAGGTTTTTTGCTTGATTTTGATGATGGAATTAAGGGAGCTTACTACCTTTTAATTGTTGATTAGTTTAAAAATATCATTTTCCATGTTCTTAGTTATTCCTGAGTTTAGTCATGGAAACATGTGGATAAATTGTTACTCATAAGCCAAGCTTCCTGCAAGGCGCTTATTTGCTGTATGTTGTTATAATAAGTCAATGTGGATGAGTGATGAAACAATTTGAAATTTAAAAGGATCCGATATCTTATTAAAGTATGAAGTTTCGATTTATTGACATTGCAAATAAATTATTAAGTGAGATCTCAAGATTATCTTATATTTTCGCCGATATAAAGAAGTTAAGTTTGATCGGCCTTATAACTAAGGATGATAACAGTCAATGAACAAATTAGTAGCAACTTTATTTTGATTTATTTAATGTTCAAAAAGATTAGTTTTGCATAATGATGCCTTTCATTAGGATTTGCGTTGTGTTCTTTATGCAACATGGAAAAAATTGATATATACTTATAGACATTTGAATGAAGATAGAAAATTACCTTGTTATGATTTGAAGTTAGGTAAAATGATTTTCAGACTTAAGATATGAAAACATTATTTATGATCTACTCATAGTTTGCGAGAGTTTGAAGTCTTTGTCTTCTTAAATGATTTTTACAAGAAATGTGAAGATATTGATACAATTATTTGAGATTATGATGACATTAATCAAGACTAATAAAAATGAGAATCTTGTGATTTATGCCTTAAATAGAAAAAAATTGATTCCGAAATCATTTCTAGTCGTCACAAACGATTAGTATATGATTCGAGATGTTTACAAGTCTATGTTATACTGATTTTAGAAGTTCTTATGTCGGGAGCAATATAAAGGCAACTAAATTTGTGACGCCCGAACCCGGGGTCCAAGTGACTACCCACAACCCGCTAATGGAGGTCGTTACCCGACCGCCATGAGAAATTCCTAGCAGTAGTCCCTTTGTACTCGGCAAGGGAGCTCTACCTGAAATACAAAATCTGTGATATCCCGTCCTGGGGCAAGGGCAATATAACCAACATAATCCAATCATATGAGTAATACGACCACTAGCCTCATAAACAATACTCAATATGTATACTTAATTATGAACCCAACTATATATCCTATAGTTACAAGAGTTACAATATTTTCACTCAATACATATATTGAACCTAAAGAGTTCTAATTAAAACCACTCAAAGCTACATTTCGGCTTTTTTCAGAATCCCACTTACGACGAGCCGTCTCCCCGCGCAGCTTCCCCGCACTCAGTGGTCCCACCATCAAAGCAGCTAATGCTCGCAGAGAATCGCCTAAGCTGCACATCACCACCCGCGTGCAATGTTCCAAAGTAAACACACACATTCAAGAAAATGCATGATCCTACTCGAATGTCTACATGACCAACTCGTGATCCCGAGTCCTCACCGACTCTCCCACACTCAGCCAAGCCTATGAGAATTATTTGTTTGGCTTTGTTCGTGCACAAACCCTCCTACGTATATATCAATCACATCCCACGACGCCGATATATTATCTGGGTTCGTGACTAACTGGCGAATATCAATCAACGTCCGAATTGATTGATATTTTAAATTTAGACTACCCTCCGATAATTAGTGTTTTTAGACAACCCTCCGAACCATTTCCTCTAGACTCATCTCATGCACTAACTCCTATAGTCCTAGGATGTTTCAATGCATATGGAATGCATGTATGCCATTTCCAATATGCGACCACATGCAATATAAATATACATATTCACATAATATCCAATCACACAATCATGTCACAATGTACTCTCATTTCATTTCAAACACTAAATTAGTCATCGGGCTAATGATCAAACACCGAACAATTTAATTTAAATCACCTAATTAAACACATTTCACAAAAATATATTTTCGTGTCACTATTCCTAAAGGAATAAAGAAACTCAGTGGTTTACTTGCCCAACACTCAACAGGTCACCTGGCTCACCAGAACTCGCATCCACCGCCATTCCCTACTTTTCCAAACCAATACATGATTCAATACCAAATTCACCACTTGACAACCCAATCACTCAGGCGCCTACTACCATTCCAATGGCCACTCAAAAATTCATATCAATTCTGGGCCCTGCCTGGGATCGATCAAACTAGCCTCACTCGCCTCATTCAAACAAACATTTGCATTTAAAAGAGGGAATAAAACGCAAGTAGTATGAAATTCTACCCTTGAGTTTGTCAAAACTCACAATCCTAAGATTCACACGAAGCCCTCTCCGCGTAGAAAGCAGTTTTATTATTCCAAGACCGCCAATCTTGTCAGATCATGGTATTTAGAGAAGTTTTTTCTCTAAGGAAAATCTCTCAAATATTAACAGAAGAAAAAATCTCCTCTCAATGCGTTTTTTTGCTTTGGTTTACGGTGAGAAGATGCAAAGGATACACATTTTGTCACCAGACTTTAAAACCAAACTAAAATGTCCATTATGTCTCTCTTTACCAGACTGATATTCTGCACTTCACTTCTGGCCATCCATTTCATCATTTCACCCATACCACTTATGGCACATGAGCATGGTTACGGTGACTTTCGCTTCAGATTTAAATCGCGACAAGACTAACTGCGACGCCGAAAAACGTGTCAACTTCGACTGTCTCAGAATTCTACGAATTTTACGATTAGTTAGGCTCTCACAAGACGATTCCAATCTTAAACTGCTTCACATCCGATATCCAGAGAATAAATTCCAGATTTTTAACTGAAATAACAATTTCAGAATCTAATTTACTACTTTTCGCCTCTTATTCTAGAAATCGAATTTCTAAGCCCTACATTCTCCTCTTAAAAGGAATTTCGTCTCGAAATTCAGGACAATCACAATCATGCACATGCATATGCAATGCGCACTCTACCATGCATGTAAACAATCATTTAGATTTTAAACGACTAAATTACGAACCTTCATCCCTAAACAAATGGATAAGCGGCCCATCGTCCTTCGCCCACGTGACTCCTCCACTCCATGCTGCCTCCATGCTATTCTCAACATTGGTTTCACGCCATACGCAAACCCGATCACGCTATCAACAATGCATACCGGTCCCTCTCGCGTCCATCGCGTCAACCTCAACTGGCCCCCAATCCACCACATGAGTTTTGATCCGGAGTATACGAGCAATGGAGACGTGAAACACCGCGGACATCCGATACGTCAAGCAGAAAGCCAACCGGTGACGCTAACAAGGCTCTATCCTCTCGAGTATCTCGAAGGCCCACAACCTCACATACTCTTTCGCCGCCGAACCGATCACCTCTCTTAGCACCACCTTCAAGAGTACCGCGACTACCAAACTCGAACTCAGCGGTCGTAATGCCAGACACAAGATAGCTCTTCTCTCGCGGCCTCCGAGCCGTGAGAAGACACTCATATCGTATCGCTTACCTCTCAGAGGTGTCCTAATCGATCAGACCAATGACGGGAGCCTCCACCTCGCCCAACAACATAACTGATCTACGCCTCCCATACAACGCCTCATATGGCGCTATTTCGTATACCTCGCCCGATAACTATCAATGTAGGCGAATTCCACTAAGGGCACTTAATCCTCTACCCTTATGATCCGTGACGCATGCTCGCAAAGATGTCCTCTAACACCCGCATGTAATCCATACAACACGAACCCTACATAACCCCTCGCCACGTGTAAACGCTAACCTCTCAAGGTAACAATCACTCGACAATCCAATGGACGCCAATCTAAATCTACGCTATGAATGATATCCATTTACCTACTCTCGCAAATTTCAACAACACCCAACGCCACCCCACCCGTATCCAAATCTCGAGTCATTCCCGACTCCTATCATTCAACTTTAAGTATGCATGATAACCCGTCCGTGTTTTCATCTCGGTCACTCCCACTTCTATCACTCAACTCTAAGCCTGCGATAATTTAACCGCAGAGCCATATTCGCAACATAACTCTTCTACTTACACTCGAGCCTGCTTACGCTCAAACAGAATTTTGGGATGTCTCCTAGTCTCTTACACCTACACAGAATTCTAGTATTTCCCTGGTCTCTTACACCCTAACTCTAGGCTTCTCACCCAGGGATTTACGCCTTTTGTTTTGGGCCTAATGCTTTAATTACTCTTCACTGACCGAACTAAGAGTCTCTAATGGGAACGTGGCCCAAAGACAACTCAACCCACACTCACCAAGAGTGGTGAATGATTCGCACCGTGCACCCACACCCGACTGACGCGATGTTACCGTGCACATGAATGCACCATGCTACATCGTGACAACCAATCCCTTGGCTCCATCATGAGCGTAATCCTGAGATCTCTCACCATAATCTCGACCTATCGTGTCAACTCTCACCCTACATCCTAGTGAAGAAACATCTATACCCGTTTCTAAAGGCCTTAACCTCTGCCCAAATCCAATGCCGTAGCAAGCACAACCCTGCTTAAGGTCTCACCATCGACAACCTCGATGGTCAACTCATCCAGCATGTCAAGCCCGGCCACCAACAACTAATATGTCTACCACCCTAAGGTCCACCACGCTCAATACAAGAACTCCTGGATCCGTCCCCCGACTTCACCCACACTCGCCCTCCGACTCCATTCAGGCCGCCGAGCTGAGATAGCACTCAATCGAAACCGGCTCTCCGACCCATACTGTGGTGTGGAGGAATGAATCAGATACTCTCCCGTCCTATGGCTAACCCTGGGATCGCATTGTCCCAAAGTCTTGTAGATCCTATTTCCTGGGCAATCCCGCCACTCATGCCTCGATCCCGCCTTACCCTAAAACTAGTGTGAAGCGTAAGTCTTCGTGATCTTCCTCGAACTAGGAGAGCAAGTCGATCCTCCCTTCGTTACTAACACCGTATCTCGAGTGTTCCAAGGCATCCTCAATCTCTCTACGGTCAAGGCCGCCCCAACCGAGTCCATGTCCCGTAGCGTCCCACGATCCCGTCTCCGAATGGACAACTGTACCCCATTCTCGTGTCTCGTAATACCCACCAATCCCAAGAAACCACGTGATTCTAAGATCGACATCCGGTCCTCCCAACTCATCACTCACCTCAACCTTCAGTCGATCGACACTCCCGATGTCGACACCACGCCGTCCCAAAAATCTCCCCTCGTTAGGCTAAAACTCGCACTCATCGATCTTAGCGCATGTACCGATGGTCTTTCAACAATCAGAAACGATCCTCAAGTGATACTCATGCTCCCACTGACGGGAGGATCGAATGTCATCTACAAAGACTATGACAAACTGATCTAAATGTGGTCGAATATTCTATGCACGAGGTCCATTAATACTACCGGGGCGATTCGCCAATCCAGCGGCATCACCATAAACTGGGCACCTATAACGCTGCCCTAAACGCCGGCCTTAGGGGATACCCGTTTCTAACCTCACCGATGGTAACCAAGGCGTAAGGTCTATCTCTGAGTAGACTCGCTCCTCTCAACCGATCAAACAAATCACAATTCGTGAATGGGTAATCGATTCTCGATCATAACCCGCTCAACTATCGGAGAATAATGCACAAATGGTTATTCGGTCCTTCTTTTTTTCAAATAGACCTGAGCGCCCATGGTGAAGTGCTCTTGGCCTAATTAACCCTCGTCTGAAGAACTCCTTTAATCGACTCGAAGTTCCCGCAACTAACCTGCCATCCATGCGGAAATATGTGATTTAGGAAGCACCAGGTGTAACTCGACACCGGTCTACTACCCTCCAATACTGAGAATCCAGTATCATCCGGAAAAAAACATCCACATATTTGCACACTACTGAGGCGCATCCAAGTCCGATCTCCCCAGCCTCCCAGGTATGCTCACAGCCAACCCCGCTTAACTGTCCCGTACACTTGACTCTGAGTGTCAGCCGGGGCAAAATTTCATGTCATCCCGAAATACCATACGACACCGCTCATGAGAAGAACCTCCTACGCTCACAATCGATAACGATCCTATAAGCCATCACCAAACATCTCAGATGATGATCGAACTCGACATGTCCATGATCCTCGTGTCCACTGCAGTGAGTCCCCAGATCTCCCAACCCCAATCCAACTCGACATATCATCCCTATTCTCGCCTAATCCCTAGTGGGAGAGACTCACATGTACAATGGTCTTCAAGGTCTCAGGAGGTCCTCACTATTTCCACCAGAAGATTTGGTCCACTTTCAGCCTAGAACTGTTTAGTCTAACCTCGGTCGTGGCCGAGGTAATCTCCAGTCACTCTAACACCTTCTCGATCTACATAAACCAATGGTCGACCACCATCGGATCTCCTCCCCGTGGAATTGCCTGGGGATGACAAGGTCCCAAACCTGGGTTACTTAGGATCTCCCGACCACCCCGCTATGGCGTGCTTAGCCCCCCAGGCAAGAGCAGCCTCCGCAACACCTTACTACCACAGCTCGATCAGCACCACTGGCAACAAGCCAATTGTCTAGCAGTTCACTGAACTTCAAAGGACGCCCTCTACGCCCTCGTCCTCACAGCCATTTACACAATTAACATGGCAACAAGAATCATTTAATTTACTTCACTAATTAACGCATGCTAATTACTAATAGACTTGAAACTATGAACTCGAATTCCGCTCATTTTCAAGTGGCGCTAAATTCCAACCACTCGCCTATTTATTTAAATAAAATTCTAAGCTTTCGTCTCATTTCAATATCCAAATCCCTAAGTTCATAGTTCCTAACCTTAGCATTCACCCTTTTTCCTATACACATTACACCATACATATAGTTTCCTACGCAACTACCGTGCAATCACGATTTCAAATGGTAGTTAAATACAATACAGGATCTCTAAAGGGGCATAAACACAACCCGATTAATTAATCATGCACATAACTCATGGTATATGTTAATCACTTTCAGATTTTTAAAATTATTTGGTTAAATAAAATTTTTTATTTTCGAAAATTTATTTTTGAAAATTTATTTTTCTAAAATTTTTTCAAATTTTATTTGATTTTATTTTTCAAAGCATTTTATTTAAATTTAATTAATTTTTTCAAAAAATTTTTTTTTTTTTTTTTTTGATGAACAAGTTCATTTAGTGACTCAGAAACAAAGATCAGCCAACTGGTCAAAATCGAGCTGGCCGAGTGCACAAAACACTAAACGCCCTAATCGCACACTTAGTACAGACAGCACGCGCCGTGCGCTGCACGCCGCCGTTGCGGGCAGTGCTCTGGCCAGCTCGCGGGGCCGAGGCCCCTCGCTGCGATCGCAGCCTCTGGGGCCGCCGCGCCGCGGTCGCTGCGCTCGGCGCGCGCGCTCGCACACCGTGCCACTCGCGCTCACGCTGCCGCGCTGGGCGCGCCGTGTTCTCCCGTGCCTCGCGCTTTACCCCGCGCCGCGCTGGGCTTCGGCCATGCGTAAGGCAGCTCATGGTCGATCGTGAGCGCATAGGTCGTCAGACGTGGGCGCAGGCCGTGGCGCTGCACTGGCCGTGTTCGTGGCCCCAGCCTGTAATACACTCCGCCTTCAACCCTCCTTCATTACAATACACCATGGTGTATTACGATACAAATTTCCTATCGCCAAATTTCTTAGTCACAATACAAAGCGTTGTATTGCGATACAACCGCTTCCTCAACTCCTTCGGGCCACACTCGGTGTATCGTATCACACAACCAATTTCACACAAGCCTCACCTCGAGAATACACCTCGTGTATCAGAATACGCTCCTAAGCCTACCAAATTATAAATCTCGCAATACAATGACTATATTGCAACACAAAATCCTTCCCTTTTAATACAATCAAGCAAGAGCTCCAACCGATTCTGCACAACAACATTTTTTTTTTTTCATTATTCTTCCTTCTTTTCCAGCTTATTTCAACAAATTGGAAAATCACGAAAAATTATATATATTCCTTTTTTTTTTTTCATTTTCAACACTCAATAAATTTGTAAAAATTTATTTTACTCAATTTTCAATTTTACTACTTGTAAAATCTTAGAAAATTATTTTCCTCCTCATAACCAAATAAATTTATAAAATCTATTTTCTTACTTTAAAATTTCTTCCTCATTTTCCAACAACCCAATAAATTTGGTAAAATTTATTTTATTTAATTTTCGCTTCACAACATATAAAACCTTATAACATTATTTTCCTCAATTCTCAAGGACCAAATAAATTTATAAAATTTATTTTCCTTAATTTCTTTTTCCAATTTTACACTGTAAAACTCCAGAAATTATTATTATTATTCATTTAATTCTGGAAAATGGTCCAGAATCTCCTAAAAGCCTCTTTATACAACACTAACCCTAGGGTTACCCACGCCTAATTTTAGAGGTAACCTGCAGTCCCTTTCTACGTGGAGCTCACCCAAATACACACTGCACATCTCTGGTCTCAACAAGGCAATATTATCCAATATATCCAATCACATGAGTAATACGACCACTTGGGCCCATAAACATTACTCAATATGCATACCAACTATGAATCCAACTATATATCCTATAGTTACAAGAGTTACAATATTTCACTTCCAATAATACATATATTAAACTTCTTAAAGATCTTAATACATGTAAACCACCAAAGCCTACATTCCAAATTTTCTTCTAGAATCTCGCCCTAAGACGAGCCTGGTCCCTCGCACGCGCCCCCCGTACCCGTAAAGCGGTCCCACACTGGGGCGAGCTAATGCTCAAGAGGAGAATCGCCCTAAGCGGGCTATCACTCACCACCCAAGTGTAGTGCAATGTCCCAATTTAAACACACATTCAAGCAAACGCATGATCCTACTCTTGGAATGTCTACATGACTAACTCGTGATCCCGAAACTCATCGACTCTCTCACACTCGCCCTGCTTCCCGCATGAGAATTATTGTTTTGTTTGTTCAGGACAACCCTCCGATGTGTATATATATCAATCAACGTCCGACGATCGATATATTATCTGTCAGGATCACTCCGATGAATATCAATCGGTCGCCCGATGATTTGATATTTTAAATTTAGACTACCCTCCGATAATTAGTAAGCTTTTAGACAACCTCCGAACCATTTCTGCATCGTCTCATGCACTAACTCCTATAGTCCTAGGGATGTTTCAATGCATATGGAACGCATGTATGCCATTTCCACATACTAATCACATGCAAATATGTAAATGATGCACATTCACATAATATCCAATCACACAACTACGCCATGTAATTATCATTTCAAACATCAAAATTAGCTCACTGGGGCTAATGATCAAACACGAAAGCAATTTAATTTAAATCACTCGACCAAACACATGATTTTCACAAAAATATATTTCTGTCACTATTCCTAGAATGTGTTGGAAACCCTGTGGTTTACTTCGCCCAACACTCAACAAGTCACCTGGGCTCACTCTCAGGAACCTCGCATCTCACTCCCATTCCCGGGCCTTTTCCAAAACCAATACATGATTTAATACCAAATCACCAAATTCCGATACAACCCAATCACCGCGGGCGTCACTGGGCCGCCCAATGGGTACTCAAAATTACACAATTCTACCCTGTCTGGGACTGATCAACCGCCTCTCACGCTCATTCAAATTTCAAACATTTGCAAAAGATTTAAAAGCAGGAATAAAACGCAAGTAGGAGAAACCCTACCTCTCGAGTTTGTCAAAACTCACAAATCAGCACCCACGCCGGCTCCCTCCGCGTAGAGCGCTTCTTTTCCGTCCCGGCGATCACAATCTGGCCAGATCGCGTAGGTTTTCAGAGAAGTTTCTCTCTAAGGAAAATCTCTCAAAATGGCTGAGAATGTAGTTAAAAAAAAATCTCCCTCTCACGTTTTTTTTGCTTTGGTTTATGAAGGAGAAGATGCACTATACACTATTTTGTCACCTTGTGACTTAAAATCAAAATCCAAAATAACCATTATGTCCCTCTTTTACCATAATTGATATTCGGCACTACCTCGGTCGTCCATTTTCATCATTTCTCTACTCATACCACCTATGGCACATGAGTACGTGTTATATGTGACTTTCATTGCATCAAAAATCATTTTACAGCACCCGAACCGCAATGCCTCGAAAAACGTGTCAACTCCGACTATCTCGGAAATTTACGAAATTTTACGTGCTAGTTAGGTTTCTCGAGACGATTCCAAATCTGAAACTGCTTCGGCCATCCGAGATCTAGAGAATAAATTACATATTTTAACCGAAATAACATTTCAGAATCGAATTTACGATTATTCTTATTCTTAAATTTAATTTCTCGTCTTACAAAATTTGTTTCGATAATTAAGATCTTATAAGGAATTATTTGAAACTAGCTGAACTTTTGTGAACACCAATAAGATAATAAGATCTGAAATTGGGATTAAACTTAATGTCTTAAATAATGGAGACATAAAGAGACAACTTTCAAGGAGGTTTATTACATTGTATTTACGATCTACCCTAAAAGGATGCAAAAGTATAAATATCTAAGACTTTAATTTTGATGGTCATATATGAAGTAAGGCATTACATTTATTTCGTGGACTTCTGGGGTTTAGTGTGATCGATATGGAGGTTTACATCAAAGACCTAATAAGACTTTACAACTACTTTATATTTCTAAATGAGGAAACTTATTACCATGGATTTGTGATAGTGTTACCAAGAACCTTAGTTGATGACAATGTTTCATTATGATGGTTTGCTTACGGATAAAGTCTAATCATTTTTCTATCGACTAGCTTCGATATTAAGAGATTTTGATAATGTATGAAATATTTGATTCTATGGTAATGTAATAAGAATTCTTAATTTACTTATAGATTTCGATCACAAAAAAAAACTAAGTAATTAAGTTAATTTTAATAGTACTTTCATACTTAATTAAACGACCAATTGCTGAAAGAATCGTGAAACAAAAAATCATTGAGAGAAAAGGAAAACTCACCCTCGATTTGTGGGCTTGTTTGAAATATTGCAGAGAGAGGGTACTCAAGGACAAAGTAGCCTTGTCCCGAGGCCTATCTAAGATTCATAATGTGCTCTATGTTTCACCTCGAGGAAATATGTTTTGAGCAAGCTTTCTATGTCAGGAGTCAGGAGCCCATTTAGATTTATGAGGATCAATTCCATGAAGAGGTGCCCGTCTGTGAAGTGCGGATGTGATGAATAAGGTCTCTACGACGTGTCATGTCAAGGTTGGTAAAATCCATACCGGAGCACCATAGTATCCAAGAGGCCACTGGGAGTTAGAAGAAGAGACGAGAAAAACATCCTCAATTATTTCAAGACTTCCTGTAAGTAAAGCTTAGATGACTAAACTTTTATAAAGGAGGAGAAAATGTACCACCCAGGAATTTGTATAGGTATAAGTCACGGAAAATAATAATGACAGGAATTTATATAGGTATAAATTAGGGAAAATAATAATGACAAGAATTTTTATAGGCATATGTTATGAAAATAATAATGATAATTCAATTAGACGTTATGAAAATAATAATGATAATTCAATTAGACGTTATGAAAATAATAATGGTAATTCAATTAGTAATTAATTAATTAATTTAATGAAAGAGGGGTAAAAAGGTAATTTTCCTAATAGATACCCCAGGTATAAATTGGAGTAAGATAAGAAAATCCTTTTATTCATCTAATTTCCCTTCTCGACGTAGAATTCCGCAGGACGACGACTTTCTTGACCTGCACTGATTTTAATATATGTCAGATAAGAGTAAATATTCGAACTCTAACTACTGATATAGTTGATTCATAGTTGGTATATTTTTATGAGTAATTGCCTATGGGCCTGGGCTGGTCGCTTTTACTCATGGATTGATATATTGAATATATTGCAATCGTTTGGGGATGCAGATATGCGATTTTGTATTTCAGTAGAACTCCCTGCATAAAGGAGACTCATTCGATTTTCTAAAGTGGCGCTTGCAACCCGACCTCCACTTGTATTCCGCGGTCGACGGTAGCTAATCCACCCCCTGCCGGCGCCACACGAAAGGAATATGAGTTTTATAAAATTAGAAACTACCTAATTCAAATAAGCTATCATTCAACAAGCTGTCAATATGTTTGAGGTGAACAAAATAATATAATTGTTAAGAATATCAAATTAGAAAAGTTTTAAAGATAAATAAGTAATGATGGTAGTTTCTTCCTTATTATTTAGAGAAATATTTCATCGAGGTGAAATTATTCTGATTAGCTCTTCAAAGCTTTCTGAGTACCAGGTAAGGGATTCTAATGATGTACTCTTTCAAAAATTATTATTTTTATATATGTACGTGTAAGGGATATTAATTAAGATTTTTAAAAAGAAAATTGTTTGTTTTTACTTCATTTGAGGATGAAAATTGTTTTAACTTAATTATATATAATCTTGGTTTGTGAAAAGTTTTACTTTTATTTATTTATTTGATTATCCATATCAAAATCAGAAGGTTTTGTATGATTATACTTTTGAGATTTGTTTTGTTTATGAAATAAAATGTGGAGATATGATGTTTTGTAATTAACTTTTAAATGAAATATTTGACTCTCGGTTAGTCTTCTATCTGTCAACGGAATAATAGCGACACTATTCGCCTATGTCAACTGAGGATACAATAAATGACCTTTACATTTTCTCGTGGGGAATATAATTGATTTGAGACCCCAAAATTCCTGTATTTGCCGAGGTTACTAAGCACTAGTCAGGTTTCGTCTGGCCCACTTTAAAAGAAACAATTCATACAGCCACCCATTTGAAAGTCCTACACACCGGGCACCATTCGATATTTGATGACCAGAGAAAAATATATTTGAAATGTATTTGATTTCGATTTGATATGAAAGTGTCTCGACCGAAATTTGATGCCATGAAATGGTTTGGATCAAGAATGGATATGAAACCGATTTGAATCGATGTGAGAATGTTTTGAAGTATATTTTGTTAATGTTCCATCTTTTATTTTTGAATCAAAAGTTTTGATGAAAACATTCCTATTCATATATGATTGAAAACTTTTTTGATCCATGAAAAATGTATTAGTGTTTTTTATTGAACTTTAAGCTCACTCCCATTCGTTGACATATTTTCAGGTACTTAGTTTCGCGAGGAGTGATGGCGGTTTGGGACCATATCATTAGGATTTGATTAAAACTTTATGTTTGGATCATGTCAACTAATAAGTTCATGTTTATGTGAAATGTCGGGTTTTCAAAGCACTGAGAAAGTCACATGGATGATAGCATTAATTTTTATATTAGTACAAAGTCGATTCGGGGATCCCATATATTGTTATATTCTCAACAAACTTTATATGACATGCATAATTGAGGATTTGAATATTTAGAAGTAATTTATTCAAGATAAAATTTCACTCAGAGGAATTTTAGAATTTAGAAGGTCACAGATTTACTCTCGAAAGTGTCTGTAATTAGACAAAAAATCCAATTACAGAAAGGTTAGTGTCGTTACGCTCAAACTCAGCCGAAGGCTCGAGGGGTGTGAATTGGATACTCATGCCCTTAGGTGGGTTTCGGGCGTGACACAAGCCAGCTTCTAGTTTCGAACTTCGCTTTCTAACCTAGTTGTATCTAAAATGCTCAGGTTACGTATGGCCCGGCTAAGAAATTTCTCGTTGAATTTGGTGATATTTATAAAAGCTTGAATTTCGATCTACGCCTAGATTTTTTCCGAGGCCAAGTATGGCCTGGATTTATGGCCTGAACGACTATGTGTGTTATTATTGTAAACTGAATAATATGTTAACGTGTGAAATTATGTGATATATGTGGGATAAAAATGAAAATAATTATAATTTATCCATGACACTCGATATGTAATGTGTGATTTATGTTATATGTGGTACGAGCGTACATAAAAATATAAAATGACATACAATATTACGGTATCAGCATTTATGCAATGGGCACGACGACATGGGTGTGAGTGAATGGAAAATGATCAACCCTTGTTTAGTGGTCATGGTACATCAAGAATGCAAAATGATTTTCTGAGATCATCATGTGATTTCTTAGATCCACCTAAAGTACTTTATCGAAGATTGTCCACGTGACTTCCTGAGACGACCAAAGTAATATTAGAGAATGTCCACAAGATTTCTCGTGAGGTCGACCAAAGTATCGACGGAACTGCCTATACTATATCTCGTAGATCATTCATTTAAAAATAAAACAAAAGATTTTGTTTTGGAAAAGGGTCATGGATGCAACGCCTATGATTCGCTTTTCTTTTCACACTTAGCATATGTGGCGCAGGAACTGCGAGGACTCCTGGATCGGGCCGCGATCGCCCAGATCTTATTATCGACATGTAAACATCTGTGTGATTATGTAACTGCATCAGTACGTGCACTAGTGAGGAGGTTTCATAGGAGATATATCTACTAGTATTTCTCACCCGTGGTGGATCACGCTTCAGTACATCGAGACGACGCTCCTTCGAGGCCGTGAGTATAAAGAGGGCTCGTCGTGGGACTCAACACTATGTTTTTAAAATATATTAGACAATTTGTTTGATATATTTTGGTTTGTAAAGAGTCAGATATCAAACTCTTGTATAATACGGGAAGTTGTATATTTGCAAGAAAAATATAAAGAAATAAGTCCCTGTGAATGGATCGAATTAGCGTGACATCCAACCGCCCACCTAAAAATCTCTGCCGAGGGGTTGTCAATCTACCCCCGAGTCGGCTTCACACCCACCTATTTGTACCAGAAATGAATCGGGTCGGGTTTGAAATCGTTAGCCGATCCGCTTTACCCGCTCTAAAGAAAAGTATACCACCTTAAATCCTATATGTTAAAATGCCCTCCTCGACTAATTTTTCAAAGGTTTCAATGAAATCTCCATTACTCATGAGTAGCTTTTACTTTCTAGTTAGATAAAAAAATCTAGACTGCATGTCCATTCCTTTAATTTTTCTAGACTTCGTATTATAATACATTATGAAGCTAAAGATGTGACGCCCCAAATCCGAGGGTCCGTTGACCATCCGTCAACTCCACTTTAATACAAGTGGTCATTTCCTGCCACCCCGACGCACTTTAACCCGCGAGTCTCCTTTGCACGGGGAGCTCTACCCAATTACATCACCTGCATGAAACCTGTCCCAAGCAGTCCAATATAATTACAACATGAGTAAAACGGCCACTTGGGTCCAATAACAATACTCATCATAATACAACAACTATATCCAATGGTTACAAGAGTTAAAGTTTTACTCTTATGCAACATATATTAAAATCTAAAATTCTAATACATGTAGTGCATCACAAAACCAAAGTTTCACAACTCCGCCGGAAGCGGCCTCTATGACAAGCCGTCCCAAGTAAGGCCCTCAGACCGAAATAATAAATTCCCATCGACCAAAGAGCTATCAAGCCAATATGGAATTCACCTTAAATGGGTTACTCTCCACCTAAGTGCATATGCAATGCTCCAAATTAAACACACATTCAAGCAAATGCATGATCCTACTTAATGTCTACATGACCAACTTAGATCCCTACGTCCTCACTCAACTTCACACGCCTAAGCCTCGTATGAGAATTCATTATTCATAAGGACAACCTCCGATGTATATATATGAATCAGCCACTCGACGACGATATATTATTTGTTCAGGACTAATTCCTCCGAATTTAATATCAATCGTACTAATTCGACGACGACATTTTGGCTCTGACTCAATTCCTCCAGATAATTTATTATTTCTTTAGACAACCCTCTTCCTCGAACCAGCTTCAGACTCATCTCACAGACTCACTCCTATAGTCCTGTGTGGTGTTCTAAGCAGCATATGGAATGCATGTATGCCAATTCCAATACAGTCTAATTCACATGCAAATATATAAACATGAATATATTCACATAAAAATTAAATCACACAATCATGTTATGTAATTATCATCTCAAACATCAAAATTAGCTCACTTCAGCTAATAATCAAACACAAGCAATTCAATTTGAATTACTTGATCAAACCCATATTTTCACAAATTATATTTCGGGAAATTATCGTTTCGAACAAAGAAAAACCCTGCTTAATTGCTCCTATCAAACACAATCATCTGGGCTCACTCAGGAACTCCACAGATTTCTCTCGCGATCCCGGCCTCACACACATCACAATATGGTTTAATACGTAAACCATGACACAATAGTTTCACACACCACGTACACCGGGTCCGTGAACCTGTAAAATAGCTCCAAAATCATAATAATTCGTCCCAAGAGATCTGGATCGATCAAACCCGCCTCACGCCAACTAACTCAAGCATCAACAACATACTCTTAAACAAAGAATAAACCCAAGTAGGAGAAACCCCTACCCCGCTGAGTTTGCCTAAACTCCTTAAATCGTACCCACGCAAAGCCCTTTCTCAAGGTAGAGCAATTTTCCTTCGCTTCAAGATCGCCAACTACGGATCGCGTAAACTTGTATATAAGGACTCTCTCTCTAAAAAAAGATCCAAAACCTTCAGCCGACATTTTCCTTCCCCCTCACGTTTTTCTTCCTCATATGCAGGAGATGACACTATTTGTTTTGTCCCCTAGTGACTTAAACAAATCCCAAAATGCCTATTATGTCCCTCTACTTCCCGGGATTTGATATTCTATGACTATCTCTGGCCATCCATTTTCATCATTTCTCTACTCATACAACTCATGGTACATGAGTACGGTTATATGTGACTTTTATCGCATTCGAAAAATCGTTTACTAAGACTCCAAAATGCGATGTCCTCAAACATGCTAACTCCAATTGTCTCAGACCTACGAAATTTACTTGCTAGCTAGATTTCGCGAGACTATCTAAATCTGAAATCCATTTAGCCATCCGAGATCTGGGAGAATACCTGATTTTTAACCAAAATTACAATTTTGTTACCAAAACAACATGATTTTGCCTTCTTTTTCGTAATCGAATTTCTGCCCATCTTCCCTTCCTTAAAAGGAATTTCATCCCAAAATGACAATTATAATCACTCACAAGAACGTGCACTCCTACTATGCATGTAAATGGGCCATTTAAATGTTAAACGACTAGACCACATACCTTCATCCCTAACAAGAAGGACAGGGCGCATCGTGTCATCGCGCCTCCCACGTGACTCCTCCGCAATTCCATGGGCCTCCATAAGACTCAACACTACTTCAATCTGGCCAAGGCCGCAAAACCCGATCACGCTATCGCACACCGCGCATCGGTCCTTCCCCAATCCATCCGTCAACCTCAATCCGTCCTCAATCCACCATACGAAATGGATCCGAGTATACTGGCACGGAGACGCAAACACCGCACACCGACATGTCAAGCAGACGCTAACCAGACGCGAATCTGCCTACCCTCCGAGGCATCTCGAAGGTCCGAATGAAATCCCCTAGCGATAAATTTCTTCCCACACTTCCGAACCCGACCACTCCTCTTAGGCATCACCTTCAAGAAGACGATCCTAAACTCAACTCTAAGGGTCGACGCCCACATCCACATAGCTCACAAATTTCGAGTCGTGAGAAGGCTTGTCAGACAAGCTCACCTTCTCAGAGGTGTCTCTGATCGCATCAGACCGCTGATGGTTTCCTCCCACCTCGCCCTAAATGATAACTGGGTGATCTACACTCGCCTCCCATACAATGCCTCATACTAGGCGTTATCCGTGATAATTACCGGTAATCCATTACAGGGGGCGAACTCCACTTCGGGCGGCAAATTCTCCTCCCAATCGCCTCTACGATCCGTGACGATGCTCGTGAGTACGCCCTCCAATACCAGATAGTCCTCCTCGTGACCGAATTCATCCGTCTGAGGGCCAATCGCCAGACTCATCAAGCAATTGTGGCGCCCATAAATTTTTAAACCCTTCCAAAGTGTGTCAGAATCTCTTGAACCCATCCAACACTCATAGTGAATACACATAAGGCGGATACTGGCACCCATGTAGCCGACTGACTTCTGAACGTACAAAACTGTAATCTCTCCAATGAGAAGGTCATCCGCACACAGAAAATCGACTTCGTGAGTCGATCCACTATCACCCATACCGCCATGCTCGCGGTCCATGGCAAGGGTCACAAAGTCCATCACGACGCGGTTCCCACTACTACCGCACGACCACTTCCAATGGTCGGCGTAAATTACTGGCTTCGGTATTCAAATTTAACCTGGCTGACACGTGAGACACCGCCGAACAAAGTCTCCTACGCGGTCTCTTCATCCCGCCTCCACACATCACAACCAAGATCCGTACATCTTCAGCGCCACCTGACGCAGACTTAAATTCAGAGCGTTGAAACTCCCGAGAATCTCTCTCAAATTCCACAAATCAGGAAACCACTACCCGCCCTTCTATACCGGGAAGACTAACACCACAGGATGGTCCAAATTCTCACACCAGACTCTAACCCAGATCTCATCCCATGGACTGACATTCATGGCCCCGCCTCAGACTCAATCACTCCGCACACAGATTCGGCATCCAATTAAACTCCCCATCGTAACTCGTGGTTCCGGTCGCTATACTCCAGAAACCCAAACCGGGTCCCATGGGCCTCGAGCATCCGCCACTCCCGAGAAGCTATACTAGCCAACGCTCCTCATGACTTTCGACAAGTGTATCACACCGCATTACCACGGATAATGCAAAGGAAGTCATAATCCTCTCTAGAACTCCACCATCCGCTGCCGCTTCATATCGAGGTCCCGCGCGTGAAAATATACTTCAGATTTCTTATGGCCTGAGACACCTCAACTTCTCACCATATAAGCAAGGGCGCTAAATCTCGCGCAAAGACTACGCTAACCCATGTCACGTGTGGGTAATTTTGGTCATGATCTTTCAACTGACTATAACCAGGTTACAACCCTCCCTGACTTAGATCAAACATGATCTCAATCCGCCGAGGCATCACAATACACCGTGGTACCTCGTCCCGTCCCCCTCGGCCCGACTATCAAGATAGGAGCTAGTAAGTCTCCTTTTCAACTCCCCGAATGCCTCGAGACCAGCTATCCAATCAAACTCACTCCTTCCGGTCAACTTAGTCATAGCCGCTATTCGAGAAACTTCACGAATCTCCCATCTGCACCCAATCCCAAGAAACTACATCTCGAAGATCGACTTCGACCTCTCCCAACTCATCACCGCCGACCTTCTCCGGTCGACTAACACTCCCGACATGTCGACACCACGTGTCCCAAAATTCACCTCGCAAGCCGCACTCGCACTCGACTGGGACCAGCGATACCGATGGTCTCTCAACAACCTGAAACAATCAAGTAGTACTCATGCTCCCACTCGACCGCGGAGTAGATCAAAATGTCACCCACGGGCGACTACCACAAATCGATCAATAGGGTCGAATATCCTATGCATGAGATCCATGAATGCCGCGCATTCGCCAACTGGCGGCATGACCGTGAAACTCAAAGTGCCGCAACACTGTCTTAAACACCAGTTTGGGATATTCAGATCCCCAACCCTCAACCGATGGTGGGCCAAAGGCGGGCGGTCTTAGTCTCGAGTAGACTCGCGCTCCTCTCAATCGATCAAACAAATCGCCAATCCTCTGGGTGAATGGTAATACCGACTCGATCAGAATCCTGCTCAACTCCGTTTAATCACGCACAAATAAGGGTCTCGTCTCTTCTTCTTGTAAATAACCTGAGCTGCCCATGGCGGCGTTTCTGGCCTATTCTAACCACTCGGCCCAAAGAGCTCTATACCGCATTCTCGAGTTCCGTGAACTCAACCTGGCCATCCTATGCGAGTCACAGATGGGTGAAGCAATTAAGGTGTAACTCGACACCGAAGTCTACTACCCCATGAGGCAAATCTGTAGCTCATCCGAAAACATCCACATACTCTCGCACACTAGTCGCAGGTAGATCCAAGTCCGGCCCTCCGTCCCTAAGGTATGGCTCATACCAACCCGCTTAATCGCTCGACACTGGACTCAGATACCGTCTGGTAAAACACATGCTCATTCCCCGAAATACCACACGAGTACCATCCTATGTGTGTGGTAACCCTCCTACGCTCACAATCGATAACGACCTCGTAAGCCGTCACCCAATCCATCCCTGTGGATGACATCGAATCCGACGTCCATGATCCTCAAGTCCACCGTAAGTGTAGCCCCGAGATTCCAACTCGGCAACTCCGACATATCATTCCTATTCTCGCCCCTAATCCCTGTGTGGAGAACTCACATACAAAGGCCCTCTAAGGTCTTAACCTCTAAGCCCAACTTCCGACTGGGCTAACCGATGCAAAGAATGAATGAATGCGAAGCAATCAGACCACAATACTCTGTACCCCATAGCGAAGATAACAAAACGCACTCGTATAACCACCGACATACGACCACCGCGGTGACTGCACACGCCCTGACCCCGATGTCCCCCGCCCAGGCCTCGTCTCGCCTCTACCACTCGCCTCCCGCCCACCTGCGGAAAGGTGCAGGTGCCCGCAGAGCTCCCCGAAACCGTGGATCGCCGTCTGTGATCAGGCCGTGGAGGAACGCACCGCTCCTCGCCCGACCGACAACCCTCATCCGTCTCGCCCGCATGGCCGCGACTAGATCTCGCCAACTGTGAGGCTCTCGTTTTCCTCGAACCGGAGGAAGACTGACCGTCTTTCCTTCACTAACACTGCAGATCCCGAGGCTCCGGCATCCTCTATCTCTCGTCACGGTCGTACGCCCCAACCATGTAGTCCATATCTCTGTAGCGAGTCCTACAATCCCGCCCGAATCGACAACTTCGCCAATTCGACCCCCACTCGCCAGTCGATGGCTACATAATCATCAAAGAAATCGAGCTAACTCGCGGAATCTAGCCACGTAGTCCATCACGCTGCCGCCCTCGTCAAAATTAGGAACTCCTAAGCTCGCATGCCTCGCAAACTGGAAAATACTTACCTACGAACAGCCTCCCGAAAATCCAGCTTCATGTCATAACTTCTGTGTCTCTAGAAGTCCTAACCCATCTCTACTCATACCCTGTAAGGCTCGCCCTCTAGCCGGGAATGCACTTAACCCGATCCTCGTCGGACGGAGGTGATCTCCATAGCCTCCAAAAGACGCTTCGATCTCGTATAAACCAATGGTCCAACATCTGTCTCCCTCCCCCGTGAATGCTCTGAGGGTGGTGCGCCCTAAATCTCCTCGGAGGTTACTAGAACTCCCGACCATCCCGCCACACTAGCCCGTGCGATAAAGAACCGGGCCGCAACACTCCATACCTCTACAAAGGCTCACGATCAACATGTGTCGCCGGGTCAAATGCTCTGCGGTGCCTAACTAGCCCCGTGGACGTCCCTCTACGTCCGTCCTCTACTAGCCATCTACACAATTAACATGGCAGCTTAAATTCAATACCGCATTCTAAGGCATAAATACAACTCAGACACTAATCATACATGTAAATCAATGTATATTGATTACTGTCCTCGCGATTTTCAGTAATGCAAGGCAATCAATTTTGCACTTAAATTATTGTTTTCAACAAAAATTTATTTTCGAAAATTTCATTTTTGAAAATTTCATCTAATTACAAGTTTAAAACTTAATGAAGTATCTTTGAGACATAAACACAGCCTCGAGATACTATTCACACACCTAAAAATAAAAATTTCATACTACTAATGCATTTATAAGAATGCAATATGAATATCTCATATATTAAATCACCCCCAAGAAAATTTTTAAAATTTTTGTTTTTTTGTTTTTTTTTTTTACCCTATGAATAAAGGAATAAAGGTTTCGAACAAGGTCCATGAACGGTCCAAACAGCTGACCCTAAACAAAGGTAATCGCCACAACCGGGTTTGGTGCACCGTGGCGCACACCCGTAACCCGTGTCGCACACTACGCATCACGCGCCCATGTCGTGGGCGCCGCTTACGCGCATTGCCAGCGGGTCGCGCGATGTCGACGCATGCACGGCCGTGAGTCGCGCTGCATGCTAGCGCGCACTCGTCGCGACACGCCCGTGCGCCCGCCCCAGTCGCGACTCGCTCGATGTCGCGACATCAAGGCAGCCAGACCACGCCGCTGAAGATCAAATCGATGTCACAGATCAAGGTAGCCAGAACATGTCAGCGACATCAAATCGATGTCGCGACACCACCCGTAACACTCCGTGTCGCCACCTCAAACGGTCACACCAAACCTCCCGTCACATCCACCCAGTCGACGCCCATTTCGTCGCGCACTTCACGACTGCATTCAAGTCGCGACCTCAAGTCATGCGCTGCGACCGACCGTTCTGTGTCACCACATGAATTTCATGTCGCGACCTAGACCCTTCGGGCCGAACTCATTTGTGTCGCGACATCAAGGATGTCGCGACACCAACCTCCCAAATTCAGCTTTCGCTCAGACAAATTTTTTTATTTTTTTTAAAACCTCCAAAGAGCTTTCCCGCTACTTCCTAGATGCGAGCCTAACTCACTGCTATTTTCCCCTTTCACAATATAATTTGGGTAGTAGCCCATCCAGTTTGCACCAATTTTTTATTTTTTTCATATCTGCTACTGGAAAATACCCAAAAAAAATATATATACTATTTTTTTTTTCATTTTCCAGAACACCCAATTAAATTTATAAAATCTATTTTATTCACTTTTCTTCAATTTTACAATTTGTAAAACCTTAAAATTATTTCTCACTTAAACCAAATAAATTTATAAATTTATTTTCATTTCTTCTCTTGCTCCAATTTTATACACTGTAAAATTCCAAAACTTTCCCCACACACTTCATCCTATGCTATTAACCAAGCATATATGCATACAATCACACATACAACACTGCACATACACACCCACTACACACTCTCAAATCACACAAAACACACCAAACACATGCATGTGGTGTCCTAGTTTTGCCCTGTGATTTCCTAGGTAATCTCATACCAAACCTCAACATCGAACCACAACCTAGTGGTGATGTTCTTACACCTCAAAGACTATGGCCTAAGCCCAAATCCCTTCAAGCCTCAGTAAAACAGATACCTAGGCTCGATACTGCTTGACGCCCCAAATCGAGGGGTCCGTCAATTCATCCGTCAACCCATAAGGCCATCGGGTTACCCGATGCCACTGTAAAATTCCAAGTGTAGTCCCAGACTTGAGCCTACCAATTACATCACCCGCATGAAACCCGTCCCAAGCAAATTCAATATAATTACAACATGAGTAAAACGACCACTGGGCCCAATAAATACTCATCATAATACAACAACTATATCCGGTACGGTTACAAGATAAAGTTTTACTCTTATGCAACATATATTAAAATCTAAAATTTAATACATGTAAGCAGATCACAAACCAAAGCCACAACTCGACTCTCTAAAGCTTACTCTATGACGACCGTCCCGCGGCGCCCCCGGTGACCGAACAACAAATCCCCATCGATCAGGAGTCATCGTCAAGAGTGGAATCACCCCACTCATTTACTCCCACCTGCGCATACATGCAATGCTCCAAATTAAGCACACATTCACAAACGTATGATCTACTCAATGTCTACATGACTAACTCAGATCCCGAGTCCTCACCGACTCTCTCACACGCCTAAGCCCCATATGAGGAATTACCTGTTAATGGACAACCCTCCGATGTATATATATCAATCGCACATCCGACGATCGGGATATATTATTCGTCTCATGATCATTCGCGAATATCAATCGGGTCATTTAATGCATCGATATTTTTGTTTGACTACCCTCGAGCACTATTATTTTAGACAACCGAACCGCTTTCTCTGGGGACTCCATCTCATGCACTCACCCTATAGTCCTAGGGTGTTCCAAAGGCATATGAAATGCATGTATGCCAATTCCAATACGCCTAATTCACATGCAAATATATAAACATGAATATATTCACATAAAAATTAAATCACAATCATGTTATGTAATTATCATCTCAAACATCAAAATTAGCTCACTTTACACATCAAACACAAGCAATTCAATTAATCACTGGATCAAACCCATATTTTCACAAATTATATTTCGGGGAAATTATCATTCGAGAACAAGAAACCCTCAAGCATCGTCTTATCAAACACAAATCATCGGCCACTTTTAGAACCCGTATTTCGATCGATCCCTACCACATTACATCACAACATGGTTTAATACTTAAACCATGACATCACAAATTCACGACACCGTCCGTGAACCAAAATAAATTTCAAAAAATCATACACCCTGGCCCCAAGATTCGGGATCAATCAAACTAGCCTCACTAGCCTCAACCACACCCCAAGCATCAACATAAATTCTTAAACAAAGAATAAACCCAAGCAGGAGAGAAACTCCCTACCCTGCTGAGGTTTGTCTAAACTCCTTAACCGTACCCACGTCGAAGCCCTTTCTTCGCGTAGAGCAAATCTTTCCTCCTTCGCTCGAAGACCGCCTAACTACGATCATAAAACTTCTGAGAGAAGGAAGACACTCTCTCTAAAATGTGGTGATCCAAAACCTCCCTACGATTTTTCCTTCCCCAATGCTTTTTCTCTTCCTTTTCATAGATGACACTATTTGTGTTTTGTCCTCTAGCTGACTTGGAAACAAACCTCAAAATGCCTATTATGTCCCTCTCTCATTTCAAATTTGATATTCCAAGACTATCTCTACAATTCACTTACCATTTACTCATACCATTCATGGTACATGAGTACGTATTTTACGTGTGGACTCTTCGTCAGATCAAAACTTTGACTATGACTCAAAATGCGATGTCTCGTGAAAAACGTGCCAACCCGATCAAGCCTAGGAATTTTAGAAATTTTACGTATAGCTAGATTTCACGAGAAGATTCAACTGAAATCCGGCTTCGTCATCCGAGATCTAGAGAATAAATTTCCGGATTTTTAACAAATTACACTTGAAGCTACCAAAAAATTACGATTTTGCCCTCTTTCCGTAAATTGGAATTTCTGTTCCATAAAGAACAACATTATCGATGGAAAGAGAGTCTTAGAGATACTTCCTTCGATATGAAAGGCCAGTCAAGTTATATGTGAGCTCTGATTAGTATTTTCGGTTGTCAAGGTGATAGAAGCGCAAGAGCCTACAGTCGCAGGTAAGAAACTTGTTTAATATTAAATAAACCATGTATATAATAGCACTCTTTACTGGGCAAAAATGCAAGCCGGGTGAACAGATCACAAACGCTACGTATCGCTTCACACCCAACTTTTTTTTTTTTCATTTTATGCCCCGAGCTAAGGAATTAGATAGTATTACCATACATGGTTTGTTTGAATAATAAACAAGCTTCTTGCCGACAGCTTACCCACTCGAGCTTCCTACGGCGTAAGCCTCAAAAACATACAACCAAACTCCATGCAACCCTAACCTGGCCTTTTTCATATCGAACAGGTGTCTCTGATCTTTCCATCATTAATGGATCGTTTCGCCAAAATGTACTATAATATGAAGTCTAGGTGTAATTAAAGGAATGGGACATGGAACTGTGGATTTTTTTATCTAAATAGAAAGGTAAAGCTACAGCGGACTAATGGAGATTTAATAAGCACCAACGACAATACGGATTTTATCACATAGATTTGCCATGATACTTTTCTTCCTCGTTCAATTCCTTTTGGAAATAATGATAAAAATTTAGGACTTATGGAATTTATGGGGTATACTTTCCTTCCGTTCAATTCCCTTATGAAATATGATAAAAAATTTTGAAAAAAATATTCATTCTCGCTATGGTAGATTCTCCTTGAAAATAAATATAAAAATTGGTGGAAAAAAAACTAGAGAGCATACTTTCCTTCTAGGTTTGATTCCCTAGAAACAAGGATAAAATATTTGGAAAATAAAATATTCAAGGGTCATACATTCTTTCTATGTTCAATTCTTTGGAAATAAGGAAAAAAGGTTCAAGCGGGCATATTTTAATCGAATAATCAAGATATTTTAAAACAAACAATAATTGTAATCAATCTATTTTTTTAATTATTAATTTTATATGGCTATTTAATTATATAAAATATTAAATATAATAATTATTTTTTTAACAATGTGGACACCGCATTTCGCCTAAGCTTATGTTTCTCCCACTCCAAAAGGCGAGACTCGTTGTGATTTTTTGAAAACTAGCTTTGGAGTTACAACTTGTGATGTTCTAAAACAGTGTGTCCGTTGATAACCCATCAACCTCGTTAGAATACTCGTGGATGCTCTGCAACCCACACCACTCATGAAAACCCGTAGACTCCTATACGGTGGAGCTCTACCCAAGGTACAAAACCCGTCCCACCATTTACAAGGACCACACATGGTCCATACAATTTAAAAATGAGTGCAAAAATGGCCACTTGGGCCATACATCAATACTCATAAAAAATACATCAACTATATACCATAGTTCAAGAGTTAATAAATCATTCTTAATTCAACATATATTAAAATTACAACATTCTAATACATGTTATAGCAACAACATCAAAGCCACAAGTCACTTTCTTCAAACTACTCTAATGAGTGCCATCTTTCCGATCTCTCCTCAGACTAAAATGGTGATCCCCCGACAGGTGAAGAAAGCCCAGTAGAGATACATCCCATAGGCTACTCCCACCTAAGTAATATGCATGGCAAACAATCACATTCAAGCAATTTCATGAACCTTACTCAATGTCTACATGCCGGCGAATGAGACTCGACTCACCATGCCCCATGTACCGAGCCTCGCGACCCATCGACCAATATGTCATCGAGCAATATATCCCGAGTCACTCACCAACTCGCCCCCACGCATACGCCATCAGACAACCTGGCACCGGTATTACTAATGACCCAAGTATCGAGCCCTGACCGCCCACACCACGCAAGTATCAATAAGCAACAAATCCCAAGTCAATCCCGACTCCTATCACACAACCCAAGTCTATGTGATAAACATGACCGTGTGTCTTCTTTGGGCAACATAACTTTTCGCATACCGCAGTCTCTTTACACCCATACGTAACTATGATATCATGTCTCTTACACTCCATACGCCGAGTTCCTCACCGACTCAAACATGATTCCGCCATGAATGAAACCATTTCAAACAAAGGTATTTGTTTTTAACCGTGACAACCCCCCCTCCGATGAGAATCGGTGGACAGACGATAATATTTCTGACAACCTCTCGATGTATATCAATCGTAGAACCACCATTGATATTATATGGACAACCCTCTCATCAGATATCAACTGACAGACCACAATTGATATTATATGGATAACTCTCCCACGTCAGAGGGACATGACTCCGATAAATAATATTGTTTGCCAACGCTTCAAACAATTCTCTTGCCAGAAACCACCTCATGCACTCACTCATATCGTTTCTAGTGGTGTCCCAAAGGCATATGAAATACAATGAGCCATTTCCATTTCCTAACCCGTACGACCTATCGGACGTTGGCTCCCATTAACCTGAGCTTCTCCACTAATCAACACCCATACTGTGTTGATCCGCCAACTCGTACTCAATGCATACACCACCTAACACCTAACAGACAATGTCGATTCAACTATGCACTTACACCCATAAGCATGCGATGTTTTTGTGCATGTATAATGCAATTATGCTATCGTTTCTTATTCATACCATATATAATGAGAATCATATGTGCATACATACTCGATCATATTATTTTACTTTCCAACAATAACACATTGTAAAATTGTATGCACATATAGTTCTCATTATATATGTAGTATGGTATGAATGTACAATGGCATAATTGCATTATACATGCACAAAACATCGTGATAACATGGGTGTGAGTGCATAAATGAGATCGACATCAGGTTAGGTGTCTCGATGGTGTGTCATGAGTACACTCCTGTGGATCAACAACGATATGGTGTTAATTAGCTGGGCCTTGCGACAGGACAACGTCCAACTGAGTCGCACGAGTTAAGGAATGGAAATGGCTCATTGCATTTCATATGCACCGCACCCTGTACGTTATGAGTGAGTGCACAGGTGGTTTCAAGAGAATTGTTCTCGAAGGGTTGACAAACAATATTTACCCGAGTGTGTCCACTACAGCACGGAGGGGTTATCCATATAATATCAATAGCCTGAGTCTATCCAATCGAGTATAATCTGAGGGTTGTCCATATAATATCAATCGTCTGAGGTCCACCCAACTGAGCATACACTCCAGGGTCAGTTCCACAAAATAGACTTTGTTTAAGTCCATTCCACTATTTATATCTAGGGTTGTCCACTTAAAAACAAATACCTTTGTTTGGAAATTATTTTCATTCATGGCGCAACGCATGTTCAGGAGCCGCACAGAACTCCTGAGCGTACGGGTAAAAGACCCACTGATATCATGGGCCAGATGGGTGTAAGAGACCCTGGTATCACTTAAAAGCAGGTCGCCTAAAGAAGACACATCTACATTTATCACATAAATCGTCGTGTGGACAGGAGCCTGATCACTCGGGATTTGTCGCCATCGATACTGCATCGGGTAATGGAGCCGGTGAGCTCGATGCTTGGCCACAGGCAGCCAGTGACAGCTGTCACAGTTAGGTGTATGCATGTGAGACGAAATGATGAGTGACTCGTGATATATTACTCAATGACATATCGAGTGACGGAGCCAGCGAGCTCTGCATACGGGGCATGGGGCGAGTCGAAGTCTCATCTACGTGCATGTGCATTCGGCAGGTGTTCCGCGAAATCAAGCCAATGTGATTGTCGCCATGCATGTGCACTTAAAGGAGAACCTATAGGAAATTATCTCTACCGGCTTTGTTCACCCCGTCGAGGGATCACCATTTCGTGTACAGGAGAGATCTGGGAAGGCGACACTCATTAGAGGTCGTCGAGAAGAAGCCGACTTCAGAGCTTTCATGTCATTGTGATAACATGTATTAGAATGTCAGAATTTTAATATATGTCAATTAAGAGTGATTTATTAACTCAACTATGGTATATAGCTGATGTATTTTTTTACGAGTATTGATGCATGTTCAAGTGGCTACTTTACTCATTTTAAATTGTATACGATCATGTATCATTTTAAATGGTCAGGATGTGTTTCAGACTGGGGTAGAGTTCCCCTGTACAGCTGAGACTCCGTTTCAATTTTCATGAGTAAGGCCGTTACCTGACATCCACAGTATTCATGTTGATTCGCTATCAACTGACACCCTGGCTTTTTGAGCGTCACACAACTTATTTTATTTTATTTTTTAAGTGAAAATAAAATAAGAAATAAAACTCTAAATATGACTCATAATAGGAAATGCAAGTCTATGAAAACTAAGTCTAAGTCCAAGGGTCGTTAATACTATCAAGATACGGTGAAAAGTCAGAAGACTCCCTTTAAGCCCCTAAAAATTGGGTCTCTAATAATCAAGTTAAGGCAAGTATGTCAACTGATTAATCAATCTAACGATACCGAGAAACAAACAACAATTATAACACTATAGCACATAAAACGTGTAATAAAAAAAAAAAAAAATCAAAGTCAAATGAGGTAAGAGCTTGTACTCCACGCGAATCAAGAGCGCCATCAATTGAAAACCAAGTTACATGATAACAAATATAGAAACATTCATGATTAAATAGAAACCACTTATAAAACAAAGCGTCAATTATTTAACGAAGGATACATGAGATATCGTACATGACGCCCCCAAAACTCCGGGTCCGCTGACCACCCGCCAACCCAAGCAGAATCTAATAGCCCTACGCTACGACCCATACTGTGCAAAAATACCCACTTGGGCCTACACATCATACTCAAAATGTATATTTTATACAAAATGATTTTATTACAATTTGTTTACAATTGTATTTGATTACAATTTATACAAAAATGGGTCTCTTGCCCATAATTTTACATAATACAAGATAAGGCCATCTTGGCCGTTTCTTCGCCTCTAAGTCCCGGATGAGTCTCATCCCCGCACGCCTTCTTGCACTCGAAAAATATATTCCTACGACCCGGTGAGCAATGCCTAGTAGTGAAATTTCTACTGCTAATTCCCCACCTATGCAATGCAATGGCACACCAACATTCAACACATGCTAATATATCACTCATGCATATATTAACAAAATTCACACCATAAATCATGTTATTCATCTTTATAATAATAACATAAACTTAGCTCACATGGGCTATACAACCGACACCCATCTCAGAATCGCCCACAACTCTTCACATAAACATGTTATTTTTCTTATGGCAATAACACAATACCACAATCACACAAATGTTCCCTGGTCAGTCTAAGAATCACTCTAGTGGATTTTCCCCTGGCTTGGCCCAAATCTGGAACCGAGACCACTCATCCAGCCCCAACAAATCCCTATCCATTTGCATGACCCTTAAGCCAAAAGTAAAGCAAGTAGAGAAAAACCCCACCTTTTCTGAGTTTGTCTAAACTCCCCAAAAATCCTGCACCCACGTGTAGTCCTCATTGCGGAGAGCAACTTTGCTCCCGTCTCTCGCCGAAGCCAATCTGGCCCGATCACGGAATTTTAGGAGAGAAGCGTGAGCTTCTCTCTAAAATCCTCTTCCTCTCTCTCCCTTCTGGGTCTCCCCTCTTTCCCTCTCCCAAACTCGATTTGGTCAAGGTCGGGTCAAGAGGTAAAAGTCCTCCTAATGCCACGTGTCCATTTCTCATTGGACACCTTGGATTACTCTATCCACTTATCCATCTAACTTAGATTTTCCCCAAATGGCATGATGCCATGTGTCACATGTGAGCCCCACTTGAGCTCAATGCTTGACTCTCCCATAACTTGACACGTGGCGCCCGGGCCACCAAACGTGCTGCGTCCTACATCCCTCTCGTTCCTCGAAAATGCGAAATTCCGACGTCTCTAATTCGACGAAATTCGACGTGGTAGCTAGATTTCGCGAGAAGATTCCAATGGTGAAGTCCGTTTCGTCATCCGAGATCTAGAAAAATTCCAAATTTTCTACCGAAATTACCATTTTATCCTTCCTTAGGAAATCTGGATTTTCCGGGGTCTCACATATCGGGCCCCCGACCAAGGCCCATTTATTTAGCACGAGAGTCAACTTCACATGGTTCCATTTTATTGGAATTATAAAGTAAACCTTGCTTTGAGAATTTTTAAAATTAGGTTGAAAATACAATTTTGGAAAAATGAAATTTGACTCGAGAATTAAAAACGAAGTTTTTATTTTTTTGAATTCTAAAGAATTTTCTAAATATATGAAAAATAAGTTTTGAATTTGAAATTAAAGAATTTTATTGATATTATTTTTAGAAATTAAAGAAAATTGTTTTGGAATTTTTCAAATTAAGAACAATGATTTTTGTAAAATTAAAATCGATAAAAGTTTAATGTAATGATGGATGTATTCTAAATAGAGGTGGCAAATCAAGCTGTGTCTTGGCTAGTCTGGCCCACTTAATTGGGGGTGGCCTGTCACTATTAAATTATTGGTCTGAAACCGGCCACCTGCCCGCCCCAATATGGTCTCACTCCAGATGACTCACGCCTACCTGTCCGAATTTGTTTCGCTTTTAAAAGACTATTCGGCCCCGACCACGGCAGGCTGGCCTAAGCATTAAAAGCTCCGACCTCAAAAAAACAGTGGTTAATTTTGCCCAATGCTTTTGGTTTCTACCCACTCCATTGGCCCAGCCTAATCCAGCCTACCCACCCAATTGCCGCCACGAATTTAGTCAGGATTGCTTATCTTTAAACCCAAGGTCGAAAAGATGGGACACTTTAAATATATATTCATAGAAACATCATAGTCTAAATATCAAATAGATGTCCATAATAGCATATTAGAAACATATATACAATTATAAAGGCAATTGATAAGATAATAAAATAATAGAACCGAAGTAATGAACCCAATTAATTATAAAAACAAAATACCATGATAAATGTACCCGCCATAACCTCAACTACATGGCAAAAAAACGAGCACAAACGGCGCACTACAAATTATATGAAAAATTGATACAAACATCGAGATCAACGACTAAATAAAAATAGAAACATTAAGTAATCGGTTTAATATAACTTTAAAAACTATGACATGAGATGATTGCAATGAATCAAGTATAATGAGATCGCAAGGACTAAAGTCACTAATCAATTATTAAATCAACCTAATAGAAGTAATGAAACTAAAAATTAGGCTTAAATTACTATGCAAACATTTGAATAAAAAAAAAAAAGAAACTATGTCCAAGACATCCGCCAATGAGAACTCATCCACTAACTTCTCAATTCTCTATCAAGGAAAAATTTAATTAAAAAAAGCATCACACCTTAAAGATCAACACTCATGGTCTCCAGACCTTAAAGATCAATAAAATCCTTAACTCAATATCCATGATACGCGTGGCAAACCAACCAACCGATCCGCATTGACGCGAATCAAAAGCATCCATGATATGTGTGCTACAACAAGTACTCATCATAAATGTTCAACTCCGTAATACCGAAGATTCCAAGAACGTCCCAAATAACAATGACAGACTGATGGTAAAATCAAATACCCCGTAGATGAAGGTTGTGTCACACCTAAGGAGAGATCCTCCAACCCGTGGTTCGACTACTGCATAAGCCTCGTCCCTCCTCTTCTCTCGTCAGGTCTCTTAAGCCTAAGCCTCACCTTCGTCTCTGGTCATTCCATCCAAACAAATTTCTTCTTCTCTCCGATCGTCCATAGCATCTATCTCCCTGCCTCTCCTCGTCTTATTCGTAATATATAGGAACTCCCAAAAACCTAACTCTAAGACCTCAAAAAAGAAAGGGATGATCTACCTTCCAAAAGAAAAAGAAATAAAATAATAGTAAAAAAAGAAAATCCAATCAAATAAATCAAATCTAATAAAATAAAAATAAAGTAAATAAAAAAAAAAAAAGAATTATCCCAAATTGGGGTCTACACCTCAGAATATCCAGCTCCCCCTTCTTCTCCTTGCTCTTATTTCTAATGTATAGGAACCTCAAAAAACTCCAACTCTTTAAACCCCAAAAAGGAAAGATGATCACCTCCCAAAATAAAAATAAAATAAAATAAAATAATAAAAAGGAAAATCCAATCAAATAAAATCAAAATCTAATAAAATAAAATAAAAGTAAAATAAAGTAAATAAAAAAAGAATTATCCCAATTACATCTATAATTTCATATATTACCTATAAATAAAATAAAATATTTATCTAAACTATTAGAAATTTGATTTCAAATAAAAAATAATTATAAGAAGATATTAATTCTAAAAGCAAATTTCTTTCAAATAGTAAAAACCCAAACACTCCTAACAATATTAATTTTAAATAAAAAATGTTATTAATTCTAATAATATTATTAGTTGCTAACGTTATTAAATAATTTTATAGATTTAAAGACTTTACATTGATAGGGTTTTAAAATTACTTAATAAAATGTATAATTTCATTTTCTAAAACTTTCAATTCAGAATTTCTTTAATATCCAACATTTCTAAATTAAAATTTTTTTCTGATTTATTTTAAAATTTTTTATAATCTTTAATTTCCAAAATTTTAGCAATTTCTCGACCCTCCATCTCCCAAAATTTTCAATTTTATAATTCCCATATTCAAAATTTCCTTAGAAAATCTTTTTAATTTCTAAAATTTTCTAATTTTCATAAAATTTTAGTCTCCAAAATTTATCACTCTCTACTAATAAAATTAACTCATACACAAAAGTTTTCTTTTGGTGTAAAACCTCAATAATTAATTTAGATAGGGATCTTCCAAAGAACATTTCAATTTGTTCAAAATTTTATAGTAAATTAACATTGTTACCTAGAAAATTCTAATTTTTAAGATATACATCAAAATTTCCAACTCTACGTTCTCCGATCAATAAAAAAAGTTTTTTTTTTTACAAAAACAACAAGGTAGTTAAACTACAATACAGATCTAAAATATTAAGGTTATTTTATTTCGCTTAGGGTGTAAGTGTCATAAAGTTTCTTTTTAAGATTAGCTTTCGGAACGTTTCATAGTTTTTTTTAAGGTTAACTTTTTAATTTGCTCCGCTTCACTTAATAAAAGTCATTTCAAAATTTTAAATGAAGTGGAGGATAAATTTAAAAGGTTAGGAAACAATTTTTCTTCAATATTGGTATAAGGTTGTATAAAAGTTGTAAACTTCTAATCGAAAACAAATTGATTTTTATAGTCTTAAAAACTCATTATTGAATACAATGTGGTTTTAATAGACTTATACCTCCTAACCATAATTAATTCTCTTAATCCAATACGCCCATAAAGATAAGTTAATATTTTTTTTATATTGTTTTTTAGTATAGAGAAAATTGAAATTTATTTTTATTTTTATTTTTATTTAATATTATATATATAATGAAATCTATAGCGTGAAAAATAAGAAATATAAATATAAAAATATCATAAATAACAAAACATATATTTTTATATTAAAAAATATTTTTATAAATACGATATTGAAATAATAAAATGTTAATAATAAATATTAAATAAATAATTATACTTTCAAAAAATATAATTACTAATTGAGTAAATATTCAAAAATAGGAAACATAAGGGATAATTTAGTACCATCGAGTGGCACTAGCTCTCAAAAAATTGACGTAACAAATATAAAAAAGAAAAACGCTACATATGGAAATGAGTCCCTATATTCTATAAGAGACGAAAGCACGCTTCTCCTTCCCAAAAACAAATCCCCTGCGGGAAATCCAACCCTTTAAATATTACTGAGTTCTAATTCTCCTAAAATGTGTACTTATCAAAAAATTATATATATATATATATATATATATATATATATATATATATATATATATATTTATTTATTTATTTATTTACGCGCTCTAAGGCTTTGAATCTTCAATGTTAGATATAGATACAAAAGTGAAAGTGATGGATTTAGAAAAATAGCAAAAAGGATAAAATGTTAAAGAAAATTCATTTTCTTCAGGAATCAAATATACCATAAAATAATATTTATTTTATTTTATTTTGAAGTGAATAAAATAATTTAAAAAATATAAGGATAAAATAAAATATTTCTATTAGAATTTTGATTAATAATTAAAATAAATAATTTCAATTACTATAATAAAGCGTAAAATATATAATAATCTTTAATATTTCTTCAATGGAAAATTATGTTATACTTATCAACTGATTATATTTAAAAGAAAGTTTATGAGGAATAGGCGTAAGTTAACTCATTAAAAAATAATTCCTATTAGGTATAGGAAACTAATGTAAGACCCAAGAAATTCCAATTTCTGGAATAATGGCAAAAAAGTAATTTTGATTACAAAATTGTAATTTCGCTAAAAACTGTGAATTTCAATTTCAGAATTGATGACGAAACTGGACATACCGTTGGAATCGCCTCGAAAAATACGCTAGCACGTAAAATCGTAATATTCCGAGACAATGAGTCGTACCGAGTATCGCTGCTGGTGTCAGAACGATTTTTGATGTGACGAAAGTCACATATAACAAGTACTCATGTACCATAAGTGGTACGAATAGAGAAACGATGAAAATGGATGGCCGAGATAGAGTCGAATGTCAAACCGGAGAAGAAGTGAATTAATTAAGTAAATGGATTAAATGATAATAAAACAAAATTCGCATCAAGTGACTTGTCTTCCAACAAAAAAATAAAGCAAAACGTGATTCGGGGGAAGCGTGAGGGAGCAAGAGCCAAAAATGGCGTTGGAGCGATGATGTCTTCCTTCTCTAGGTTATCTCATGATCCAACCGCGGCAACTTTCTAAGACAAGATAAGAAATGCTCTACGAGAGGGCTTCAAGGTGGGTAATTTGATTTAGGAGTTTCTTCAAACTCCTGAGGCAGATTTCTCCCTACTGGGTTTTATTCTCATTTTAAGTGTTTTGTTGATGTTCATTTGTTCGAGGGCGTATGTCAAGCATTCTGGCCCCAAAACATGGGACCTAACTGATAAAAATTCGGGGGAGAAAATGGAGCAGCCCGTGGTCGCTCCACTAACGAGCCTGGGGTTCACAAATGATGGGTCAGTGTTAAATCATGCTTTTATTGAATTCAATGAATGGCCGTGAATTCAGTTCACTAAGTGAACCTTGTTTCAGGATTTTCCCAGGAATAGTAAACGAGGTTTCACTATTCCCTAATAATGTTTTGAAAATATAATTTCAGAAAATTACGTGGTTTGGTTAAGTAATTCGAATCAAATTGCTCGCGGCTCGAACACAACCCAAGAGAGCCAATTTTGATGCGTGAAATGATAATTACATAACATGTTTGTGTGATTTGATTTTTATGCGAATATATTCATGTTTATATATTTGCATGTGATTACATCGACCGAATCGTATACATGAGATCGATACGCACTCCAACATCCTAATATAGGAGTTAGTGTACGATGCAGTCTAGAGAAACAAGGTTCGAGGGTAGTCTAAAATGTAAATTATCTGAGGGTAGTCCAAATCAAATAATATATATCAACCGTCGAGCGCATCAATGATATTTATTCATCGAGGGTAGTCCACAAACAAATAATATATATCAACGCCTGAGCTACTAATCGATATATATTCATCTGGGAGGGCTAGTCCACTAATAAAACAATAATTTCATACGAGGCTTAGGCGAGTGTGAGAGAGCTTCCATGAGGACTCTGATCCGAAGCTACTGCGTAGACATTCATAGGATCATGCATTTGCTTGAATGTGTGTTTAAATTGGAACACGTAATCGCACTTAGGTGGTGAGTAGCCCACTTGGGTGGCGATTCCTATCGTAGCTTTAAATACCTGGCCGTGGGATCCCCATTTTACGTACGGAGCGTTGCGAGGGACGCTCATTCAGGAGCCGAGTTTCAAGAAAGCCGTGTGGCTTATGGTTTTCCATATGTATTAGAATTCTATTTTGATATATGTTGTAAAAGTTGAGCCATTTACTAACTCTGTAACTATGGGACATGGTTGATATGGTCAGACGGATATTGTTTTATGGGCCCCAAGAGGCCGCTTTTATCCGCTATTATTCTGGGATTATATCGACTGCTTCGGGGATAGGTAAATGTGTTTATACAAGCATTGTATTCGGTAGAGCCCTCGCATAAAAAGTGAGACTCGCTCGTATTTTCTAAAGTACGCTGCAACCCGACCTCCACTTTGTGTTCCGCGGGCTGATCGGTAGTCAACGGACCCAGGTTTGGGGCGTCACATATTGGTATCAGAGCTTAGGTATACGAGTACCTAGGGAGTTTGGTTTGGGTATCCAAAAACCATCACCACTAGGTGTGGTTTGATGTCAGTTAGGTAATGGATTACCTTAGGAAAATCAATGGGATAAAAACGACACTACGTGCACATGCGTTGATGTGTTTCTGGGTGACGGATGAATCAGAATGGTATGCTTACCATGTTGTGGGATGAGATTACGCTATGTTGTGAAAAATATATGCATAACATGAATGATGGTGTGTATGCCATGTAGTATCTAAGATGAGTATGTGTGTGTGCTTAAGTGATTAGTACATGGAGACGTGTAGAAAATATTTAGAAATTATTTTGAGTTGTACAGTGTACAAAACTGGAAAGGAAAATGAAGAAAAAAATAAATTTTTAAAAAATTTATTTGATGAGAATTGAAGAAGAAATGAGAAGAAATGTTAAAGTAAAGAAAATAAATTTTTGTTAAGTTTATTTGGTTATATGGAGAAGAAAATGATTTTCTAAGATTTTACAAGTGGTAAAATTGAAGAATGAAGGAAATAAATTTTTATAAATTTATTTGAGTGGAGAAAATTTTTCGAAATATCGGAAAAAGAAAACAAATTTTGCAATTCATTTTGTTAAGAGGTGAGAAAAAAAAATTTCTAAGGTTTTGTATGGTGTAAAATTTAAGAAAAGGGCTAAATAAATTTTTATAAATTTATTTGAGTATTAAGAGGTGGAAAAAAATTGATTTTTTTAGTGATTTTAGTGATTTTTCCAAGTGCTGGAAATAATAATAATAATTATTGTTAAAATTGAAAAAAAAAATATGGTGCAGAAAATTTAATTGGGCTACTGCCCAGATTATATTGTGAGAGAAGAAAAAAAAAATTTGTATTGCACAAGGAAGTGGTTTTGTATTGCAATACAGTAAATGTATTGCAAGTTGGAAAGGCAAAGAGGAGAGGAAATTGTGTTGCACAGGAATGGGTCGGGTCGGATTGTGTCGCAATACAAAAATCAGACAGGATCGAGGCGGTGCCAAGGTCAGATTGCAATACAATACTAAAGTTACGATACGGCGCTGGCGCCGCAGATGATGGTTGGGCGCGCGCAGGGCGTGCGCGGCAAAGAGGGCGCGGGCCCGCTGAGCGGCTCGGGGGCGCACGAGGCGCAGGGCGCGCGGCGCAGCTACGGGGCAGGGCCGGGCGGGGCGCGGTGCGTGTGCACGCTGGGCAGCGGTGATGCGGGGCGAGCGGGCGTGTGCGCCACGGCGCTGCTGGGCGCGGCAGGAGTGGCAAGAGCGGCGCGGAGGCGACTGGGCGTATTGGCGCCGGGCGCGCAGCCTCAGCGCGGCTGGCTGGGATCAGGTACCCTGCGTACTCGACGATTTTGAACCGCTTTTGACTCGTATTTTTCCCGAAACAAGACATGAACATCGTTTCATCTCAAATTTTTCGAAAAAAATATTTTAAAAAATATATAAAAATATCAAATAAAATCAAATAAAATTTGATAAAATTATTAAAATTAAAATTTTCAAAAATAAAATTTTTGAAAATAAAATTTTATTTTCAAAACAATATTTACATGCAAAATTCATTATGATACACTGAAGCAGGTAGGCGATTTGCGGTCTGGGTCGTGGTTCATGCCTCGTAGACATCAGATTGATTAACTACCGCTTGAAATCATGATTGCGCAGTAGTCGTAGGAAGTTATATGCATAGTGATGCGTATAGGAAAATGGTGAATGCTAAGGTTGTGAATCGTGACCTTAGTGGATTTGATAATTTAACTGGGTGGTTGGAATTTAGCGCCACTTAGAAAATGAACGGGTACCAATGGTTGTTAAGTCTATTGGCATGTACATTGCTAGTTAGACTGAAATGAAAGTTAAATGATTCTTGTTGCCATGTAATGGTGTAATGGTTGGGGCAGAGGACGAGGACATAGAGGACGCCCACTCGGTGACCGGGGGTCAGCACCACCGACAATCGACCGCAGCCCGACATTTCAACAAGGCCTCAGAGGCCGTAGGTGTCGTAGTGGGCACCGCACGTGCTAGCATAGTAGGTAGTCGTGAGACCCTAGTAACCCCAGAGGTTTGGGGGCGATCATCCTCCGATATTCACAGGGGGAGTGAGATCCGACTGTGGTCGACCATTGGTTCAGCGCCGATCAAGTGTTGGGAGGCTATTCGAGATTACCTCCGACGACCAGATTGTAATTAGTCAAGGTTTAGGGCCAGAGAATGAGGCCCAAATATGATGGAGATGGGCAAGAATCCCAGAGATCTTGCAGGAGCCGTCAGACGCTTAGTCTCCCCTAGGGATTAAAAAGTAGAATAAGAATAATAGGTCGAGGTCATGAAAGCTGTAGATCTCGAGGACTCTACTCATAGTGGACCTCGGTGAATCATGGTCATGTTCAGTTCGATGTCATCCCAAGGGATGGACTGGGATATTGATACTTCGTATGCACATGCCACAGACTGCTACGATTGTGAGCGTAGGGAGAGCTACCACACGCCAGACGGTACTGTCAGATGAAGGGGGCATGATATTTCGCCCAAGACAAAGGTTCAGTCCAAGTGTCGTGGATGTTGGCTAAGGTTGGCTACCGAGCCTTACCCCTGCAGGACGAGGTAAGACCAGACTTAGATCTGATCTTAGTATGCGAGTATGTGGATGTTTTCCGCATGAGCCACCCGGACTTACCTTATAAGGTGGATGTAGACTTCAAAAGGAGTTACACCTCGATATTTCACCCATCTCTATGACTCCGCATAGATGGCAATCGATTGAGTCATAGAACTCGCAGTCCACCTACGTGAGCTACCGACAAGGGGTTCATTAGACCGAGCACTTCACCATGAGGCGCCTAGTTCTATTTAGAAGAAGAAGGGCAAGACCCTTCGAGATCAGGCATTGACTACAAGGCCGGAACAGGTTACGACAAGAATCTGCACTCCATTACCGAGGATTGACAATTTATTTGATCAGTTGAGTGGAATGCGAGTCTACTCCAAGATAGGCCTCCGCACTGGTTACCATCAACCGAGGGTTAGGAAATGGATAACCTTGGTGACGCTAGGACGCTATGGGCACTTTGAGTTTACGGTGATGCCCTTTTGATTGACCGAATGTCAATCTTCGAGATATCGAGAGAGATTCACTGACGGATACGACCCATTGTTGTCAGACGCCCAATTACAGAGAGAGATCGAGATACTGAACACTCCTGATGCAGGTAGCAAGAGGAGGATCGCCTCCTGGGCCGTAAAGAGGCAGACACTTCCGCTTCCATCCTAGTTTTCCAAGACTAAAAATGATCGGGCATGAGTGACTCGGGATTGCCCTGCAGTCGTGATCCCAAGACTCGACAATGCGCCCCCAAATGGTCAGAGGGACAGAGAGAGCATTTGCCCATTCCTCCACACCCAGTAAGGGTTAGAGGGACCAGCTTCAGCCAGGCTATACAAGCACTTCCAAGAATACGTATAAGCCGTAGGGCCAGAGTGCGGGTCTAAGTCGCACAAACCAGTGGTTACGCAGCTGTTAATAATAAATTTCGACCTAGTGGTGGCAGACCTATCGGGTCATGATGTCTGATACGGATGAGTTGATAACCACTCCGTCACGTGAATCGAGACCCCAGGCGGTTGCTACACTGACACTAGCATCGATCTGGGGCTTAGAGGTTAAGGCCCAGAGAAGCAGCATAGATGTTCCCTAAGATGTAGAGAGTCGACCGAGCAGGTCGAAATGAGTGAGAAATCTCTCAAATTTGCCTACGGTGGAACCTGGATTGGTTGTCACTTCAGAGGCACCAAGTGCCTCTCGGTGCACTATGGTCATTCACCACCATGGTGAGTGTGGGTTGAGTTGCTTCAGACTACGCTCAATGAAGACTCATATGAATCAGAAATGTAAGAGGCTCAAGTGTGTTTGAGAAGTTATGTAATCGAGATGAAAACATACCGTCAGTTATTATCAATGCAGACCGAGAGTTACAATAGAGCTCTGGCAGACTCAGTTTGATAATTTTCGAAATTTCATCGATGTTGTCACGGGCAAGGGCTCCCAGAATGGATGACATGCATGGTATGGACAGCTGATGCCCATTGGATTGTCGCTGATCGCGGACTCGAGATAGCAGCGTTACACACCAAGCAAGGGTCAGGGTGGTTACGTGTGTATGGATTACATACGAGTGTTAGAGGGTATGTTGCGAACATGTGTTCTGGATCATAAGAGTAGAGGATTAATTGCCCTTAGTGGAATTCGCCACAACAAAGACATAAGTGTAAGAATGGCACCATATGAGGTATCAGACAGAGGCCAGCTGAGGTCACCGTTGGGGATGGACCGAGGTGGAGAGAGATCCATCACGCGGTCCCGATTTGATTAGAGACACCTCCGTGAGAAGGTGAGCTTCGATATCACGTCTGCCTCTCACCTGGCCGCAGCCTAGCAGAAGAGCCATGCGATGTGCCGACGCCGACCCTTAGAGTTCGAGGTTAGTGGATCGCGCTTCTCAAGGTGATGCCTAAGAGAGGAGTGATCGGCCAAGAAGCGAAGCTATCGAGGTCATTGAGCCTTCAAGATTCAGAGGATAGGCATTGCTGCGCACTGCTGGTGTTATCGCCCAACATGACAGGTGTCCACGATGTGTTTCACGTCTCCATGCTCCGGAAATAAACTTCAGATCCATCTCATGTAAAGGGATCGGGGATAATCGAGGATTGACACCGACGACCTCGCAAGCAATCGTGTCATTGTTGATAGCCGCGGATCTGCCCTGCGACGTAAGACCGCAGGCCGTGAGAGTGCTATGGCGGCAATCGCGGTGCTGGAGGAGTCAACGCGGAGCGCGAGGACACGCGCCACCAACTTTCATAGTGGACGAAGGTACGTGGTTTAGCCGCTTAAGATTTAATGACTAGTCATGTGGTTGAGTGCATGTTGCATATGCATGTGTTTGATAAAATCGCTTCAATTTCAGGACGAAATTCCTTTAAGGAGGGAGAATGTAAGACCCAAGAAATTCAATTTTCTTGAATTACCAAAAACCGTAATTGACACAAATTAATTTTACAAACCGTAATTAATTCTCAGACCTTATGATCGAAACGGATTATACCGTTGAATCGTCTCTCGAAAAATACGCTTAGCATCAAAATTTCGTAATATTCGAGACAATGAGTTGCACGCTGAGCAGATCGTCGTGTCTTAAACGATTTTCGATGCGACGAAAGTACTCATGTACCATAAGTGGTATGAGTAGATAAATGATGAAAATGGATGGCCAAGATAGGTTTCGAATGTCAAACCGGGAGGTTAAGTGAATTGGCTAAATGGATTAAATGATAATAAAACAAAATTGCCAACAAAGGATTTGTCTTCTCCAACAAAAAAATAAAGCAAAAACGTGGGATTTGGGGGCAGAGGAACAAAGAGCCAAATGGCGTTTTTTGGGAGTGATGATGTTCCTCCTTCTCTAGGTTACCTCAGCGATCCAACAAGAACTTTCTAGACAAGAGGAAAGAAATGCTCTACGCGAGATGGTCGCTGCGGCACTCGATTTAGGAGTTTCTTCTAAACTCTCGAGGTAGGATTTCCTCCTACTTAATTTTATTCCTATTTTATGTTTCGTTGATGTCTCTGTACCGCTGAGGTCAGGTCATTTCATCGGGTCCCAAAACATGGGACCTAATTGATAAAAATTCGGGGAGAAAATGCAGCAGCCCCGTGGCTGCTCCACGGCTGACTTGGGTTCACAATTATGGGTTTGTGTGTTAAATCATGCTTTATTGAATTCAATGAGAATATAGGTGAATTTTGTCTACTAAGTGAACCGTTAGGATTTTCCAGAATAGTAAACGAGTTTATACTATTCCCTAATAATGTTTCAAAATATAATTTGTGAAAATGGTGTCGGTTAAGTAATTCGACCAAATTGCTCAGGTTTGAACATTAACCCAAGAGAGCCAATTTTGATGCGTGAAATGATAATTAAGTATAACATGTCATAGGATTTGATTTTTTGCGCGAATATATTCATGTTTATATATTCGTGATGTGATTAATTAATCGGGGGACCGGCATACATGATTCTATATGCACCGGAACATCCTATAATATAGGAGTTAGTGCATGAGAGATGAGTCTAGAGGAAACAAGGTTTCGAGGGTAGTCTAAAATGTAAATTCATCTGAGAGAAGTCCAAATCAAATAATATATATCAACCGGTCGAGCTACATTGATATTTATATTCATCTATAGTCTCATTAAACAAATAATATATATCAATCGGCCTGAGCGGCTCCAATTGATATATATCTACCTGAGGGTTGTCCACTAATAAAACAATAATTCCCTATAATGAGGCTTAAGGAGCAAGTGAGAGAGTCGATGAGGACTCTGGATCCTGAACAACAAGTGACATTCAAGCAGGATCATGCATTTGCTTGAATGTGTGTTTACTGGGAATGATTGCACTTCACTTAAAGAGTAGTCTAATTTAGGCGCATTCTCCCATCGAGCTTTAGCTCACCTACGTGGGATCCCCATTTGCTGTGCAATCGAGCGGTATGAGGCAGGATCACCATTCTAGAGCCGAAGCCAAAGAAAGTCGTGTGGCTTTGATGGTTTTCCATATGTATTGTAATTCTCTATTTTGATATATACAAGAGCCATTTACTAACTTTGCAACTCATACATGCTGATATGGCTATTTGATATTATTTTATGGGCCCGCTTGTTCTTTCTTATCCCCCAAGTGTTATTCTGCACGGCATCGACCTGCTTGGGGACAGTAAATGCAGGTTTTATACAAGAATTGTATTTGGGTAGAGCCTTCGTGACAAAGGAGACTCATCTCGATTTTCAAAAAGTGGTGCTGGCAACCCACTCCACTTGTATTCGCTGGGTTTGACGGTCAACTTAATTTCCGGGCTTAAAGGCCACAACTAAGGGTTAACTTATTTAAAAATAATTTTTATTAAGTTGCTATCAATGTGAGAGGGAGTTCTTGTTGCAAAATTTTGCTTTAACACCAAAATACTCAAAATATTTTGAAAGATCTTAAAATAAAAATAGAGTGTATTCAAAAATATATATAACATGTTTGTACATATAACTAAAAATATAAAATTTTAAATTACTATTATTTTACCTAATTTTTATATTTATCTTTTACATTTTGATTTAGTTTAAATGTTTTTATTTCAAAATATTAAAATATAAATTCAAAAATTATAAAGTATAAAATATTATTAAAAATATTAATAATTTAGAAGATCATATGGGAAGAAGAGGTTGCAACAACACCATCAAGCAAGTAGGCTTGAGCATGCATCCTGCATTAGATTTGTAGACCGATCAAGTGGATATGTGTTTGAGATAATTAGGATCATATGTCTATCGATTTTCTGCTTGGCTGCCTCGGAAACACATGAAAGAAAAGATAGGGAAAGAAAACTAAATCTTATATTAGTCACCACTCACATTATCTTTATTATTTTCCAGAATATAAAAATATTTGTTTCTCAAAACATTTATAATATCAAATAAAAGATAGAAGATTATCTAAAGAGTAAAAGTAGTTAGAATTAAATATCTTGAATCTTTCATTTCTTGATGTTTAAATTTTTATAAAGTGGCATTATATGTAAGACAAGTAAATACAGTGATGTTATTTCCCTTCCCAAATACAAACCCTTGTGGAAATCAAACTCCTTTTAAATACTATCTATTAGAGTCCTAATTTTTATATTTAGTAAACTTTGAATAAGATAAATTTTATTTGTTGTCACATTTTGATTATACTTATAACACTCGATCTTCTCCTTATATATAGAAATGCAAATATTAAATTTTTACATCCAATTTTAAAGAATTTTTATGTTATTTCGTCCCATGAAGTTTTTGGCAACTCTTTATATTCTTTATTTTAATTTCTCTCTTCACATGTGTTATTTTACATCAAACTCTTAAATATGAGAAACTTAAACTTCCTTTCGGGGTGTCATGCCCTGAGAGTGTTGCTTTTGATTGTAAAGGTGAGGGTCCTTATATTGGTACATCATATGGTAGAATTTTGAAATGGTAAGGTTCGATGCGTGGGTGGAAGGAGTTTCCATCACCTCGCCTTCAAGTATGAAGTATTTTTTAGTTAATTCTTTCAATTCAACTTTTATAATTTCAATTTTATATTCTACAAAATATATGAAATTACTTAATATAATTCTGAGTTTTTTTTATGATTTGCGTTTTGACTAGGATTCCGGTTTTGTGATGGATTGGTCAATCCTGCTGGAACAATTATGTGGAAGACCGTTAAGTCTAACTAATAAAGCAACATGCGAGCTTTACATCACATGCTTATTATGTCGATGGAGTCATTACGCCCCGAATCCCGCCCGCACCCGATTGGCGATCCGCAACCAAGCCTGGATGCAGACCATATACTGGGACTCTTTACCTGATTTTTTTTTTAAAACTGACTTGAAAAGTGCCCTGGGTATGGCTCACATCCTATAAATGATGAATTCAAAATATTATATACATATAACTGAGTCCCCATTTACAAATACAAAACTTTTTTACTTTACATTACAAATCGTGAGCACCCGAACCTACATGTAGTGAACCCCTACAAGTGTGTCATTCACCGTATGCTGGATGTTTGCTGGTGTCTCTCCTCACTCCACACCCGATTAAAATCCTCATAGTTTTTACGCCAAGTGGGAAACATTTCTTAGGCTGTAAACATAAATACGTATAATAAGAACAAAAATGAATATCCAGCCATTCACACACAATAACTCTATACAAGTACTTATGAATATTTGGCTTATTCGACTCGTAGGTTACAGATCTATTCTTGCGTAACTTATGCTTATAACAAACTTATGTTTATTCCTGACTTCCGTAGGGAGTTACGTAACTTATAATTTATTCAAACTTATACTTAAATGATGATTATGTTTATTCAGAACTCCCATAGGAGTTACAGAACTTATACTTAACAGACTTATTTTTATTCAGACTCTGTGAACATATGTTAATCGACTTGACTTATAAATAGATTTACATTATCTTGATCAGAGCTAGCATTTATGACTCAACGGCATGATGTTTATCAGTGATCCCGAAGAAGATGGTGATCTTATCTTATACTTGAAGCTTATGGTACATAAAACTTATACAGATTAGTCTTTTCGGATACGAGCAATTCTTAGGTACCACTGGACTATATTTGGCTTTACCGACATCGGAAAATCGTAGGTACACACTTAAATCCCATTAGATACATAAGTATCCATAGATACTACTAAGCTTAACAAGATACAGACAGAACTTAATCAAATACAGGATAGAACTTACTCAGATACAGGAGTACCCGTAGGTACTATAGAACTAGATCGCAGACAGACTTATTCGTGATACGCACTTATTCTACATACGTGATGTTCTGAGGGTACTACAAGACGATACAGAGACAGAACTTTCATCGATACGGTGACTTATCAATGGAGCACTTTAGGTACGGCGTAACTCAATCGACACAAAGAGCGCCTGGGTGAGGTACCACGAACTCTTAATCCATACGTAACGTAACTTATTCGACTCGGGAGTACCCGTAGGTACTTCGCGTAACTTAATCATCACAAGAGTACCCGTAGTGGTACTACTTTGAACTCAATCCGATACGTAACGTGTAACTTATTCAGATTCGAGTACCGTAGGTACTACGTAACTTATCAGATGATGCAGGAAAACTTCGAGGTACCAGCATAACTTATTCAGATGCGAGAGTAATTCAAGAGGTACTACGGAACTAAACTGTGAGACGCAGCGTAATCCTAACTCAAATTACAAAAGACGTAACTCTACTCAAATACGTGAGTACCGTAGGTACTACGTAACTAGATCGAGACAGGACTTGTCTGCATATCGACTTATCGTGATAGGAGTACCGTAGGTACTACAGACTTATACAGAGACAACTAGTCGATACAGGACTTATCAAATACGGGAGTACCCGTAGGTACTACAGAACTCAATCAGATACAAGAGTACCGGTAGGTACTACGGAACTTAATCAGATACATAACAGAACTTATTCAGATTCAGGAGTACCCATAGGTACTACAGAACTTAATCAAATACAAGAGTACCCGTAGGTACTACGGAACTCAATCGCATATTGTGTATCATAACTTATTCAGATCTCGTGAGCACCAGAAAATACTTAACTTATCGTATACAAGAGTACCCGTAGGTACCACATAACTTATTCAGATGCTAAAGTACCCGTAGGTACTACGGAACTAAATCAGAGACAGGGCAGAACTTAATCAAATACAGGACAGAACTTACTCAGATACAGGAGTACCCGTAGGTACTACAGAACTCAATCAGAGACAGGACTTATTCAGAAACGGAACTTATTTAGATGCAGGAGTACCCGTAGGTACTACAGAACTTCTACAGAGACAGGAGTTATCAGGAACGAAACTTATTCAGATACAGGAGTACCCGTAGGTACTACAGAACTTATACAGAGACAGGAGTAATCAGAGACAGGAGTACCCATAGGTACTACAAGACTTATTCAGATGCAGGAGTACCCGTAGGTACTACAGAACTTATTCAGATACAGGAGTACCCGTAGGTACTACAGATCCTAATCAGAGACAGGAGTACCCATAGGTACTACAGATCTTATTAAGAGACTTATCATATAACTGTTTGACTTCCTAGACCAAGAATACCTGAATGAGAGAATGGGCCAACACGATAAGTACCCAAAGATACTATATAGCATTTCGAGTGCCGTGAAGACTTAAGTCAGACAGAGTGCCTTAGCAATTTATTAGGATGTGAGTCGAGCACTAATCATCAGAGTGTCGTAGCACTCCACCGTGTCAGGAGGCCGTAGCACTTAACTCAGAGTACCGGCATTAATCAGAGTGCCGGAGCACTAATCAGAGTACCGTGCATTAATCAGAGTGCCGAGTACTAACAGAGAGTACCGGCATTAATCAAGAGTGCCGAGCACTAATCGAGTACCAAGTACTATTCAGACAAGAGTGCCGTGTCATTTACTAATCGGGTCTTAGGTGGTTTTACAAATTACATGAGGTCAAGAACTTACTATCTTATAATAGGCATTCTTAGCTCCTCAGTGTTCATGACAGACAATATTCATATACTGGTAAGGTATGATGCATATGTAATCACACCTTATTCATGGATTCTTATTCCTCAATGAATCTATTTTTCTTAGGAATTGGAATCAATCCAATCGGATCATCCAAACTCAAGTTATGGCATTTTCATGCCAACTAGTCGGTTTACCGATTTTACCGAGATACAGATTGCAATATTTATTTTCCAGTGCCTTGTCTCAATATTTGGCACTGGATATTTGTACTATTTTAAAGTTAAGGTGCTAAGGGTTCTATTCCAACTGGAATCACCCCATTCGGAGCACCGAAACTCAAGTTACGTCCGAAACAACTCGGACTATACTATGATCAACTGATGCAGGAAATGGGCTTGCACATAGCCCCACTTTGAGTGAATTTTTTAGCTACCTAGATTCAGAATCTGAGATACCTATAAATAGATATTGGTTCTCCTTGAAGTCTATTTTAATTGGCCACTTGAATCACTCAAATCGATAAGAAATGAGCAGTTATGGCCGCACACAAAACTGCTCAAACATGAAAACTAATAAAGCCAATGCAGAGTCGGACCAGACCGTACAAGTTGGCCAAAATGACCAACCGAAGCTGTACCGGTACAAGCCTACTGGGAATGCCTAATGTGTTTTCTCACATTTTTCCATACTTTTGATCCCTAATCACTTCTACACTTCCAAACACACATCAAAACAATTCCAAATTCATCTTGAATCTCTTTTCATTCAATTCCTCTTCAATTTCATATTCTTCTTCAAAATCCATCATGGATTTCTTCCAATATAATTCCAATATGAGTTTCCCCCATATACAAACCAAGTAATTAAGATTTGTTAGGTTTGTTCTAAACCCTAACTTAATTTCCTTTCATTTAACTATTATGTATCCAACCCAAAAAGGGAGGATTCTATACTCTACCTTTGTTCCATATGGGGTTTTACTAAACCCTAATTTCAAGAGATCTTCAAGGTTAGAATGAGTTCTAACAAAACCCTAGATTTCGGGAGACAAGCTATTAACTAAACCAAGCCTTAGAATTCCGTAGAATCCATACTTCGCCTCGCCTATACAAAAACTAAAGTTCCATACCTTAGCTTGCTTGTCTTCTCTTCTCTTCTTCTCTTCCTTTCTTCTTCTTCTCTCCTTCTCCCATCCGGTTCCTCCTCTCAATTTGAGACCAAATTGGTCTTTAAAACATGGATTTGTTAAGGCCATGTTTGGCCCTCCAAATAAAAACCCACTTTGGGTTGTTGCTTTATTTGCTTTCAAGCCCCATAACTCCTTCTATTTATGAATACACTTTCCTTTATTTCCCCATTTTGGCCTCAAATCTTTTCACATTAGGACTTTCAAGTTCCCTTTTGACCAATTACAAAATTGTCCTTAAGTTTTATAACTTCGTCTCTCGTTTCCTAAGCCGTGATTTAACCTCATGAAACAAATTTAAATTAGGTTTACAAAATACTTAAACATGTCGAAAAACGATTTAGGTATATTTCGGTGTTACAATGGTTGTCAAGAATGGTGGAGTTGCCAAACAATTGGCAATTAGTACCGGCGAGTCCCATTTCAATTCACTAATGCCTTAGATATTGATCAAAATATCATGGTATATTTTAATGCATACCGAAGACCATATTCCAAAGATGGTATGTATAATAGATTTTTACTATTATAATTTTTTCTATCGCACATATAATAAAGGACCTGAGAAATTCAAATTTATGGAAAAGGGCAAAATCGTACTCGACATAAAATTGTAATTTTGGTTGGCACCCACAAAATTATTTTTTAGATTCAGATTACGAAACGGGATTGCATCGTTGGAATCGTCTCACTAAATTTAGCTAGCACTTAAAATTCGACATAGTTCTGAAAGTTCACACTTTTCAGGCATCACTGCCGGTGTCAGAAATCCATTTTCGATGCCACGAAAGTCATGTATAGCATATACTCATGTGCCATAAGTGGTATGAGTAGAGAAATGATGAAAATGGACAGCCGAGGTAGTGCCGAATGTCAAAACTGGGAAATGAGGGACATAATCGTCATTTTGGAGTTTGATTTAAATGATAATAAGACAAAACACTAAATAGTGTTTTTCTTCTCCAAATAGAAAAAGGCAAAACGGAATTGAAAAGGGAAAAGGGAAATGAGATGCTAAAAACAAAAATGGCGTTTACAGAGAGAGTCTTCCTTCTCTAGAAATACGGTGATCCGACCGCCCATGCCCGGGCCGAGAGAAGAAAAGATCGCCACGGAGCAGCTATGCATGGACTCCGGTTTTTAGAGTTTTCGACAAACCTCGAGAGGTAGGGTTTCTCCTACTTGAGTTTTATTCTCATTTTAAGTGTTTTACAAATGTTTGAGTCGAATGAGGCCCGTGAGGGGGTCAAAGTTTGATTCCGCCCCAAACCTTGGGACCGAATTGATATAAATTTTGAAATTCAAATGTAGGCAAATGTGGATCGCCAGGCTGATTTGGGTGGCTGAATGGTTCCATTTTTGTGATGTAAATCATGGATTGATTGGAATGAGGCCGGAAATGGCCGTGAAATGCGGGTTCATAAAGTGAACCGACGAATGGATGTGTGTTTGAACCGTAAAACCTAGGGTTTTACTGTTCATAGGAATAGTGACACAAAAATATTTTTTGTGCTAAAATGTAGCTGATTCGCAGTGATCAAGCCCACTGCTCGTGTTTGATCATTAGCCCAAGCTTTGAGCTAATTTTGATGAAATATTAATAATTATACGACATGATTGTGTGATTGATATTATGTGGATATGTATGTTTATATAATTTGCATGATTAGACTGTATTGGAATTGGCATACATGTATCTAGTGCACCGAAATTTAGACTATAGGAGTGAGTTCATGACGAGTCTAGAGAAAATGGTTCTATGGCTGCCTAAAATGGGCACTATCTGAGGGTAGTCCAAATTAAAAATATCAATTGTCGGAGCGGGCCAATTGATATTCATCGGAGGGTAGTCCACAACAAATAAAATATCAAATCATAGAGATAAACCACTGACACTGTCGAGAGGGTAGTTCACAAATAACATACAGACACCGTCTGAGCGCCAATTGATAAATACACTTCGAGGGTTGTCCACAAACAAATAAAACATAATATTCTCATACGAGCTTAGCGAAGTGTGAGAGCTCTGCAGGGACTTCGATCCGAAAGTGGTACGTAGACATTCAAGGAGGATCATGCATTTGCTTGAATGTGTGTTTTCATTGGAACATTGCACTGCACTTGTGATGCCCCGATCCCGGGGGTCCGTTGATTACCCGTCAACCCGCGGAATACAAGTGGATGTGGGGTTACCCGACACCACTTCAAAAAATCGGGCAGAGTCTCATTTGTACGGGGAGCTCTACCCAAATACAATACATGCATATCCTGTTCCAAACAGTGCAATATAATCCAATATATCCAATCACATGAGTAATACGGCCACTTGGGCCCATAACAATACTCAATATACATACCAACTATGAATCCAACTATATACCCAATAGTTACAAGAGTTCAAATGTTTTACTCTCATACAACATATATTAAAATACTCAAATTCTAATACATGTAAATATCATCAAAGCCAAAGCCACAATCCGACTTTTCTTCTAACTCAGCCTCTAGGACGAGCCAGCCCCCCGCACCTCCCCCGTACCAGAAATAAAGGGGTCCTAAGACGGTGAGCTAATGCTCGCAGGGAGAATCCCTAAGTGGGCTACTCATCACCTAAGTGTTGTGTAATGTTCCACTTAAACACACATTCAAGCAAATGGCAATCCTACTTGAATGTCTACATGACTAACTCGCATCCCGAGTCCTCACCGACTTCCACTGGGCCCCCGCCTAAGCCTCGTATGAAAGTTATTATTTTGTTTGTATAGGACAACCCTCCGATGGTATATGTACTATATCAATTAAATATCTCAACACTATATATTATTTGTTTGTGGACTACCCTCCCATGAATATCAATCGGGGCCACTCCCACGATTGATATTTTTAAAATTTCGACCACCCTCCGATAATTAATATTTTTAGACAATCCTCCGAACCGTTTTCTTTAGACTCCATCTCACTCACTCCTATAGTCCTAGTGTCCCAAAGGCATATGGAATGGATGTATGCCGCCTCCAATACGCCTAATCACATGCAAATATATAAACATGGATATATTCGCATAACTAAATCACACAATCATGTTATGTAATTATACATTTCATCACATCAAAATTAAATTTCACTAGGGCTAATGATCAAACACGGAGCAATTTACTTGAATCACTGACCAATATTTCACACAAAAAATTATACTTTTGTGTCATATTCTATGAATGAAAAACCGAGGTTTACTTAGCTCAAACACACATCCATTCATCGGGTTCACTTTGTAAACCCGCATTTCACCTGGCCTATATTTCTAGCCTCATCCAAATCAATCCATGATTTATCACAAAATACAACATTCAACCACCCAAATCAGCCATGCATAGCCACTCTACCGCACATTTGGATTTCAAAATTAACATCAATTTTGGCTCCGCCGGTTCGGGGATCGGAACAAACTGCCCCCCACGCAATTCTATCTCGCCAAACATTTGCAAAGTATTTAAAAGAGGGAATAAACCCAAGTAGGGAGAAACCCCTACCTCTCGGAGTTTGAGAAAACTCCCTAAATCCGGTACCCACGCGAAGCCCTCTCCGCGTAGAGCAGCTCTCCTTCTTGTCCCGAAGACCGCTAACTAGCCGATCGCGTGTGGCTTCTAGGGAGAAGTGCTCTCTCTCTAAATTTCTCTCAAAATCCACCCAATGCAACCTTCACCGTCAAATCCCCCCCAAATTCAACACGCTTTGCTCTTGATTTAATGAAGAAGATTGGCACCGCTTTGCTATTTCACATCTTGTGACTTAAAATCAAAACTAAAATGCCTATTATGTCCCTTCATTTATCGGGCTTTTGGATATTCCTATTTATTTCTACTTGTCCATTTCCATCATTCCTCTACTCATACCACTTAGTACATATATCGTGTTATATGTGACTTTCGTCACCAAAATCGCTTTATTAAAGACTCCAAACCGCGATGCCTCGAAAAACGTGTCAACTCCGACTGTCTCGGAATTTTACAAAATTTTACGTGCTAGCTAGATTTCGCGAGACGATTCCAACTGTACAATCTGTTTCATCATCCGAGATCTAGAGAATAAATTACAGAGTTTTAACCGAAATTACAATTTTGTAATCGAAATTACGATTTTGCCCTTATTCCAGAAATTGGAATTTCTCGGGTTTTACATTCTCCCCTCCTTAAAAGGAATTTCGTCCCGAAATTTAGGACAATCACAATCACGCACATGCATATGCAACGCGCACTCTAACATGCATGTAAACAATCATTTAAATTTTAAACGACTCAACTACGTACATTCATCCCTAAACAAGAAGGGATAAGTGGCCCGCATCGTGTCCTCGCGCTCCCACGTGGACTCCTCCACTCCATAGTGCCTCCATAGTACCAACACTAGCCTCACGGTTTTGCGTTGCAAAACCTGATCACGGCTATCCACGATGCACACTGGTCCCTCCTCGAAGGTCCCATCCGTGTCAACCTCTATCTGTCCCCAATCCACCACATGAGCTGGATCTGGAGTATATTTCCGGAGCATGGAGACGTGAAACACCTCGTGGACACCTGACATGTTGGGCGGTAACGCTAACCGGTACGCAACTGTGCCTACCCTCTCGAGTATCTCGAAGGGTCCAATGAACCTCGACGATAGCTTCCCACGCTTGCCGAACCTGACCACTCCCCTCTTAGGCGTCACCTTCATGAAAACGCGATCACTAACCTCGAACTCTAAGGGTCGACGTCGCACATTAGCATAGCTCTTTTCCGGTCGCCTGAGCCGGTGAGAAGACGCTATCAGACAAGCTCCACCTCTCGCAGGTGTCTCCAACCCATCAGACCGCTGATGGAGCTCCTCTCTCCCCACTCCCGGTCCAACAAACGGTGATCTACATGGCCTCCCATACAATGCCTCATACGCATCCGTGATACTTGCCTGGGTGGGTTGTTGTAGGCGACCCACTAAGGGCAATTGTCTTCACCCTTACGACTCCAGACAATATGCTCACAAATGTCCTCTAACATGCATAAGGTCCCTATCAACGTATAACCCTACACAACCCTTACTTGGTGTGTAAACGTTGACCTTCCCAAGGTCACAATCACTGACAATCCAATGGACTGTCAACTTAGTCCATGTCATGAATGACATCCATATACCGAGCCCTTGCCAGCTCAACAACACCCAATGCAATTTCCAAAAGGGTATCCAACCTCGAGTCACCCTCGATTCCTATCACTCAACTCTAAGTCTGCGTGATAACCATGTCCGTGTGTTTTCTCGAAGTCTCATATCACTCAATTCTAAGTCTCAAGGATAACCATGTTCTGTGTTTTCATCTCGAAAGAACATAACTCCCTTCTACTTACACTTCGGTCGCCTCCTTCGTTTACTACGTAAATTTGATATCTCCACTGGCCCTTACACCTACACAGGAATTCGAGATATCTCCCCGGGTCTCTTACACCCACACAGGACCTTTCGGATACAACCACAGGTCTCCTTCACCCTAACTCCAGGCTCCTCACCTTAGGGGATTAACGGTCCCTTTTTCGCTTTGCCCAACACACTTTAATTTCTCTTCGTTTTTTGATTCGAACTATGAGTCTTCATTGGACGTAGTCCTAAAGACAACTCAACCCACACTCACCAAGAGTGGTGAATGACCATAAACAAGTAACCCACACCCGATTCGACGCGATGTTACCGTGCACACGCCACGCCATACTGCACACCCTTATCCCGGTCCACCATGAGCACTTCGTGATCCCTCACTCATAATTCCGACCTATCAGTCAACTCTCACCCTACATCCTAGTGGAAGAACATCTATACCGCTTCTCTAAAGGCCTTAACCCTAAGCCCAACCATTGTCGTGGTCGAGTATGACAACCCATTAAGGTCTCACTCATCGACAACCTGATGGTCACAACTCATCCTAGTCAACCCCATCACAACCAATAGGTCTACTACCCTAAAGTCCACCATGCTCACGCGCAACTCGATTTGGTCCCCGACTCACCCACACTCGCCCCTTTCTGGGCCAATCATTGCGGCCAAGTGAGAGTGCTTGTATAGCACCTCGAAACTGAAACTAGTTCCTCTGACCCATACTAGGGTGTGGAGGAATGAACCGTATACTCTCCTGTCCTACGGCTAACTGGGACTGCATTGTCCCAAAGTCTCGATCCTGCCTCCGGGGCAACCCCGCCACCTATGCTCAATCTTGGCCCTAGTCCTGAAACTAGTGTGAAGCAGAAGTCTTCTACCTCTTCCCCGAACTAGAAGAAGCATATCCTCCTCTGCTACTAACACCAGATCCCGAGTGTTCCGAACATCCACACCTCTCTCTCTATGGTCAGGCCGTCCCAACCACGAGTCCATGGTCCCGTGAGGCGAACCTACATCCTCGCCCGAATGGACAACTCTGTACCCCATTCTCGAATCTCCTGTAATACCCAAATTAATCCCAAGAAACTACGATCTCGAAGATTGACATTCTGCCTCCCAACTTGTCACCGGCCTTCAACCTTCTCAGTCGACCGACACTCCTGCGCCGACACCACGTGTCCCAAAATCTCCCTCGCAGTTAAAACTCGCACTTAATATCGAACTTAGTGTACACCGATGGTCTCTCAAGAATCAGAACACAATCCTCAAGTGAGCCATGCTCCCACTGGACCGAGTAGATCAAAATGTCATCCACGAAGATTACGACAAATTGATCTGCGACAGAAGGTCACCCTACGATGAGAGGTCCATGAACGGGCCGGGCGCATTCATTAATCCAAAGGGCATCACCTAAACTCAAAGTGCTCGATAACGCAGTCCTAAATGTCGCCTTAGGGATATATGTCTCCTAACCCTGATGGTAACCAATGCGAAGGTCTATCTTAGCGTAGACTCGCGCTCCTCTCAACTGGTCAAATAAATCATCAATCCTCGATAACGGGTACCGATCTCGATCATAACCCCGTTCAACCCGTCAGAAGTCAACAATGCACACGGCTGGTCTGCCCCTTCTTCTTCTTCGCAACAGAACCTGAGCGCCCCATGGTGAAGTGTTCCTAGCCTAATGAACCCTTGTTCCGCAGCTCCCGTATTGACTCGAGTTCCCGTGAACTCAACCGGTGCCATCCTATGCGGAGTTATAGAGATTGGTGAAATACCAGGGTGTAACTCAATACCGAAGTCTACTACCCTCCGTGGAGGTAGTCCAGGTAGCTCATCTGGAAAAACATCCACATATTTGCACACTACACGAGGTAGATCCAAGTTTGATCTCTCCTCGTCCTCTAGGGTAAGGCTCACAACCTAACCCGCTTAACCGTCCCCGACACTTGACTCGTGATACCGTCCGGGGCAAAATGTCATTCTTGTCCCCCTGAATATCACACGAGTACCATCCTGCGTATAGGCGGTAACTCTACTCACAATCGGAGCAATCTAATTTGTGTTATCAACCGCTCCATCTCTGGGATGACATCGAACTTGACATGTCCATGATCCTCAGTCCACTGCGGGCGTATCCCGAGATCTCTAACTCGCAACCTCAACCTAACATTCTTATTCTCGCCCCTAATCCCTAGGAGAACCTACATATAAAAGGCTTTATGGTCTCAACTCTAGTTGGAACGCAGCCTAGTCTAATTGGTCCCGTCGCAGGTAATTCCATAACCTCTAACACTTTCGATTCAGATAACCAATGGTCCACACCATCGGGTCTCTTCCCCTTGTGAATGTCGGAGGATGATACGCCCTAAACCTCTGGAGGTTATTAGGATCTTCCTGTCTACCTGCTATACCAGCCTGTGCGATAGCAGCCGCCGTGACACGACAAACAGAAAGGCTTGCTTATCCAATATCAAGCATGTCTCGATCAAGACCCGTGGACGCCCCACGCCCCGTCCTCGACTAGCCATCTACGATTTCAATGGCAACAAGAATCATTTAATTTTCATCTCGCCTAACCCAATGCATTACGCCAATTACACAGATCTTACAACCATGAACTCGATCTGGCTCATTTCCTAAGTGGTGCTAAATTCCAACCACTCAATTTATTTATTTCAATAAGGTTCTAAGTTCTCTTATTCATTTCAGTATCCAAATCCCTAAGGTCATAGTTCCTAACCTTAGCATTCACCCTTTCTCCTATACACATTACACCATGCATATAGTTTCCTACGCAACAACCGCGCAATCACAATTTCCAATGGTAGTTAACAATAACACAAAGATTCTATGGCATAAGCACAAACGAGACACTAATCATACACATAAATCAGTGTATACATTGTCCTCAGATTTACAGTAATGCAAGGCAATCAATTTTTGCATTTAAAATATTGTTTTCAACAAAATTTTATTTTCGAAAATTTAATTTTTTGAAAATTTTATTTTTCGAAAATTTTATCAAATTTGATTTGATTTGATTTTATTTTATTTAAATTTAAAATTTTTTTTTTTTTTCGTAAATTTATTTTACAATGAACAAGAGCTCATTTAGTGACTCAGAAAATACCGAGTCAAAAACTGTGTTGAAAAACCAAGCCGGTGCAACAGAACTCAATTGACCTAAACACAAGACAGCCGCGCCCCAGCGCGCACAAGGGGTCGTGATCGTGGCCCTTGGCCCGGTCAGAGTCGGGGAGCTGGGACGTCGCCGGCCACGGGGTCCAGCCGCGGCAGGGATCGCAGACACAGCACACTCCCCGCCCTCGCAAGCCCCCTCCCGCGCGCCCATGCAGCCTCCCTACGCGCGCCCCGCCCGCCGCGGCGCCTCGCGCTCGCGCGCGCAGGCCAGCTCAAGGCCAAGTACGCTCCAATAAGCCGCTCAAGGCGCTCGCAAGGCGTTTCCAAAGACTCCTGCTACGGCACTGGTCGTCCCAAATATGCCTAACTAATTGTCTCAAGAATACAATTTTTGTATTGCAATACAAATCTCTGTACTTAACCTTGCCGCTTTCTACCACGATACAAAAATTGTATCGTGACACACTGCCTTTTCCCGGCCAGCCTTCCTTCTCTATTGCAATACAAACTTTGTCTTGCAATACAATTTCTAGCCTAACAAGGTGTATTGCAATACACCTTCCTCCCAAGCCAGCCACCTCTCTGTTACAATACATTGCATTATCTTGCAATACAAATTTTTTTTTTTTTTTCACAATATAAATTGGGCAGTAGCCCAAAAACGGTTCTGCACCAAATTTTTTTTTTCATTTATTTCCAGCAATTGGAAAAATCACTAAAAATCACTAAAAATCATTTTTTTTTTCATTTCCAGCCACTGAAAATATATATATATATATATATATATATATATATATATATATATATATATATATATATATATACTTATTTTTTTTTCCCATTTTCCATAATACTCAAATAAATTTATAAAAATTTATTTTTCTCCATTTTCTTCAATTTCACACCTTGTAAAATCCTAGAAAATTATTTTCTCCTCCTCTTAACCAAATAAATTTATGAAATTTATTTTCCTTGCTATAAAATTTCTTCTCATTTTCCAACAACCCAAATAAATTTAGTAAAATTTATTTTATTTAATTTTTCTTTAGTTTTACACTGTAAAACCTTAAAAATTAAATTTCTTCTCCTCTAAACCAAATAAATTTATAAAATTTATTTTCCTTAATTTATTTTTCCAGTTTTACACTGTAAAACTCCAGAAATTATTATTATTATTTTTTTTTTCATTTAATTCTGGAAAATGGTCCAGAATCTCCTAAAAGTCTCTTTATACAACACTAACCCTAGTGTTCAACCTCAAATTTATTAGAATTTGAATTCATTATCCAATAAACCAAATAAATTTATAAAAATCTATTTCTTTTATATTCTTCCTCCGCTTTGTATTAATTATACCACTCAAAAATATTTTCTAAAATATTTTCTAACACACCCATGCTAATCACTCGCTACCACATAAAAATCTCAACACATGAAACATGTCATGCACACCAAACACACAATAATTCACCAAGTGGTGATGGATACCCAACCCGAGCTCCCTAGGTATTCGTATACCTAAGCTCTGATACCAAGTCAGACGCCCGATCCTCGGGTCCGTGACTACCCCGCCAACCTTACTGAATACAAGTGAGGCCTGGGTTACTCCGACATCACTTCAGAAAATCGGGCAGAGTCTCATTTGTACGGGGATCTCTACCCAAATACAATACCTGCATATCCTATCCCAAAAAGTGCAATATAATCCAATATATCCAATCACATGAGTAATACGACCACTTGGGCCCATAACAATACTCAATATACATACCAACTAGGAATCCAACTATATACCCAATAGTTACAAGAGTTCAAATAGCCGCATTTCATACAACATATATTAAAAATACTCCTCAAATTCTAATACATAAATATCGTCAGCCAAAGCCAATCCCGCTTTTCTACCCGCCCCTAGGATCGCAGCGCCCTCGCACGCCCTCCCGTACCCAAAAATAAAGGGGGTCCCACGACGGGTGAGCTAATGCTCAAGAGAGGGAGAATCGCTCTATGGGGCTACTCTCACCACCTAAGTGATGTGCACCGTTCCACTTAAAACACACATTCAAGCAAATGCATGATCCTACTTTGAATGTCTACATGACTAACTCGCATCCCGAGTCCTCATCGATTCCATCACACTCTCGCCTAAGCCTGTGATGATATTTTTTAAATTTGGACTACCCTTCGATAATTAATATTTTCGACAACCCTCCGAACCGCTTTTCTAGACTCATCTCATGCACCTCACTATAGTCCTAGGGTGTTCCAGTTGCATATGGAATGCATGTATGCCGCCCAATACAAATTTAATCACATGTAAATATATAAACATGGATATACTGCATAATCCAAATCACATAATCATGTTATGTAATTATACATTTCATCACATCAAAAATTTGCTCACTGGCCAATGATCAAACACTAGCAATTTATCAATCACTCGACTAAGCACATTTTCACACAAAAATATATTTTTGTGTCACTATCTTATGAACAAGAAAAACCTAGGTTTTATTTGCAGCTCAAAACACACATCCATTCATCTACTCACTTTGTAAACTCGCATTTCACTCGCCATTTCCTACTCTTTAACCAAATCAATCCATGATTTATCACAAAATACAACATTCAACCACCCAAATCAGCCATGGCAGTCACGTATGCTACATTTGGATTTCAAAAATTAATATCAATTCGGTCCCAAGGTTTGGGACTGATCAACGGCCCCTCACTACCATTCAAATTTCAAACATTTGCAAAGCATTTAAAAGAGGGAATAAAACCCAAGTAGGAGAAACCCCTACCTCTCTGAGCCTGAGAAAACTCCCTAACTGTACCCACGCGGGCCTCCCTCCGCTGCAGAGCTCCTTCTTGTCCCGAAGACCGCCAACGGTTGGATCACGTGTATTTCTACAGAGAAGTGCTCTCTCTCTAAATTTCTTCAAAATCCGCACCCACTCGCAACTCACCGCCAAAATCCCCCAAATTCACGTTTTGCTCTTGATTTAATGAAGAAGATTGGCACTGTTTGCTATTTTGTCATCTTGTGACTTAAAATCAAAATCCAAAATGCCTATTATGTCCCTTCATTTACCAGTGTTGATATTCGGCTCTATTTCGGCAGTCCATTTCCATCATTCCTCTACTCATAAATTCTATGGTACATAAGCACAGCTATATGTGACTCGTCAGCCTTGAGAATCGTTTTACGACACCCGAACCACGATGCCTCAAAAAACGTGTCAACTCCGATTGTCTCAAAATTTTACGAAATTTTACGTGCTAGCTAGATTTCGCGAGACGATTCCAACTAAGATAACTGCTTGTCATCCGAGATCTAGAGAATAAATTACGGATTTTTAACCGAAATTACAATTTTGTAATCGAAATTACGATTTTGCCCTTATTCCAGAAATTGGAATTTCTCGGGTCTTACATTTAGGTGGTGAGTAGCCCACTTAGGGCGATTCCACTCATCGAAAGCATTAGCCTTCACCTGTCGAGGAGCAGCTATTTTACGTGTACAGGGAGTGTGCGAGGATGCTGGCCCTAGAGACTGAGGATTAGAAGAAATGAAAGGTGGCTTTGGTTCCTGATTTAAACATGTATTAGAACTCTATAAGTTTGATATATGTTGTATAAGAGTAGAAACATATTAACTCTTGGAACTATTGGGTATATAGTTGGTATGAATATTGAGTATTGTTTATGGGCCCAAGTGGTCGTATTACTCATGTGATTGGATATATTGGATTATATTGCATCGTTTGGGATTGTGATATGCGGTGTTTTGTATTTGGGTAGAGCTCCCCGTTCAAAGGAGACTCTGCCCGATTTTCGTGAAAGTGTTGGGTCACCCGACATTCACGAGTATTCCGCGGGCTGACGGGTAGTCAACGGACCCCCGGTTTGGGCCGCGCCTTGGTATCGCAATCCAGTATACGAATACCTAGGGAGCTCGGGTTTGGGTATCCATCACCACTAGGGTGGTTTGATGTAGAGTATGGGTATATGGAAACCTATAGATTGAGGATTTGGGTTTAGGCCATAGTTGAGTGAGAGCATCACCACTAGGTGTGGTTCGATGTTCGGTTTAGGTATGAGATTACCTAGGAAATCATTGCACAAAACTAGGGACACTAAGCATGCATGTGTTGATGTGTTTTGTGTGATTTGATGAATTATTGTATGATGGTGTGTGTATGCTATGTTGTATGTGAGTTGTGAAATGTTGTGTGCTTAGTATCAGCTCATGGATGTGTTAGAAAATGGTGTAGTTTTACAAGGAGTTTAAAATCGGAACAAAATGAAGAAATAAAATAAATTGGAATAAATTTATTTGGTTTAGAGGAAGAAATTTAATTTTTAAGGTTTTACAGTGTAAAACTGAAGAAAATTAAATAAAATAAATTTTACTAAATTTATTTGGGTTGTTGGAAAATGAGAAGAAATTTTAAAAGCAAAGAAAATAAATTTGATAAATTTATTTGGTTATGAGGGGAAGAAAATAAATTTCTAAAGTTTTACAAGTTGTAAAATTGAAGAAAATGGAGTAAAATAAATTTTTATAAATTTATTTGAGTATTATGGAAAATGAAAAAAAAAATAGGCATAAAATTTTTTTTAGTGTTTTCCAATGGCTGGAAATGAAAAAAAAAAATTTTTTTGATAAGAAGAAATATTTTTCTCAAAGTTTTACAGTGTGTAAAGTTGAAGAAAAATGAGTGAAAATAAATTTTTATAAATTTATTGGATGTATTGGAGAAAAAAAAATGTATATAAATTTTTGTGTCTCCAGTGGAAATAACTGGAAAAAAAATATAATGAAAAAAAAATTTTGAAAAAAAATAAAAAAATTTGTCACAGTAATCTGTTGTAATGGGGAAGAAAAATTAGAGTTGCAAGTTTTGCACTGTATTGCAAGAGAGAGGGCTGGAAAAATTGTAGTGAAATTGTATTGCAAGAAAGGCATTGTATTGTGACATGAGGGTGAGGTTGTGTGAGGTATCAGACAATACACAAAATTGTATTGCAGAGAAGAAGGCTTGAGGGCTAAGTTTGTATTGCAATACTATATTGTATTGTGACTTAGAGGAAGGGGTTAGATTGTATTGCAACATGAGGAAGTGTATTGCAATAGGAGGGCTTAAGGAGGAATTGTATTGCAAGAGTGAAATTGTATTGCAAGACAACAAGGGGCTGCTGGAAATGTGTTGCAATACAATTTTTGTATTGTGGCCAACAGTAATCCGTGAACAATAACTATGAACAAGAATGTTGGACCCCATTAAATGTGAACAAGAATTTCAAAAAAAAAAAATTTTTTTGAAAATCAAATAAAATAAAATTTAATAAATGAGACAAATTTAAAAAAAATGAAATTTTCAAAATGAAATTTTTGTTGATAAAAATGTTTTAAATGGGAGCACTGGTTCATTACTTGTAAATGCAAGGACAATGTATACACCGAGTTATGTGTATGAATAGTGTCTCTACCGTGTTTATGCCTTAGAGATGTCAGATTGTATTTAACAACCATTTGAAACGTGATCAAGGCGGTAGTTGCATAGGAAATTATATGCACGGTGTAATGCGTATAGGAAAAGTGGTGAATGCTAAGGTTTGGAACTATGACCTTAGGGATTTGGATAATGAAATGAACAGGAAAGCTTAGAATTTTATCGGAATAAATGAATTTAGTGGTTGGAAGTTAGCGCCACATAGGAAATGAACGGTTGTCAATTCTATTAGTAATTGGTATGTGCATTGCTAGTTAGACTGAAATGAAAATTACATGAATCTTGTTGCCATTTGACATATGTAGATGGCTAGTAGAGGGCGAGGACGTAGAGAACGTCTGATGGGCACCGTCAGCACCACCGACATTCAACCGTGCCCACCAAGCACTGACGGCAGGCTCAGAGAGGCCGTGGCAGCCATGGCCGTGAAATACAACACACCGGTATAGCAGTGAATGTGGAGGCCTAGCAACCTCCAGAGGTTTAAGGCGCATCATCCTCCGACATTCACGTGGAGAGATCCGGCCGCAGGCGTACCATTGGTTCATAAAGATCAGACGGTAAGCGAGGCTACAGATTACCTCGACACTACCAGATTAGACTACGATTCCACTGAGAAAGTGAGCCCAAATATGGTGAAGGGCAAGGACCCTAGAGACCATAGAGGAGCCATTATATTTGAAACTCTCCTAGGATTAGGTTGAGAATACATGATAGGCTTCCAGGTTAGCAGTTAGAGATCCTTGTGGACTCCCACTCACAAAGGACCCGAGGACTGCGACATGTTAAAGCCCGATGTCATCTGTAGGGATGGATCGCGATAGCTTACGTGGATAGTTATCGATTGTGAGCGTAGGAGAGTTACCGCCATACGCAGTGACTCCGCATCGTGGTGTTTCAGGGGACAAGCATGACATTTTCGTCTGATAGATATTGAACCGTGTAATGTACGCTAGTGGGTCATAGAGCCTACCTCTAGAGGACGAGGAGAGACCAGACTTAGATCTACTTAGGAGTAGTATGCGAGTATGTGGATGTTTTTCCATATGAGCACCGGGATCGCTCCACGCAGGCAGTAGACTCTCGACGAAGCCATACCTCAGCATTTCTACCATTTCATGACTCCGTGATAGATGGCAACTCGTTGAGTTGCAGGACCCAGAGTCCGCCATGTGAGCTTATTGGACAGTGTTCATTAGATCAAGCACTTCACCATGGGGCGCTCCGGTTTTGTTTGCGAAAAAGAAGGACAAGACCCTTCGACTGTTCATTGATTACCGATAGTTGAACAGGGTTACGATCATGAATCGGTACCCACTACCGAGGGTTGATGATTGTTTGATCAGTTGAGAGGAGCGCGAGTCTACTCCAAGATAGACCTTCGCACCTCGGTTACCATCACCGAGGTTGCGGATACAACATCCCTAAGACAACGCTAGACGCATTATGGCACTCGGAAGCCACTGCGATGCCCTTTCGATTGAAGAATACACCAGCAAAAGATTCATGGATCTCATGCATGTGGTATTCTCCCAACCCTATCTAGACTGGGCTTGTCGTGATTCTCGCGGGATGATATTTGATCTACTTCGTCAAAGGGAGCATGAGTATCACTTAGATCGCTTTACGCCAGCTGAGAGCATCATCAATCGCAGATAAGTTCAAGAAGTAAGAGTTTTGGCCATCGAGGTGAGATTTTTAGACATGCGGGTGTCGCATCAAGAGGCCGGCCGATCAGAAGGAGGCATTGATGAGTCGAGAGACCGAATAATTCGAGATACGAGTTTCTCGATCGGGCCGAAAACACAGACACGCAGAATGGGTCAAGTTAGTCCATTCGGGACAGGATCGAGGACTTCGCCTATGGGGACATGACTCCATGGTCGGGACAAATCCCAACCATAGAGAGAGATCGAGGATGCTCCTGAGCACCGATGTCGCGCTGGTAAATGGTGAGGGAGGATCAGCCTTCTAGTTCGGGGGAAGAGGCGTAAGACTTCGCTTCACATGAGTTTGTGGACTAGCGGATTTGGGCGGTTAGTCGCAAGACAGATATGTTATTTCGCGATGTACTGGGCATGAGACGGATTTTCTGCCCCTGCAGACAGGATCCTAAGACTCTGGGACAAAGACAATTCCGCTGAATGAGAATCGAGAGACATAGCACCATTCCTCCACACCAGCGAGGTTAGAGGAACCAGCCATTTTCGGGAATATACAAGCACTTCCAAAGAATACAAATAGGCCGTAGGGGCTAAAGGGTCAAGTCATGACATCGTGAGCCGAATGGAAGCTGTGGACCTTAGAGACCGACAAGGTCGGGACACGCTTGACATGGATGGAGCACAACCATCGGGTTGTCGCACTGAGACCTACGCCGGCCAAGGTCATAACTAGACACAACATTGGATTTGAGCTTAGAGGTTAAGGCTCAGAGAAGCCGTGCATAGATGCCTCTTCCCTAGGATGTCTGGGTGAGAGTCGACCGAGCAGGTCGGGATTATGGAGTGAGAGATCTCTCGTGATTCTCGCTTCATGGTGGACCCCGTGACTGCGTCACAAAGATGGCATTATTGTGTCTCGCATGCACGTAACATCAGCCGAGCCCAGTGTGGGTACCCGTGATGGTCATTCACCACCACAGAGCGAAGGAGTTTATTTTTAGGATCCCAATGAAGCATCAATAGTTCGATTCAAGAATGAAGAATAATTAGCAGGTTGGGCAAAGCGAAAAAGGGGGTCGTTAATCCCCTAAGGTGAGAATCGAGTTGCATAAGAGACCGGGAGATATCCCGACCAGGAATGCAAGAGGCCTGGCAAGACGGCGAGTTATGTAATCGTGACGAAAACACACGTCAAAGTTATCACGACGGAGTTAAGTGATGGGAGTCGAGTGACTCGAGATTTGGATACCCATTGAAATTGCATTGCGTGGCTGAAGCCTAGCGACTCCTGTGATATGGATGTCATTCATGATGTACTCGATCCCGGGTCCGCTGACTACCCGTCAACCTCATGAATACAAGTGATACGGGTTACCCGACGCCTACTCGTAGGTGCACCGAGCAGTCTCCCTTTGTACGGAGCTCTACCCAAATACAAGACTGCATATACCCGTCCTGAACACCCAATATAATCCCAATATGAGAAACGGCTCTCGGGGCCCATAATACAATACTATCACAATATATCCAATCCATATCCAATAGTTTCAAGAGTTAATAAATCATTTATACAACATATATTAAAATGAAAAGCATTCTAATACATGCATACAAAGCAGGACACCAAAGCCACATCCCTAGCTTCTAAAACAAATCTCAAGAATCCACGCACTCCTCGCACTCCCCGTACCCGTAGTGCGCGGTCCCACGATCTCGGGGCGAGCTAAAGCTCGCAGAAGAATCGCCTAAGCGGGCTACCCACCACCCAAGTCTACAGCCGCAGAACGTTCCAGTAAACACACATCCGCTAATCAGATGATCCTACTTGAATGTCTACACGACCAACTCGCATCCCGAGTCCACTCGACTCTCCCCACACCAGCCGCTTCCCAGCGGAGAATTATTGTTTTATTTAGTGGACAACCCTTCGATGTATATATATATATATATATATATATATATATATATATATATATATATATATATATATATATATATATATATATATATATATATATATATATATATATATATATCAATTAGGTCGCCCGATTTATTGATATATTATTTGTTTGTAATTACTCCTCCGATGAATATCAATTGGCCATTCGACGATTGATATTTTAAATTTGACTACCCTTCGATAATTAACATTTAGGACAACCCTCCAACTGCTTCTAGATCATCTCATGCACTCACTCCTATAATCCTAGGGTGTCTACAGATATGGAATGCATGTGGCGCCCAATACGCCTAATCAGCATGCAAATATATAAACATGAATATATCAAGATAATCTCAAATCATAATCATGCTATGTAATTTTACAACTCATACATCAAAAATTAGCTCACTGGCTAATGATCAAATACCAGCAATTTAATTTAAATCACTTTACAACACATATTCACAATAAAAATATATTTTTGTGTCACCATTCCTATGAATAGTAAAACCTAGGTTTTACTCGCTCAAACATTCATTCATCGGTTCACTTAAGAACTCGAAAGCCACGGCCATTTCTATTTCATCCAAATCAATCAGCGATTTATCACAAAACACAACATTCAACCACCCAACCAGCCATGGCGCCAATGCCGCTACATTTGGATTTCTAAAAAATTGACATCACTCGGTTCCAAGGTTTGAGATCGATCAAACCCACTGCTCAAGGCCTCAATCAACCCAATACATAATTTATGGAACCATTAATCACACATTTAGAACCCAAATGTACCAGAACGTAATGGATCGTCGCGCCTCAAATCCAAACATTTCGATTTCGCTGTCAGGAATCGATCAAACGTTCCCTCACGGCCTCATTCGACTCAAAACATTCGCAAAGTATTTAAGAGAATAAACTCATGTAGGAGAAACCCCACCCCAGGAGTTTAAAAGAACTTCCTAACCTGCACTCCACGCGGCTCCCTCTCTCAGAGCGCGCTTCTCCTTCTTGTCCCGAAGATCCACGACCTGGCCTGATTTTTGTCGTATTTCTAGAGAGTAAGTTTCAGCTCTCAAAAAATAGCTACTGGATCTTGAAAAATGCATTTCACGTTTTTGCCTTGGTTTATGAAGGAGAAGAAGCACTATTACAACTTTTGTCCTTTAGTGACTTAAAAATCAAATCCCATAATGACCATTACGTCCCTTACTGTATCTGATATTCAAGACTATCTCTGGCCAGCCCATTTTCATCATTTCTCTCTACTCATACCACTTATGGTACATGAGTACTTGTTATATGTGACTTTGTCGTGATCCAGTACCGTTTTACTTCGCACCTCAAACACGATGCCCTCGCGAAAACATGCCAACCCGATTGTCTTCGAATATTACGAAACTTTTACGTAAGCACTAGATTTCACGACGATTCTAATCTGCGTAACTGCTTCGTCATCCGAGATTTCCAGAGAATTAATTTCGATTTTTAATCGTAAAATCGCACTTATAATCGAAATTACAATTCTGCTCATTCTAGAAATCGAATTTCTGGTCTTATAGTCATCCCGAGGCCGATAGCCACAGTGGTCGTTATCGACGCTAGCGTAGGAGGATTACCGCCACACGCAGTGAGACTGGTGACTCCCTGCAGTATTTTAGGGGGACAGCACGATATTTTGCCCTGCATGCATATGAGTCCAAAGGCCAAGGACGCTTAAGGGTTGACTAGCGAGCCTTACTCCTCAGAGGACGCAGAGACTGTGACTTTAGATCTACCTCTGGGTAGTGTGAAGTAGTACGTGGATGTTTTTTCTCGCATGAGCTACCCGACTACTCCACGCAGGGTAGTAGACTTCGTGACGAAGTACACCCCCGGTATTACACCTATCTCATGACTTCGCATAGGATGGCACCGCTGGAGTTGCGTGAACTCGCAGTCCGCCATAGGAGTTATCGACAGTGAACACATCGAAAGACTTCACCACGGCGCCCGCTTCTATTTGGCGTAAAGTTAGCGGACAAGACCCTTCGATCAGGCATTGACTACGCATGCTTGAACAAAGGTTACAATCAGAATCGTAATCAATAATGGTGATTGACGCATTTGCTTGATCGCCTGGAGAGGAGCGAGTTTACTCCAAGATAGACCTTCAGACCGGTTACCATCACCGAGGGTTGTGGATATGTGATATTCCTAAGACAGCGCTAGGACGCTATGGGCACTAAGTGAGCTTATCAGGATGTCTTCAGATTGACGCACGCACCAAATAAAGATCGCGGACCCCAGCGGATAGATATTCCAACCTTATTTAGATCACTTGTCGTAGTCTTCGTGGATGACTTCTTGATCTACCACAAATGGATGTGGAGCATGAGAATACTTAGATCAGGTTACGCTTATCGAGACCATCAACTCCGTATTACCAAGTTTAGTAAGGCGTAGTTTTAGCTTAACAGGGGAGATTGGGACACGTGGTGTCGCATCGTGGAGTGTCACCACCTAGAGAAGGTTGAGGCGCGATGTTGAGTGAGAGACCGACGTCAATCCTTCAGATACGAAGTTTTCTCACCAAGTGCATCACAGTAAGATTCGAGAATGTAATGGGGTTGTCCATTAGCAGGATTGTAGGATTTCGCCACGTGGATATGGAATCATGGTTGGGACGCCTCACTCATAGAGAGAGAAATCAAGGATACTTGAAACACTTAACACGTGTTGCAGCAAGAGGGAGGATCTCACTTTCTCCTGGCCGTGAGAAGAGGCGTAAGACTTCTCGCACTCAGTTTCGTGACTGGGGCCAGATTGAGCATGAGCTGACGTGGATCGCCTGCAGAAAGGGACCTCACATTCAGGACAATGCAACCCGGGCCAGCCGTAGGACAAGAGAGTATGGCCATTCCTCCACACCCCAAAGAAGGGTTAGCGACGCTTATAGGCCAGAGATCAGTCAAAGTCAGGAAAGACGTAGCTGCGTGAGCCGAAGGTGGTGGACCTTAGGTGGTAGACCTATTAGGTTGTTGATTGTCGTTGACATGGATGAGCTGACAACCATCGGGTTGTCAAGAGTTGAGACCTAGGCCGGTTGTCACACCGACACGCCATCGATTTGAAGCAGAGGTTAAGGCCTTGGGAGAAGCCGTGCATAGATGTTCTCCTAGATGTGGTGAGAGTTGACCTGATAGGTCGGGATTATGCGTGAGAGATCTCTGAGATTCTACTCATGGTGGACCCGATAGGTGTCACAAGATGGCAAGACGCGCTCGCGGGCACGGTAACATTGCGCGAGCCCAGCGTGGGTGCACGATACGATCATTCACTACTCATGGTGAGCGTGGGTCAGCCTGTCTCAGACTACGTTTCATGAAGACTCACAGTTCGATTCAGTAAATGAAGAGTAATTAAAGTGTGTTGGGCAAAGCGAAAAAGGGGCCGTTAATCCCCTAAGGTGAGAAGCCTGGAGTTAGGGTGAATGAGACCCGCGGTAGTATCCGAAAGGTCCTGTGTGGTGAGAGTTGTTCTTCCCTAGGAGCCGTGCATGTATGTTCTTCCCCCCAGGATGTAGAGAGAGTTGGACCTGATAGGTCGGGATTATAAGTGAGAGATCTCTCAGATTCTCGCTCGCGGTGGACTCCGATGTGATGTCACAAAGAGGGCATTATTGTTACGTGCACAAAGAACATTGCGCCGAGCCTGTGTGGGTGCACGATAACATCATTCACCACTCATGGTGGAGCGTGGCTGAGTTTGTCTTGTAGGGACTACGTTTCGCGAAGACTCACGCCAGCCTGGGACCAAGAAATGAAGAGTAATTAAAGTGTGTTGGGAAGCGAAAAGGCCGTTAATCCTAAGGTGAGAAGCTTGAGTTAGGTGAAGGAGACCCGCTGTGGTATCCGGGAAGGTCTTGTGTGGTGAGAGTTGTTCTTCCCAGAAGCGTATAAATGTGTCCTCCTAGAACGTGGGAGAGAGTCGACCCGATAGGTCGGATTATGAGTGAGAGATCTCTCGCATTCGCCTCATGGTGGACCCGGATAGTGTCACAAAGATGGCATTATCATGCCTCAATGCACTTAACATTAAGGCCGAGTCGGGTGTGGGTGCACCATTAATCATCATTCACCACATAAGTATGGGTCGAGTTTGTCTGCACTACGCTTCATGAAGACTCACAGCTCGATTCAGGAAATGAAGAGTAATTAAAGTGTGTTGGGCAAAGCAAAAAGGTCACATCCTCTTACAAGTAGAAGCCCGGGAGTTAGGGTGAAGGAGACCCGCTGTAGTATCCGAAAGGTCCTGTGCGGGTGTAAGAGACCGGAGAGATATCCCGACTTCGTGTGGGTGTAAGAGACCAGGTGGCATTCGACCTCGTGTGGGTGTAAGAGACCCACGCTGAGATATCCGGGCCAGGTAAACGAAAGAGGCTTGAAGTGTAAGCCAAAGAGTTATGTTGCCCGAGATGAAAACACACGAACATGGTTATCACGCATACTTAGAGTTGAGGATAGAGTCGAGGGCGACTGAGGCTCGATACCCTTTTGAAATTGCATTGGGTGTTGTTGAGTCAGTAAGGGCTCTGAATGGATGTCAACTGGCGACATGGACTAGATCACTCGGGCCCACTGGATTGTCAGTGATTGTGACCTTGGAGAGGTTAGTGTTTACACACCAAGCGAGGGTTGTGTAGGTTACGTAATGTAAGGGATTACACATTATGTTGGGAGGACACACCTGGAGCATGTGTCCTAGGTCATAAGGTAGAGGAGCATTTGCTCATGAACTGCCACACACAGAAGCATCTGAGAGGCTCATGTTCATACGAGGTACTGTGTATGGGGAGGCCATGTAGATCACTGCTAGGTTGGACCAGGTGAGAGAGCTCCACCGGTCCCGATTTGATTAGAGACACCTCCGGCTGGGTGAGCTTGATTACGCACACTTCTCGCGGCCTTTGAGCCGATAGAAGAGCTATGCAGAGTGTACGACGAATCTCTGTGAAATCGAGTGTGGTCAGGATCATATCTTCTGAAGGTTATGCATAAGAGGGGGAGGGTCGTTCGACAAGGCGCGGAAGCTATCGTCGAGGTTCATTGACCTTTCGAGATACCAGAGGGTAAAAGTACGCCAAGGTGACCCATAATGCTATCGCCCAAAGATGTCAAAGGCCCACGGCGTTTCACGCTCCATGCTCCAAATATACCCAGATCCAGCTCATGTGGTGGATTAGGGATAGATTGAGGTTGACACGGATGGGACCTTTCTGAGGAGGAAACTAAGCAGTGCATTGCTGATAGTCGTGGATCAAAGTTCCTGCGACGCAAGACCGTGGAGGTACAGCGAGGGTGCTGGGCGCACTATGGAGGAGGAGTTCCACGTGGGAGCGAGGACACGATGCGAGCCACCTATCCTTCTTGTTCAGGGATGAAGGTACGTGGTTTAGTCGTTTAAGATTTCAATGACTATTTACATGCGTGGTAGAGTGCACGTTGTATATGCATGTGAGTGATTGTAATTGTCCTGAATTTTGGGACGAAATTCCTTTTAAGGAGGGAGAATTGTAAGATCCAGAAATTCCACCGAATAAGGGCGAACGTAATTCGACACAAATTGCAATTTCGACATTACAAAATTGTAACGGTTAAAATCCCACTATCTTCAGATCCTGATGACCGAAACGGCTCAGACCGCTGGAATCGCCTCTGCAAAAATCTAGCTAGCACGTAAAATATCGTAAAATTAATACGCGAGCGACACACGCCGGCGTTAACGCGTTCCGGTGTCAAACTATTCTCGAGGTGAGGAAAGTCATATAACACGACTAAGGTACCATATGGTATGAGTAGAGGAATGATGGAAATGGATGGCCGAAATAGAGTCGAATATCAAAACTAGTAAATGAAGGGACATAATAGGCATTTTGGATTTTGATTTTAAGTCACAAGATGACAAAATAGCAAACAGTGCCAATCTTTTTCATTAAATCAAGAGAAAAACGTGAATTTGGGGAGGATTTTGGACAAAGGAGTTGTAGTGGGTGCCGCTTTTGAGAGAATTGAGAAAGAGAGCACTTTCTGTAAATACACGATCCAACCGTTGGAGGTCTTCGACAAGAAGGAGAACCGCTTCACGCCGGAGAGGGCTTCGCTGCGGGTATCGGATTTAGGAGTTTTCTCAAACTGAGAGGTAGGGGTTTCTCCTCACTTGCTTTATTCCCTTTAAATACTTTGTAAAATGTTTGAGTCAACGAAACATGGTGGGTCGTTGATTCGGCCCCAAACCTTGGACCGAATTGACATAATTTTGAATCCAAATGTAGTGAATTTTGGTGGGATCTGCCATGGCTGATTTGGTGGTTGAATGTTGTATTTTTGTGATGAATCATGATTGATTTGGATGAGGCCGGAAATGGCCGTGAAATGCAGGTTTACAAAGTGAACCGATGAATTGATGTGTGTTTGAACCGTAAAACCAGTTTTTACCGTTCATGGTATTATGACACAAAAATATTTTTGTGAAAATGTGCTGGTCGAGTGATTCAAGTAAATTGCTCGTGGCTTTGACTATTAGCCTGCGATAATTTTGATGTGATGAAATGTATAATTACATAACATGATCAAAGGATGATTAGCGAGTATATCCATGTTTATATATTTAGCATTAGATTGTATTGGAACCGACATACATGTATTCCATATGCACCGGAACACCCTAGGACTATAGGAGTGAGTGCATGAGATGAGTCTAGAGAAAACGGTTCGGAGGGTTGTCTAAAAATATTAATTATCGGAGGGTAGTCCAAATTTAAAATATCATACGAGGCTTAGGCGAGTGTGATGGAGTCGGTGAGGACTCGGGATCTGAGTTGGTCATGTAGACATTCAAGTAGGATCATGCATTTGCTTGAATGTGTGTTTAAATTGGAACATTGCACATCACTTAGGTGGGGCGAGCAGCCCACTTGGTGGCGCATTCTCCTATCGAGCATTAGCTCACCCCGGTCGTGGGACCCCGCTTATTTTACGTGCACAGTGGAGCGTAAGGCGAAGGGATGGCCTGGCCCTAGAGATCGAGATTAGAAGAAAAGCTGGATTGTGGCTTTGGCTTTGACGATATTTACATGTATTAGAATTTGAGTATTTTAATATATGTTGTATGAGAGTAAAACATTTGAACTCTTGTAACTATTGGGTATATAGTTGGATTCATAGTTGGTGTAACACCCCAAACATTTTTTTTAAATGATTTTTTTTCATGGAATTTAAGTTTTAGGTGTTTTAAGGTCCATCATCAATTTATAATAATTTTAGGAAATTTTTTCTCAATTAAATGGAATTTTAGGAAAATATACCCAGTAAGGTCAAATTCTGAGTAGTTGGCAAAAATAGAATTTTTAAAAATACCCAACAGAATTAAATAAATTATGGAATTTTTATGAAGCAAATTAAGGTCCAAATATGTTATAAAATAAAATTTATGAAAATACATGAATAAAAATACAATAAAATATTTGAATATGAACTGGTTGGGAAAAAGTCAAATAGATTTTGTGGACCATGTACAAAGAGACATTTTTAATAATTCCCAGGGAGTTAAAAAAATTCAAGAAAAAACGGAAGGAGTTAAGTGCAATATTGAATTAATTTTTAAAAATATCAGGTCTCAGAAACTCGATCAGAAAACAGAAGCAAAAAATCGAAGAACCCTAGGTTCTCCAATTGGTGCCAAACTGTTGGGGGAAGGAAGAAAATTTTGTTGCAGCCAATTCCCTTCGAATCAACCTGTGATTTTTCATTGTGGGAGACTTCTGAAGGTATATTAAAGCTCCATGGTTTTTGATTTTGGTTTTTCATGGTCTGTATTGGAGGAAAGGGGCTGAATTGATAAATGGTTGTTTGTTTGATGGTCAATTAGGGCTGTTTGGAATGAATTAATTGTTCTAATGTGTATGCTAGGTCGCAATTGCATTTTGAATCTATAGAATGTGACCTAAGAGGTATGAATTAGTTCTGGTATTTTTAAAATTTGGGGAAAATGTATTTAGAATGAAATTGAGGTGGAAATTAGTGGAATTAAGGGTTGAATCGATTGAATGTAAATTTCTGTTTGAAGGTCGACTTGGACAGAATCATAGAGAACCACGGACGAATTTTAGGTTAATTTGACATCATTGAAAGATATGGATGTTAGTGAAATTCTTGCCACGGTTTCAGGTCTTTTCACATCGGTAGAGAAAAAGATATAGCAAAATACTAACTGATGCGCAATAAAAAACCGAGTTTAGTGATTAAACATTAGATATGAGAAATTAGTTGTGAAATTGAATATTAAATTTAAAATTTTGGGTATTTAGATGTTAAAAGGCAGAATGTGGAAGGTAAGGAAAGTAAAAAGGGGATTTAAAAAAAAGAAAAAAGAAAAAAAATATTTAAAAAGCTCAAGTTAGGCGATTAAATAGAAACGAGTAAACGGCCTAATTGAGTAGTGAATAACAAGGTATGGCTTGTTATGATTTTGACGTTATATTTATATTTCTTTTCTACGAATATTGGTATAGTAAACGGTTGGGGAAGGCTCATCATGTAGAATAATAGCCTAGCCGAGCCCTCGACTAATAAGGAGGCGAAAATTTATATCATCAGACAGACTTCGAAATGCGGCAAGAGCTTTCATTGTTTGACTTGATCGTAGTACTGACTATGATTAAGACTCCTTATTCTGGAGCATTCATTGAATTGAAGTTGTCATATGCCACAAGTCACCGGGTCCCCTCGATGAATATTCATACCGAAAGTACCTGGCCAATTAACTTCCTTATTGTATTTGGTATTATCTCTTGTTGCATGCTGAGTACAATCAGCTATAACTTGTATTCATTAATGTCAATTGATGGTATGAATCACAGAAAACCTAACTGATGGGGAGGTCATCAGGCTATGTGCACATGGTACCCTCTGGTGCGGGCAAAGCCAATGCCTTCCTAGAGAGGTGGTAAAACTCTAGGCGAACCCTACCGCTCTAATGCGGATCTTTGGTCAGAATGTAAGATTCCAGATAAATGCAAAAGGTCGTACGGATTCCTGGAATGGCAAACTATATTTCTGTGTTTGAACCTAAATCTCATTTTTTTTATTGTTGTTCATATTGCGCCTATTTATGGTATAACCTATGTGACGATGATTATGATTGACAGCATAACCATCCTCGTGAGTCGGCCTCGAGTACCTAGTCCCCACAAGTATGGTGATATATTTTTACTCACGTAAAGCATTCACCCCGATTTTTCATTTTGGTAGTCAGAGAGCGAGAACTGCATATCTCGACCACTGATTCTATTTTGAAACATGTAATGGATTATTATTTTGTATTTAAGAATGAGAGTTTAAGTTTCCGTAAGGTCTATGGTGAATTAACTTGGTTATTAAGTTAATTATTTGGTTAAATCGATACATTTTGTAAGAGTTGAGTTGATAAATCTTTGCTTTGATGAAAACCTTATTGATATTTTGATGAGACCGTTGAGGTAGTTTTGTTAGTAAATGACCATGGAGGTCTATTTGTTATGTTATTTGAGATAATATCATGATATGAAAAATTGAGTTAATCATTAGTAGATTTTAGATTGATATTGCAAATAACAGAATTTGTCATTTGCTATAGAAACGAATAGGTCATGCTGAATTTTCGGTAGAAATTATGGGACTTAGGCTTGCTATGGGTTTTGGTGGCCTTAAGCCTACCCATTCCCTAGCGCCAGTCACAGCCTATAAAAGTGGGATGTGACAGTTGGTATGTATATTGAGTATTGTTATGGGCCCAAGTGGCCGTATTACTCATGTGATTGGATATATTGGATTATATTAAAATCGCTTGGGATAGATATGTGTATTGTATTCAGGGAGCCCCGCATAAAGGAGACTTTGCCCGATTTTCAAGGCTGGTAACCCGATGATCCACTTGTATTCGTGGGTTGATGTAGAATAATCCATCCCGGATCGGGCGGCCACAACTATATCGTAGCCAGGCATACGAATACCAGGAGCTCCTAAGTTGGGTATCCATCACCACTTGGTGAATTATTGTGTGTTTGGTGTGCATGACATGTTTCATGTGTTGAGATTTTTATGTGTGCTTGGTGATTAGCACATGGGTGTGTTAGAAAATATTTTAGAAAATATTTTGAGTGGCAATAAAGGTACAAACTGGGGAAGAATATAAAAGAAATAGATTTTTATAAATTCTATTTGGTTTATTGATAATGAATCTCAAATTTAATAAATTTGAGGTTGAACACTAGGGTTAGTGTTGTATAAAGAGACTTTTAGAGATTCCCCGACTCATTTTCCAAAATTAAATGAAAAATAATAATAATTTCGGAGTTTTAAGGTAAAATCGAAAAGAATTAAGGAAAATAAATTTATAAATTTATTTGGTTTAGAGAAGAAATTAATTTTTAAGGTTTACGTTGTAAAACTAAAGAAACAATAAGCCCTATGTAATGAAACGCATGTGATCCCCGTGGGTTAAGGATAAAAATTTTAAATTCCGCGCATTTATGTTCCAATCATATTGATATTCGCTTCAGAATCTAACAAAGGGTATCGTAGCTACTTGTGTTTTCATAAAATCGATAATGCCATGTTTGATCGTATGTATGATGTATATGATTCCCGCACATTATATGGAATATAGCGTGATATTATTGCTCAGGCGGCATATAGTTACAGGTTTTGTTAAGGTATTAATTAATTGAATCCAAACCTAAAAAGGATTCGTTAATATGATTAAGAATCCGAATGGGATATTGCCATTAAAGTTTAATAGCATGTTATATGATTTTTGGCTTTGTCTTAATCAGACAATACACGGATCAATTCATATATCAATTTTGGATTTATCAATGATTGTTTATGGTGGTGCGGTGAATAGCTTCTATGTGTAATGAGATTACATAATATGCTGTTTTAATGTGATTTTGATGACTGGCTTATTCAAAATTACTGACAGATCAATGAAAATTTAATTTTTGAGACAAAACTCTAATGTTTCTGATGGAACCGCTGTAACAACTCTACGTAGCACCTTATGAATTTAATTGGTTTTAAATACACGCCTATTATAATTTATTTCTTTTAATGCAAATTGTTTATACTATATGATAGCATGATATATTTTGCATGTTGTGTTGCTTCACATGGTGCACAGATAGCCTTTACCAATGTGTTTATGTGTTATTATTGTTTTTAGCGGCTAGCTATTAAATACTGGCCAGATGCCGTTTTTTTATCAGAATTTTATTTTAATATTAGTAGTATTTATTTAATTGTTTTAATAAACAAGAGACAATGCAAGCCATTTGAAGTCATGCAATCCAACCATGATTTATGGGAGGAACTAGGCGCCTGCGCGCAAGTCAGGTCAAATCGACACCACGGAGCCGCTATTACTACCCAGGAATGACCGTTGATCTTCTGTTAGCTGGCTTATGGAGATCAATCTGTGGCTTCAAGGCCATACTGCGGACACGTTTATTATATGCATGTATTAGATGTTGTGTATGATGTTACATGAGTATGTGATACTAGATGTGCTATGGTATCTATTAATTGAAAATTAAAATCACAATCAAGATCCTCACATAAAATTCTAAAAGTTAACATGCTAATTCATATTTAAACACTTGTCAAACCTTTATCACCTTAATGTAATATACCAAAGTAGAAGTACATTAGGTTACATTAGTGAGACAAGATGAGTAATGGTGCTACCCATGTTTAAAATGGTTTAACTTTATTAGGTTATCAAAACGGTTTGGGCCTAATGGCATTAGATGGGATTTCTGAAACATGCCGGACATATGATGTCAAAATCCCAAATATCTAAGAGTTAAAATGAGATGTGTAATTGGTAAGAGTTACCACCTAAATAACTTAATTTTAAGTGTCATGCCAAAGCTGACTTAAAGTTGAGTAAAATATGGATCTTAGCTCACAAGATTAATATGATTATTCTTGAGGGTTGTTAATTTAGTGAGAATTTTTCATAATCAAAATACTTATCGAACTTTGCATTCATTGTAGATGGCCAACAATAACAACAACAATCTCTACTATGTCATCGCGACGCCCTGAGAAGGATAAACTAATGTACTGGATCCCTTGATCGGTCTCAAATTTGGAGAATTGTTCTCAAAACAAGAAATAAGCTTTAAGGCCCGATGATCCAAGAACCAAATTACACGTTCTAGAGGTTGAAAAGAATGCTTATGAGAAGCATCATAATGACTCTATTGATGTTGCATGCTGATGCTAGCTACCGCGAGTTTTGAACCGTAAGGATCTGGAAAATATGGAAGCTTATGATATGATCTTCAATCTAAGGAAATGTTCCAAGAACAAGCAAGGCAAGAAAGGTATGAGACTACCAAGGCATCGTGATTCTGTAAGATGGCGAGGGGTGCTTCGCCATACTCATGTTCTAAAATGAAAGGCTATATTGAGCACCTTGATAGGCTTAGATTTCCATTGAGCCAAGAGTTGGCAACTGATTTGATTCACCACTTCGATAGTTACGGGCCAGTTCACATGAACTATAACATGAATGAAATGGACAAATCTATCTCTCGAGCCGCAAATGATGCTTAAACTCCGCCGAGCGTAATATTAAATCCAAGCTCGCCAAGTGTTCATGGTTCAAAAGGGAAAGGGCTTCAAGAACAAGGGCAAGGGCAAGGGCAAGGGCAAGGGCAAGGGCAAGGGCAAGGGCAAGGGCAAGGGCATGGGCAAGGGCAAGGGCAAAGGAAAGTCCAATGCTCAACCCAAACCCAAACCTGAACCCAAGGCTAAATCCCCAAAGGAGGGTGTTTGTTTCTTTTGCAATGAACCCGGGGTCATTGGAAGAGAAATCGCAAGTCGTATTTAGAGGACTGTTGAAGAAGAAGACTAGCGAGACCCGTTTCTTCGTGCATTTATGTTATACGCATTAATTTTCTCCTTCATTCCTAGGCATTAGATAATCGATAGGATCTCACATTTGTACAAATGTGTAGGGTTACCAAAAGGAGTGGTGATAACCGAAGAAGGGCGGTTGATCTACGAGTAGGCAATGGAGAAAGTCACATGAATGTAGGAAGTTATGAACTTATTTCCTTCATCAAAGTGATTTTGTTAGTTTCGACAATTGTTATTATGTTCCTACAATGTGTAGGAATATTATTTCGCTTTCTTGTTTGGATAATGATGGTTTTTCTTTATTATTAAGAATACACTGCTCAATTTTTCGTAGAAAGACATGTTCTATAAAATGCCTATTTACAAGATGTTCTTAATGTTATGAACCTTCAAAATCCAAATAATTCTCATGTCTATAACATAACCACTAAGAAATTCTAAGTCCAATGATTTAAATTCAACCTATCTTTTTGGCATTGTCGCTTGGCCATAAATGAGAACGCATCTCAAAACTCCATCAAGTTGGACTCAATCGTATTCATTTTGAATCATATGATACATGTGAATTTTGGTCTATCGGGTAAGATGACAAAGGATCCCTGATCGACACAAAGGGAGCGTCAATGAATTACTGATCTCACACATACTGCATGTATGTGGACCATTAAGTTCAGATGCTAGAGGAGGTTAAGGCAATTTCATTACATTTATCGATGACTTCATCGATATGGTTAGTGTCTACTTGATGAGATGATAACTAATCATTTGAAATGTTCAAATCTTTTCAAAATGAAGTACAAAATCAACCTGGCAAGACAATCAAGGCACTTCGATCCGATCGAGGTGGCGAATATTTGAGCCAAGAATTTGATGACCATCTTGAACCAGGAATCATTTCACAATTAACTCCCCGAACACCAATAATGGAATGGTATGTCCGAGACGAGGAATTGAACTTTATTAGATATGGTTCATCCTTATATGAGTCCAACAAATCTTCCATTTACCTGGGGGTTATGCACTTAGCAACAAAGGTTTGGCCACTTCAAATCAGCCCACCAAAGCGTTGAAAAGATGTTCATATGAGATGGACTGCAAAAGGCCCGCTTTGTCTTTTCTAAGATTTAGTTGTGAGGCTTATGTAAAACATCAAGTTTCAAATAAGCTGGAGCCCAAGTATGATAAATGTCTTTTTATGGGGTATCCTAAAGAGACTAAGGGATACTACTTTTACAATCCCATAGAGAACAAAGTGTTGCTCGGAATGGTCTTCTAGAAAGGGAATTTATTTCTAAAGGAACCAAGTGGGGAGTAAGGTACAACTCGGCAGTTCGAGAACCACAAGGATAACATTGAACTTCCCAGGATACTCATAGTCAACAAAATATTAAGTTAACACACCTCCTATAGCATAAAAATTTACGATCTCGATAGGGCGCGCCATGAGTCCGAGAGATATGGATTTCTTGTGATTGATAACCATGAGTGCTGTTAGTGGATCAAAATGAACCCACTACCTATCAAGAGGCTATGTCAGATCCGCACTCGAGAAATGGTTGTGAGGCCATGAAGTCCGAAATTCAATCCATGTATGATAATCGCATGGACCTTGATTGGCCCACCTGAAGGTACAAAGACCATTGGTGCAAATGGGTTTTAAAAGAAACTGACATGGATGCAAAGTGCATACTTACAAAAGTAAGGCTAGTCGCAAAAGGTTTCAAACAAACCGCGGTGGCAGACTCATGATGAAACTCTTTCACCGTAGCTATGCTTAAGTTTTATCGTAATTTTATTGCCATCGGGTGCATACTGCGATTATGAGATTTGGCAAATGATGTTAAAACCGCGCTTCTTAATGGAAACTTACTTGAGGATGTGTACATGACACAACTGAGGGCTTTCAGATAACCTAAGAATTCGCAAAGTATGCAAGCCTAAAGATCCATTTATGGTTTGCGCAGTTCTCGAGTCGAATCTTCATTTTGATGAATCACAAAGGGCTCGATTTGTCAAAATGAAGATGAGCCTTGTGTTTATAAGAAAATTAGCGGGAGCGCAATTGTATTTTTTATCTTATATGTTGATGACATTTTACCTATCGGGAATGATATCCCTACTCAAGTAATGTCAAGTCTCGTTAGTAGTTAAGCCAATGAAAGACTTAGGCGAAGTCATATCCTAGGATAAGATATATAGAGATAGATCTAAGAGGGTCGATTGGTTTAAGTCAAAGTGCTTACATAGACAAAGTAATCGAAATGGTTCAAGATGGAAGATTCCGTTGAGAGGTAGTTAAGATATATAGAGTCTTCCAACATATGATAATGTTGTCGATCCATCGACTAAGCCTCAACCACAAGCAAAGCATGATCATGTTATTCATAGGTATTAGATACATTGATGAATGGGCCTAGTGTAAGTGGAGACGTTATAATAGTGCTCTAGGCCCATTGTATAATACGGTATTTTGACTATTTATGAATTTATTATTTTGATGATTCGCATGTTTATTATATATAATGTCCTTTTGAATAATATTAATTATTCTAAATAACCTTAATCGTTATTGTTATGGGGAATAACAATGAATTAAGATTAGTATAAAGTTTGATTGATATTCATGGGATAAATATGTGTATGAGATACAAATCAAATTTATATCTATTTGCCGAGAAATGCATATCAGATAGACCCGTCTTGAGATTAATACATGGATCAAAGTCATAAGTTAATCTCTAATAGTTGTGTCATTAAATCCTTTGACCTGAAATCGTTATAGTTCTCAACATAAGGAATATTGTGTTTTGATATAATCAAACGTTGTCTTTAATCGAATGACTATAAAGGTTATACTTGAACATAATAAGAATTACGAGGAGATATGAGCGATTAAGATGGAATTGGTCCCTCTCTTATTATAAGAGAGATATCTCTAGGTCCCTCAACAATTGGAGATCGAGAAATGCAGTTGCTCGAATGAATTGATGGAGATCAATGTCATTTGTTTAGTCAATCTAATTGGGTTTGAGTAATCCAAAGATAGAGCGATATAAGGTGGACTTTGTCCATGCCTTATATTCTATCAAGATATCATGAGACAAAGGATTATGTCATTAGCTATATTAAGGTTGTCTCGGATGTTTAGGCTTTTTCATTTAACTTGGGTAGTCATAATGTCTTCTTTGAAACGCCATAGCTTGTGGGATCAAGTAAGTTTAGGCCTCATGTGTTATTGAACCTATTATAACAAATAATTAATTTGTTATATTTTCTTATTGGATAAGGACATAATCTGTAAAGGGTTTTTGTTTTTTTTTGTTTCGATGTGAATTTAAATTGTTATTATTTAAAAAGAGTTTTAATATATAATAATATAAGTAGTTTCCTTACTCGATAAGGATTTGAATTTAATTGTTATTATTTAAAAGAGTTTTAAATATATAATAATATAAATTAGTTTCCTTATCGATAAGGATTGAACTAATTGTTATTATTTAAAAGAGTTTTAAATATATAATAATAAAAATTCGTTTTGAAATAAACCACACAGCGGACTTATATAGATATATATATGTGAGACATATATATTTTGTGACTAGTTATCTTTACTCTAAGAACAATAACCAAACGAGGAGAGAAGAAAATAAAAACCCTAATTTCGTTTTGAGGAAGACGAACACGAACTAGCATTCCAACGAGATCATTCATTATTTGTTCGTGTGTGGATACTTGTAGGGTGAGTCGAAGCTTTTCGGAAAGGCGACACCTTTGAAGATCGAATAAACCAGACGCAGACTTTGTAAGAGGCTTGCGAATCGATACACAAAGAGGTAAGTTTCGTTTACCCTTCCTTCGATTTTTTATGAAACACATGTGATCCTTGGTGGGTTAAGGGATAAGAAATTTTAAATTCCGATGCATTTATGTTCCAATTTGATTGGATATTGTGCCCGTAACCCAACATCGGTATATGGTGTCGTGGTTTACCAATGGCGGTTTGTCCCAGCAAGCGTAGGCATGAGAGTCGCAGTGACTCGGGATATGAGCATAGAAAGCATTTCATACGTGACATATAAACATTCATGTAGACATTTACTTGGATGTTTGTTTGTTTATTGGCCATTGCATGTGCGCTTAGGTGGGAAGTAGCCACTTGTAGGAGTTATTTCTCCTCTTGGGCTATGCTCACCCGTTAATGAGATCCCCACTCGGTACGGGACATGTACAGGCAGACGACGCTCTTTAGAGGCCCTTATAGGACTTTTCCTTTTTCTCATTTCTCATCTCATTTTCTCTTTTCCTTTGGTCATTTTCTCTCCCTTTTTGGAGCAACCACTCATTCGGTCAAAAGGAGGAAATTTCCTCCATTTCCTCTCGAGTCACCATTGTGTATTGTGTTTTAAATGCTATTAATATTCTTTGTTCGCTTTTTATGGCGTAAATGTGCGTAGAACTGTGTGAGCCATGGGATTCATTTCCCACACATGCTAATTGTGACCTTTCCTTTTATTGCCAAGTGTCACTCTTTATGGTGCCATGTGGCATCCCCAAATCTTCTTAATGATCATCCAGGCGCATTGTCTCAGCATTGAAATCCCGACCACCTTGGAATCCAACGAAATTCGACGTGGTAGCTAAATTTCGCGAGACGATTTCAACGAAAAAGTCCGTTTTGTCATCCGAGATCTAGAAAAATTTCGGATTTTTACCGAAATTACTATTTTACCCTTTTTGAGAAAATTGGATTTTTCTCGGGGTTTCACATGAACAACTTTATATGACATGCATAATTGAGATTTGAATATTTAGAAGTAATTTTTGTTGGCATGAAATTTTGAATTTGGAAAATTAAGGAATTTAGAAGGTTCCGCATTTACTTTGAACAAGTGTTTGGTAATTGGACAAAAATCGATTCCCTGAAAATGTTAGCGTCGTTTAATGGCTTGACGCTTGGTGAGGAACTAGGGTGTGAATTGGCAGTCATGCCCCTAGAGATTGGGTTTGGGCGTGGCGGAGTGGTATCGAGCTATGGGTTTATGATCTTAATGGGAACTTGTTTAAGTTTGTCTATGGGGGATAGTTGAGTGACGTGTTAGTTGATAGTTCGTATCCGTTTGTGTATTAGCAGCATTCTTTGCGAATGTATATTAGATAATAATTGATTTCTTGGTGATAGTTAAAGTTCACTACACTCTTTGTCTTTGTTTAAGTTTGTTGGTTTAGTGAATATACTTTTATCAATATGAATTATAGTTTGAATTTGTCACTTCTTTGGGACATGTCATTATGGACAATATGGTGGTTTGAAGTTATTTTATGTGTGATTGGTAAGAAAAAGAATATTGAATTAACATAATACTCCTTAAACATTAAGGTTTTGTTTGATTTTGAGGATGAATTAAGGGCTTACTACCTTTTAATTGTTGATTGTTTTGGGAAAATATTGTCTTTCCATATTCTTAGTTATCTTGAGTTTAGTTGAAGGAAACATGGATAAATTGTTACTCTAAGCTAAGCCTTGCAAGGTAGTTATTTGCTTCAAATGTTGTTAAGTGTTTTAAGTCCAATGTGATGAGTGATAGAAAACAATTTGAAATTTAAAAAAGGATCGATATTGTTATTAAAGTTTGATGTTTCTTAGGATTTATTGATTACTACAAATAAATTATTAAGAGATCTCTAAGATTATCTTATATTTTCAGGCTGACATAGAAAGAAGTTAAGTTTGATTGGTCTTATAACTATGATGATGGCTTCCACGAGGTTGAAGAACAAATTGAAGTAGCAACTCTTATTTTGATTATTTCATTTGGGTTCAGATTAGTTTTGCATAATGATGCCTTTCATTGCAAAGTTTATGTTGTGTTCTTATGCAACATGGAAAAAAATTGATATATACTTATAGACATTTGGGGAATTTTAAGATAGAAAATTACCTTATTATGATTTGAAGTTAGGTAAAATGATTTTGCACTTAAGATATGAAGACATTTTCTTATTTGTGTCACTCATAGTTTATGAGAGTTTGAAGTCTTTGTCTTCTTAAAATGATTTTTAAGCAAGAAATAGAAGATATTGATACAATTACTTAGAGATTATGATGACATTATTCAGTATTAATAAAAAAATGAGAATATTGTGATTTATGCCTTAAATAGAAAAAAAAATTGATTCCTTGGAAATCATTTAAGGTCATCACAAACGATTAGTATATGATTTGAGATGTTTACAAGTCTATGTTATACCTTTGGATTTTAGAGTTCTTATGTTGAGCATTATAGTGCAACTAAATTTGTTTGGATAATTAAGATCTTATAAAAAGGGAATTATTTGAAACTAGTTGAACTTTAGGAGCAATTAATAAAATAATGAATCTTGAAATTTGGGATTAGACTTAATGTCTTAAATAATGGAGACATTAAGAGACAACTTTTGAAGGGTTTATTACATTAAGCTTCGATCTACCTAAAAGGATGCAAAAGTATAAATATCTAAGGCAATTTTGATGGTCATATATGAAGTAAGGTATTACATTATTTGTAGCTTTGGGTTCAGTGTGATCGTATATGGAGGTTTACATGACCTAATAGTACTTTACAACTACTTTATATTTCTAAATGAGTGTATGGCTGGAAACTTATTACCATGGATTTTGTGATAGGGTTACCAGAACCTTAGTTGATGACAATGTTTCATTATGATGGTTTGTTTATGGATAAAGTCCTAATCATTTTCTATCGGACTAGCTTCCTCGATATTAAGGAGATTTGGATGTATGAAATATTTGATTCTATGGTATGTAATAAAATTCTTAATTTACTTATAGATTTTGACGTCAAAAAAAAAAAAAGCAGTACTAAGTTAATTTTGATGAAGTAGCTTTCATACTTAGACTAATGACTAATTAAGGAAGTAATGCCAAGTTAATCACATTGAAAGAGAGAAAACTCGATTCACTCGATTTGTGGGGCTTGTTTGAAATATTAGAAAGTAGGTACCTTGGCGTATAAAGTAGCCTTGTCCAGAGCCTATCTAAGATTCATAATGTGTTTCATGTTTCGACCTTGAGGAAATATGTTTTTGTTGCTTCTCATGTTGTGGAGTTGGAGCCTATTTAGATTTCTAAGGACTTGACCTATGAAGAGGTGCCCGTTCAAAGTGTGGATGTGATGAATAAGGTTCTACGACGTTTTGTTGTCAAGTTGGTAAAGTCCAGTGGAACAATCATAGTATCCAAGAGGCCACTTGGGAGTTAGAAGAAGAGATGAGAGAAAAGCATCCTCAATTATTTCAAGACTCTGGTAAGTCAAGTTTAGAGGACTAAACTTTTATAAAGGAGGAGAGAATGTAACACCCAGGAATTTGTATAGGTATAGGATTACGGAAAATATATGTGACGAATTTGTATAGGTATAAATTAGGAAAATAATAATGGCGGAATTTTTATAGGCATATGTTGAAAATAATAATGATAATTCAATTAGACGTTATGAAAATAATAATGATAATTCAATTAGAGCGTTATGAAAATAATAATTATGAAATTCAATTAGTAATTAATTAATTAATTTAATGAAAGAGGGGTAAAAAGGTAATTTTCTAATAGATGCGGGTATAAGTGGAGTAAGATAAGAAAATCCCTTTCTATTCATCTTTGAATTTCCATCTGAATGGGTAGAATTTAAGAGGACGTACGACTTTCGGATCTAGGGTTTGAAGAACAAATTTCTCTATGTAAGATATTCCTTATTTTATTTTTCTAGATTTCTTTGATGTAGATTCTTTAATTTTCTTTCAGTTTAGATGAACCCTGAAGAAGTCAGATTTAGATTTCACTCTCGTTCTTTAGAAATAAATAAATAAGGATTGGTGGTGTCATATTAGATTACTTTGGTATGAGAATGAAAAAGTATTTAAGGATAATTTTTGAAAGAAAATAATGATAAGCATAAATAGGATAAATTTGAAAAGACATTTGTATAAATATATGCATTTGATAAGTATTTAAATATATATATGTGTTTTGGCAGAAGTAAATATTTATTAAGGATTGAGAATTTATTTGATAAGGAATATGATTAGAATAATTATTTAGCAATTATAGGAAATAAGATCAGGTTAAAAATACTTGTTGTCGAGATATGATAATTGTTAGAGTAAAAAAGGCTATGTGTATTGTGTAATAATATAATTTGTAAAATAGTATTAATATTATTTCTTTCTAGTAAGATTTAGTTCGGATTAAGAGCATAAAATAAATATTATTAAAATAAGATCAGAAAGGAATATGAGTTTATAAAATTTGTAAAACTACCTAATTCAAATAGTTATCATTTGAACAGTTGTCAATATGTTTGAGGTGAACAAAAATAATATAATTGTTAAGAATATCAAATTAGAAAAGTTTTAAAGATAAATAAGTAATGATGGTAGTTTCTTCCTTATTATTTTAGGAGAAATATTTCATTGAGGTGAAATTCTTCGGATTAGCTCTTTCAAAGCTTTTGAGTACTCCTTTGAGGTAAGGGATTCTAATACAGCTTTTCGAAAAATTATTATTTTTATATATATGTACGTGTAAGGGATATTAATTAAGATTTTTAAAAAGAAAATTGTTTGTTTTTACTTCATTTGAGGATGAAAATTGTTTTAACTGAGATTATATATAATCTTGGTTTTGTGAAAAGTTTCTTTTTATTTGTTTGATTATCCATGGATCAAAATAGTAGTTTTGTATGATTATACTTTTGAGATTTGTTTTGTTTATGAAATAAAATGTGGAGATATGATGTTTTGTAATTTGAATTTTTAAATGAAATATTTGACTCTGGTTAGTTCGGCTCTGTCAACGGGAATAATAGTTGACACTATTTGGCCCATGTCAACGGGATATAATAGTTGACCTTTACATTTTCTTGGTGGGGAATATAATTGATTTGAACCCCAGCCTCTAGGGGTTTGGTTAGAGGTTACTAGTACTAGTAGTGTTTGGTTCCGTCCACTTTAAAAGAAACAATTTGCGGCTAGCCACCCATTTGAAAGTCCCACATAACTGGGCACCATTTGATATTTGATGACAAGAGAAAAATATATTTGAAATGTATTTGATTTTGGATTTGATATGAAAGTGTCTGAATCGAAATTTGATATGAAATTGTTTGGATCACATTTGATATGAAACCGATTTGAATTGGATGTGAGAATGTTTTGAAGTATATTTTGTTAATGTTCCATCTTATTTTTGAATCAAAAGTTTTGATGAAAAACATCTCCTATTTGTTATATGATTGAAAACTTTTTGATCCATGAAAATGTATTAGTGTTTCTTATTGAACTTTAAGCTCAATCCCATTCGTTGACATATTTTCAGGTACTTTTAGTTTCCGCGAGGAGTGATGGCTAGAGTTCATGTTTATGTGAAATGTTGGGTTTTCAAAGTTAATTGAGAAAGTCACTTGGATGATAGCATTAATTTTTATATTAGTACAAAGTTGGATTTGGGAGATCCCAGATATTGTTATATTCTGAACAGCTTTATTGAGATGATAGCTTAATTGAGAAAGTCACTTGGATGACATGCATAATTGAGATTTGAATATTTAGAAGTAATTTTTGTCGGCATAAAATTTTGAATTTGTAGAATTTATGAATTTAGAAGGTTGCGCATTTACTCTGAAAAAGTGTTTGGTAATTGGACAAAAATCCAATTACAAGAAAGGTTAGTGTCGTTTCACACTTCAAACGCCAGTCTAAAGGCTTGAGGGTGTGGAGTGTGATCATGCCCTTAGGGTGGGTTTCGGGGAGTGACACGGTCAGTTCTAGTTTCTGGAACTTCTGTTTTCGGAACCGAGTTGTATCTAAAATGCTCGGGGTTACGTATGGCCTGAGTAGGAAATTTCTTGTTGAATTTGTGTGATATTTATAAAAGCTGGAATTTCTGGACTACGTCTAGATTTTTTCCGAGGCCAAGTATGGCCGGATTTATGGTCGGGAATGACTAAGGTGTGTTATTATTGTAAATTGAATAATATGTTAACGTGTGAAATTATGTGATATATGTGGGATAAAAATAGAAATAATTATAATTTATCCGTGACACTTGACATGTAATGTGATTTATATGTTGCACGTGGCACGTAGGCGTACATGTAGCATGAAATGACATGCAATGACACTTGCATTGCATTTATGCATGGGGCGACCATGACATGGGTGTGAGTGTGAAATGATCAACCACAATGTTTGAGGTTTGATGGTACATCAAGAATGCAAATGATTTTCGGAGACTATCAGCGATCTTACCGGAGGCGTAGATCTTGTCAGCCGCGCCGGTAATGCAGTACATATTGAGTGTCCACGAGTGCTTCTCGGAGGGTTGACCAAAGTCTTGATCAGGCTGTCCACTGTAATCTCGAGTGTCAATGAAAAATAAAACAAAAGACTTTGTTTTTGGAAAAAGGGTCATGGATGGAGCGCTATGTGATTTTCCATATATCACATGTATAAGGGAATCGTGAGGACTGGGTTGGGTCATAGGTGGGTGGCATCATATTATTGGCGTATAAAGCATTCGGTGTGAGTTATGTAAGCGAAAGCATTGCATGTGCACTTAGGTGAGGGTAGCCCTTGTGGAGATATATCTACTGACATTGCTCCGCCGTCGTGGGATCAACGCTTTCCCAGTTACACGAAGGCAGCCAAATACGCCGGGCGTGTTTATCTGAAGGGGTTGTGAACTTGAACACTATGTTTTAAAATATATTAGGACATCTGTTTTGATATATTTTGGTTTTAAAGATTAATATCAAACTCTTATATAATAATATGGAAGTTGTATGTACAAAAAAATATAAGAAATGAGTCCACATGAATGGGATTGACCGGCGTGGACATCGGCCCGAATTCCTGGTTGAGGGTTGTCAGCCGGACCCCAGAGTTGGGAGCTTCAGCACTTGACCCATTTTGCCCGTAGCACAATGGGTTGGGTGATCCGTTTACGCTATGAAAAGTATACCACCTTAAATCCAGTATGTTAAATGCCTCCTTGGTAATTTTTCGATTGCTTCAATAGAATCTCCATTACTCCATAGTAGCTTTTACTTTCTAGTTAGATAAAAATCTTATTGCATGTCCATTCCTTTAATTTTCTAAACTTAGTATTATAATACATTATGAAGCTAAAAGAACAATCCATTAATGATGGGAAGAGATCTTAGAGACACCCTCTTCGATATGAAAAGGCTAGTTGGGCTATATGTAGGTTTGATTAGTATTTTGAGAGCTTTTGTCATATAGAGCCTTGAAGTCGTCGAATTGCGGGTAAGAAACTTGTTTATTATTCAAATAACCATAATAATGGTAATACCCGATAATTCTATAGCTTGGAGACAGTAAGATTGGTGCAGATGAATCAGGCAGCTTATATGAATTGCCACCTTTTTTGTTTTCCTTTTTATTGAAGTGACAATATACATACATGATTGACTGAACCAATAATAAACTATTGTGACACACACTCTAGCTTCTTTGGTAAGAACACTCAGCCTGATCAGCTCATCTTCAGCCTGATGTGCTTTTTCTTAAACAGGGATATCTGTAATCTCTTATCATTGTGGATAGTTCTGGCCTGGACTACATGTGAGTCAGAAAGAAGTGAATGGACTGGAACTGGGATTTTTATCTGTAGTAGCTGAGTGGACTGTGGAGTTCATTGGAAGCTGAACGATTGGTGAGAGTTTTATCATATAAGTTTAAGGCGGTATCTTTTCCTTGGTTCAGTTCCTTTTTGGAAATAATGATAAAATTTAGGACTTATGGAATTTATGGGGTATACTTTCCTTCATGGTTCCAATTCCCTTGTGAAATAGGATAAAAATTTTGAAAAAAAAAAATTCATTCTTGCCTATGGTAGATTCTCCTTGAAAATAAATATAAAAAATTTTGAGGAAAAAAAAAACTAGAGAGCATACTTTCCTTCTAGGTTTGATTCCCTAGAAAACAAGGATAAAATATTTTGGAAAATAAAATATTCAAAGGGTCATACATTCCTTTCTATGTTCAATTCCTTTTTGGAAATAAGGAAAAGGTTCAAGGGGCAAATTTTAATTGAACCAAATAAGATATTTTAAAACAAACAATCTTTTATAATCAATATATTTTTAAAATTATTCTATTTTATATATTATATTTTAATTATATAAAAATAGATAAATATAATAATTATTTTTAACAATGTGGACCGCATTTTGGCCTAAACATAACTTTCCACTCAAAGTGAGGAACTCATTTTTGTATTTTGAAAAGGTTTTGGAGTTACAACTTGTAGTGCCTCAAAACCGGGGTGTCAGATTTGATAACCTGGTAACACACGAATACTTGTGGATGTCGGGTTAACTTGAACTTTTCCACTCCTTAATCGGCGAGACTCACTGTCTGGGGAGCTCTAACCAGAGTACAAAACACATCCTAACCATTTACAAGGACCACACATGGTCCATATACAATTAAAATGAGTAAAAATGGCCACTTGGGCCCATACATCAATACTCATAAAAAAAATACATCAACTATATACCATAGTTCAAGAGTTAATAAATCACTCTTAATTCAACATAAATTGTCGGAAAGTGAATAATATGATCGAGTGGCTCGTGTGTCATTGTGTGACAAATAAATGACACATAGTTGTACATGATTGAGGCCATTACATGGCCCACGTTTGGAGGCTTCAATTAGTGGACAAATTGTCATCACTAGGCCTAGGGATTTATATGTTGTCATTACCCCGGGTGAGTGACTTGTGATGTCATGTATGCTTGAATTAGTATGTTTGATTTGGAATTTGTATGTATATGAATGTCAAATGAGCCAGGATAAATATGTGATTATGTATGCACATATAGTTCTCATTATATATGTAGCATGGTATGAATGAGCAAATGTATTAAGTATACATGCCTGAAAACATCGCATAACATGGGTGTGAGTGCACATGGTTGAGATCACGACCTTTGCGTTGGGTGTTGATGGTGTGTCGTGAGGTACGGTTGTGGATCATTTTCGTATGGTGTTGATTTGTGGAGGGCTTGGTTAATAGGACAACGTCAAATGGTCGTATGGGTTAAGGAATGGAAATGGCTCATTGCATTTCACTTATGCCTTGAGACCTTGCAAAAAGCGATATAGTGAGTGCGTAGGGTGGTTTAAGAGAATTGTTTCGAAGGGTTGACAAACAATATTATTTGCTCGAATTAATGTCCCTCTGACATCGGAGGGTTGTCCATATAATATCATCGTAGTCTGTCCAGATTGAAATGTCGCCAGATTGTCCATATAATATCAATCGTCGGGTCACTTGATTGATATACGTAGTTTGTCTAAGTAGGTATGGTCTGTCCACTATTTATATCGGAGGGTTGTCCACGGTTAAAAACAAATACCTTTGTTTGGAAATAGTTTTCATTCATGGCATAATGCATGTTTGAGGGAGTCAGTGAGAACTCGAGGCGTATGGGTGTAAGAGACCCGCGATATCATAGTTTTGTATGGGTGTAAGAGCACGTAGTATCACTCGAAAAGTTATGTTGCCCGAAAGAAGACATGCGGTCATGTTTATCACATAAGACTTGGGTTGTGTGATAGAGCCGGGATTGACTTGGGATTTGTTGCCCAGTGATACTTGCATTGGGTAATGGAGCGGTTGGTTCGATACTTGGAGTTAAATTATTAGCCACCAGTGGCAGTTGTCACGATTAAGCATTATGCATGTGAGGCGAGTCGGTGAAAGTGACCGGGATATATTATAATGACATTGAGTGATGGGTAGACGAGAGCTCAGTATAGGGCATGGTGAGTCGAGTCTCATTTCATGGCATGTAGACTGTTCAGTGGTTCATGAAATTGCTTGAATGTGATTGTTTGCCATGCATGTGCGCAGGTGGGGAGTAACCTATGTAGGAAATTATCTCTTGGGCTTTGTTCACTTACGTCGGGGATCACCATTTGGTCTGAGGAGAGATGTCAGGCGACACTCACATTAGAGGCCATTTGAAGAAAGCCGACTTAGCTTTGATGTTGTTGTATAAGCTTATGTATTAGAATGTTGTAATTTTAATATATGTTGTTAAAGTGATTTAACTCTTGAACTATGGTATATAGTTGATGTATTTTTATGAGTGGTGATGTAGCATTCAAGTGGCCATTTTTTACTCATTTAAATTGTATAAATGAATGTGTGGTCATTTTAAATAGTTGGGACAGGTTTTGTACCTTGGGTAGAGTTCCACGTACAAAGAGGGGCTCTTGCTCGATTTTTCGCAGTGGTGTCGGGTTCTGGGACATCCACAGGTATTCATGAGGTTGACGGGTTATCGGCGACACTGGTTTGGGCATCCACAGCTTATTACATTTTTATTTTTTTAAGGAAAATAATATGAAAGAAAACTCTTAATGTGACTCATAATAGGAAAAGCAAGTCTGTGAAACTAAGTCTAAATTTGGGGTCGGGTTACCTATTGGGAAGATACGGTGGCTGCACTTTTGCTAAGCCCACTAAAAATTGGGTCTCTCTATGTCAAGTTAAAGAGCCCAAGTATGTCAAGCGATTAATCAAATCTAACGATGCATAGAAACAAACAACAGGTATAACACTAGAGCACATAAAACGTGTAATAAAAAAAAAAACAAAGTCAAATGAGGTAAGAGCGTGTACCTTAGCGGTGGTGGCTATCAATTTGAAAACCAAGTTGGTGCGTTATGAATATAGAAACATTCATGATTAAAATAGAAAGGCAAATTATAAACAAAAGCGCGAATTATTGTGAAGGGATACATGAGATATGGGACCCTGACTGAGGCCCATTTATTAATAGAGTGAAACTTATGGGTTCCATTTTATTGGAATTATAAAGTAAACCTTGCTTTGAGAATTTTTTAAAATTAGGTTGAAAATACAAATTTTGAAAAATGAAATTTGACTTGAGATTAAAGAAAACGAAGTTTTTATTTTGAATTCTAAAGAATTTTCTAAATATGAAAAATAAGTTTGAATTTTTTGAAATTAAAATTTTATTATTTATTTTTAGAAATTAAAAAAAAATTGTTTGGAATTTTGAAGTAAGAACAATGATTTTGTAAAAATTAAAACTGATAAAAACTGATAAAAGTTTAACATAATGATGGGTCTTATTCTAGCTAGAATTGTAAAATTGGCAGCCCGGGTGAGCTGGCAGATCCACCGAATTAAAATCATTTGGCCATTAAGTGTCTTGGCAAGACAGGTGGCCCGACCAGTATAGCCCGGCCGGTATGAATCCCGACCTTCGGCCAGAACGCCAATTTTGCCTTTAAAAAGTATTTGGCCCAATGAAGCTGGTTTTAAGTTAGAATTTTGGGCTACTAAAAGTTTTGACGAAAAGAGCAGACGATTTTAGTGATCCGACCAGCCGTTAATGAAGCTCTAATTCCAGTAGTGGATTCTTATCTTTTTCATAGAAATTTGGAAAAGTGGGACTTTAAATATATATTTGTTTAGAAAACAACATAGTATAAATATCAAATAGTCTTATAATAGCATATTAGAAACATATATACACAAGTATAAAAGGCAATTGATAGGATAATAAAATAATGGGAATGAAGTAATGAACTGAACAATTATAAAAGCAAAATATATTGAAAAATGTACCCGCCCATAACCTAAACTACATGGCAAAAAAAAAATGATACAAACACAGACTAAATTATATGAAAAAAATTGATACAAACACGAGATCAACGACTAAACATTAAGTACTGAAGCTGAATATAACTTTAAAAACTATGACATGAGATAGTTACGATAGGCCCCGAAATTATAATGAGATTGCAAGGACTAAAGAGTGACAATCAATTAGTAAATCAACCTAATAGGAATTTAATGAAACTAAAATTAGGCTTAAATTACCGTACAAACATTTGAATAAAAAAAATAAAGGAAATGCATGTCATTGTAAAGTCATTGAGAACTCATCCACTAACTTCAATTTCATTGAAGGAAAAATTTAATTAAAAAAAGCATCACACCCAAAGATCAGCACTCATGGTCTCTGACACCTTTAAAGATCAATAAAATCCTTAACTCAATATCCATGACATGCGTGCAAACCAACCAACCGATCCAGATTGGATGCGAATCAAAGCATCCATGATATGTGCTTACAACAAATTACTCATCATAAATGTTGCTTTCAAGTAATACCGGCATTCGATGCGCGTTCCAAATAACAATGATGAGTGATGGTAAATCAAATACCTCAAAGATGAAGGTTGTAGCGCACCTATGAGAGATCCTCCAACCCGTGTTCGACTACTCGGACAAGCCCTTGTCCCTCCCTCTTTACCTTGGGGGTCTGCTTGAAATTACGGCTCTACCTTAAATGCATCATCTCCATCCAAAACAAATTTCTTATTCTCTCTGATCGTCCATAGTATCTATCTCCCCCTTCGTCTCTCCTTGCTCTTATTTGTAATATATAGGAACTCCCCAAAAGCCCTAACTCTAAGACCCCAAAAAAAAAAGGATGATCTACCTTCCAAAAGAAAAAGAAAATAAAATAATAATAATAAAAAAAAAGAAAATCCAATCAAATAAAATCAAAATCTAATAAAATAAAAATAAAATAAATAAAAAAAAGGTATCAAATTTGGGATTATATAAATGTGTCTAAATAACACCTTCTTATATAATATGTATCTTGTTTAAGTGTGTGGGACCACTCAAGAGCCACAGCTCTTATTTTGAGGAAGAAAGGATGATCTTATACAAAGTATTTTATTTAATTTCTTTATTTATGGGTTTCAAACTGAGATCATCAGTGATGAATATGATGCAAAAATTGAAGTGAGTGGATTTAGAAAAATGCAAAAAGGATAAAAAATGTTAAGAAAAATTATTTTCTTAACTTTGAGGAATCAAATATACCATAAAATAATATTTATTTTATTTTATTTGTATGAATAAAATAATTTAAAAAATATATGATAAAATAAAAATACTTCTATTAGAATTTTAATTAATAATTAAAATAATTTCAATTACCATAATAAAGCCTAAAATATATAATCTTAATATTTCTTCAATGGAAAATTATATTTATAGTTTATCAAATAAATTATATTTAAAAGAAAGTTTATGAGAACTCAAGTAAGATTAACTCATTAAAAATAATTCCTATTAGGTATAGAAACTAAGGGTTAACTTATTTAAAAATAATTTTTATTAAGTTGCTATTAATGTGTGAAGGGAGTTCTTGTTGCAAAATTTTATTTTTACTTATTAAAATACCTAAAATATTTTGAAAGATTCAGAAAAATAAAAATAGAGTGTATTCAAAAAATATATATAACATGTTTGTACATATAACTAAAAATATAAAAATTTGAAATTACTATTATTTTAATTTTAATTTTTATATTTATCTTTTACATTTTGATTTAGTTTAAATGTTTTTATTTCAAAATATTAAAAATATAAATTCGTAAAAAATTATAAAGTATAAAATATTATTAAAATATTAATAATTTAGAAGATCATATGGGAAGAAGAGAGGTTAAAAACAACACCATCAAAGCGCGTGTTTGAACATGCATCCTGCATTAGATTTGGAGACCGATCGAAGTGGAGCATGCGTTTGAGATAATTGGTCATGTCTCGATTTTGTTTGGTTGCCTTGGAAAACGACACCCACCTTCGGCGGCGGGCGTCGCCGTTCCACTCCCTGAAATCAATTTGAAATTACCTTTAACGACTAGAAATCCACATGAAGCGAAGCCGTGTTGCCATAAACCTCACTGTAAAATTTTCTTTTATTTTCAAACTTGATTTGGTAAAATCTTGCGTGAGGAAAAACTTGACATGGCGGTTGCACATAGTCTAATTCCAAATCATATACATCAGATTTACACTATAGCCAAAATGCCTTAGCCTTCAACACATTCTCACAAAACTACTCTATGTATATATATATGTTCCTTTATACAAATTAAAGTACAGTCCTTACATAATGTTCTTAATTTACAACAGCACAATGTCAAGGCAACGTGGCTGCTCAGCGTCTTACTTGATACCCCAATACAGAAAATAGTTTTAAAATACAAAATAATAAGCTAAATGAGGCACCGGTGAGTGTGTATCTTTTATAAACGGTTTTCTTTTCGAGTATTTCAAGTATGTAAAAACTCTTTTACAAATATTTTCCAGAAGCTTGCTTTGCTTTGCTTTCTTTAAAAGTTTCTAAAACTTTTCTTTGCTTGCTTGCTTTTATACTTGCTTTAAAAGTTTATAAAACTTTTAATACTTGCTTGCTTGCTTTATTTTGCTTTTCTTAAAAAGCTTGTAAAACTCTCATTTCTTGCTTGCTTAGAAGTTTATAAAACTTCTCATAATTTTTTCTTACTGCTTACTTTAGAAAAGCTTGCTTGAAAAGTTTCATAAACCTTTCACAAACCTTTGATTTAAAAGTTTCTCAAAACTTTTTCGCCAAAAATAGAGCTTGAGCTCGACCCACGCCTTTGAAAATAAAACCACGGGGAGCTTGGCTCTAACCCGATGGATTTTAAATCTAAATGGGAGCACAGGCTCCAACCGTTTACTTCAAACTCTCACGGAGGCTTGCAGACGGGAACCAATGGTTGATTTTTCAAACCGTATATCATGCTTGTAAAACATCAACCACTTTGGAGGCTATTTTTTGCTATACTAGTGAACATGGGAACTGTGCTTTCAGCCGTGCGGTGGAAGGACCTTTGTCGCGTCACGCACCGGTGAATATGGTGGAATTCGACCTGCGATGTCGCCATCACCATACTTAGTTAGAGTTCCATGCTCTAGTGCGTGTCACCCAAAGTCTAGCTAGCAATTAAGGCGTTTGTAATTATTCTTTTTGCTTTGCTTGGTTTGCTCTTTGAAAAATGGTTTACAATTAAAACCATTTGCTTGCTTGTATTTACTTGAAAATGGTTTAATTATTCAAAAACCATTTGCTTGCTTGCTTGAAAAATGGTTTAATTATTCCAAAACCATTTTAGCACTTTTCAAAAATGGTTTTAACTCAATATTGGCACTTTTCAATTATGGCTTAAATCGAGCCCATTTTCTTGCTTTTCAATTATGGTTTAAATCAAAACCATTTGCTTGCTTTTCAACTACATGTATGATTGGATGCATCCGAACCATTACTTGCTTTCTAAACTCATTGCTTTAAACATGGTTTAACAATTCAAAACCATTAAACACCAGTGTAAAACAATTTATAATATAATACACTAGTATTTGGAAAATGAGTTTAGAACACTCACCTCTTTGCTTGCTTAGCAGGCACCGTTCCACACTTATCCCACCTTTACTTTAACCTACAACTCAAAGCGAATACGATGAAGTGTCGCATAACTTAATGTATTTCTAGACTTGATCACACTCTTTATACTCTTTTAAGCTAAGGTGCCAGGTTCCTATTCCAACTAGAAATCCACTTGGTCGGGCACCGAAACTCAAGTTCGTCGAAACAACCGGGACTACTCTATGTCCAAAGCTGGAATCAGGAATTTTCTTGCACATAGCCCTACTTTGAGGTGGTACTAGGCCACTTGGGGATCCAGAAATTTGGCTATGCCTTCTCTTTAAGTTTGGTTCTCCTTGAAGTCTATTTTACGTAGCCACTTGAATAACTCAAATCGGATAAGAAATGAGGAAGTTATGGCCAAAATACAAAAACTGGTCAGCGGGAAGCGAGCAAGGTGTGCGGTACAGCCTAATGTGTACCGGTACACTTTTGCTTCTAGTGGGGTGTACCGGTACACTACTGTTCATGTACCGGTACACCTTCCATATTGCCAGATTTTGTTTTCCCACTTTTGATGCCCATTCACTCCATACCTTCATTTTCAATTCATATGCCTCAAAACCAACTTGGAAATCATCTAAAAACAATTCCACAACACTTAAATTGGTGCTATGGAACCTCAAACCTCAAAATCTTAGGTGCAAATCTAAGAACTCAACCTAGGTCCACCAATTCTTTTTAAAACTACAAAATTTTGATGATTCCATGTTTCTTTTACATCCGTGGGTTTACCCACATAACTGACCATTCAAAAGGAAACTAATGTGATCTTTACACAAAACCTAGACCAAGGAGCATCTATTCTCCTTGCAAAGTCCTAGAAATCCAATACACTTGATTCTAAGACAAAGGCATACACGGTTTTGAACCTCTCCTCTTCCTTCTTCCTCCTCTTGCTCCCTCCTTCTCCTCCTACGGGTTTGCTAGGGCAAACTTTTGAGACCAAATCAATTTTTGCTTTTATTTTCCTATTATTATATTTTAACATTTCCTTTAATTGCAAATAGCCCTCAACACTTTAATTTTGCAATTGTAACTTTTACTATTTCTACTATGGCCCATCTCTAATTTCCATATCCTTTTTGCTAATGACCATTATCCCTTGGTTTAATACCACAAATTTCGGGTTCCATAAACTTTCTTTCTTTAGTCTCAAAATCTTCTTGATGTGACAACAGGTGCTCTTATACACTACTCTGATGTATCATGTGCGTACACTCTCTCGAATTAGGGGTGTTAAAACACATAAAAGAAAAGATAGGAAAGGAAACTAAATCTTATATTAGTGACCCACTCACATTATCTTTTATTATTTTTCCAGAATATAAAAAAATATTTGTTTCTCAAAACATTTATAATATCAAATAAAAGATAGAAGATTATCTAAAGTTATAAAAAGTAGTTAGAATTAAATATCTTAACTTTCTTTCATTTTCGGATATGTTTAAATATCTTTTAAAATACATTATATAAAGACAAGTAATCTGGTGATATTTATTTCTTCCCAAATACAAACCCTTGTGGAAATCAAACTCCTTTTTAAATATTCATTAGAGTCCTAATTTTTATATTTATAAACTTTGAATAAGATTTTATTTGTTGTCACATTTTGATTATACTTATAACACTTCGATCTTCTCTCCTTATATATAGAGTCACAAATATTAAATTTTTACATCCAATTTTAAAGAAGAATTTTTATGTTATTTCTCGGCCCCATGAAGTTTTGGCAACTCTTTATATTCTCTTTTATTTTAATTTCTCTCTTCACATGTGTTATTTTACATCAAACTTTGAAATATGAGAAACTTAAACTTCCTTTCGGGGTGTCATGCCCTGAAAGTGTTGCTTTTGATTGCAAAGGTGAGGGTCCTTATACTGGTACATCATATGGTAGAATTTTGAAATGGCAAGGTTCGATGCGTGGGTGGAAGGAGTTTTCCATCACTTCGCCTTTCAAGTATGAAGTATTTTTTTAGTTAATTTTCAATTCAACCTTCTTTATAATTGTACTTTTTATATTCTATTAAAATATATGAAAATTACTTAATATAATTTAGTTTTTTTTTTTTTATCATTGCGCTTGACTAGGATTCCTAAATTTTATGATGGATTAGTCAATCCTGTTATGGAACAATTATGTGGAAGACCGTTGGGTCTTAAATTCAATAAAGCAACATGCGAGCTTTACATCGTTGATGTAAGACCCGAGAAATTCCAATTTATGGAATAAGGGCAAAATCGTAATTTTGATTACAAAATTATTATTTCGGTTAAAAATCCATAATTTATTCTCTAGATCTCGGATGACGAAATGGATTATACCGTTGGAATCGTCTGCGAAATACCATTGTAGAATTCGTGTTCGGAATTAGAGATAGTCGGGTTGACACGTTTTTAGGGGCATTGCGTTTCGGGTCTTAGTAAAATGATTTTCGATGCGACAAAAGTCACATATAACACGTACTCATGTGCCATAAGTGGTATGAGTATAGAAATGATGAAAATGGACGACCGAGATAGTGCCAAATATCAAATCTGGGAATAGAGGGACATAAACGTCATTTTTAGGAAAGTTTTAAGTGCCCAAATGCAGGAAATAGGTAATAGTGTTTACTCTCTCCATTAAAAGGGCAAACGTGAAAGAAAAGGGAATAGATACGGTGAGCTTTAGATACGGTTTCTAGTGAGAGAGAGTCGTGCTTCTCTCTAGAAATGCGCGATCAGGTTGGCGTGCTTGGTACAAGAAGAAGAATTGTATAAGAGGAGAAGGCTTCGGCGTGGAGTGCTTAGGTTGTAGGTTTTGACAAACTCAAGGAGGTAGGTTTCTCTCCTACTTGAGTTTTATTCCTATTTTTTAAGTGTTCTACGAATGTTTGAGTTGAATGAGGCGCGAGGGCCGTCGATCGGTCGAGCACTTGGGGCTAAAGTGATATAAATTTTGAAACAAAAAATTGGGTAGCCGTGTATGGAGTACGGGCTGTTTAGATGCGGTTGTGTTAATTTGTGCATTAAATGTTTGCTTGGTATGCATTGGGCGGAATGGCGGTAAATTGCTAGTTCATTAAGTGAAGCGGATTGAGTTGTAATTTTTGGGAATAGTAATCGAGGTTTATTCACCAACGGTGATTCTAAAAATATATTTTGTGAAAGAAAATATGTGTTTGGCAGTGATTTAAATTAAATTGCTCGTGTTTGATTATTAGCCCAGTGAGCTAATTTTTATGTTTAGTAAATTTCATGACATGATTGTGATTGGATATTGTGAATATGTGCATGTTTACATATTTGCATGTGGTCATTGTATTGGAAATGACATACATGCATTCCATATGCAACTGGAACATCCAGGGACTATAGGAGTTGGTATGAGACGAGTCTAGAGAAAATGGTTCGGAGGTTGTCTAAAATAATTATCGGAGGTAGTCCAAATTTAAAATATCAAATCAATCAATCGGAAGCGGCCCAATTGATATTCATCGGATGATCCACAAACAAATAATATATCAATCGTCGGGCTGACTGATTGATATATATACACATGGAGGTTGTCCACAAACAAATAAAATAATAAATTCTCATATGAGGCTTAGGCGGGAGTGTGAGAAGTCAGTGAGACTGGGATCTGAGTTAGTCATGTAGACATTCAAGTAGGATCATGCATTTGCTTGAATGTGTGTTTAAATTGGAACATTGCCTTTGCACTTAGGTGATGGTAGCCCACTTAGGAAGATTCTCCTCATGAGCATTAGCTCACCCCGTCGTGGGACCCCCTTTTTACAGGTACAGGGAGCGTGCGAGGAGACGGCTCGTCCTAGAGGCTGAGTTCTTGAAGAAAGCCGGAATGTGGCTTTGTTGATGTTTACATGTATTAGAACTCTTTAAGTTTAATATATGTTGTATAAGAGTAAAACATTTGAACTCTTAGAACTATTGGATATAGTTGGTATGTTTTTATGGATATTGTAGTATGGGTCCAAGGAAGTGTTTTTATCCATATTTGTATCATTGTGATTATATTGGGCGCAGGACGGGTTTCATGCAGGTGTTTCATTTAGGTAGAGCTCCCAGTACAAAGGGAGCTACGCGTTTTCTGAAGTGTCGGGTAACTTGGAGCATCAGCTAATATTCCATGTGGGTTGACGGGTGATCAATGGACCGGGTTAGGGCGTCACGGTGATGTATTATGGGTTGATGGTTGTTGGAAGCAATGGTGGAGTTGCCAAACAATTGGCAATTAAATCTTGAAGAGTCATTTCAATTCACTAATGCCTTAGATATTGATCAAAATGCGGAGTGGTATGCTTTGCGATACCGAGCGCCACATATTCGAAAGATGGTATGTATAATAAATTTACTCAATATAATATTTTTTCTTTTATTGGCACACATATATTCATAGACTCATGATTCCCATCTTATTGATGAATAATGTAATTTTTGGGAGCTTATGCTATAGCAATGCAAATTGAGGGATAAGACGGAAGGTTATAAAATATGATCGGACAAAAACGACATTGTTGCTAAGGAAACATCGCTTTTTATAAATGGGTTACATTAAACAAAATAATAATTTTATTTTGGATTGCGAAACTCTTGCTGCGAGTCACAGAATATTGACTTCCAGGTAAAATCTCACAAAACCGACACTTTTACACAACTTGCTGGATGCCCGGATAATATTCAAAGAAACACTCATGGGGAGTTTTGGGTTGCACAAAATAATTGTGGAATGCCAGAGCTCAAAGTCAAGCCGATAAAACTTAATGAGGAAGGAGCGATGGTGGAAGAACTAGAGTCGGATCTTGGCCGATTAATTGTAAGTTCAAGAGAAGATAATAGTTTATGGTTAGGTTACGTAATTTATTCTTACATAGGTTTTATTGGATTAGAATGTTTTTAATAATTATTACTATTTTACATGTAAATTTTGGAATTTAAATTATCGTTTGTCGTTATCAAAAAAACTTATAAACATTTATGATTTTATTGATTATGGAGAGTTTCTAATTTTAAAACCTCAAATATTTTTTAATTTGTTTCTTTCAAAAAATGGAAATAAAATTTTTATTTAAATTTCAAGTATTTACTAAACATAAGTTGTTAACTTAAAACTCACTATTTAATTCTTATTTAAAAGTTTTAATATTATTTAATATAATTACGTGATAATTGATTCTAAATTATTTTATATATATATATATATATATATATATATATATATATATATATATATATATATATATATATATATATATATATATATAACAATGTATAATGTTAAGAGTAAAAGAAAAGGTAGTAAAGATAATTTAAGAAGAAAATTGTATTTTCATTCTTCCGAAACCCATATATATAGTGTTATAGTCATTATACCGTAATAAGGTATTCCCACTTGCGTGTAAATGTGTGGTCATTCAGATTGTCAGTGAATCATTTTAACACATAATGTTTATTCATAGACAAATGTGTGGTCATTCAGTTGTGGCGGCATGCGTGCATTTTTGTTGTTGTTTCTCTCATCAGTGAATCATTTACTCTTTCTTGATTAAAATTGCCACGATGGCTGACCAAAATCAACAATGTTATATACCTAAGCTCCATACAGCCGTAGTCAAGCTCTTTGCTTGAGTATAATTGAAGATCAAGGTCGAACTGAGGATGGGTTTTCTTCATAAAAATGGTTTGCATTAGGGCATGAAGGTAAGGCTTTCTATTTGGACTATATGGAATTCATTCAAAAGCAGAGGATGGTTTGAAAAACAGAAATTGTAAAGCGAAAGTTAAGCTGGAAATTATGATGAAGAAATTTACTTTGAAGATTTGGAGTCATAGCAGCAAGCTAGGGCAAACCTGTGTCCTCGGGTTTTATCCTCCTATGTGAGTCAACCTGGGGATGTAGTTATGGCCCCTTTTGTTTAAAACCTAACATTCTTTATCATTTTAGAGGCTAAGTAAAGATCTAAGAATCACGGTGCATCTCTCACGTATTTGAACCCTAAAGCATGGAGAAGTGACCTAGGCTAGTAGAGACCATCTAAAGATCACAGTGCATCTCGCCGAGCCGAACCACTGAGCATGGAAGTATTGGCGAAACAATAAAAGCAAAATGTTATTTAACCACTAATTTGAAGAACCTTTAACATGTGAATGTGCCTCATGAAATGATAAGGACCATCTAAAGAGCCCGCAGTACCTCTTTGTCACTAAACCTTTGGATCTAAAGCATGAAGTATTGGCCAAGACAATAACATCCTATGTTATGCAAGCGAGTTTGAAGATGAGACCATAAATACACTACCCATAACTTTTAGTACATGAGGGACTGACACAGCAGCCCTCTTTGCCCGAGCTGGCTTCCTTCATCTCTTCTAAGGAAGGAGCTTAGCCAACATCTCTTGAATTGTCATCTTCAGAGGTGTGCTTGGCAGCAGGGAAAGTGAAAGAAAAGAAGAGAGAAAGAAGGAGAAAATAAAAGCAAAACTTAAAATAAAACAAACTTTATTTACAAAAGCGATGAAAATGAAAACTTACAATCCACGAAGCTTGTCTTTCTTCCTCTCTCCTCCTCTCCTCCTCTTATTCTGAGAGCATGAGGTATTTATAGGACTCCTCAAGGTATAAAAAATACCAAAGCCTAATAACTAAGCTAAGTTATAGGATAGGAGAGTAGTCCCTGAAGTTTGAAGGCGGTTGCATTAATTACAAAGCAGTGAGGCTGGAAGTTTAAATACGAGGAGAATTTAGCTAATTAGCGGGCATTTGAAAAAGGGTTAGCGAAATTGGCAAGGGTTGCGAATTTGGCAAGGTTGCGAATTTAGCTAGCTAGCGAGGGGCCCCGTAAGCTAGCGAGAATTTTCAGTGAAGCGAATTCGCAATTGCACACGGTGCGAGGTGGGCTGCGAATTTCGCAATGCGTCTTGAGATTACGAAGCTGTGCGAATTTCGCAGGGTTGCGAGTGGTTGCCAACGGAGTTGCGAAATTACTGTTCTTTGTTACGCATTCCTCTCGTCATGTCTTCCAGCTGCATCTCATTTCTTCACTTTGCCTTTGTTTTTTCCATTGATTTTAAACCCATTGATGGTGAGACTAAAAATTCCAACCTCATGATCGATCATTTGCATTGAAGTTGAAGTTCAAATGTGTAAAGTCTACAAAACAACCAAAAACACCCTCAAATCGACATAAAATGTTACTAAGATGACATGAACACTTCAATTGGGATAAATGACATGATTAATGATCAAAAAGCACTCAAAACCTATCTAATATAGGGTTCAAAATTGCACTTTTTGAGCACTAATCAAACACTCTCCCTTGAATGACCATCACTAAATTGTTAGTACTACCTCATTAAAAACCTTGTCAGTAAAACCTAGTTGGACAAAACCTGGACGAAGGGAAAAAGAGTACAGTATCTAACATATTTATTCATACTCCCCCTGGTAGTGACATGACTATATTGTCTTCAACTTTTCAATTTGAAGATCTTTAAGCTGGCGCATGCCAACTTGTCGTACAAGTTTCTTGAATGTTGCAGAAGGCAGGGCTTTAGTAAATAAATCTGCTAGATTGTCATTGGAACTTATTTGTTGCAAATCAATTTCACCATCTTTTTGAAGTTCATGAGTGTAGAAGAACTTTGGCGAAATGTGCTTAGTTCGATCACCTTTTAATATATCTCCTTTGATTTGCGCAATACATGCAGCATTGTCTTCATATAATACTGTTGGATTATTCTTAATAGAAGATAATCCACATGATTCTTTGATATGTTGTATCATGGATCTCAACCAAACAAATTCTCTACTAGCTTCATGGATCACAAGTATTTCTGAATGATTAGAGGTGGCCGTGGTTTGTTTAGCGATCACCAAGATATTCTTTGTGAAACCGGGAAGATCGATTTAGAGGAAGGGGTAGAGCAGTGAGGTACCTGGTCAAAATTCGGAATTTTCTGAACCTGCGTATGTGAAACGGACTTCACCATTGAGAAACGTCTAGTGAAATCTAGCTACTGTCGAATTAGAGATAGTTAGAATTTCACATTTTTAGAGCAGGTAGTGCGGGACACTTGGAGCAATTGAGTGGCTCAAGATGAGACACGTATCGAGTGAAGATCAAGTCAAACAATGAGCTCAAGTATGGGCTATAGGTGACATGTGACATCATGTCATTGGAGGGAAATCCATGGTAGATGGATAAGAGGATAATGGAAATCCTAAGAGCCAATGAGAATTTGACATGTGGCAAGTGAGAGGACATCTCACTTGACTTATATCTCCTCCCAACCAGTTGGGAGAGAGGGGAAGGCAAGAGAGAAAGACAAACCAAATTTGAGAGAGAGAGAGAGAGAGAGAGAGAGAGACTACCTTCTCTCTAGATTTTATCGGACCATTAGTTTGAGGGCGAGGAAGCGGAAAGTTCATCCTCACGGCCAAGGGCTTTGCATGAGGCCGGAGTTGGGGAGTTTCAACAAACTTCGAGAGGTAGGGGTTTTCTCATACTTGTTTAATCTTTGTCTAAGGGCCATTCCGATGGCATCAGGTTGCCCAAAGGCCGTGGTAAATTTGTGGAATCGTCAAGCTTTGGGGTAGTGTCTTTGGAGGTGCAGGTTTGTTTTCGGCAGTTCGAGGACTAATTTTTGGGACTAAGTAATTTCCCTTGTGTTCCATTTCATGTGTTAGAGTTAAAATGAATAATGGTGTTGGTTGTCTTGCCCTAAGGGGAATGTTTGGTTGCGTTTTGAACCATGGGAAGCTGCCATATTGTGGTAGTACACATTAACAGGACTTTAGAACTGATATTTGGAAAGAAATAAAGGGAATTGGTAGTGAGTCCTTAAGGTAAATGTAGCCACATCGATGAACTTAATGTTAGGCACCAGATTTCTCCATCGAACCTCTATAGCTGAGTATGATTCGTTTACCCTTAATAGTCTAATGGAAAGGTTGTTCGGCTGGGTCAACCGGCCCCGGATGGGTACATCCCGTATGGGTTCGCCCCGGATGGGTTCAACTGGCCCCGGATGGGTTCACCTCGGATGGTTCCGTCCGGCTAGGATCATACATGACTTCAAACTTCGGAAGGTCATAACTTCTACGTCCGAACTCCGATTCAGGTGTTCTTGGACTCTATGGAAAGCCCATTGAGTCACAATTCCATGTGGATGCCTATGGAGGGTAGTGGGTGCTGGAGCTGGCTGGAAAGGGGCATTCGGACAGGTCAGGTATGCTGTCCGGGTAAGGCTTCCTAGTCATGTGTGACCTCCAACTTTGGAAGATCATAACTTTCTCGTTCGAACTCTGTTTCGGGTGTTCTTGGACTCTATGGAAAGCCCATTGAGTCAAGATTCAATTCGGATGTCTGTGGAGGGTAGTGGGTGTTGGATCTGGCCGGATATGGGGTGGGCGGATCAGGTGGGCTATCCCAGTCAGTGCTAGTCATGTGTGACCTCCAACTTCGGAAGGTCATAACTTTCTCGTCCGAACTATGTTTTGGGTGTTCTTGGACTCTATGGAAATAACATTGAGTCAAGTTTCTAGCCATTACCTGTGGAGGGTAGTAGGTGATCAAAAACCCTGCTTAAAGTCTACATTTTGCAGCAAGTATGCAGGTTGCATGGTTTTGTCGAGGTGAATATCGAATCTCTTCGCAACCATTACATAGCAGTTGTATACTACTATATGGGTATGGTATGGATGTCTATGGGAGGCATGGTATATGGTTTAGTTCCAACAACTTGGGATTGAAGGATAGAGGGTTTCTATGACCGGTTTCACACAGTCCAAGACTGTGGTGGCTTGGGGTTTGAGCTAGAAACTAAAAGTTTCTAGGTTTTCTGGTTGTTTGATGTAGTGTGGATGATTGGAACCAGTGGGTCGTGATTTTGGAGGACGTGGGGTGCCGGGTTGGATGGGTCTGGATTGTGTTTTAGGATCTGTGTGTGTGCTTGTATGAATAACATGCAGTGTGAATATGACATGTTAATGTATGTTGTATGATGTATTAACATGGGTTGTGCATGGAAGATAATTATATGTATATCAATTATAATTATCCGGGGTATGTAAATGTTCATGTAGCACTCATATATACATGTAACATGAAGGAAGAAATACGTGGCATCATGCATTTCATATGCCTGGAGTACATCGAGTGGAGTCGGGTGTAAGTGCATGGTATTGTTTATTCTGAGTGTTGGTGAATGGGTCATGAAAGCTGAGGAAAATGGGACAAAAGTCAATGTAGAGACTCATGATTCTGCCTGATAGGGTGATCTGAAGTCAACAATATTTGTATCCTGATGCCGTCCTGCTGCTAGTAGTCAAGCTACTGCAGTATAGCGGTCTAGGGTCGAACACAAGGATGGGTTTTCTTTGCACAAATGATTTACAGTGAAGGCCAAAATTGGTAAATTTGGTTTGGATTTTAAGGCTTGGTAAAAACAGGGGAGTTGATGGTTTACAAACTAAAATAAATGAAGAAAAATGAAAAAGATCTCCTTGAAGCATTAGACACTTTGGGTTTAAGGTTCTAGGCTAGCAGGGGAAGAGGGTCCACAGGTTAATTTCTCGCGTTAGGAGAATGACATATAGTCATCTCCCCGAGCCGGATCTTCATTTAATTTTAAAAACTAAACCTAATAATTTTCCTTTTTGATGAAAACATTTATTTAACATTTATGGTTCCTTAAGTGGCTTATGTCACCAGCCTGCCTACAACTGTAAGAGACAACTAAGTAAAGCATCGATGAATCTAGTAGAAAGTATCCATTGAACCCAAAAACTGCCAAATACACATTAGGGAGAGCATGCTTAAGAATTTTAACCTAAAAGTTGAAATCAACCCTTAACTTACCTCCAGGTGGCTCGTAAGAGCAACTAATGGATATCGATGTATCTAAATCTAAAATACCTTTGAACCTAAAAACTTGCCAAGTATTGGCCAAGAAAGTACATCAAAAACTTTAAACCTAGAGTTGGAAGTAGGGAACCAAAATGTCAAAACCTGGCTGCGTGAAAACGGGGGGAGACACGAAGCCTTTAGATCCCTGCCCCATGACCTTTTTCCTTTAAGGAGGAAGGGGTTTTAAACGCTCATCCTCCAAGTTGTCATCCTTGGAGGGTGTTTGGCAACCAAGAAAGGGAGAGAAAGAGGATAGAGAATAGAGAAAATGAGGGCCAAAAACAGGGGCCCGTAACTACTTCCTTCCAAAAATTAGAACTTAGGTCAACAGTGTTTTACAATGGCTTATATAGCCTTACAAACATGTGAAATACCAAAATAACCAAACTAGAATAATTATAGTGAGGGTAGAAATGAGAAAAACCAAAAACGAGTCGTTTGGATAAAAAAAAGCAGAAAATTTCGCACACAATGATTTTCGCTATCATAGCCATCTGAGGCATAGCGAAGAGAAATACGGGCATAGCGGTGAAATTTTAAGCATGCGCATTTTCTCTATGATAGCCAGTCGCTATCATGGCGAAATTCGCTATCATAGCGAAATTATCATGCGTAGCGGAGTGCCTTGTATTCACTCTTGTTCCATTGCTTCCTATGACTCTTATTCCCCAGCACTATTCCGTTTTCTTCTAGCTTTGATATATTCTTCATTCTCGGCTTGCTGAAATTGATAGAAAACCATATGAAATTGATGGAAATCAACCCGACTTTGGTTATGATTGGATTGACACGATAATTTGGCTTCCAATTCCTGTAAAAACTACAAAAACAGCCTCGGAATGCAATCAGAAGTGCAATAGGGACCCGCACATGTCAATTGGGTTAATTATAACGAGCAAATACAAAACTCAAAACCTAATAAATAAAGTTGAAATAGCACTTTTGGGAACTAATCCACCCCCAACTCCCGACACATTGCTAGTCCTTAGCAAATGCAAGAAGAAAAATATAAAAAAAACATATAAAACTATAACAAAATTATATTTACAAGCTTGCATTCAAAAAGGTTGTGAAGAAGTAATACCTAACCACAAGTAAGAATCATCACAAAGCCTTGTCCGATAACTATCTTTGAGAATGAATGCCATACAAAATTGAGTATCAAAGGCCTCGCTTCTTGAATTACGATCAACGAAACTTCCACCAAAATCTAAGTGTTTATTTTATCATCTCTCAACAATAAAGCTATAAGCTTTGCCTCTCCCCCGACCTAAGTATAACCATGACACAGCATGCTAACAATCTAAATAGATCGGACCCACCTCTTATTCACAATTCTTTTGCGTTGTAGGGTGCAATCTTTGAGGAATCGACAACCTCACAAAGTCCATGCAGGATCACAGGTGACTCAACCAATTGGGCTTAGGGCACCAAGTCATAAGGGTATTTCGACCACTAACTCTTCAGGTTTCACATCGGACTCTGAATGATTTCGAGACTCCAACACCTACAACTTGCTAACTCCTATCCACCACAGCGAACACTAAGTCGGTGACTCCCAGCCGATGACGGTTTAGAGACTGCGGGCTTTAAGGCACTAAGCCATATACCCCTCGGACCGTGCTCGGGTTTCAAGGTAAAGCGTTGCAATTTCTTCTTTTTCTTTTCTTCTTCTTTTCTTTTTCTTTTTCTTTTTATTTTGGAAGACACATTGGCCTTCTATTCATGGGGGTCCTTAACCTATTAAAGGTGGTCAATGAAACTAGGGTAGGTTATTGCAAGGCTTAGGAGGCTGAGCGGCTTTTTAGGTTATTTATTGAAAAACCACGTGTGCCTTGTGTGTGGTTAGCTAAAGGTGGAAGAAAAGGTTGAAAGTATCAATTCAACTAATCATCCACTCAATTAGGCATGGAGACGATCCCAACATCCAGCTAGAAGGTGGACAAAGTTTCAGAATTTTCAAACTATGAGCTAGGCAAAACACATAAAAAATTTTGGTTGCAAATGGGTCGAATTTTGAAAAAGTAAGTTGTATGGTATATGACTTTATAGAAAGGGAACCCGGCAAGCCATGAACATCACAAAATGGGGCTTTGCTCAAAAATAATAACATGCATACAAAAGCCTTCCTTACGTAACTCTCCCCAAACCCAAACATCTCGATTGTCAGAAATGAGGCTCAGTTGGAAAGTTAGAAGGAAGTGTGTTCTATGATGAGATGTGATTGTTGTTGGATAGGAGACTTCTCAAGCTTTCCATCGACACCTTATTCACTCCGTTTGGGCTTCAAATGAACAAGTTAGGAGAAGAAAAGAGAGGAAAAAAGTGACCAGTTTGATCATTTTTAAAATTACACCTTCATAATAATTTTAAAAATGTTATTTCTGAATATATTTGGATTTTACACTCTCTAAGCTTTCAACGATTACCAACGCCTAAACGGAGTTGGATAAAGTTATGACGAGGAAACTAAATTGGAGGCAAAATAATTGGTGCCATAACGAAAATTATCTATCATGGAGAAAATTAAGCTATGATAAGCGAAATTATATCATGCAATTTTTTTTTTGAAAAAAAAATACAATATTAATTAATAAATAAAAATAAAAATATAAATAATAAAATAATAAAATAAAAATAAAAACTTTTTTTTTTTAGAGACAAAATATATATTTTTAATATATAAAAAAAGCATTTTTTTATTTTTGATTTTTTAGAGACAAACTTTTATATATATATATATAAAATTTTAAAAATAAAAAATTTTAATTAATTTTTAAATAAAAATAAAAAACAAATGTTTTTTTTTACTTACCTCACACTATCTTATTCATTTTGTCTGTGTGGAGGCCATCCGTACATATTTTGCTATCATAGCGAAATTTCGCTATGATAGCCGGAAACCACCACGATTTCGCTATATACGCATTTATTTCGCTATAATCATGGCAATTCATTAACTAAAATTGCGAGGAAATTTTGCTATAATTCTTAAATTTCCATCTTCATTTAACGCCTCTTGCAATTTCTTCAATCGGGCTTCAAGAATTTCATAAAGCGCAAAAATTAATACAATAAAAAATAAGAAAAATTGCAAAAAAGTGAAAAACATGCTAGAACAAAGATTAACTTAAAAATTAGTGAAAATCTAAAAAGAAAAATTATAGAAATCCAAATAAAATACGATAAAATAAAATAAAACAAGAAAAATTAAAACAAAAGTGGGAGGCGTATATTTAAACCCGATTTTAGGCCTTTGGAGGTTGTTGGGCGAGGTGGAGCTTGTCAGAATACTAAGGTGGTGCTCTGAGCCGAACCACTTGCGAGCCATCCACTATGCCATGCGGTATGTGCGGCTGTTTTTGATGTAGTGGCAAAGGTCTGTACAGTGGCCACTAATATCTTGAAATTTTGCACAGGCAGTGATGGACTGGCATGAGCTTTGGGAGCAGGTGCTGCAGGTTTTGATTTTGCTGCAGGTGTGGGCAGTATGTACACTGGCAGTGGGCTATTTTGGGGTTGGGCAAAGGCACCAAGATAAAGATTTATGGGGATTGGTTGAATGATAGGCTCTTGGATCCCTTCCACTGTTTCCTGTCCACTGCCCTCCTCAGTCATAAAGGGAAGGATTTCTTCTTTCTTCTCCCTTGGAAAAACAACAAAACACGTATCTGAGGATTCAGACAACCCTTCAGACATTTCAATAAAATCCTCTATAAGCCCACGAATTGTGGCTATTGTTGACCTTGCTCTCTACCATGGTGTCACTTTGTGCCTCTCCTCTGAATGGACATTCTTTGTTGATGAGGTTTTCAATGGAGTCTTGCATGTTGTCCCATTTTTTCTCAAAGTCATTTTTAAGCCCATCCAATTTCCTGTTCAAATTGTCTTCCATAGTGACAATTCTTTGATTCGAATGGGCATTAATCCCCTTATTCTCTGCCACAAAGTCATCCACTATCCTGGTAAGGTCCAAAATGGCTTATTCAAATGGAGGGATTGACTGTGGTGGCTGGTGACTTCTGAGTTGAGCATAATATGGGGGTTCGGGGCATCTTTGTGGAGGTGGGTTCCCATGAGAATTCGTGTGATTCCCCAACTATAGTTGTAAAGTACTACCATATGGCACACAAAAACTTGATCCCTACGATCTTGTTTTTTTCAATGAAACTAAAAGAAAATGATAGTGAGGAAATATAAAAAGCAATTCACCGATTACTTTTGATGAGGATCCTGAAGTGTTCCTATTTCGTCGAGCCACGCAGGAACCATCCCGACAGCAGCGCCATTTGATTCGTGCCACGGTAGGGTGACAGATCAACAATATTGTATCCTAAATTCCTCTTCTTGCCGTAGTCAAACTCACTGCGAGTATGTCGGTCTAGGGTGGAACACGGGGATGGGTTTTCTTTGCCTGAATGATTTCTGAGTGAAGGCCAAAATTAATTGGTGGTTTGGATTTTCAGGCTTGGTAAAAACAGGGGAGTTGATGGTTTACAAACTGAAAATAAAATGAAGAAAATAAGAACTCCATGAAGCATTGGGCCCTTTGGGTTTTTTGGGTTCTAGGTAGCAGAGAGTCCCCCAGGTTAATTTCCTCGTCGGGGAGAATTGACATATAGTCATCTCCCGAAGCCCAGGATCTTCATTTAGCTTTAAAAACTAAACTCTAGTAATTTTCCTTTTGATAGAAAGCATTTATTTAACATTTATGGTTCCTTAGAGTAGAAACATGTCTCAAACCTACCTACAAATAACTAATAAGAAACCAAACTAATTAGGCATGATTGAATCTAGTGAAGTATCCATTGAACCCAAAAGCTTGTGGAAATACACACATTGGGAGAGCATGCTTAAGAGATTTTAACCTAAAAGTTGAAATCAACCCGTAACCTACCTATCAATTGGCTACGTGAGAGCAACTAATGGATATCTGGTGTATCTAATGCTAAGAATAAACCACAAGCTTATAAGTATTGGCCAAAAGAGGAAATACACATCGAAAGCTTTTAAACCTAGAGTTGGAAATTAGGAGCAAAATGTCCAAAACGCAGCGTGAAAACGGGGAACCACGGCGCGGCCTTCGAATCCATACGTGACGCGCACCTTGAGGAGGAAGGGGGTTTTAGCCCGCTAAATCCTTTTTGTTCATCCTTGGAGAGTGTTTGGCAACCAGAAGGAGAAGAAGGAGAGAGAGAAAATGAGGGCGAACGGGGGCCCGTAGCTACTCATTCCAAGAATTAGAACTTGGGTGTGATTGAACTTTATTAAGCTTATATGGCCTTACAGGAGCAAGTGAAATACCAAAATAACCAAACTAGAATAGTACGAGTGAGGGTAGAAATGAGAAAAACCAAAAACAAAGTCGTTTGGATAAAAAAAACAAAACCAGAAAATTTCGCACACAGTGATTTCACTATGATAGTGAAAATTCGCTATGATAGCGAAAATTCACTATCATAGCGAAAAATACAAGCACCCAAAGTGAAATTTGCTCTATGCGCAGTACTTCGCTAATCCGCAAAATTTCAATTTTCATGCAAAATTATCATGCGTCTTAATTTTGGCCTTGTTCCATTGCTTCTGCAGCTCTTATTCTCGCTCTACTATTCCATTTCTTCTAGCTTTGATATTCTTCATTCCGTTTGTTAGAAATTAGAAAACCATATGAAATTGATGGAAATCAACCCGACTTTGGTTATGATTGGATTGACACGATAATTTGGCTTCCAATTTTTGCAAAAACTACCAAAACAGCCTCGGAATGCAATCAGAAGTGCAATAGGGACCCGAACATGTCAATTGGGTTAATTATAACAATTAGTACACAAAAAGCGCTCAAAACCTATTAAAAATAGGGTTCAAAATAGCACTTTTTGGGAATTAATCAACTCATGAGGGTGTAAGGCCATTTAAATGGCAAGTAATGTTTGTTGGCAGAGTGGGGTGTATGAGACAGCGGTATCATCACGAAAAGTTTTATGAAGGTGTAAAGAGACCCACGAACTATTATTTGGAAAGTTATGGTGAGTGTAAGGGCGGCGTTGTGATCTAAAGTTTTGTATGAGTGTAAGAGACATGGCGTGGTAGAATAATTATGTTGCCCAAAGAAGACACGGTCATAGTTTATCACTTAGACTTTAAGTTGGGATAGGAGTCAGGATTGACTCGGGATTAGTTACCCATTGCTTAGCTTTGCATTGGAGTCTTTAGTGGTAGATAAGGGCTCGGTTGTTAGTAATAGTGCTCTAGGCCTGTGTATGGACATGGTATTTTGACTATTTATGAGAATTTATTATTTTGATGATTTACTGTTTTATTATATATAATGTCCTTGAATAATATTATTAATTATTCTAAATGTCCTAATCGGTTATTGTTATGGGAATAACAATGAATTAAGATAGTATAAGTTTGATTGATATTCATCAGGATGAATATGTGTATGAACCACAAATCAAATTTATATACATTTGTTGAGAACAAATATTAGACGGGGCAGATCTTGAGATTAATACATGGATCAAAGTCATAGAGTTAATCTCTAATAGTTGTTGTTATTAAATCCTTTGACTGAGATCGCTATAGTTCTCAACATAAGAGATATTGTGTTTTGATATAATCAAACGTTGTCTTTAATGTTGGATATTATAAAGTTATACTTGAACATAATAAGAATTATAAGTGAGATATAGAGCGATTAAGATGGAATTGTCCCTCTTATAAGAGAGATATCTCTAAGTCCCCTCGACAATTGAAATTTGAGAAATGAATGAGTCGTAACCGAATGAATTGATGGAGATTAATGTCATTTGTTTGATCGATCTAATTTGGGTTTTGAGTAATCAAAGATAGAGCGATATAAGGTGGACTTTGTCCATGCCTTTTTATTCTATCAAGATATCATGAGACAAAGGATTATGTCATTAGCTATATTAAGGTTGTCTCGAATCATAGACTTTTCATTTAGCAGGTAGTCATAATGTCTTGCTAGGAGCCACTTATGACTTGTAGGATCAAAATGTGATTTAGGCCTCTTGCGATGTTAATTAAGCCTATAGGGTGCACATTAGGCTTGAATAATAGCAGTTATGGTTTCACTCTGTAGTAATTTAAAATGATGATTATTTTTAAATTACAAATAACAATTAGTTGTTATTTAAATTGAATTTAATTTTGAAAGTTTAAATTAGATTTTAAATTATAACAAATAATTAATTTGTTATATTTTCTTATTGGATGAAATAATCCATAAAGAGGTTTTGTTTTTTTTTGGATGTGAATTTAAATTGTTATTATTTAAAAAGTTTTAAATATATAATAATAAAAAATTCATTTTGACTTAAACCACTAGAAGACATATATATATATATATATATATGTGTGTGTGTGTGTGTGTGTGTGTGTGTGTGTGTGTGTATGTGTGTGTGTGTGTGTGTGTGACATATATATTTTGTAGTAGTTGTCTTTTACTCTAAGAACAGCAAGAACGAGAGAGAAAGAAAAAAACCCTAATTTCGTTTTGAGAAGACGAACCTGAATTAGCATTCAACAAGATCGTTCATTATTTGTTCGTGTGTGGATACTTGTAGAGGGTGGTCGCTTTTCAGAAAGGCGGCACCTTTGAAGATCTGAATAAACCAAGATGCAGACTTTGAAGGCTTGACGAATCGATCTACAAGAGGTAAGTTTCGTTTTTATGAAACGCATGTGATCCTTGGTGGGTTTAGGGATAAAAAATTTTAAATTCCGCTGCATTTATGTTCCAATCAGATTGGATATTACGCGTAACAACGATGGTATCGGAAGCCACTTGTGTTTTCATAAAATCGATAATACCATGTTTGATCGTATGTATGTGATGTATATGATTAAATGATTTGCGTTTTTGAATATGTGATATTATGGTTTGTCTTGAAACGACATAGTTAATAGGTTTTGTTAAGGTATTAATTGATTGAATCCGAAACCTAAAAGGATTCGTTAATATGATTAAGAATCCGAATGGGATATTGCCATTAAAGTGTTTAATAGCATGTTATATGATTTTGGCTTTGTCTTAATCAGATTAATACATGGGCTGAATTCATATATCAATTTTGATTTATCAATGATTGTTTATGGTGGTGCGAAAATAAGCCCTATGTGTAATGAGATTACATAATATGCTGTTTTAATACGATTTTCATAGCTTTCGGCTTATTCAAAATTTTATTGATGAGATATTAGAAAATTTAATTTTGGGAGACAAAACTACAATGTTTACGATGGAACCTCGTAACATTTCTACGTAGCACCTTATGAATTTAATTGGTTTTAAATACACTATTATAATTTATTTCTTTTAATACAAATTGTTTATGCTATATGATAATAACATGATATATTTTGCATGTTGTGTTGCTCATGGTGCGCAGTATGACCCTTTTTTACCAATGTGTTTGGCGGGTTATTATTATTGTTTTGAGGTTGTAATTAGTAAATACGGCTTGCATGCCGTTTTATTTTATTATAATTTTATTTTACTATTATTGTAGTATTTATTTAATTGTTTTAATAAAACAGAGACAATACAAGCCATTTGAAGTCATCTTGATCAACCGTGATGATGGAGGAGCTAGGTGTCTATCTCTTGTGAGTTGGTGAGTGAATCGACATCATGGGTACTTGTACTACCTAGGAATGACTGTTGATCTTCATATTGGCTTATGGAGATCAATCTAGATTAGATTAAATGCGCTGACCGTTTTTTATATGCATGTATTAGATGTTGTGTATGATGTTACATGAGTATGTGATACTAGATGTATGATGAGATCTATTAATTGAAAATTAAAATCAATCAAGATCCCTCACATAAAATTTAAAGTTAACATGCCATCCATATTTAAACCTTGTCAAACCTTTTATCACCTTAATGTAGGTTATACCAAAATAGAAATACATTAAGTTACACATTAGTGAGACAAGATGAGTAATGGTGCTACCCGTATGTTTTAAAAATGGTTCCCAACTTTATTAGGTTATCAAAACGGTTTTGGGCTAATGGCATTAGATGGGATTTAAACATCTTGGGACATATGATGTAAAAATCCCATAAATATCTAAGGAGTTGCATGAGATGTAGTGGTAGAGTTGCCTACCTAAATAACTTAATTTTAAGTGTCATTGCCAGTGACTTAAGTTGAGTAAAAATATGGATCTTAGCTCGCTAGATTAATATGATTATTCTTGAGGGTTGTTAATTTAGTGAAATTTTCATAATCAAAATACTTATCGAACTTTGCATTCATTGTAGATGGCAATAACAACAACAAGATTCTCTTATGTCAACTGCGATCGGAGTCCTTGAGAAGGATAAACTACTAGAACTAACTTCCTTGGTAGTTTTGAGGGTGAGAATTGTTCTCAAACAAGAAAGAGCTTTATGTCTGGATGAACCTCTCCCTTTGAAGAACCGGTGATAATGCTCCACAGAAGTGAAAGAATGCTTATGAGAAGCATCATAATGACTCGTGATGTTGCATGTGATCTTGCTTCCATGAGTTCTGAACTTGAAGGATGGAAAATATGGAAGCTTATGATATGATCTTCAATCTTGAGAAATGTTCGACAGCAAGCAAGGCGAAAGGTATGGGGCTGAGCCTTTGCATTCTTAGTGGTGAGGTGCTTAGTTAGTGCTCATGTTTCTAAAAATGAAAGGTATATTGAGCACCTTAACGGGCTTGGATTTCCATTAAGCGAAGTTGTAACTGATTTGATCGAATTCACTTCACGATAGTTGTAGCGATTTGTCATGAACTATAACATGAATGAAATGGACAAATCTATCTACGAAGCTATGAAATGATGCTTAAAGCAGCTTAGCGAATATTAAATCCAAGCTGGCCATGTTACGATGGTTGAATGGAAAGGCTTCAAGAACAAGAGGCAAGGGCAAGGAGCAAAGAAAGTCGATGCTCAGCAAACCCAAACCTGAGACAGGCTAAATCCCAAAAGGAGGTGTTTTGTTTCTTTTCGCAGTAGAACTAGTCATTGGAAGAAAGCTAGAAGCTAGCTGTTAGAGGATCTAAAGAAGAAGAAGAGCTGGTGAGATCAATTCTTGGTATTTATATTTATCTGAGTTAATTTTTTCTCCTTCTAGTTCCTAGGTATTAGATACTGGATGTGGATCTCACATTTGTACAAATGTGTAGGGGCTCAAAAGGAGTAGACAACTGAAGAAGGGTGAAGTTGATCTACGAGTAGGCAATGGAGCAAAAGTTGCTGCTTTGGTTGTAGGAAGTTATGAACTTACTTTGCCCAGTGGGATTTTGTTAGTTTTGGACAATTGCTATTGTGACGCCCCAAAACCGGGGGTCCCGTTGACTACCCGTCAACCCGCGGAAATATACACATCTTGTGTTACAAGACACACACATGAGTAAAATAGCCACATGGGGTCCATACATCCATACTCATAAAACAAAATAATCAACTATTTTCTCATAGTTTCCATCCTTGCTCTACAAAAAAGGTTATAAATGTTCCTGAAATATTTTAAGCCACATTTGACTTTCTTCTCAAAACTACCTCTCTGGCATCTTAGTCTCCTGGATAGTCTACGTACACGAAAGGGGGTCCCACGGCAGGGTGAGCAAAACCCGATGAAAGTTTTTCCTCTGAGGGTTACCCCGCACAAAATGCATATGCAATGGCATATATATACAGTAATCACATTCCATACAATTATTTACTGTTATATGAAATGTCTATATCATGCATGAGATGTGACCCCTCATGCTCACGACCTGAGAGTCTATGAAGCTCCCTCACACCTGGAATGCCAAGCGTGAATAAAACCAGTCACACACCCTGACTAAACCATTGGAGACCCTCCAATTTTATTTAGCAAATTGATCAAATTCTTTTTCCTTTATTTTAAGGGCCACGGATTTCTGGGTTTACACCGTGTTACGCCTCACGCCTTCTCAACATTTTCACGAACTTACATCGTCGGGATTCATGTCTAGCTGTGAATAACATTTGGGACTTTCTGCAGCGGGAAGGATCTACCCTGACGCCGCTGAGCAATATGATTTATCATTTGATCATTTACACTCCTTGAATCTCTACCTTGGATTGTGTCCCATTTTCACAGGAGTTCACGACCCATTTACGACAACGGTAAATAAACCATACCATCACCCACCCGGAAAACCCGACACGATGCGACCGTGCATATGAAATGCATGATGCCAATGCATTTTCCTCATGTTGCATGCATGAATGAGCACTACATGAAACATTTACAAACCATGGAAAATTATAATTTATACATATAATCTACCTCCATACAAATCATGTTAATACATTAAATAGCATGCATCTGACATCACATTTTCCACTGCTTGCATGTTATTTAGGCAAGCCATAACACACAACTAGGTCTCAAATTAGGACCATTCAACAGGGCACTTCACCTTCCCTTCACAACATGAACCAATCCGATTCCAAGCATTATTATCACATCAAACAACCATGACACCTAGAAACTTTCAGTTTCACAGCTCAGGCTCTAACTCCCACCAGTCGGTAGTATGAAGCCGATCATAATCCACACCTTTAATTCAAAGCTTGGAACTAATTTACATGGCCTCCCATAAGCAACCCCTTCCATTATAAAGCCTTTAGGCTAAAGTAAACCAAGTAGGGAAAATATCCTATACGGAGTTTGAAGAAACTCGAAAAATCGAAAGATCCACACGTTATCCTCTCAGTGTAGAACAACTCAGTTAGCATGCCGAGAAGAAATCCGACGGTCGGATCGCCTACAAATCTAAAGAGAAGGAAGACTCTCTCTCACTAAAAATGGGAGAACAAACCTTCTGCATCTCCTTTCCTTTCTTCGTCTCCACGTTTTCCTTTCCCTTTTGCTTTATTCTTTCCTTTTTGCTTTTCTTTCCTTTTTCTCATTTCTCATCTCACCTCTCTTTCACTTTCTCTTCATTTTCTCTTCTCTTTTTGATCATTTCCTCTTCCTTTTTGGAGCCACCACACATCCGGTCAAAGGGAGGAAATTGCCTCCCCATTTCCTCAAATTAAAGGTGTGGCTCTCACTTTTCCATATTTTTCTCTTATTTTTCTTAAACCTTCATTATGACATCATCCCCACATGGCTTAATATGAGCCATGGAATCAAATCTCACACATGGCTAATTGTGAGCCATGCGTTCATGCCCACCCATGTGGCTCCAGTAAACCATTCCTTTTTGTGCCAAGTGTCACACTTTTGGGGTGCCATGTGGCATCTCAGCCTTGCCATGTGCATCAGGCACGGCGCCTCGACAAAGCGTGAAATCCAGGCCACCTCGAGGTGTGAGAATTTGACGTGGTAGCTAAATTTCACGAGACCATTTCAACGGAGAAGTCCGTTTCATCATCCGAGATCTAGAAAAAGTTCCGGATTTTCAGCCGAAATTACTATTTTACCCTTTTTGATAAAATTGGAATTTTCTCGGGTCTTACAGCTATTATGTTCCTACAATGTGTAGGAATATTATTTCAGTTTCTTGTTTGGATAATGATGGTTTTTCTTTTATTATTAAGAATAATAGGTACTCCATTTTCATAAAAGACATGTTCTATGCAAATGCTATTTATAGGATGGTCTTTATGTTATGAACCTTAATCAAAAATTCTCATATACATAACATAACTACTAAGAAATTTAAGTCGATGATTTAAATTCAACCTATCTTTAGCATTGTCGCCTTGGCCATATAAATGAAACGCATCTCAAAACTCCATCAAGTTGGACTTTTGAATTCATTTTGATTTTGAATCATATGATACATGTGAATTTTGTCTGATAGGTAAGATGACAAAGGATCCCTTTGCTGGACACGGTGAAGGGCGATGAATTATTGGATCTCATACATACGGATGTATGTGGACCATTAAGTTCGAATGCTAGGAGGTTACAAGTACTTCATTACATTCTTGATGACTTCAGCGAGATATGGTTATGTCTACTTGATGAGACATAATGCGAATCATTTAGAAATGTTCAAATCTTTTCAAAATTAAATCTGAAACCAACTTGGCAAGACAATCGAGGCATGATACGTCGAGTGAATATTTAATTAAGAAATTGTCATAATGCTGGAACTTGTGGGGCAATCGTTTCTGAATTAACTCCCCTGAAACCTGATGGAATGGGTATTATGCGAGATGAGGAATCGAACTTTATTAGATATGGTTCGATCTATGATGAGTCCAACAAATCTTCCATTTACCTTTTGGGGTTATGCACTTGAAACAGCTGCGTTCACACTAAATCGAGTTCCATCCAAAGCGGTTGAAAAGACACCATATGAGATGTGGGTGAAAGTAAAAGGCCCGGTTGTCTTTCTTAAGATTTGAGGTTGTGAGCTTATGTAAAGCGTCAGTTTCAAATAAAATTTTAGACAAGTATGTCATCTTTTGTAAGGGTATCTAAAGAGACTAAGGGATACTACTTTTTGATCCCATAGGGAACAAAGTGTTGCTCGGAATGGTGTCTTTCTAGAAAGGGAATTTATTTAGACAAAGGAACCGGTGGGAGTAAGAGTACAGCTCGAAAAGTTAGAACCACAAGATAGCATTGAACTTCCTGTGGATACTCATAGTCGGCAAAATCTTGTTGACACACCTCTATAGCATAAAATTTACGTGGGTGTCCACGATGCAGGATCGTCGCGAGCTTAGAAGTCATGGATTTCTTGTGGGTTATTAACCATGATGTATTGTTAGTGGATCAAAATAAACCACTACCTATCAAGAGGCTATGTTGGATCAGACTCGAGAAATGGTTAAGCCCTGATACGAAATTCAATCCATGTATGATAATCGAATTATGGACCTTGATTGGCCCACTGAAGGTACAAAGACCATTGGGTGCGAAATGGGTTTTAAAAGAAGCGGCATGGATGGCAAGTGCATACTTCTGAAAACAAGGCTAGTTGCAAAAGGTTTCAAACAAACTCATGGTATAGACTATGATGAAACTTTTTCACCTATAGCTATGCTTAAGTCTATCAGAATTCTTATTGCCATTGCTGCATATCATGATTATGAGATTTGGCAAATGGATGTTAAAACTGCGTTTCTTAATGGAAACTTACTTGAGGATGTGTACACGACTGGCAGGGTTTGTACGACTGGGAATTACGGTAAAGTATGCAAGCTTCAAAGATCCATTTATGGTTTGAAGCAGGCCTCTCGGAGTTGGAATCTTCATTTTGATGAATCGATCAAAGTTTGGATTTGTCGAATGAAGATGAGCCTTATTTATAAGAAAATTAGTGGGAGCGCAATTGTATTTTTGGTCTTATATGTTGATGACATTTTGCACTCATTGGGAATGATATCCCTACCATACGAGAATCATCAAGTCTTGGTTAGGGAAGTGTTTCTCAATGAAAGACTTAAATGAAAGCTGCACATATCCTAGGGATAAAGATCTATAGAGATAGATCTAAGGGTGATTGGTTTAAGTCAAAGGGCTTACATGTGACAAAGTACTGAAACGGCTCGCATGTGGAAGATTCCAAGAGAGGTGAAGTTAAGATATGCGTAGTTCCAACATATGATAATGTTGTCGATCCATCGACTAAGCCTCACACAAGCAAAGCATGATCGCTGCCATGCTAGGTTCATAGGTATTAGATACATTGATGAACGGGCCAATGTAAGTGGGAGATTGTTGAATAGTGCTCTGTGCCTATCAGGAGTGGACATGGTATTTTGACTATTTATGAGAATTTATTATTTTTGATACTTGTATGTTATTATAAATAATGTCCTTGAATAATATTATTAATTATTCTAAATGTCTCCTAACGGTTATTGTTATGGGAATAATGAATTAAGATTAGTATAAAGTTCGATTGATATTCATGGGATGAATATGTGTATGAGATACAAATCAAATTTATGCATTCATTCACGAGAACAAATATCGAGGGACCTCGCCTTTGGAGATTAATACATGGATCAAAGTCATAAGTTAATCTCTAATAGTTGTGTCATTAAATATTTTGACCTGAAATCGTTATAGTTCTCAACATAAGGAATATTGTGTTTTGATATAATCAAACGTTGTCTTTAATCGGATGACTATAAAGGTTATACTTGAACATAATAAGAATTATGTAGTGAGATATGAGCGATTAAGATGGAATTTGTCCCTCTTATTATAAGAGAGATATCTCTAGTCCCGACACCGAGACTGAGAAATGCACGGTTTGCTCAAATGAATTGATGGAGATCAATGTCATTTGTTTAGTCAATGTAATTGTTTCGAGTAACAAGATAGAACGATATAAGGTGGACTTTGTCCATGCCTTATATTCTATCAAGATATCATGAGACAAAAGGATTATGTCATTAGCTATATTAAGGTTGTTCATCATGAGCTTTTCATTTAACTCGTAGTCATAATGTCTTCGCTAGAGGCCACTTATGACTGTGAGGATCAAAATGCATTTAGGCCTACTACCAATGTTAATTGAACCTATTATAACAAATAATTAATTTGTTATATTTTCTTATTGATAAGGAAATTATCTCAGAAAGGGTTTTTTGTTTTTTTTTTTTTTTTCGATGTGAATTTAAATTGTTATTATTTAAAAGATATTTAAATATATAATAATATAAATTTGTTTCCTTTATCTCGATAAGGGATTTGAATTAAATTGTTATTATTTATAAAAAGGAGTTTTTAAAATATATAATAATATAAATTGCTTTCTTATCCGATAAGGATTTGAATCAAATTGTTATTATTTAAAGAGTTTTAAATATATAATAATAAAAAATGCTTTTGACTTAAAACCCTAGCAGATTTATATAGATATATATATGTGAGACATATATATTTTGTAGTAGTTGTCTTTTACTCTAAGAACAACCAAAAATAGAGAGAAAGAAAAAACCCTAATTTCATTCTGAGAAGACAAACCTGAACTAGCATTCAACAAGATCGTTCATTATTTTGCTCGTGTGGATATTTCAGAGTGGTCGCCGTAAAGGCAACACCCTGAAGATCCGAATAAACCAAGACGCAGACTTTGAAGGCTTGACGACCGATCTACAAGAGGTAAGTTCTCACCCTTCCTTCGTTTTATGAAACGCTAGGTGATCCCTGCGGGTTAAGGGATAAGAAATTTTAAATTACCGCATTTATGTTCCACCGATTGGATATTGTGCCCGGTAACCCAACATCGGGTATATGGTGTCATTGGTACTACCAGTGACGATTGTCACACTCGGGCATGTAGGCATGTGTGAGGAGTCGGCAATGACTCCGAGATATGAGCATGAAAGCATTTACGCATGACATATACATTCATAGACATTTTACTGGATGTTTGTCTGCTTATTGGCCATTGCATGTGCACTTAGCGTAGAAAGAAATTTTTGGGGGAGTTATTTCCTCTCTACCTGGCTATGCTCTCACTCCCATTGTGGGATCCCCTCGTGCACTGACACGATGCAGACGACGCTCTTTAGAGGCCCTTGTAGGAGTTTTCCTTTTTCTCATTTCTTATCTCATTTTCTCTTCTCCTTTGGTCATTTTCTCTCCCTTTTTGGAGCAACCACTCATTCGGTCAAAAGGAGGAAGTTTCCTCCCCATCTCCTCAAGTCTCATGTGTGGCCATCAATTTTCCATCTTTATTCCTTATTTCTTTATTTCCTTTTTATGACATCATCAACCACATTGGCTTCATGCAAACATGGATTCTACTTCCACAATACGCTAATTACGAGCTCTTTCTTGTGCCAACCTGTCACTCTTTTTATGGTGCCATGTGGCATTCCCCAACCTTGCCATGTGTCATCCGACACCCCACACCTCGAAAACGTGAAATTCACCACCTCGAACTAAACGAAATTCGACTTTAGCCTAAATTTCGCGAGACGATTTCAACCGAAAAAGTCCGGTTTCGCCATCCAAGATCTAAAAAATTTCCGGATTTATACCGAAATTACTATTTTACCCGAGAAAAATCGATTTTTCTCTGGTTTCACATGAACACTTTTATATGACATGCATAATCGAGATTTGAATATTTAGGGAAGTACTTGTTGGCATGAAATTTTGAATTTGAGAATTAATGAATTTAGAAGGTTGCGATTTTACTCGAACAAGGCTCGTAATCGGACAAAAACTACCACAAGAAAGGTTAAGATCGCTTTCACACTTCAAACCTTCGTGACCGGCGCTTGCGGGTGTGAATTGACAATGCGCCCCTAGGGTGGGTTTTTGGGCGCGATGTAGTGGTATCAGAAATATAGGTTTATGATCTTAATGGGAACTTGTTTAAGCTTGTTCCATGGGATACTGAGGACGGTTAGTTGATAGTTCATATCCGTTTGTGTATTCTTAGCATTCTTTACAAATGTATATTAGATAATTGATTTCTGGTGACTAGTTAAAGTTCACTACACTCTTTTTGTCTTTGTTTAGTTTTTATTGGTTTAGTGAATATACTTTTATCAATATGAATTATGATTTGAATTTGTCACTTGCTCACACATGTCATTATGGACAATATGGTGGTTTGAAGTTATTTTTATGACGATTGGTAAGAAGAATATTGAATTGACTTTAATACCCTTAAACATTAAGGTTTTTTGTTTGATTTTGAGGGACGAATTAAGGAGCTTACTACCTTAATTGTTGATTGTTTTGGGAAAATATTGTCTTTCCATATTCTTAGTTATCTTGAGTTTAGTTAAAGGGAAACATGTGGATAAATTGTTACTCATAAGCTAAGCCTTGCAAGGTAGTTATTTGCTTAGAAATGTTGTTAAGTCTTTTAAGTCAATGTGTGATGAGGATGAAACAATTTGAAATTTAAAAGGATCTGATATTGTGCCATAAAGTTTGAAGTTTCGATTTATTGATTACTACAAATAAATTATTAAGAGATCTCTAAGATTATCTTATATTTTCGTGCCACATAGAAAGAAGTTAAGTTTCATCAAGTCTTATAACTATGATGATAGTCGCGCAGTTGAAGAACAAATTAGTAGCAACTCTTATTTTCGATTATTTCATTAGTTCAAAAAATTAGTTTTGCATAATGATGCCTTTCATTAGGATTTATGTTGTGTTCTTATGCAACATGGAAAAAAATTGATATATACTTATAGACATTTGAAATTTTAAGATAGAGAAAATTACCTTGTTATGATTTGAAGTTAGGTAAAATGATTTTTGCACTTAAGATATGAAGACATTTTTCTTATTTATGATCTACTCATAGTTTATGAGAGTTTGAAGTCTTTGTCTTCTTAAAATGATTTTTAAGAAAGAAATAGAAGATATTGATACAATTACTTAGAGATTATGATGACATTATTCAGTACTAATAAAAATGAGAATCTTGTGATTTATGCCTTAAATAGAAAAAAAAAATTGATTCCTTGGAAATCATTTAAGGTCGTCACAAACGATTAGTATATGATTTGAGATGTTTACAAGTCTATGTTATACCTTTGGATTTTAGAGTTCTTATGTTGAGCATTATAGTGCACCAATTTGAGCTTGGATAATTAAGATCTTATAAGGAATTATTTGAAACTAGTTGAACTTTTAGAACAATTAATAAGACAAGATCTTGAAATTTGGGATTAGACTTAATGTCTTAAATAAACGGAGACATAAAGAGACAACTAAGGAGGCGTTTATTACATTAAGCTTACGATCTACCCTAAAAGGATGCAAAAGTATAAATATCTAAGACAGAATTTTGATGGTCATATATGAAGTAAGGTATTACATTATTTGTGACTTTGGGTTTAGTGTGATCGTATATGGAGGTTTACATCAAAGAACGGAATAGTACTTTTACAACTACTTTATATTTCTAAATGAGGTGGGAAACTTATTACCATGGATTTTGTGATAGGGTTACCAAGAACCTTAGTTGATGACAATGCGTTTCATTATGATGGTTTGTTTATGGATAAAGTCTAATCATTTTTCATCGACTATTTCTCATATTAAGGAGATTTTGATAATGTATGAAATATTTGATTCTATGGTATGTAATAAGAATTCTAATTTATTTATAGATTTCGAATTCTCACAAAAAAAAAACGAAGTACTAAGTTAATTTTGATAGTAGCTCATACTTAGACTAATGACTAATTAAGGAAAGTAATCGTGAAGTTGAAAATCATGAGAAAAGGAAAACTCGCCCCCGATTTAGGCTCGCTTTGAAATATTGCGAGAGTAGGTACCTCGGGCGTATAAAGTAGCCTCGTCCCGAGGCCTATCTGGGACTATAATGTGTTTTGGTTATGTTTCGACCTTGAGGAAATATGCTTTGATGCTTCTCATGTTGTGGAGTTGGTTTCATTTAGATTTCTCGAGAGGACTCGACCTATGAAGAGGTGCCCGTTCAAAGTGTGGATGTGATGAATAAGGTTCTAACACGTTGGTCATTGGCTAAGGTCGCAGAAAAGTCCAACGGAGCAATCATAGTATCCAAGAGGCCACTCTTGTGAAAGCTGGCAGATGGTATAAAAACATTCTCAATTATTTCCCAAGACTTGCAAAGTCAAGCTTGTAGGACTAAACTTTTATAAAGGAGGAGAAATACCACCCAGAATTTGTATAGTATGTTAATAAAATAATAATGATGTGAATTGTATAGGTATAAATTAGGAAAATAATAATGACAGAATTTTATAGGTTATGAAAATAATAATGATAATTCAATTAGACGTTATGAAAATAATAATGATAATTCAATTAGACGTTATGAAATTAATAATAGTAATTGTGACGCCCCAATCCCGGTGTCCGCCGACCACCACAACCTCGCTGAAATCTACGCGGTTCACGCGCCGTGAGGCACGCATAAAAACCAAAAATGGCCACTCGTGCCTACACGCTATGCTCATAAAATGTACATTTTATACAAAAGCATTTATTTACAATTGTATTTACTTACAATTTATACAAAACTGGGTCTCTTGCCCAGAATTTAAAAAAAAACAGAAAATACAAGGTAAGGCAGATTTGGCCATTTCTTCGCCTCTAAGGTCCCGGATGCGCCCCATCCCCATTGCGCCTTCACTACCTGAAAAATACAGAGTTCCTTACCGACGGGTGAGCAAAGCCTGCAAGAGAGGAATTTCCTACTGGTTACCCCACCTAAGTGTAATGCAATGGGCACAACATCCAACACATGCTAATATATCACTCATGCATATTAACAAAATTAATTCCATACATCATGTTATTCGGGCTTATAATAATAACATAAACTTAGCTCATACGGGCTATAGACAACCGACTACCATCTTAGAACTGCCCACAATTTCACAATCAACATGTTATTCACCCATGGCAACAACACACATCACACAAATCACACAACAGTCCGTGGACTGTCCAAACCACTCTAGGGATTTCTTTACTCGGTCCAAAGCTTTTGGAACCGAGACCACGGCCATCCAGGCCTCAACAAATCCCTATCCATTACACGACCCTTAAGCCAAAAGTAAAGCAAGTAGGAGAAAAACCCCTAACTTTATGGAGTTTTTCAAACTCCCCAAATCCCGTGACTCACACGAGCCCTCGACGCGGTGACCAAACTCGGCCTCTCGGGTCAAGCGAGCCGACGGTCCGATCGTCAGAGATCTTAGAGAGAGCTTGACTTTCTCTCTCTAAAACCCCATCTCTAGCCACGCCTCGTCAAACCACCAAACCCAAGAAGAAACAAGTGGAGAAGATGATGTCTTCTCCTTAAAAAATTACAAGTTCGTCTCACTCTATTCTCTCTCTCTTCTTTCTTTCGCTTTTTCTTTTCCTTTTTCTCATTTCTCATCTCATTTCTTTTCATTTTCTCCCATTCTCTCCTCCTTGAGCATTAACTCGTATGGGTCAGCCGAGGAAATTTCCTCCTCCTTCCCTTTCAAGCCAAATGTGTGGCTATCAAATTTCCATCTTTTCTTTTATTTCTTCATTTCCTTTATGACATGCTCTTACATGGCTCAATGTATACGGGATTTTGTTTCACTCATGACTAATTGTGAGCCACTTCTTCAATGCCAAGTGTCACTCTCGAGGTGCCATGTGGCATTCTCTACCTCGCTACGTGTCGCCCGACACCCCACACCTCGAAAACGTGAAACCCGACTATCTCTCGAATCCAACGAAATTCATCGCAGTTGCTACATTTCGTGAGACGATTTCAACTGAGCAGAAGTCCGCTTTCGCCACTGAGATCTAGAAAATTCGACACCCCAAATCACCATGTTATCCTTCGTTAGGAAATCTGGATTTTCCGGGGTCTCACATTCTTCCCCCCTTAAAAGAATTTCGTCCCGAAATTCCATGCACATACACATCCAACCACGTGCATATGCGACCCTACACAACCCAATTCCTGCTAGGTGTAAACGCCGACCTTCCTGGGTCACAATCACCGACAATCTAATGGATCACAACCTAATTCATGTCGCGACGATATCCATTCACCACCAACCTCACTTAAGCCACCAACACCCAAATGAAATTTCCATTGGGTATCCAAATTTCGAGTCACTCTCGACTCCTATCACTCGACTCTAAGCCTACGTGATAACCACGACCGTTTGTTTTCATCTCGAGTCACCCCCGACTCCTATCACTCAACTCTAAGTCTAGGTGATAACCATATCCTTATGTTCTCACCTCGAGTCTCTCCCGACTCCTATCACTCAACTCTAAGTCTGGGTGATAACCGTGTCCTTGTGTTTTCCTCTCGAGTCACTCCCGACTCCTATCACTCAACCCTAAGTCTCGGTGATAACCATTTCCAAACAAAAGTATTTTTGTTTAAACCGTAGACAACCCTCTCCGATATAAATAGTGACACATACTCCGATAATCTATCTCAGGACAAACCTCTTCCGATGTATATCAATCGGGCATACTCCGACGATTGATATTATATATGGACAACCCTCCGATGTATATCAATTGGGCATACTCCGACGATTGATATTATATATGGACAACCCTCCGATGTATATCAATTGGGCATACTCCGATGATTGATATTATATGTGGACAATCCTCCGATGTATATCAATTGGGCATACTCCGACGATTGATTTTAGATATGGACAATCCTCCGATATTGTAGTGATTACCAATCTCGATAACAATATTGTTATCAACCCTTCGAATACTCTCTCAAGAAACCACCCCATGCACTCACTCCCATCGTTTCATGGTGCCCTAGTGCATATGAATCGCGAATGATTCATTCCCATTTTCTTAACCCGTATGACTTATTTAGATGTCATCTTATTAGTCAAGCCTACTAATCAACACCCTACCCGCTGACCTACAAATCGCTGCACTCACGACACACCATCAAACACTTAACACAAATAAGCCGATCTCAAACTTATGCACTCACAATCTACTGTGCGATGTTTTTGTGCATGTATAATGCAATTATGCCATATTTTGGCACCCAATCCCAGGTCCACCATAAGCAAAATCTTGAAGATAACTCACTCATAATCTCGACCTATCAGGTCAACTCTCACCCTACATCCTAGGGAAGAACATCAATACTTGGCTTCTCTAAAGGCCTTAACCTCTAAGCCCAAATCCAATGTCGTGTCGGGTATGACAACCCGGCCTAGGTCTCAATTACTGACAACCCGATGATTGTCAACTCATCCATGTCAACCTGACATCAACAACCAATAGGTCTACCACCTTAAAGTCCACCACGCTTCAGCTGCGCAACTCTGATCTCGTCCCCGACTCGACTCCACACTCCGCCCTCCGTCTATCTCAGGCTGCCGAAGGTGCCTCGATAGCACCCCGAAACCCGGGAACCGGTTCCTCCGGAATCTTACTAGTGTGGAGGAACAAACCGTGTCCTCTCCCGCGTCCTACCGCTGGATTGGGACCGCGCGCATCCCAAAACCCCGGGATCCCCCGCCTCCGGCGGGGCAACCTCCTCATATGTCCGGTTGTCGGCAATGCACCACACCATCCGACATCCCGATTGGCAACTTAACTGCCTCACTAGTAGCTTCGGACTGGGTGTCCCATAACTCGGGATCTCCCGCTCCCGTAGGGCAATCCCTGCCGAAAGTGTCCAGCCGTCCGCATAAATAACACATCATCCTGGCCTCGCCCGACTAAGTGCGCCCCCATCCCCGCTACGGTCCCCGATAATCTGCCCCGTCCCTGATATCCTTGCGTAAGTCTTCCGCTTCTTTCCCGGGTCGGGAAGAAGATGAATCTTCTTCCCTCTTAGTACCAAAGACCCATATCCCGATGCCTCGTATGTCGCCCACTCCTCCCGGGCTGCCTCGTCGACTAGTATGTGCAATACAGCGAATACACTCCCTACGCCCCCTCATCAAAGGCCTGGCCGGGTCAAACACCGGCAGGCTCACAAGACCCTCGTGGACAACCTCTACGTCCTCTCCCTCGACTAGCCATCTACATATGTCAAATGGCAACAAGATTCATTTCAGTCTAACTAGCAATGCACATGCCAATTACTAAAAGACTTGACACCCATGAACTTACCCCGTTCATTTCCTAAGTGGTGCTAATTGCCAACCACTCATAAATAAATTCAAAACCTTCATGTTCATTTCCTTATCCAAGTCCCTAAGGTTATAGTTCCTAACCTGAGCATTCACTTTTTTTTTTTTTCCTATACGCATTATACCATGCATATAACTTCCTACGCAATCACCGTACAATCAATCATAATTCTCATATACATCATTCCATGTATATGTCCTTAACGCAATTTGAAACATCAAATCACGTAATTAAAAAAAACATGCAACAATAATAACGTATCTCAAAGGGTGTAAATACAGCCCCGAGACACTATTCACGCACCGGAAAAATAAAATTTCACACACCATGTCAAGGCAATTAATTTCAATAACGTGTCTCAAGGGTGAAAATGCAGCCTCGAGACACTATTCACACACCGTAAAAATTTTTTCACATACCACGTATTTGTACTCTATAAAAGAATTAAGCAATATAAATATTTGATATATTAAATCATACAATAAGAAAATTTTTTAAAAATTTTGTATTTTTTTTTTTTTATCCCTAAGGAATGTGGTTCATGAACAAAGGATCTAAACAAGGACTGTAAAACAAGCAGACCGAACCAAAATCGGGTTTGGTGCACAAATACAAGCACACCCAAGGCCTTATGTCGCGAGCACACAAATACAGCCGTCTGTGTCGGGCGCCGCCGCTACGCGACAACGCCCATGTCGCTAAGGCGATGTCGCGCGCGACAAACACGCAGTCGCTACAGCCATTGCGGCGCGAAAAGTCGCGCTACAGAGCACCCAGTCGCGGGCGCTTGTCGCGACTCCCCTCGCCTTCGCCCCAAATCCAACCGCCCATGTGTCGCGACGGGCCACTTCGATGTCGCGACATCAAGGCACCCAGAATCATGTCGCGACATCATATCGGTGTCGCGACACCGTCTCTCCTGTCCAGCCTCAAGCCAGGTCGCCACCCTATGTCGCGACATCAACCCCATGTCGTGACATCCTGAAGACTAACCCATGTCGCGACATCGTCTTCATGTCGCGACCTCCCAGACTACTGTCCATGTCGCGACCTCAAATCCATGTCGCGACATCAAGCCCAAATTTCAACGCATCGCCCATGTCGGACATCCACCGATGTCGCGACCTTCGTTAATCGCCGCCCATGTCGCTGACCACACGATGTCGCGACATCGCTTCCCCGCATGCCTCTTTCTCGCTATTGCCGCGAGTTGAATTTTCGGCGTCGCGACCTCCTTTGCGCCACCCATGTCGCGACTCAAACCGACATGTCGCGACATCCATTTCGAATCGTCGCGACACCAACCGGACGTCATAATTCTCCCCTATCCGCCCAGTCGCGCAGCGCGGCGTCGAGCGTCGCGGGCGCCAAGATCGCCATACCGCGACGTCGCCGCGCGCACAACGCTTCTAATACCCCGCGCGACCGCCGCCCCGCCACGCACCTCAACACTAAAGTCGCGGACTCCGGCCGAAATCGCGCAGCCATCCCAGCCGTTTTTTGCATTATTTTTTTTCATCCAGCACTTGCATTTCCATTGATGCAAAGAGCCTAGCCCACTGCTATACTTAAAATTCACAATTTTAAAAGTTGAATCACAACTCTTTTTCCATGTGCGAAAACTGGAACAACCTCCCAGAATCTCACAACACACAATCTGCTGGTACTCAAAAACTAAAACGACGGTCTGCAAAAAAATTTTTTCAAATCCACCTCGCAGTTCTCCCTCGCTACTCCTAGCCCCTTCCAAATTTTACAAAACCTCGCTACCACTTGATGATGCAAAGAGTTAAAAATATGTTCCACACAGAAGATAAGAGCCTAAACTTTCCAAATCACCTCAAAAATTATATAAAATTTTAATTTATATAATTATCATTTTCGTGAGTTTAATTAAAACTTATTCTTGTGCAAAACTGGAATAATTTTTCCAAATTCCACAAAACCATTGGTGTTCAAAAACCGACGCACCGGCCTTAAAAATTTTTTTCGCTTATTTCTGTTCATTTCTCGAATCGTTTCGCCTATAAATCCTGAAACATCTAAGGTCAGGCCGGCCCTAATGTTCAACAATTTCCCTATGCCAATCACTAAGCATACAAATTTACACATAACAAACATGTTATACACCATCACACATCACATTTAATTCACCAAAATGCACACTGATGTATGATCTATCCCGTGCCCACAAAGTCCTAGGTATTTCGTATACCTAACTCTACACCCACCGAGCTCCCAAGGTAACCGTTTACCTTAGCTCTGATACCATGCTGTGAAGCTGGTATCAGATTTCACTTATAACTACACCCACCCGAGCCCCCGCAATCGCTTAATCTTTAGCTCTGATACCATACCGTGACGCCCAACCCCGGTGTCCGCTGACCACCACAACCCGCTGAAATCTACGCGTGTCTCACGTCGCGAGGCACGTACATGTACCAAAAATGGCCACTAGCTCTACATCGCCATGCTCATAAAATGTATATTTTATACAAAAAGCATTTATTTACAATTGTATTTAATTACACTTATACAAACTCGGGTCTCTTTTTTCTTTTTTTTTTTTTTTTTTTTTTTACCCGTAATTTAAAAAACTCGAATACAAGGTAAGGCCGATTTGGCCATTTCTTCGCCTCTAAGGTCCCTGACGTCCTATCCCCATCGCGTCTTCACTAATCGAAAAATATATTCTACCCATCCGGTGAGCAAGCCTGCAAGAGAGGAATTTCCCACTTGGGTTACCTTTCACCCAAGTGTAATGCAATGGCACACAAACATCCAACACATGCTAATATATCACTCATGCATATATTAACAAAATTAATTCCATACATCATGTTATTCGGGCTTGGCAATAATAACATAAACTTAGCTCACTGCTAAGGCACAATCCGACGCCATCTTAGAACTCCGCTGCACAATTTCACAATCAACATGTGTTATTCACCCATGGCAACAACACACATCACAATAAATCACACAATACCGTGGACCGTCCAAACCACTCTAGGATTTTCTTTACTCTGGCCCAAAAAGCTTTTGAACCGGGTGACCACGGCCATCCAGGCCTCAACAAATCCCTATCCATTACACGACCCTTAAGCCAAAAGTAAAGCAAGTAGGAGAAAAACCCCTAACTTTATGGAGTTTTTCGAAACTCCCCAAATCCGGTACTCACACGTAGCCCTCGACGTGTAGACCAACTTTGCCTCATACCGCTTGTCGACCTGGTCCGATCGCGTCGTAGAGATCTTAGAGAGCAGCGACTTTCTCTCTCTAAAACCCCATCTCTAGCCACGCTCACAAACCACCAGCCAAGAAGAGAATGAAAGTGGAGAAGATGATGCCCTCCTTAGAATTACGTTTGCCCTCACTTATTCTCTTTTCTTCGCTTTTCCTTTTCATTTCTCATCTCATTTCATTTTCTCCCATTCCCTCTCCTCCCGGAAAGATTAACCGTGAGTGGGCCAAAGCGATAAATTTCCTCCTTCTTCCTCGGCCAAATGTGTGGCTATCAAATCTCCATCTTTTCTTTTATTTCTTCATTTCCTTTTTTATGACATCATGTTCTTACATGGCTCAATGTGGTTTATGGGATTTTGTTTCCCCACTCATGACTAATTGTGAGCCACTCTTTCAATGCCAAGTGTCACTCTCTTGAGGTGCCATGTGGCATTCTCTAACCTTGCCATGTGTCGTCCGACACCCCACACCTCGAAAAACGTGAAATCCCGACCATCTCGGAATCCAACGAAATTCGACGTGGTTGCTACATTTTGTGAGACGATTTCAACGGAGAAGTCTGTTTCGTCATCTGAAATCTAGAAAAATTCCGGATTTTGACCGAAATCACCATGTTATCCTTCGTTAGGAAATCTGGATTTTCCGGGGTCTCATAGTAATTCAATTAGTAATTAATTAATTAATTTAATGAAAGAGGGATAAAAAGGTAATTTTCCTAATAGATACCCTGTATAAATCGAGTAAGATAAGAAAATCCTTCTATTCATCTTAAATTTCTCTCGACGTAGAATTCCGCAGGACGTACGCTTTCTGGATCTAGGGTTTGAAGAACAAATTTCTATGTAAGATCTTCTCCTTATTTTATTTTTCTAGATTTCTTTGATGTAGATTCTTTAATTTTCTTCAGTTTAGATGAACCCCGAAGAAGTCGATTAGATTTCACTTTCGTTCTTAGAAATAAAATAAAATAAGGATTGCGGTGTCATATTGAATTACTTTGAGTATGAGAATGAAAAAGTATTTAAAGATAATTTTTGAAAGAAAATAATGATAAACAAATAGGATAAATTTGAAAAGGCTGGAATTTTTGTATAAATATATGCATTTGATAAGTATTTAAATGTATATATGTGTTTTGGCAAGTAAATATTTTATTAAGGATTGAGAATTTATTTGTTAAGGAATATGATTAGAATACCATTTAGCAATTATAGGAAATAAGATCCGTTAATAATACTTGTTGTCAGATATGATAATTGTTAGGTAAAAAGGCTATATGTGTATTGTGTAATAATATAATTTGTAAAATAGTATTAATATTATTTCTTTCTAGTAAAAGATTTAGTTCGGATTAAGAGCATAAAAATAAATAAATTATTAAAATAAGATCCAAAAGGCATGCTTTCTTTTATATCATTAATTATTTGTTGGCTCTCATTTCGTCAGACAAGACCTTATCGATATCCAACAAGTCAGATATTTGTAGGTGTTTGAACTACATCGTCCAAATAATTCTCGTCACCAGCTATCTTAATTTCTCGTTTTTGATTTCTTCTTTCCATTTTAACCAATCGTTTCGATGTCGATATTCATTCACTGTCCCCATCATCATTTCTTATGATGTCCATAGCCACTTGGAAAAGAAAAGCATCATTTATACGGGTAGTATTTCGATCCCATATTCTTCCCTCATGGCGTTAATTGATAGAGATCTCTTCATTGTTATGTGCCGATACATCATTAAGAGATAACTCTTTGACTAGTGCCTCTGCAGGGGCTACTTGTTCATCGACCTGGGGCTTAACAATTATATGCTCTTCAGGAGTCATAGATATAACACTTTTCCTTTTCTAGAATCAGGTCTTTGGAGCCAATAGGCTCCTCCTGCTTTTAATCATGGCTTAGGTTCATTTGTCATGCTGCTTTGTAATTTTCCCTAGGATTTCAATCCTTGCCGATATTTGCGCCGATATGTGATTTTTGTAACTTTGTCAATCAATAAAGCATCATGCAATTGATTCGCAAGACTCAGAATGAATTATTTTGGCGAACTTCTAGTTCGATTGCTTTGTACGATCACAGAGATAAAGATGACTCATTCCATGTAATTTCTCGCCATGCTTCTAGAATTGGATTATCTCCCCCTAATGGTGGGAAAAGATTTTCATCAAAGTGACAATCTGCAAATCGAGCAGTAAAAACTTCCCCCGTAAGAGGCTTGATATAATTTATAATAGATGTAGATTGAAAGCCAACATAAATACCAAGACGACATTGAGGACCTAACTTAGGTCGATGTGTGGGGGCAATTGGAACATAAATAGCGCAACCAAAAACTAGCAAATGCGAAATATTAGGTTGATAACCTTTAGCAAGCTGTAATGGTGATAAACCGTGATTAGCTGTAGGACGAAGGTGAATTAAATTTGTGGAATGTATAATAGCATGTCCCCATGCCGATAAAGGCAATTTGGTCTTCAAAAGTAATGGTCTAGCAATCAATTGCAGACGTTTGATAAAAGATTCAGCCAACCCATTATGAGAATGAACATGAGCAACAGGATGTTGAACATCTATACCAATAGACATACAATAATCAAGGAATGTTTGAGATGAGAATTCACCAGCATTATCAAGAGGAATTGTATTAATAGGGTGATCAGGGAATTGTGCTCTAAGTTGAATTATTTGAGCCAATAATCTAGCAAAGGCAACATTTCTATTAGTAAGAAGGCATACATGAGACCATCGAGTGGACGCATCAATTAAAACCATAAGTAACGAAAAAGGTCCATCATAGGTGGTGAATAGCCCAATAAATATCCCCTTGAATACGTTCTAGAAAATCGGGGGATTCAAAGGTAACCTTTGTAAAAGATGGTCTAATAATTAATTTTCCTTTGGAACAAGTAGCACAAGTATAATCACCAGTTACTAAAATTTGTCTTCTTATTAATGGATGCCCATTAGAATTTTGAACTATACGGCGCATCATGGAAATTCCGGGATGCCCAAGTCATTCATGCCGAAGTAAAAATGCATTGGAGTCATTGAACTTCTAGTTCATGACAGCATAAGATTCAATAGATCTAATAGTCAGTTCGATACAACCCATAAGATAAAGAAGACAATTGTTCCAAGATACATTCGCCTCGAAATAATAGAAGTAATGAGTAAATACCTTTCATTTTTATCACCGTGGATTCATAGTTTCAATATGATATCCATTTCGCGAATATCTTTGAAATCGAGTAAATTTCTACTAGATTTATTAGAATAAAGGGCATCTTCAATTTGTACTTAGTGCCTTTCTAAGAGAATAATGGTGGCTTTTGTTTGAAGTTCTTTAATCAGGTCAACAGGACCTGAGATAGTATGAACATTAGATTGAGCTAATGTGAAGGTTGAAAAATATTTCTTATCACGCAAGATCGTGTGGGTTGTGGCACAGTCAACAAGACATGCATCACCAACTGATGGCATATAATTGATCAATTCTGAGGAGGGATCCATATATCTTCAAAATAAAAACAAAATTTAAATAGAAAATCAAAGTTCACATTATAGATAACTGTATGGAAAAGAAAATAACATAAAAAAAGTAACAAGATAATCATATGTCTCAATCATAGCACAAATAGCCATCCCCAATCAAATGGTCAATTTTTCCATTTGGATTTTCAAAAAAAATCAGAAACATCAAAATGTTTCAAAGGTACTGCACCATCATCATCAAAAAAAGGATCATCATGATCCATAGTGTGAAACCCCCAGAAAATCTAATTTTCTGAAAAAATGGCAAAATGGTAATTTCGATCAAAATCCAAAATTTTTCTAGATCTCGGATGACGAAACGGACTTCACCGTTGAATGTTCAAAATCTAGCTACCGTTGAATTTCGGGCTGACCAGACAAATGGAATTTCACATTTTCGAGGCACCGTGTCGGGTGCCATAAAACGTTTTCTTGTGAAAGACAGTGATGTGACAAAAGTCACCTACTACACGCATCATATGACACAGTGTTGCATGACTAGAGAGAGTGATGAGATGAAATTACTTAGATTAAGCCAAGTGTCAAAATCCAAGCATACAAAAAGGGACATCGATGGAATTTCTCAGTTAAATGAGAATAAAGACAAAGACGAATGCTTCTTCTTCAATTTGAAGAAGAAAACGCTACAAGAGAGGAAAACGTAAAAGAGTTTGGGTTTTAAGTTTGCAGAAAGAGCAGGGGCAGCCTACTTCTCTCTCTAGATTTTCCGCTGCTCTCGACCGTCTGCCTCGCTTCGACCAAGAAGTGCTGTTTCATGACGAGGGCTACATCGTGACACCAATTTTGGGGAGTTTCGACAACTCCAAGAGGTAGGGGTCTTCTCCTACTATGTTATTTTTGGTTTTAAGAGCCGTGTTAATGGTTTGGTTGATTTGAGGCCGTGAGTGGCCGTTTCATTGGTCCCAAAACTTGGGACCGAATTGTTGGAACATATGGAACCTGTTTTGGAAATTTAGGGGCTGTTTTGGGTGGTTGTGTGATAATTTATGCAATAAATTATGGTTTTGGTGTTTTTGAGCCGGAAATGGCCATGGATTTCGGTTCCACAAAGTGGAACCGATGCTAGGTGAGTGGGCCTACTCTGCAAGACCTCGTGAGAAAATTTCACTTTCTCAAAAAGGCAAATCGTAATTTCGTAAAAAATCCGAATCTTCTAGATCTCGATGAAGAAACAGACTTCACCGCTGGAATTGTCTCACGAAATCTAGCTACCACGCCGACTTCGCCGTAATTCGAGATAGTCGGAATTTGCACGCTGAGGCAATCGGTGCTCCGTGCCAGAACCGTTTAAGAGACATGTGATATGACAAAATTCACCCACTATATATACTCTTGTGACACAAGTTACAAGATTAGAGAGGGGATGAAATGGATGGCTTAGATTAAGCCATGTGTCAAATAGTGACAAAAAGGGACAAGATGGGAATTTTGGAAATTGTAAGTGAGATAAGACAAAAGATGAACAATTCATCTTCTCCATTTAGAGGCAAAAAAGGGCAGTGGCTGGACATTTCTGGCAGTGAGCTTAGGTTTTGTTATTTTAGAGAGAGAGTGTGCAACTTCTCTCTAAGATCCCGGTCGACCCGGCCGAATTTCTTCTAACAAGAAGGAAGGAAGTCAGCTTCACGCGGTGACCGCGGCACCGGCTTGGGGGAGTTCCTCAATTAACCCGTGAGGTAGGGCTTTATCCTACTTGCTTTACCTCTTTGGTTAAGTACTTTGTTGATGGTTGGAGGCGATTGAAATGGAGGGGTCGTTTTGATCGGTCCCAAAATCCTCGACCAAATCGCTGAATTTTTGGAGCTATTTTGGACACCCACCCGGGCCGTTTCAGTCGCTGGGTTGTGATCTATGTGCATTAAATCATGTTTTGGTGTGTAAGGAGGCCGAAATGGCCAAGTGACTTCGGTTCTCAAAGTGGAACCGAGAAAGCTGACGAGCTGGAGTTGCCCATGGACAACCCAATTACTAGGTTTCGTGGACCGTTAAAATCACCCTGGTTGTGTAAATCGACAAAAATCGCCCATGTGTCAGGTAACTTGAATTGTTGAAATGAATGGCTTGAGTTGTATGGAACAGATAGGTTAATACATGATTCTAATGTGTTAATTAATAATGACAAAATTATATAAAAATATAATTGTGTTTCGTAGGCCATCGGAGATGATGAGCGTGAATTTGCCTGCTTTGTTAATTGGGAGTTGGTTGATCAAAGTTGAATTACATGTGGTGTGATTGTCAATTTGAGAATATATGCATAATTGATATATTTGTATAAATTGTGTTGAAATGGCATAATGCATTTTCATATGCATTGGGTAACCTAGAAATTAGGTGTGAGTGCATGACACGAATTTTCTGAAAAACGAACATGATTGCGAAAGGAATTTCACAGGATGATTTTTCGGAGAATGTGGGTTGTAAGATCGTCCAACAGATCATTTCAGATGAGGACCAAGGATCAAGCTGGTGCTCTCCAACACATTTCTGAGGGTAGTCCACCTTTTTACCGACTTTATAGTATATTTTCAAGAACAACATGCTTGTTTTGAAAAATGATATTTTTCCTCATACATGGCTTAGGCAAATGTGAGGGAGTCATGAGGACTCGAGACATGGGACCCGGCATTTAGACATCTGCAGATCACGAATTTACTTGAGTGTGTTTACATTGGATCATTGCATATGCACTTAGGTGGGGAGTAACCCATTTAGTGGTACTCCACCACTGGCGATAGCTCCCGTCGAGGGAATATTATTTCGTGCAATGTGAGCGTTTCGAGAAGACTCGCCATCTTAGAGGCCGATTTTGAATAAAGCCGGGTTGTGGCTTTGATGTTTTTGGGATAATATGTATTAGATTTGTGAATTTTAATATGTATTTGTATTAAGAGTATTGTATAACTCTTTAACCATGTGAGATAGTTGGTTGGATATTATGTGAGTATTTGTTTATGGGCCCAAGAGGCCATTTTTACTCAGATATGGGTCTCGCAATGCGAGACGTGTAGATTTTTCGCGGGTTGACGGGTTGTCAATGGACAACCCAGGTTTGGGGCGTCACACACGGATGCATTTCCACTGCTGCTTAGGGACCGCAAAAACAAATTCCGCTTGGTTTGGTTCGCTGTAAATGGTTCATGTGTGTTGTAAGCAAAATATTTCTTGTATTGAATGGCTTTGAATTGTGTGAGAAATAATATGTTAATGCATGTAATTAAATGTGTTAACATGATGTGGAATTATATACAAATATAATTGTGTGTAAGCTATTGGAAATGAATTGTAATTAGCCTGGGCGAAACTTCAATTTTGATGTTATTGATGTGAATTAAATAACATGTGGCATGTATGTAAATTTTGTTAATATATGTGTAAGTGATATATTGGTATGTGTGGTTTGGAAATGGCATAATGCATTTCATATGCACCGGGGCATCCTAGAAAATTAGGCGTGAGTGCATGGCATGAAAGAAATGAAAATGAGGTTTTTCTCGTGACGCTTAGCAGCATGAGAGTCGAGGACTCGAGACACGGGATTGGGAATGTAGACATTCAAGTAGGATCATGTATTTGCTTGAGTGTGTGTTTATGTTGGATCTTACGTGGGGAGTAACCCATGTAGGAGATTTTCACTACTGGGCATTGCTCACCCAGTCGAGGGATCATTATTTCAGGTACAGGGATTGTTCAAGAAGACGGCGCTCACTAGAGGCCACGTTTTACAAGAAAGCCGACATGTGGCTTCTGTGTTTATTTGTATAACATGTATTAAAACTCTAATTTTAATATATGTTTGAATTAAGAGTAACTTATTAACTCTTGAACCATGTATTATAGTTGGTTGAATATACTTAGATGGAAATATCGATGCAAATAATGTACTATTTTTACTCATTTTTAGTTGTATGTGGAACCGGTGTGGTTGTTGTGAAAATTTAGGACAAGTTGTATTTTGGGTAGAGCTCCCCGTACAAAGGAGATTCTGCCCTATTTTCGTGAGTGGTGTCGGGTTACTCGACATCCACGAGTATTCCGCTGCCACCCGTTGTCACCAGAACGGAAATGGGCGCATACCGTATTGTGAGCATAGGTATACGACTACCTAGGTCTTGAGGGACTTGGGCTTAGACCATAGTCATAAGGTGTAAGAGCATCGTAAGTTGATATAGCTCGATGTTGGATACTAGTGTTATAGCTTAGTATCGGTAAGTTAGGTATACGGTTTACCAATGACTCGATGGGAACAAATAGATCACGATCCCGTGCATTCATGAATTAAATGTGATGTGTGATTGATCAGGTGTTGTATATGTGATTAGTGTGTATAATATGATGTGTGATCATGTGTTGTATGAATTGTGTGATTGTATGCTTGGTGAGTAGCATAGGAGAAAACGTTGAACACTAGGGTCGAGAAAATATAACCTTAGGTGTTCGAGAATTTTTTTGGCAAAATGGTCCAGAATTGATTGAAAAAATATATATATAATTTTTGACAATAGTTACGCTTTTGAACATAAATGATTGTGTTAGAAATTCTGGAAAATTTTCCGCTTTTAATAAGAAAAGGGTTAAAATGAAACTCTTAAAATTTGAGTCAGAGGAATTGCGCTTGTCTAGGCTAACGTATCGTGACGCGGAGGCTGGCCAGAGGATTAGAAAAAGTGGAAGTGTCGCTGAGTCGGAACGGGCTACGCCCATTTTCTAAAAAATTGATTCACAATATAGCGTGTGCTTTATTATGGCACACAAGCAGTTGAGCGTGCACACAAAGAGTCGAGCAGCACGCAGCCCCCGGGCGTGCTAGAAGCTGGGTGCGAGCAATGGCCCGCACAGCCACGACACGGCCTGGGTGAGCGCCGCGCAACACGGTCGGCGAGGCCTGGTGTGGACACTGACGCCAAATACGCACGTACCGCCGTGAGGATGCTACGATACAAAGTTTGTATCGTGAGCTGGGCGGCCCCTGGTCGCGATACAAAAAAAAAAAGAAAAATTATATCGTGGCTGAGGGGGGCGACTTTGTCTCGATATTACCAACAGGCTACATACAAATGCGTATGTGCCACGAGCAGATGTCAGTCGCGATAAGCGGCAACCGCGCAAGGCGTGGAATCAAGGTGGTCGCGACAGCAATTTTGTATCGCGGATCGAGGGAGTTGCAACACAGCGCTATAAAGACATGCGCACAGCGGACATCCGGGCAAAACACGCCGCGACACGACCGAGAGGGCCACACACGCCCGGGCCACGCCATGACACGGCCGCGCGACGTTCGGCGCCAGGCGCGCGCAGCAGCGCAAATTTTGGCCTGTGTGCATCTGTGCACCCAACCCAGCTTTGACTCACCGCACTATTTTCGCCACCGTTGGGATTCACTATTCATGAACATTGTTTATGAACATCGTTCACAGTTTTCAAAAATAATTAAATAAATAAATAAATAAAATAAAATAAAATTTATGAATTAAAATAAAATAATTTTTTGTTGAATAAGGATTTAATACATATGAACTTATTGTCTTGCATTACCTATGAATGCAATTTTGACGTTGTGTAGAAATAAAATGTTCTTTCAAGTAGGTGAATAGTGTCCTGTGGTCAGGTTTACACCTTGTAGATAATGTAAGATTGAATCTTAATTTGCCATTTGACATGTGTAGATGGCTAGTCGAGGGCGAGGACGTAGGAGTCGTCCATGAGGTAACGGTCGCACCATCGGTTAATCATCGTGCCTTTTCTAAGGTCGTGGGATTTAAATACCACTATCGCACGCATGTAATACGAGTCGTGGCGTGTCAAACGACCGCTGCTAGAGCACATCATCCTCCATTGACCATAGAAGGAGAAGTAGATGACATACGAGGCATCTAAGATATGGGTGCTGGTACTAAGAGGAAGGAAGATCCATCTTCTTCCAACCATGAAAAGAAACAGAAGACTCATGTTTTACACGGACCTCAAAGACAGGGGGGCCAAGGTTATCAGGACCAAGGCCAAGATGGAGGCAGGGCAGGTGATATGTTATTTTTGCCGACAACAAGGACACTTTCGACGGGATTGCCCATAGAGGCAGGAATCCTAAGGTTATGGGACACCTCAGTCCTAATCATTAGTGAGACGAGTTAGGGTTGCTAGTCAGGATGGGCAGATGGTGTGCTACCATTACTAGCAAATGACATAAGGAGGAGTGGATCGCTCTAGAGATAAGGATCCTAAGGTTTCGGGACAAATACAAATTCCAGCTTAGCGATAGGACGTGAGATGATACAAGCCATTCCTCCACACCCTAGTAAGGGTAAGAGGAACAAGAGTCAATTCCATGGTGCCGCATCAAGACCTAGTACCCTGTAGACGGTCACATAGGCCGTACGTAGCTGCAGGTCTGGTCGACCACAAGATTTGCAAGCCGAGAGTTCGGGTCAGGCTGGGCAGATGACGTGTTACCATTGCCGCCAGCCTGGGTATATGAGGCGAGATTGTCCTGGGGGAGGTCTCGTGGGTACGTGCCAGATTGAGCTGCCCGTGATTAGGCTTTCTGACATGCAGTGGTATGTTTCTACTCTTGCACTTGTTGACTAGAGTAGCGTTTGAATTGGATGCATCATATTCATTCATTAATGCATCTTGTGTGACGGATTTGGGCTTAGAGGTTGAGGCCTTTAGAGAAGCCAGTGTGGATGTTCTTCCCTAGGATGTAAGGTGAGAGTTGACCTGATAGGGTTGATCGCGAGTTAGAGATCTCCGCGAGATTCTACTCATAGTGGTTCCTGGGGATCACATCGAGTCAGGTGTGGGTGCACGGTGACATCGCGTCGAGCCTAAAAGCGGTGCACCAGATGGTCATTCACCACTCTTGGTGAGTGTGGGTTGAGTTTGTCTTTGGGACTACGTCCAATGAAGACTCATGGTTCAAATCAAGAAATGAAGAGTAATTAATGTGTGTTGGGCAAAGCAAGAAGGGGGCCGTTAATCCCCTCATGTGAAAAAAAGATGGAGTTAGGGTGAAGGAGACCCGTGGTAGTATCCGAAAGGTCCTGTGTGGGTGTGAGAGACCCAGGGAGATATGTGTGGGTGTAAGAGACCCGGGGAGATATCCCAAATTTCTTTGTGGGTGTAAGAGACCCGGGGAGCTATCCCGAATTTCTGTTTGGGTGTAAGAGACCTGTGGAGAAATTTGAAATTTCTGTGTGAGTGTAAGAGACCCGGGGAGATATCCCAAATTTCTGTGTGGGTGTAAGAGACCCGAGGAGATATCCCGAATTTCTGTGTGGGTGTAAGAGACCCAAGGAGATATCCTGAATTTCTCTGTGGGTGTAAGAGACCCGGGGAGCTATCCTGAATTTCTATGTGGGTGTAAGAGACCTAAGGAGATATCCTGAATTTTTGTGTGGGTGTAAGAGACCTAGGGAGCTATCTCGAATTTCTGTGTGGGTGTAAGAGACCTGTGGAGATATCCAAAATTTCTGTGTGGGTGTAAAAGACCCTTGGAGATATCCGAAATTTCTGTGTGAGCAAGAGACTCAGCCAGAAGCCTAAAAAAAAAAAAAAGTTCGTTGTCCCGAGAGAGAAAAACACACACGGTCATATGTTATCACCTAAGACTTAGAGTTGAGTTATAGGAGCTCTGAGTGACTCAAATGAAAACACACGGCCATGGTTATCACGTAGACTTAGATTATGATGAGTCGGAGAGCACTCAAGATTCGATACCCATTGAAACAGATCTGGGTGTTGCATGAGCCTAAGAAGTGGGTCGGTATATGGATGTCATTCATGACATGGATTAGGCTGGACAATCCATTGATTATCAGCTGATTGTGACCTTGGGAAGGTCACATGGTACACCAAGCAGATTGTGTAGGGTTATGCACGTGGTCGATGCGTAAGTGTGTGTGAATTTTTGAAAAAAATTCTTTAAGGGGGAGAATGTGAAACTCGAGAAAATCCAATTTTCTGAAAAATGGTAAAATGGTAAATTTCGGTCAAAATCCTGAATTTTTATAGATCTCGATGACGAAACGGACTTCACCGTTGGAATCGCCTCACTAAATTAGCTACCACGCCAATTCTCACAAATTCCGAGACAAATGAATTTCACGTTTTTCGAGGCACCGTGTAACGCCCCGAAATATATCCTAGTCGTTTTCGACATGTTTAGGGTATTTTGTAGGCATAAATTGAATTTTTTGTAATTTAAATGTGAAATATGGAAATTGAGAAACCCGGAAATTGTACAAGACATAAGGACAAAATTGTAATTTGTCAAAAAGGAGCATAAAAGTCATAAATTGATAAGATGAGAGGCCAAAGTGGAAATAACATAAAGTATAGTGCAATTAATAGAATGAGGGAGGACTAAAAGGCAAATAGAGAGACTTAAAACCAAAAATGGGTTTTATTTGTCTTGGCCAAACATGGCCTTAACTCAATATATATGGATAAATGAGAGACCAAAACGTAGAGAAGATAAGAGAAGAGGAAAAGAGAGAAGAAGAGGAAGAGGAAGAGAAGAAGAAGAAAAAAAGGAAGTGCAAAAAGGTATGGAACTTTGTATGGAATTGTATGGAATCTAACATTGAGTATGGATCTTTGGATTTTTGTATGGATTCTAACATTAAGTATGGAACTTTGTATAGATTTGTATGGAATCTAACATTTAGTATGGATTACTTGGATTTTCTTGTACGGATACATGTTCAGGTTGTGGGTTGTAAGAAACCCAACCCTAGAATGAATTCTTATGGAATCCTCCCTTTGAGGTTAGATTCACGGTTTAATTGCAAAGTAATGGAGTTTGGGTTAGAACAAACCCTATTTAATCCTTGTGTTTGGTTTGTGTACCCATAGTAGAATTATTTTAGGAGTAATTCATGAAAGGATTTTGAAGAAAGATATGTATTGAAAGATGATTTGAGTAGAATAGAGGTTACAAGATGAATATGAAGTGGTTTTGATGTGTATATTGATTATTGAGTTGATTTGGGTACCAAAATATGGAAAAATGGGAGAAAAACCACCTTTTCTCGGGATATTTCGAGGGTGGTACCTATTCAAACAAAGTGGTACCCTGCATTCATAAGTGTTCGGCTAACCGGTACTCAGACGTACCCAATGCTTCGCTTTGGACCGTTCGTATTTTGGCCATAAAACTCGTCATTTCTTATCCGACGGAGTGACTCAAGCGCGGTTAAATAGACTTCAAGGAAAACAAAATAATCTCAAAAATAGTACCTTAAAATTTGATCTATCGATAAAAAAATTCACCAAAGCGGGCTATGTTCAAGCATCGTCAGCTTTGATTATAGAGTAGTCCCGGTTGTTTAGGACATAACTTGAGCTCGTGCCCTCCCTCGATTTGAGTGATTCCGGTCGAGAAGGAACCCCAAGACCTTTACCGTGAAGACAGCAACTGTCACATGGTTAAGACCCCGCAAGAATGAAAGATACAAACCGTCCCTAGTGTAATATCGGTAAACTGACTAGTTTGGCATGAAAATGCCATAACTTTAGTTTGGATGATTCAATTGGAATGATTCCAATTTCTAAGTAAATTAGATTCATAGAGGAACAAGAATACATGAATGATGTGTGTGTACATAGGCATCCTACTGTACAAGTATATGAAAATCCATATGTAATAGGCATGAAACAAGAAAAGTATAGGAAATGCAATATGTATAGATGTGTTCATGAAACCTGAATAGGATATAAAATATGAAAACGAACTGAGACATGAACATGAACATGAAAGGCAATATGTCATGAACACATAATGTGGTTAATTTATATATGATTATTATCACATATAATCCAGAAAAGATAACGAATGATATGAAATACATGAATGAATGAGTGCACGCTCGATCGGGTGCTTGGGCACTCGCCAAGGCTACCGATATTTATGTTACGTGGAGCAAATATTCGACCGTTCCATGCGATCACATTGTTACCAATGAAAATGACGTGATTCAACAAATCGAATCTGTTGTGAATGTCGAATTCTTATAGTAATATGTGAGATTGGGCGATATCAATGTGAGATCGCCATCATATCGAACGACAAATGCGACGTGATTGGGAATAATTAATCGCTGCGGAATGCTCGAATTTCTATAGTAATATGTGAGATTGCAATATCGGCACGCGAGATCACATTTCATTAACGACAAATAGGGACAGGATTCAACAATCAACTGGCCATGAATGCTCGACTTCTATAGTAATGCGTGTGTGAGATTGTAATATTGAATGTGAGATCACACAAGTATCGAATGACAAACAAAAGACAGATTCAACAACTGAATCTGTCGTGAATGTCGACTTCTATAGTCATATGTGAAATCACAAACTGAAACGCGAAAAGAAAAAGAAAGAAAATGATTCGAGAAGAGTATTTTAACAAGTCTAAGATACGGCAATTAGTATAAGTTCCGTAGCACCTACTCGTACTTTCAGACAAGAAAATTTTCAGGCACTCCACGAGTACTTCCGCACCGGTAATATAAGTGGCGTCTCCAGAATATAAGTTAAGCTTCCCAGAATACAAGAATAAGTTTTGTAATACAAGTATAAGATCTAAAATACAAGAATAAGTTTCAGAATACAAGTATAAAGTCTGAAATACAAGAATAAGTTCCGTAATACAAGTATAAGATCTGAAATACAAGAATAAGTTCCAGAATACAAGAATAAGATCCGAAATACAAGAATAATTTCCGTAATACAAGTATAAGATCTGAAATACAAGAATAAGTTCTGTAATACAAGTATAAGCTCCGAAATACAAGAATAAGTTCCGGAATACAAGTATAAGATATGAAATACAAGAATAAGTTTCGTAATACAAGTATAAGATCTGAAGTACAAGAATAAGTTCCGGAATACAAGTATAAGATCCGAAATACAAGAATAAGTTCCGTAATACAAGTATAAGATATGAAATACAAGAATAAGCTCCGTAATACAATTATAAGATCCAATATACAAGTATAAGCTCTGTAATACAAGTATAAGATCCGTAAGACAAGTATAAGTCTAATATATATGTCCTTTGAGAAATCTGAATAAGTATGTGTCCCTCAAGAGATAAGCATAAGTATATGTCCGACGGGAGATAAGCATAAGTATGTGTCCTACGGGAGATAAGTATAAATATGTGTTCTACAGGAGATCAAAATAAGAATAAGTTTGCCATAAGTGTAAGTTCTGAGTAAGTATAAGATTGCTATAAGTATAAGTTCAGTACCATATACGAGAGATTTGAACAAGCATAAGTTGGTTACAAGGATAATTATGTATGTAAATGTGTTATATGAATTCATGAAGATTCTGATATCTGTTACTGTTATATGTTTATTATGATTCAGTATGAATGCATGTGTACCAGTATAAGTTATAAGATACGTTTCCCACTAAGCGTAAAGCTTAGCACGGGTTTTCAATCCGTGTAGGTACAAAGGAGGACATTTGTGATATTTCGTGATAAAGGCCAAAGGCCAACACACTAGTAGGGTTCATCACAAGATGTCCCGCGACTCGATTTGTAAATGTAAAAGTATAGTTTGTATATGTAAATGGGACTCGTGATATGTGTATGATTAATGGACACCAATCGGTGGTAGTTCTTTGTATATGTAAAATGATTTTTGTTAGTTAAAGAAATTGTTTGTATACCCACAGTACAAGTTCACCACAGAAAAAATGGTGCAAAGAGTCCCAAATTCAAGATATAGTCTCGCGCCCCGGGACCCCCGTTGCTCTGATCCGTCATTCGCCGATCGAAAACCGGTGTGACACGAATCGTGCGTCTGGTGTCGTAGAAAACAACAGGAAAGATAGGTGATGTGACAAAAGTCACCCACTGGCACGCATCACGTGGACACACGCCGCATGATTGTGGCGAGAGATTGAGATGAATGGCAGATGGCGGGCGTCAAAATCCACAAAAGGGACATTAATGGAATTTTGAAAAGTTAAACGACAGCACAAAGATGAATGCTTTCTTCTTCAATTTGAAGAAGAAAACGTAGTGTAGGGGGAAAACGTGCAAAGAACTTGGGTTTTCGCTTAGAGAGAGAGCTACTTCTCTCTAGATTTCCATCCGTCGATCGCCGCTCACTTTGCCAAGAAGTAAAGATGTTCTAATGTGGCGAGGGCTGCCGCTGACACCACTTTGGGAGTTTTGACAACTTCAATATAGGGCCTTCTTCTTACCGCTTATTTTCGGTTCGGAAGAGTCGGTTAATGGTTTGGTTGATTGAGGTCGTGGAGGTTGTTGATCACCCAAAACTTCGGGGACCGACCGTTTAACATATAACCCATTTTCGGGATGCTTTAAGGGTCGTTGATGGTTGTGTGATAATTTATGTAAATTATAATGGCGTTTTGGGCCGAATGGCTATGAATTTTCGGTTCCACAAAAATGGCACCAATGTCGGGTGAGGGCTTCACCGGATGTTCTTCATCGGCCGCTTAGGGACCGTTAAAAACAAATTCCGCCATTTCGGGTTGGGCTAGGAAATGGTTCGTTATGTGTGCTTGTAAGCAAAATATTGCTTGAATCGAATGGCTTCTGAACTCAGTGAGAAAGAACATGTTAATTCGCATGTAATTAAATGTGTGTTAACATGATGTGGAATTATATACAAATATAATTGTGTGTAAGTCATTGAATGAATTGTAAATTGTTCGCTTTAGCCACTTCATACGTTATCGACATAATTAAATAATACGTGATACAGATGTAAATTTTGTTAATATATGTTTATGGATATATTGGTATGTGCGGTTTGGAATGGTATAATGCATTTTTATATGAACCGGCAACCCTAGAGAAAAATAGGTGTGAGTGTACATATGAAAAAGAAATGAAAGCAGAGGGTTTTTCTGATTGTCTTAGGCATGCGTGAGGGAGTCGAGACTCGGTGACATCGGATTAGGTATGTAGACATTCAAGTAGGATCATGTATTTGCTTGAGTGTGTGTTTATGTTGGATCATTGCATGTGCACTTAGGTGGGGAGTAACCCATATAGGAGATTTTCACTACTGGGCATTGCTCACCTTGTCAAGGGATCATTATTTCAGGTACAGGGACTGTCCGAGAAGACGACGCTCACTAGAGGTCACAAGTTAGAAGAAAGCCATGACATGGTTTTGTGTTTATTTTGTATAACATGTAATAAAAGCCTAATTTTAATATATGTTTGAATTAAGAGTAACTTTTATTAACTCTCGAACTTATGTATTATAGTCGTTGAATATACTTTGATGAGTATTGAATGCAAAGCCAATGTGACCATTTTTACTCATTTTTTGTCGTATGGAACCTGTGGTTGTTGTGAAAAATTCTGAACAGGTTGTACTGGGGTAGAGCCCCTATACAAAGGAAATCCTCGTCTGATTTTCATGGAGTGGTGCCTGCGTTACCCGACATCCACAAGTATTCCACTTCGTCGATCGGGTCACGAACGGATCCCGAAATGAAGGCCACACATAGTGTCTTTTTCGTCAATAAAATTTGTTTCAATTTTCTTGTCTTTTCCTTTCATGGAGGGTTGATAAAGGTCAACCAAATGCTTGACCGTACGACATGTACGAGACTAGTGACCTTTCATTCCACATCTGTAACATTCAGTCTCATAAACCTTTTTGTTATGTGACCCTATTGCCTTCCAGATAATTTTTCTGAACGATTCAACTTCTGGTTGTTGGAGCTATTGTTCTTGTTTTGAGACTGATTATAATCACATCGATTTCAAGAATTATAGCGACCACAACCACGACCTCGGCCTTGTCCATAATATCCATGCCCACGCCCACGCCCACGCCCACGTCTATTATCTTGAATTGTAGCATTGGCTTCAGGCAATGGTATAGATCTAGTAGGGCGAGATTGGTGGTTTTTCAGTAACAGTTCATAATTCTGCTTAGCTACAACCTTCAGTCTTGAACATTCCAGACACAGGCTTCACTGTTTTCAGAAAAGAAAATAATTCTTCTCCATCTTCAAGCATTATGCTTGAATATTTCAAACGTAGTTTCGCCGAGTTTTACAACGTAGTTCAAGCTTCTCGTGCTTTTAACTCGAACGAAGTCTGGAAACAAAATTTTAAAAAAAAAAATTTCGCACTATGAAATTGAAATGTACCTTTCTTTGTTTTAAGGATTTTGTAATATTGTCTCGAGGTCTAAGTTCCCGATTGAGCTTTCGACTTTGTAAATTGTTTCAGCCTCGGGTGTCAAGTAACTGTTATAACTTGTTGAAAGGTAAAGAAGAGAGAAAATAGATAATAGAGATAATTCAAGAAGAAAACTGTATTTTCATTCTTCCAAAAACTCATATATATAGTGTTACAGTCATTAATACCGTAATAATTATTCACCGATAAATGTGTGGTCATTCACAGTTATTAGTGAATCATTTATAACACACACGCACACACACACACACACACACACACACACACACACACACATATATATATATATTCCATGAAAATTTTCAACAACAATTCAAAATAAAAATAAAAACAAATCAAATAAAAAAAATACGAATTTTATAAATTTAAGAATAAAGTAATTATTTTGATTTATTACTTAAATCATTTTAAATATCAAATCGTTAAGTAAACACCTTTAAACTTTGTAACTTAAATAATATATATATATATATACACACACACACACACACACACACACACACACACACACACATATATGTAAGACCCGCAAAAATTCCAATTTTCTGAAAAATGGCAAAATCATAATTTCGGAAAAATTCGAAATATTTCTAGATCTCAGATGACGAAAAGGACTTCACCGTTGGAATCGTCTCGCGAAATCTAGCTAACACGTCGAATTTCGTCGAATTGTAAGACAGTCGGAATTTGTACATTTTTCAAGGCATCAAGTATCGGGTGCCGTAAAACGACATGTGATATCACAAAAGTCACCTATAACATTTACTCATGTGACACATATTGCATGAGTAGAGAGATGATAGAAATGGACTGCCGAGAGTGTGTCAAGTGTCAAAAATCCAAGATAAAGGACATAGATGGTATTAAATGAAAGTTTAATGAGGAAAAAGACAAAATAGGAAATAGTGATCATCTTCTACCTTTATTTGAAAGCCAAAACGTGAAGGAGGAGATGGGGATGCAGTAGGTACAGATTTGAGGGTTTTTAGTGAGAGAGGGAGTGACTTCTCTCTAAGATCCCGGGCGATCGGACCGTCGGATTTCTTCGGGCCAAGAAGGAAAGTGGTTCTACGAAGCGAGGGCTTCGCGTGGGTACCGATTTTAGGGAGTTTCGACAAACTCCGTGAGGTAGGTTTTTTATCCTACTTGTTTTAACCCTTGTTTAAGTGTTTTGTGATTCTTGTGTTGGTTTGAGGCCGTGAGTCGCTGATTGATCCCCAATCTCGGGAACCGGGCGTGGAAATTTGTGGACCCATTTGATCGTCCGCGTGACAAAGGTAGGACCGTTGGGCGGTTTCTTAATTTATGCAATAAATTATGTTTGGTGTGTATGAGACAGAAAATGGACATGGAAATAGATTTCAAAAAAGTGGAACAAAGGTAGCGATGAGCGGGTCAGCCACGACACCCCACTTGCTTTGTTTTGGGACCGTTAAAAACAAATCTGCTCAGGAATCGACCAAAACATCCATGTTTGGGTGCTTGGAAATTGAAATGAATGGCTTGAGTTGTATGGGAATTCGTAGGTTAATGCATAAGCTTCGAGGTAAACATGATGTCACAATTATATGGAATATATCAGGTGTATGTGCCATTGAAATGGAATCGTGATTAGTTCAAGTGGAGCTTAATTGGGAGTTGCTTGATTAAAATTGAATTGCATGTTTCAGGTGATTGCAAATTTGATAATATATGCATATTTGTTATATTGGTTTGATTGTGTTGAAATGGCATAATGCATTCATATGCACCGGGTAACCTAGAAATTAGGTGTGAGTGCATGGCATAAATTAAAATAAAAATGAACATGGTTGCGAAAGGAATGTCACGGGATGATTTTTCGGAGAATGGGATTAGGAGACAGTCCAACATATCATTTCGGATGAGGACCATGACTGTTTCGGGAAGTTCTCCAACACGCCTGAGGGTAGTCCACCCTTAACGAAACCTCGTGGTGTATTGGTAATAACAAGCTTATTAAATCTGTGATTTTCATACACACTCTCGTGCAAGCGAGGGAGTTGGTGAGGACTCGAGACATGGGAATGGACATGTAGACATTCAAGTAGGATCACGAATTTACTTGAGTGTGTGTTTACATTGGATCATTGCATTTTCACTTAGGTGGGGAGTAACCCATTTAGGGTGATTCCACTACTAGGCGATAGCTCACCCTGTCGAGGGAATATCATTCCGTGTACGGAGAACAGGAGACGCCTCATCTTAGAGGTCGATTTTCAAGAAAGCCAGTCAGGCTTTGATGTTTTGGGATAATATGTATTAGAATTGTAAATTTTAATATGTGTTTGTATTAAGAGAAATGTTATAACTCTTGAAATATTGGAATATATTTGGATATTTATTTTGTGAGTATTGGTTTATGGGCCCAAGAGGCTGGCTTACCTAGGTATAACTTCGTGATACGAGACGTATAGATTTTCCGCAGTCGACAAGGTCAACGGACCCCCGGGTTTCAGCGTCACAACTCGGTACAGCTTAGGTAAACGACACCAGGAGCTCCTGCCTGGGGTATCCACAGTTTAGTCCCGATACCGCCTTCACAAAGATGGTATCGCAGCTGTATGATTACCTAGGGCTTCGAGGGACCTGGGCTAGGCCATGGTCATGAGGTGTAAGAACATCACCACTTAGTGGCTCGATGTTGGGTTAGGTATGTGATTACCTAGGAAATCACTATGACAAGATTAAACACTCCGCATGCATCAGGTTTTATGCGTGATTGGGTGTATAACATGTTGATTGTCATGTGAAGTTGTGTGATTATGTGATCAAGCTGATGAATTTGGTGATTGATGTGTGAATGATGTGTATAGCATGTTGATTGTTATGAATTGTGTGCTTATATGCTTGGTGAATAGCATAGGAAAAATGTGAACACTATGGTCGAGAAATTAAAACCTTAGGTGTTCGAAAAATTTTGGACAAAATGGTCCAGAATTAAATGAAAAAAAAAGGATTAAAGTTTAACTCATAAATTTTTGAGTGTATGGATAGCAGTGTACAAACTACTGCTTCTATGGAGTAGCCAGAAGGCTCTGTGGAAATGAAAAAAAAATATGAGGGAGAGGAAAATTTATTATTTTTGGTTTATAGTGAGAAACTGAAGAAAAATAAAGAAAATAATTTTTTATAAATTTATTTGGTGTATTGAAATGAGGAAAAATGATATGTATTTTTTTGGGTGTTTCAGAGCAAAGTGAAGAAAATAATAATAATAATAATATATGTGAAAAACGAAAAAAAAATGGAGCAGAACCGATGAAGCACGTCAACTCGTGTCACTACAGAATGGAAAAATTAGACGCGACATAGGCGTTTTGGGCATGCATTGGTTGGTGGAATCGTGGTCGCGGATACAAGGAAATTGTATCGTAATAAATGTGCGTCTTAGTTTCGTAAGTCGGGTCGAAGAAGGTACGCCACGCATACAATCGCTGTATCGTGACAGCGGAGGTTTGGTCAGCTAGGAGAGTGTGTCGTGATACACAAGGTCAGACATGATCGAGAGAGAGGGCCCGGCTTAGCCGGGAGGAAGGTCACGATACAAACATTGTATCGCGGACAGGGAAGGCTAGGCAAGAGGACTGTGGTCAACATATAGCTCCGCAGATCGACAAAGATATTAGCAAGGGCTTGGTCGCAATACAAATTGTATCGTGGACCGTAAGGTCGTATGAGGCAAGGCTTTGTAGTCATGACATGGCCACGACACCCGCCATGCAGCGAGCGCAACAGCCACGACAATGCCGCCGACTCCGCGACACCCGGCCAGCCGCAGGCCGACACGACTGGCAGCAGTTACCGACACGCCTCAGGCGCTGGCCCGGGTTCACCGGCGAGCAGCCAGCACCGTGTACTTGCACCCAACCGCTTTTGACTCGCATTAATCGCTTCTAAGTCACTTTTGAACACCGCTCATAATTTTTTTTGAAAAATAAATAAATAAATAAATAAATAAATATATATATATATATATATATATATAATAAAATAAAGTGAAATAAAATTTTGTAATGAAATTTTCAAAATAAAATTTTGTTGTTGATTTTGATTTGATGTATTGAATTATCAATTTCAGATTTCCTATGAATGCAAGGAGATTATGTATGAAATGCTTTCCGTATATGAATAGTGTCTGGGCCAGGTTTGAGCTCTGTAGATACCGATGAAATTTAACTCGTCATTTGACTTTGTGTAGATGGCTAGTCGAGGGCGAGATGTAGAGGGCGCCCACTGCAATCGTCAAGCACCACCTGTTTGACCAGCAGCTTTTGCCGAGGGTAGGTATTGGCGGCAATCGCATCGCACAAAGCAGTGTACGGTAGTCGGAGGTCCGAGTAACCTTGCTGAGAACAGCGGCCACTCATCCTTCGACATTCACTGTGGGGGAGGAGATCCGGGATGGTGGTGCATAATTGGTTCATGCAGGTGTCGAAGGTGTTAGTGGCTATGGAGATTACCTCCGACATGACTAGATCGACTAGTCAAGGCTCCACCTAGAGGGTGAGGCCCAAGTATGGTGGAAATGGGCAAAGACCTCTAGAGATCTGGAGGCAATGACTTGGGCAAGAGTTCCATGATCTTTTCATGGGTAAGTATTTTCCAGATACTGCGAGACATGTGAAGGCTCAAGAGTTCTTAGAGCTGAAGCAGGGGACGATGAATGTGATGGAGTACGTGGCTAGATTCACAAAGCTAGCCCGTTTTGCTGATGATTACGTGGCCACGGACATGGACAAAGTCAGGAGATTCGAGAATGGGCTGAAGTTATCCATTCGGGGGGTAGGATTGTGACTTCGCCTATGGGGACATGGACCCATGGTTGGGACAAATTTCGACCATAGAGAGAGAGATCGAGGATGCTCGACGCACTAGGGACGCGAGTGTTAGTAGCAAGAGGAAGGAGAGTCAGTCTTCTTCTAGTTCGGGGAAGAAGCCTAGGGCTTCTAGTTATGGAGGGTTCTAGAGCCACGACCATCCGGGTCAGGGACATATCAGAGTTGCCAGTCAGGCTGGGTAGATGGTGTGCTACCATTTCCAGTAGCCTAGACACATGAGACGGGATTGCCCCAAGAGACAAGATCCTGTGATTTAGACAAAGATAAATCCTGTGCTAGCCATAGAACAAGAGAGGGTGCGCCATTCCACCACACCCTGGGGTCAGAGGAACCAAGCCACGGTTGTGGTGCTATACGAGCCTTCTAGAGCACGTGGGCTGGGAGGGACCGCAGAGTGTGGGTCGAGGTCGTGCATGCACCCGACCTGTGGATGTCGAGGACCTAGGGCGGCCTACGCGTTGCATAGAGGCCAAACATGCAGATCACCCACTTGGTGGTACCGCGTATACTGCAATTATTTTGCATCATGTTCATCATTGTTGCACCGCGCATGATAGATTTGGGCATAGAGGTTGAGGCCTTTAGAAAAGCTGAGAGATGATGAGAGATTTCTTCCCTAGGATGTAGGGTGAGAGTTGGTCAAATGTGTCGAGATCGTGAGTCAGGGATCTCAGTGATTCTGCTCATGGTGGACCTTAGAGTGGTAGGCATATTGGGTGTTGATGTCATTCGTGACATGGATGAGCTGGACAGCCATCGGGTTGTCGTGCACTGTGACCTTAGTCAAGGTCATACCCGACACGGTCTTGGAGTTGGGTGAGGTTACATATGCACGTGGTTAGATGCGTATGTGCGTGGAATTTCGGGATGAAATTCGTTTTAAGGAGGGGAGATTGTAAGACTCTCAAAAATTCCAATTTTCTGAAAAATGGCAAAATCGTAATTTCGATAAAAATATGAATTTTTTCTAGATCTCGGATGACGAAACGGACTTCACCGTTGGAATCGTCTCGTGAAATCTAGCTAACACGTCGAATTTCGTCGACTTCCGAGACAGTCGGAATTTGCACATTTTTCGAGGCATCGAGTATCGGGTGTCGTAAAACAACATGTGATGTCACAAAAGTCACCTATTACATGTACTCATGTGACACATGTTGCATGAGTAGAGAGATGATGGAAATGGACGACCGAGAGTGTGCCAAGTGTCAAAAATCAAAGAGAAGGGACATAGATGGTATTAAATGAAAGTTTAATGAGGAAAAAGACAAAATAGGAAATAGTGATCATCTTCTACCTTTATTTGAAAGCCAAAACATGAAGGAGGAGATGGGGATGCAGTAGGTACAGATTTGAGGGATTTTAATGAGAGAGGGAGTGACTTCTCTCTAAGATCCCGAGCGATCGTGACCGGGCCGATTCGGCCAAGAAGGAAAAGTGGCTCTACGTACGAGGGCTTCGCTGCAGTACCGATTTTAGGGAGTTTCAACAAACTCCGTGAGGTAGGTTTTTTATCCTACTTGTTTTAACCCTTGTTTAAGTGTTTTGTGATGCTTGTGTTGGTTTGAGGCCGTGAGTGGTCGTTTGATCGGTCCCAAATCTTGGAACCGAAGTGTGGAAATTTTAGGGACTCATTTGGACTGCAAGGCCACAAAGGTGGATCGCTTTGGGTGATGGTTTTTAATTTATAATAAATTATGTTTGGTGTGTGTGAAACCGAAATGGCCATGGAAATAGATTTCAAAAAAGTGGAACAAAGTAGGGCGATGGAGTGGGTTGCCCACGACAACCCACTTGTTTCATTTTGGGACCGTTAAAAAACAAGCCTGGTTTGTGTGAATTGGACCAAAACGCCCATGTTGGTGCTGAAATTGTTGAAATGAATGGCTTGAGTTGTATGTGAATTCGTAGGTTAATGCATAAGTTTGAGGTGTTAACATGATGTCACAATTATATGGAATATAATTGTGTGTATAGGCCATTGGAAATGGAATTAAAATAGTTCATGAGCTAATTTGGGAGTTGCTTGATTAAAATTGAAATTGTTAAGGTCAGGTGATTGCAAATTTGATAATATATGCATATTTGATATATTGGTTTGATTGTGTTGAAATGGCATAATGCATTCATATGCACCGGGTAACCTAGAAATTAGGTGTGAGTACATGACATGAATTAAAATAAAAATGAATAGGGTTGGGAAAGGAATTTCACAAGATGATTTTCCGGAGAATGGGGTTGTGGGGAGACAAATTCAACGATCATTTCGGATGGGGACCTCATGGACTGCTGGGAAGTTCTTCAACACATTCGCCGGAGGGTAGTCCCATCTTTTACCGAAACTCGGTAGTGTACTTAGGAGAAATGTAACAAGTTTTGTTTTGAAATGGTATTTTCATACATGGCTTAGGCAAGTGTGAGGGAGAGGGTTAAGACTGAGACATGTGGGAAATGGGCATGTAGACATTCAAGTAGGATCACAAATTTACTTGAGTGTGTATTTATATTGGATCATTGCATATGCACTTAGGTGGGAAGTAACCAATTTAGGGTGATTCCACTACTGGGCGATAGCTCACCCTGTCGAGGGAATATAATTTCAAGTACAGGGAGCGTTCGAGGAGACGACTCATCTTAGAGGCCGATTTTGAAGAAAGTCGGGTTGTGGCTTTGATGTTTTTGGGATAATATGTATTAGAATTGGAAATGTTAATATGTATTTGTATTAAGAGAAATGTTATAACTCTTGAACTATTGGAATATAGTTGGGATATTTATTTTGTGAGTATTGGTTTATGGGCCCAAGAGGCTATTTTAACTCAAAGGAGTCTTCAGAATACGAGATGTATAGATTTTTCTCGAGTGTTGACGGGTTGGCCAACGGACCCCGTGTTCGACGCATAATATATATATCTTTTGTAAAAAGTCAAGATAATTTTATCTTAAAAAGATGGGCCCGCGGTCAAGAGTTAATAAAGATGAGAAATATGGTGGAAGAATAAAGGATAATAATGTAGATTAGAATTATTATTTAATATAATTTAAAACATTATTATGTTGTCATTATTTAAATTATTATTTTGAAAGTATTTTTTCAATATAATACAAACTATAAATAAATGTGACGTCTCCCATATGTAGAATGTAGTCCTGTCCAATCCTAGAAACTAATAATAACAAAGAACAAGAGCTGTGCTGGCAAAACGTAAAAAAGGAAAGGGCAATTAGGTAAAAATCGAGAAATTTTGGGGCAAAGAGGAACAAAATCACCGTATATGATAAAGGCATATTATTTGTTTGGAATTTATAATTTCGAGACTTAATTTTACTAAAATTCTCTTCTTTTTTTTTCTCATTTTCCCTCTATTTTTCTATTCAGTTTATGCCAAATATTGATAGAGGATACCTTACTGTTACTTACTTTATGTTTAATAATAAAATATAAAAATAAAAATCTGTTATGATATGAGTCCATTCTACATTTTATCAGGCTTATAGTACATCATGCAAAAAAGTTATTTCAAGAACAAATAAAAGTTAGTTTGCAAAAAGAAAGTTAGTATAGGAGACGTTATTTCCTTTCGGCTAAACTTTTGAAAATCAAACTCTTTTTAACTATTAATTAGAGACCTAAACTTAGATTTAATAACTTGAAATTATTATTATCACATTTAGATTCTAATTATGTCACTTTCATATTTTCTTCTTTATATATATATATATATATATATAGGGAAATAACATGAGATCTAGATAAATACCTGTGGAATGTCCAAATAATATTCATAGCTAAAATGGTTTATACTGGTCAACGGTCAACTTACCACTTGTAACCCAAATTTCATAACTTAATTAATATTTTAAAATAATTAAAAATGTAAGTAGTGAATTTTTAATGACACAAGACAACTATCCCATGATGGCTTGAAAAGGAAAAAAGATGATGAAAGGATTAGGGGATCAATGAAATTATTATTTAATATAATTTAAAAAAATATTATGATATTATTTTAAATATTTTTCATCTAAATCGTTTTTTTTCAAGTGTTATTCTATAATGCTAAGAATGTGTTTCAGTTCTACATATTGGTTGAGATTTTCTTCTTTTTTCTTTAATGAAAGAAATATTTTTGTTAATTTCTTTCAAAGCAAACAAATAAAAGGCTTTCTAGATGTATTTTTAAATTCTTTGACTCAAGCTCGATTTGATTAATTTCCAGTCGAATTCAAGAATTGTAAGACCCGAGAAATTCCAAATTCTGGAAAAAGGGCAAATCAATTAATATGAAATGTTAATTTGCCACAAACAGTTAATTTCAGTTAAAATCCGTAATTTATTCTCTAGATTTCGATGATGAAACGTATTTCATCGTTGGAATCGTCTCGGCGAATCTAGCTAGAACGAAAATTTCATTTAATTCCGAGACATTTAATTTACACGCTGAGGCATCATTGTGTGCCGTAAATGATTTTCGATGCCACAAAAGTCATATATAACAAGTACCGCGTGCCAAGGCGGTGAGTAGAGAAATGATGAAAATGGACGGCCGAGGTAGAGCCGAATGTCAAACTTGAAACGGCGACATACCTGGCCATTTTAAGCTTTAAGTCACTATACACAAAATATAATAGTGACTTGTCTTCTTCATTAAGCCAAGAGGAAAAAAACGTGGGAGAGGGGGGAAATAGATCCGGTAGCTGATTTTCTTAAGTTCAAGTGAGAGAGAGTCTTCCTTCTCTCTAGAAATACGGACGATCCGACCGGGTCGACGCTTCGACAAGAAGGAGCCGTTTCTACGCGGGAAAGGCACCCACATAGGTACCCGCATTTAAGGAGCTTCACTAACTTTGAGGTAGGTTTCTCCCACTGGTTATTCTTAGTTTCATACCATGTAAATGTTTCGCTTGGTTGAAGCTCTGGAACGGTCGTTTGACTCTGCTCCAAACTCCTGAATCAAAATGTTTGGATTTGAGGCCCACGAATAGTCCAGACGGCCACATCATGGGTTAAATGTGTGATGAATGGTTCCATAAATCATGTATTGGTTTGATTGAGGCCGAAATTGCCGAAATACGTTCAAAGTGAACCGATGATTTGTTTGACGGGAACAAGAACTGAGGGTTCACCGTTCCCCTCGAATGCACTGGTTGTGTCAAAATTTGTGAAAATATGGTTTGGTCGGCAATTCAAATTGAATTGCTTGTGTTTGATCATTAGCTCAAGTGAGCTAATTTTGATGTTTGAAATGTGAAATTACATAACATGATTGGGCACTATTTCATTAATGAATATACATGTTATATATTTTCACGCGGTTGTAGATCAGAATGGAAATGATATATATATTCATATGCACTGGAACATCTTAGGACTATAGAGTTAGTGCATGAGACGCAGTCTAGAGAAAATGGTTCGAGGGTTGTCTAAAATATTAATTATCTGAGGGTAACCATCAAAATATCAATCGTTTCCGAGCGCCCGATTGATATTCATCTAGGGTAGTCCACAAACAAATAATATATCAATCGTTGGAGCGACCCAATTGATATATACACACGTGAGGGTTGTCCACAAACCAACAAAACAACAATCTCCATACGAGGCTTATAATGAGTGTAGAGGGAGCCCCGGTTAGGACTCCTGATCCGGGAAATGGCCATGACATCCGCAGATCACACTGCTTGAATGTATGCTCTGCTTTGGAACATCGGGTGACCGCATCTGGCGTGGAGAGAGTACCCACTTAGGCGATTCCACTACTGGGCATTGTACTCACCTCGTCGAGAGACATTTTGCATAAGCAATGTGGAGCGTGCGAGGAGATGGCTCGTCCTGGGAGGCAAGAGTTTAGAAGAAATGATCGGCTTTGATGGGATTTATACATGTATTAGAATTCCTCTAATTTCATGATATGCTGTATAAGAGTAAACATTTGAACTCTAGAACTATTGATATAGTTGGATTCTTAGTTGGTATGTGTTTTTATGGGTATTGCTTAGGCCCAGCGGTCGCTTTACTCATGTCAGGATTATATCAACGCTTGGGGATGTGTTTCATGCAAGTGTTGTAATCGGGTGGAGCTCCGCATAAAGGAGATTCCTCGCCCGATTTTCGTTTGGGCCAGAACCCGAATCCACTTATATTCCGTAGGTTGACGGGTAGTCAACGGACCCCCGGATTTGGGGCATCACAAGAATTTTACTAGTTGAAATCGAAACTCGATTCGAAATATAGTCGAGTTATTTGAACTCGACTCGATAAAACTCGGATCAATTAAAAATTTAATAAATAATTATATTTGACTCAATTAATAAAATAGTAAAACTCAATTAAGCTAATGAACAACTCGAGTCAGATATTGTGATATTCGATTTGACAAACTACTCGAGTTACTCAAACTCAAGCTCGACTCGAGTTACTCAAACTCGAATTCGACTTGATTAACTTCAGACCGAATTCGAGTATTTTACGAGACTACGAGAAGCTTGACTCTTTTAGTACCCTCTCTTTCCCTTCCCTTCAGTCAACCTATTTTTATTTAGCCACGTGACAGGATGTTAGAAGATATATTATGTATAGATTTAAGAATAACTATCGAAGCTACTCGCTATCGCCAAATACCGGGTCGACAGTTTGTTCGAACTCGCTTATTAAGTTAATAATCATTTAGTAGGAAAATTTTATGTTTTCTCTGATGACCTCTTCAAAACAAGGAAACACGCCTAGTTACAGTATCGTATTAAAACAAATTTTGAAAACAAAGAAATGAATTTACTATTTTCAACATTTTATATACGAATCGAAAACTGCTCTACGCCGCTTTCCTCGTTTTCAATTAAATCGAAACACGTAGATTCGTCAATTGGGATAAAACGAAAACACGGAATTGTGGCTATTTTCTTCTTTTCTTCCCTTTTCTACCATCATTTTCATCGCTCACGAAAACACGGATTGTGGAATAGTAACCCTCGTATTTTAAACACATTTTATTGTTTTCATTAACTTCATTTTCAAGAAAATGGTTTTACAAAACGGATTTTCTATTCTTTATTTTCAACCAAATCTGGGCACGAAACGTATTTTCGAAAATGAAAACTAAAGATTATAACATTGAAAATTTTTCATATTTTGAATTTTGGATAGAGTTAAAATTTTCGTGGAACTAAACGCGGGCCTAAACAGTCGAACCCAACATCATTTTCAGGCTCGTGAAGTTAAATGAGCCGAACCGGTGCACCATCAAATCCTCGCTTGTCGCCGTAAACAAGCTCGTGAATAGGCTCGTGAACAAAGCTCGTGAATGTGCTCAAAACATGGAGAAGGGGGCTTGATGCACAAATAAATTTTTCTACAAATGAACATAGATGAATATTTTAACCTTGAACTTCAATCAAGTTAATGAACTTTTATTGTCTTTATCTTTTAATTTAGTTGTATGTTGTTGTTTGACATGAACATTTTCTTGACTCTAAACACATCATTTGGTGTCTGAGTTAACTGGAGTTTGAGTCTAACACCTAAACTGTACCATAATCAAATAGACTCAAGAACAAAGCTCGCTTAAATAGTTTGCGTCGTTAACCAGCTCGTGAATGCCCCGTTAACTGTGCCTCGTGAAGAGGCTCGTGGAATCAAGTTTCCATGAACAGCCTGCAGCAACGAAACAGCCCGAAGCGCCTCAAACTCTGGCCACAATTTGAACAGCTCGTGAACAAGCTCCTGTGCTACTCCTTAAACCGAGTCAGCCGAGCTCGCTAATACTCTGGGCCGTTACACCCATAGGTGGTGCTCCTCCATTATTCCCAAATTCTCGTAAGAAAACAATCTCACTTTTCCAGAGGGGAAAAGAAAACGAAAGGAAAAGTGTGGAAGTTTTCAGGGTGCGCCTACAAATTGAAGAATCCGAGATCGGGCTTCAAATGAATAATGGGTAAATACTAGAATCTCCGCCTTTAATTTTTACTTTTCATCACACCACACATCCGCCTTACTACCACGCTTCAAATGGGAGGTTTTGGTGATTTCATTTTTTCAATTCTCTGGAAGCGAAAGGGCCAGTGATTGGAACTCCCAGTCGATAAGATTCGGAGACCATTGTTGCGCACCAGATCCAATGATCAAGAAAAGGTGAAGGAACTCATGGAAAGTATCAGAGAAATTGGCCTTCAAGTTTCGATGGGATGAGAGGCTCAACGGTTCCTTTTGTTTCAAAACTCAATCATCTTTCTCTATTTGCTACTAAAATTCTGAGAAATCAACACCAGACCTATACATCAAAATCCTGCTATTCTTCTTCTTCTCTCTCATTTAGAAATGACCCGACTGTCCTCCCCACTGCACTCACTTGTTCTGCTAACTCAAAATGTATTCTTCTCGGAAGTCAAATACATGCCCAGATCATCAAATTGGGATTGTCTAATGACGTTTTCTCACAAAATAATATCATTAAGATGTACACAAAATGTGGGTTATTGGCTCATGGGCTTAAGGTGTTTGATGAAATGCCCATGAAAAACCTTGTTTCTTGGACTTTGGTGATCTCAGGTGCTGTTCAAACTGGTGAGTTTGAGATGGGTCTGGGGGTGTATTTGGAGATGAGAAGAATCCGTCGGTGCCGACGAGTTTTGCTCGGGCCGTGTTAGGCTGTGCCGTCAGGGAAATAAAGAATCGTGTTTATTAATGCTGTTTTGTTTTGAAAGTTGAACGAGACGAACTTTCGCGTGGCGCCCATTTTGAACATGTATGCTAAGTTGGGGGATATTGAAGATGCTGAGCGGGTGTTTGAGTGTATGGACAATCGTGTTGGTTGTTGGAATGCTATGACTGGAGGTTATGCACAATGTGGTTATGGCTTTGAAAGTCTCATGGCCTTTTCTTTGATGCAATATAAAGGAATCCCTATGGATGCTTTTACCTTTATTAATGCTCTAAAAGGGTGCTTGATTGTGGGTAATTTGAATTTTGGTAGACAGATTCATGGATTGATTATTCGTGAGGAGGTGGGCATTTAGTACAATCGCAGTTGATGAATTTCTTATGGACATTGATTCGTACCTGGTAAAGGCATTTAAAATCCAACAATATTTATATTACAAGCTCCTACCAGGCTGCCAGTAGTGAGCTCTTTGCCGGTATAGTGGTCTAGGGTCGAACACGGGGATGGGTTTTCTTCATAAAAATGGTTTGCATTAGGGCATGAAGGTAAGGCTTTCTATTTGGACTCTTTGGAATTCATTCAAAAAGAGGGGAATGGTTTGAAAACGAAATTGTAAGCGAAAGTTAAGCTGATTAACAATGAAGAATTTACTTTGAAGATTTAGGTCACTAACTTGGCAAGTAGGGCAAACACATGTCCTCGGGTTTATCCTCCTATGTGAGTCAACACGGGATGTAGTTATGGCCCCTTTTGTTTTGAAACCCTAACATTCTTTTATGTTTTAGAGGCTCGTAAAAGTCTAAAAGAATCCGCAGTGCATCTCTCCATGCGGCTGTTTGAACCACAAAGCATGAAGAGTATTGACCTAGGCTAGTAAAGACCATCTGAGAATCACGGTGCATCTCTCACCCGAGCACTTTGAACCACTAAGCGTAAGGTATTGGCGAAAGCAGTAAAAGCAAATGTTATTTAACCACCCAATTTGAAGAACCACTAGCTGTGTGAATGTACCTCATGGCGAGTAAGGACCATCTAAGAGCCACCGGTACTGTCGGCAAGCCTTGGATAAAGCGTGGAAGTATTGTAGAACAATAACATCCTATGTTATGCAGCGGAGTTTTGAAGATAAGGGCCATAAATACTACTCATAACTTTTAGTACATGAGGACGACATGCTTAACCTACTTGTTGTGCTTCCTTCCTCTTTCAAAGGAAGGAGGCTTGTAACATCTCTTGGTGTCATCTTCAAGAGGTGTGGCAGCGATGGGGAAAGTGAAAGAAGAGAAGAGAAAAAGAAAGAGAGAGAAGAGAAAATAAAAGCAAACTAAGAAATAAAGTAATTTGTTTACAAAAGTAAAAACACAGCTAGTATTCTCCCAATGATGGCAAAAATGTTGCTCGGGTTTACAAAACAAAGAGGGGCTTTATATAAGGCCTCCTCGAGAGTATGAAAATACCAAAAAGCCTAACAAGCTGGGCTAAGTTATAGAACCGAGGATGTAATTCACCAAGTTTGAAGGCGGTTGCAGTCAGTACAAGCATGGCGAGGCATCGATTTCGCTAGGGTTACTTGATTTGGCCAACTAGCGAAATGCACGAGGATCTATGACTCTTTGTTCCATTGCCCACTTTGATTTCTCTTTATTCTCTTCATTTTCTTCCTGCTTCCAAGCGGCGAATTTTCTTCAGCTGCCTTGGTTTCTCATTGATTCTAGGGCTGGTTGTTGAAGCAGAACTTGAATTCAACTTCATGATTCATCCTTTGTATTGAGATTAGATTCTAAAGTGCCTGACACCTGAAACAACCAAGAAACACCCTCCCCAAATGGCATAAGTGTTGCTAAGATGAGCTTGAACATGGGTGGTATAAATGACATGATTAATGATCAAAAGCACTGAAACCTATCTAATATAGGGTTAATTGCACTTTGAGCACTAATCTACACCCCCAACCGAAGCGTTGCTAGTCCTTGTGATGCAAGATAAAATGAGATGCATATGGTGATTTTCAAAAGGTTGTGATTCAAAAGGTGGTGGAAAATGCTAACCCCAAGTAAAATTATCAATGCGTGCTCGATAACTATCATGAGAATGAATGCCATGCACAAAATTGAGTATCAAAAGAGTCTCCATCTCGATTAGAATCAAGCGGAGAACTTCCACGAAATCTAAGTGTTTATTTGATTGGCTCTCAATATTAAGCTATGGCTAACGCTCTCTGACTGGATTTACTACCACGACCCTAGTACGCTAACCATTTAAATAGATCAGGACCCACCTCTTATTCCACAATTCTTTTTTGTGTTGTAGGGTGCAATGCTAAAACTCGGCTTCATCAAAGTCAGGTGTAGCAGTGGGTCCATAGATGACTCCGACCGATTAAGGTTTAGGGCATCGAAGCGAAAGAGAGATCAATGACCCGCAGGCTTCACGAGGCTTACTTGGACTTGAATGACTTCGAGAATTAAGCACCTCTGACTTGCTAAACTCCACTTTATCCACCCGTGCGAACACTAAGTCGGTGACTCCCAGCCCAGTGAAGGTTTAGAGACCTTAGGGCTTTAAGCTTTCGCCTGTATACCCTCGGACCGTCTTTCGGGTTTCAAGTAGCTTGTTGCAATTTTATTCTTTTTCTTTTCTTTTCTTTTTCTTTTTTTTTTTCTTTTTACTTTTTTCTTTTTCCACATGGGTCTCAACACCTGTATAAAGGCGATTCGATGAAACTAGGGTAGGTTATGCAAATTAAAGGAGGTTGCACGAGTTTTCGACTATCATTGAAATCTATGTGCTTTGTGTGGTTAGCTAAAGGTGGAAAAAAAGGTGAAATCAATAAAATTCAACTAATCATTCACTCCAACTAAGCATGGAACCAATCTAACATCAATAGAAATTGGACAAAGCTTTAATTTTCAAACCACGAGTTAGAGCGAAACCACAAAAAAGTTTTGTTGCAAAACGGGCCCAAATTTTGAAAAGTAATTTGGAAATTATATGACTTTATAGAAGGGGACGGCTTAAGCCACTAAACATAACAAATAGTCTTGCTTATAATAAAAAACATAAATATAAAATCCACTTCCTTTACTAATTCTTTTTGACCAATATCTAGATGTAGAAATGGGGTTGAATGAAAATTAGATAAGGAAGTCAGCTACCTCCATGATAGATGTGATCATTTCTGGATGGGAGCCCTCACAAGCTTTCCTCGACATCTTATGCACTCAGGTCCGAGACTTCAAATAAACAAGTTAGGAAGAAAAGAGAGAAAAAGTGACCAGTTGGACCATTTTTAAAATTACACTTTCATAATAATCTCTCAAGAAATATTTAACTCTGTGTATATTTGGATTCTAAACTCTCTAAGCTTTCCAACGGTACCAAGAACGCCCTAAAAACGGGTTGGGATGAAAAAAGTTATCATAAAAACAAAATCGGAGGGCAAAACAGTGGGGCTTAGCGAAAAAATTTCGCTAGCTTATGAAAATTTAACAGCTTAGCGAAATTTCGCTAAGCTTAGCAAATTCGCAATACTTGCGAGTGGCTATCTAATAGCGAAATAGTTTGCCAACTCTTTGCGAATTTAGCTAGGATTTTGCTAGAGCATAATTTACTAGGATTTTCGCTTCTGAGCATGAATTTCGCTAATTAGCGGGTGGCAATGTTGAAATTTCGCTAGCTAGCGAAATTTCGCTAAATGTAATTTTTAAGTCAATGAATTTCCATATTTTAGCTAATGAACGGTACGGGTTGGCTAGCAAATTTCGCAATGTTTCTTGAGATTATGACTGTTTGCGAGCAGGTTTACGAGGAAATTCGCTAGGATTAACGGGTGGTTCTTGACTGAGTTGCGAAAATGCACATTTCAACATTCCTCTGATTTTCAATTCATGCTCAAATTTGCAAAAAAAAAAACTACTAAAATTAATACGAAATTCTGAAGAGTAAAAATTAATCTAAACACAAATTAACTAAAAATCAAGAAAATTTATAAAGAAAAATTAACAAAATCAAAATAAACTGATAATATAATATAAGGCAGAAAAATTAAAACAAAAGTGGGGAGGAGCTTAGAAATGCCTAGGTCGGGTGCTCGAACCCAGAAGACACTTTTACGAACACTCACTATGCCATGCGATGTAGGATTGCCATCTTCTTTGATGTAGTGGCAGGCATGTCTGAGAACCTTCAGTACTAATGTTTTTTTAACACCTGGCGAGTGATGAGGTGGCCTTGGTGGTGGATGTTTGAGGTTTGGTTATTAGCTGCGAGGCATGGGCGATATGAAGGCTGAGTCGGGAGTCTTTGCTGTGATGGGTTGGACAGCTTTGGGAGCTGGTGCTGGTTTTTTGATTTTGTTGCGGGTGTGGTACCATGGGTGGAGTGGAGGTAGAATATATACTTGATCGGCCCGAAGGGGCTACCATGGTGAGTTGGTATCTTGGGCAGTGGCACTAGGATTTAACTTCATGGGGATTGGTTGAAGGATAGGTTCTTGGGGCTCTTCCCCTGTTTCATGTCCACTACTCTCCTCAGTTAACAAGGCAGTGTTTTGTTCTTCGTTTGTCCAAGGCAAGAATTGCTTGGGGCATCTGGGTTCTGAAGCTTTAATGGTTCCATACCATTCCCAGTGCGAGTTGAGCACCTTTCATTATTTCGATCAAGCACTCTTCTCTTGGCTCTCCTTGTATTATTTGTTCTTCTTGAGAGTGGTTTCAGCTCTGAGCGACTTAATAATAAATCTTGTGTCCTTGACTCCTACCACTTCTGAGGTCTGTTGCCTTCCTTCAGCTGGTTCTAGTAGTTGTGTCCTCGCTAGACTATTCATGCTATATTCGATATTGATGTGTCCACGGAAAAGGCCCTTTTCCTTTTACGAACTCTGTTCTTGATTGGACAATTTTGAAAGTTCAGACTGCATATTGGATAGTTTCACATTAAGTGAACTTTGTCTTTTGCTTCAATATTTTGATTAGTTTGGACGATTCAGTACCTTATGTTCTTACGCCATTGTGCTTACCATCTTACTTAGATTCGAATTGCTGTTCGACGGGGGGATAAGGGTAGTGGTTGTTCTTTGTTGGGAAGTGGGGACTAGCTAACTGGCGATCTATTGGAGGTATATAGGAGATAGTTTGGCTCTGGTAGATTAGAGTGAGTTTTCAGATTTTGAATATAGAGTGCCAAATGGAACATTCGTGGTGGTCTACATGATTAAGTTTGGACATTCTCCTTGACGGTTTTATGGTGACCATGTGGTGATGGTTGTAGCGAGAAGGTTGGGATGGTGACAACTCACTTCTTGAGTAAATATTATGTTGATTTTTCATTTCCATCTCGTCGATCTCGAGTCAAAATGATTAATTTTCTCTCCTTCGGTGTGTCGAAATTGTATGAATGGTCTCCCCACAGTAGCAGGTACATCGAGTCCTTCATCATCCCTTGGGCCCGGGTTCATCCCATGCCTTTGAGGTTTTGACTATATAAGTCAAAGTCTATAGCCTCGTCGGAGTGTTTACTTAAAAGTGCCCACGCATTGTTTCTACAAGTTGTTTCATAGGTGGGGACATCCCATCATAGAAATGGTTTACTAGCATCCAGTGTCGAAACCCATGGTGTGGACATCACAATCCTTGGATTCCACCAGCCTCTCCCACAACCTTTGGTAAAACTTCTCTTCATGAGTACATAAGGTATAAATTGTCTTTCAAATTGTTGGTCTTGTGAGCACTGAAAAACTTCTTCAGGAACTCCGCTTGCAGCTCAGCCCAATTTCTTATGGTTAGGCCTCGTGAGTTGAGCCATATCTTGTAGCAATCCTTTAGAGTCAATGGAAATGCCTTCCAACTTGGCAAATCCATGTCCATCATACCTTCCTTGAAGGTGGTAAACCTCCTCAAAATCCCTTATATGAGGTGTGTGGGTTTTGTTTTACTTCATGTTGCTCATGGGAAGTAGGGTACCCAAATATGGCCTCACGCTGCATCATCGCTAGGGAGGAATGATACGGGGATGGGGCACTAACTCTGGGAGGTGGATGTGATCCCTCATGGTTCTATATGCATTTGGATTCATAGGGGTTCTGGTTGTCTGTTGTTCCTCGAATTGTAGGATCCATGGTATCTGTTTGTGCACTAACCTCACTAGCTAGGTCAGGTTGTGTACTAATCCTATTCAGCCTACCTGAAGTGTCTCTATCCCACTGTTGCATGCACAGTTGTTACACAATTGTAGAGACAACAATTAGAACCAACAGGGTCTGCTAAAGAAAAGGTAATAATCTAACGAGGTAAAATGGTGAAAAAAAAAAAAAAAAAAAACAGAAAACACAGATAGGTGCGACTCTTGTCAGTGCTAAGCGACGATTCTTTGCGGCCCCGATAACTCACAAGAAGGTAAGGTTACCTTCACTTGTGATGTGGATCACAAGTACTCTTCAGCTTTTACCATTAGTAGTGGAGCACCATCCGACAGGCGCCACATTGGTCGTGCCACGGTAGAATTTGAGCTAAATCAACAGTATTTATATACCTAAGCTCCTATGACTGCGTGAAAATTGACTACTGCTTGTTATAGTGAGGATCTAGGGTCGAACACGGGGATGGGTTTTCTTCATAAAATGGTTTGCATTAGGGCATGAAGGTAAGGCTTTCTATTTGAATCTTGAATTCTATTAGCAGGGAATGGTTTGAAAAAGCAGGGAAATTGTGAAAGTTAAGCGGAAATTAACAATGAAGAAATTTACTTTGAAGATTTGGGTCACTAACTTGGCAAGCTAGGGCAAACACATGTCCTGGTTTATCCTCCTATGTGAGTCAACACGGGATGTAGTTATGGCCCCTTTTGTTTAAAACCCTAACATTCTTTTATCGTTTTTAGAGGCTCGTAAAGTCTAAGAATCACGAGTGCATCTCTCACAGAACGAACCACACAAACATGAAGTTGTATTGACCTAGGCTAGTAAGACCATCCCAAGAATCACGGTGCATCTCATAAATAGAACCTTTGAACCTAAAGCATGGAGAGGTATTGGCCAAAACAATAAAAGCAAATGTTATTCCTTTAATTTGAAGAACCACAACATGTGAATATTACCTCATAGGCAAGTAGGACCATACAAAGAGCCACGGAGTACACAATCGTAGCGGCTGAATCTAAAGCATGGAGGTTTGGCTAAAATAATAACATCATATGTTATGCAACTGAGGTTTGAATAAGGGCCATAAATACACTACTCATAACTTTTAGTACATGGGATAACATGCGCCCTCTTTGCCAAACGGCTTCCTTCTCTCTTCAAAGGAAGGAGGCTGTGAAACATCTGAATTGTATCTTCAAGGGTGTGCTTGGTAGGAAAAGTGAAGAAAGAGAGAGAAAAGAAGAGAGAGAAGAGAGAGAGAAAATAAAAGCAAAACTAAAATAAAAACAATTTATTTACAAAAGTAAAAACTTTGACTATTATTCTCCCCAATGATGTGAAAAAGTGTTGCTCGAGTTTCAAAATAAGAGGGGGCTTTATAGGCCTCTCGGTATGAAATACGAAAAGCCTATGGCCCCGGGCTAGAGATTATAGGACAAGGATTGTAATTCACCAAGTTTGAAGGCGGTTTGCATTAATTACAAAGCATAATGGGAGGCATGATTTATTAGGTTGATTTATCTTCATGAAATACACGGAATCCCTATGACTGCGTTCCATTACTTGTTCTATTTAGCCTGCTGCATTTTCTTCTGCCTTCAGCGCATCAATTTCTTCACTTCTTGTGGTTTCTCTAAATTTGATTCTAGGGCTGGTTGATGGTACGAGACTTGAATTCCAACTTCATGAGGATTCATCCTTTGTATTGAGATTGAATTCTAAAGTGCCTGAAACACCTCTGAAACATGTACCCTCAAGTAACATAAGTGTTACTAGATGACTTGAACACTTCAGTGCAGTCATAATGACATGATTAATGATCAAAAAGCACTCAAAACCTATCTAATATAGGGTTCAAAATTGAACTTTTTGAGCACTAATCAGACATGTACTTTAAAAATGGAGGAGAGTTGTATGCTTTAAAGGTTTTTGATAGGTTCTGAAGTATATCTTGGAATCTTTTGTGTTTTAAGGTCTCTCCTGGTGATGCAAGAGGAAATAGGAAGATTCTTCCATAAATTAATGTTAACAGGCTTAAAGCCCAACTGTGTGACTTTCTCAATCTTGTTTAGATTTTGTGGAGAGGCTCTTGATCTTGTTTCTGGGCTTCAGTTTTATTGCCTTGCTTTACAGTTTGGAATCTCTGATGAAATAAGTGTCGCCCACCTCGCTCCTTCCAAATATGTTCTCTAAATGTACAGACAATAGAGGAAAGCATGCTTAGTATTTAAGAGGGTACCGTTCAAAAGCTTACGTACTTGCAACGAAATGATTTCTGATTATAACTTAAACTGTTGTCACACAGAAGGTCTGAACCTTTTATGTAACTTAAAGGGCATGGGACTTGAAGCAAATGAGCGTACCTTCTCAAGTATCATGGAAACTTGTTCAATGAAAACCAAGTGGGTTGACAAATGCATGGGGTATAGTTAAATCTGGTTTTGCATCTCATGAATATGTCTGTAGTTCATTACTTAAATGTTATGTAGGATTTGGAATGCTAGATGATTCTTTTGAATTTTTTAACGGGGTTGAGAGATTAGATTTGGTGTCGGTGAGGGAGCCATGATTTACAGATTGGTCAGTAAAAGGTTATAGCTACGGCTATTGAACTTCTTAGTTTAAAGTATCTTTGGTGGGCGGCGATGAGTTTTTGGTAGCATTTTTAATTGTTGTCTTGGTATTTCAGCTTATCATCAAAGTAAATATGTTCATTCCCTTCTTGTCAAAATGGGATATGAGAGACTTGTATTTGTAGCGAGTGCATTAATGGATGCTTATGCAAAATGTGGGGACATTGTAAATGCAAGGAGATTTTTCGATCAGACATCCAGATTCCGCGACGTAATTCTTTTTAATACTATGGTCTTGGCTTATGCACATCATGGTCTTGCAGGGGAAGCTGCGGAAACATTTGAAAAGATGAAGTTAGCCGCCCTACAGCCTAGCCAAGCCTGTTTTGTTCCAGTTATATCTGCTTGTAGTCATCTTGGTCTTGTTGAACAAGGACGTCTGCTTAGTCGACTTGTTTTCACAAAATGGATTTCTTGAAGACGCTAAGCATGTAGTGAAACAAATGCGCTTTACTTCTTTACTATTTGGAGATCCTTGTTGAATGGTTGTAGGATACATGGAAATAAATAATTGGAATGGGCTCTTTGGCTTGCCGGCTGGTTGCGAGAATGATAGAAGCATTTGTTCTTGTCGAAGGTTTATTCTTAAGAGGGTAGTTGGAGTAATCTTTGCCGAGGTGTAAGGAAGGGGATGAAGGCTGAAGAGTTATGGAAAGATTCCGGTTGTAGTTGGATTGAGATATAATAAATTAGGATACTCTTTTGATGAGAAAACTCTAAACTAGGTTTCACCAGGCTATTTGAATGATTACGGTTGCAGGCACTAATTTTCAAGGCAAGATTGCATTTACGGAGGAAAGTTACGCCCACACAAGAACATGACAAAGTATGTGCTTTGTGCGATGATCTTTATTTTTATGCTTTAAGTCGTTGTGAGTGTCCCACATTTAATCAGCCGTCTCGACGAAACACATTATTGTCTTATATCATGAGACCTATATATGAGTAAAAATGGCCACGTCAGGCCTATACATCTACACTCACCAAAATATTATCAACTATATTACAATAGTTTCAAGAGTCAATTACACTCTTAGACAAACATATATCAAAATTAAGAATTTTAATACATGTTTTACAAATATATAATCAAAACCACATGTGACTTTCTTTTCCAAAAGCGGCGGCTAGTGGGTCTTAGTCTTCTGTACTCCATGTGCACGAGGAGGATCCCACAACGAGGTGAGCAAAGCCCAATAGTGATAATCTCCTACGAGGGTTACTCCGCTGCAGCGCTCATGCACGTGAAAAACACATTCAAAGTGAATTCATGATTCTACTCAAATGTCTACATGCTATGGATGAGAATGTGACTCACCATTTCCCACTTCTCGAGGCCCTTGCGGCTCCCTCATGCATGCCTAAGCTGATTATTGAGAAAACAGCATTTGAAACAAAAGGTTTTGTTCTTGAAAACATAATACCATTTCAGATAAAATTTTGTTGGACCCAACCCTCAGGGGTGAATTGTTTGGATAACTCTCGAAAGCGATTCATGGAGTGTCCTCCCAGGGAGTGAGCGTTGGACAACTCTCAAGGCAATTCTTAAATCTTCCCATGAATTATTTAACAATATGTTTTTCATGTCTTTTATATTTTATTAATTTAAGTTACCCCGGTACATATGAAATGCAATATGCCATTTCACAACAATTCATTTTAATATATTAAACATGCATATATTAACAAAATTCACACACAAACAACATGTTATTCATTCATAGTAATAACACCAAAATTAGCTCACATGGGCTAATAAAGAATCTGACAGTCCATCTTGGAGCTGCCTAAAGAATCACACCAATAATGCAATATGTTATTCTAACCTAGCAATAACATGTCAACATACAAGCAACACATGCAGTCCACGGTCGGTTTAGTTTGTCAAAAACTACTCTGAGGATTTCGCCGCTCGGTCGAGTTTTGGGCTAGAATGAGCGGTCGTTTTGACCTAAACATCCTAACCATTAGAATGACTCTTAAGGTTGAGAATAAATCAAGTAGGAAGCCCTACCTTTTGAAGTTTGTCGAAACTCCTGAAAGCGATACCCACACGTAGCTCTTGCGGTGGGGATCCAGCTTTCTTTCTTGTCACCATTTGGGAAGTTGATGGGCCAGATCAAGGAGATTTAGAGAGAAGTGAGAGCTTCTCACTCTAAAAACTCTCTTTCTCCCTCTCTCTTTTGGTTCCCTCCTTCCCTCTCTTCCTTCCCCCCCCCCCCCAAACTGGTTTGGGAGAAGATGGGTTAAGATTGGGTGTCCTCTCACTTGCCAAGTGTCCAATTCTCATTTCCATGGATTACACCCTATCCACTTATCCATCTGACATAGATTTCCTTCCAATAGCATGATGCCATGTGTCTCTCATGGCCCACACTTGAGCTCATGTTTGACTCCTCCTGCATATGACACGTGGCGCATATTGAGTCATCTGATGTCTTGGGAGTCACTTTACAGATTCCGGTGCCTCGAAAAACTTGTAATTCCGACTGTCTCAAAATTTGACGAAATTTGACGTGGTAGCTAGATTTCGCGTGACGATTCCAATGGTGAAATATGTTTCGTCATCCAAGATATGGAAAAATTCTGGATTTTGATCGAAATTACCATTTTACCATTTTTCAAAAAATTAGATTTTTCTCGGGTTTTACACTGGTCAACTGGGTTATAATAGTTGACAATATGGTCCTTGTCAACGTATTAGAATAGTTCAAATTTTATTTTAAACAAATATGTTTTGAGAACCAAGAGTATAAGCGTTTTTTTTGAAAAATGCTTGGGTTGATCATGATATGAAACTGTTACGAAATAAAATATGATGAACTTTTGATTTGGAGCTGTATATATATCTATCTTGTACTTTCGATGATTTTTTATGAGACTTCACGAGAAGAAAATAAAAATATATTCTGTCTATTTTGTGAATTTAAAACATTTGATCCATGAAACTGTATTAAAATTCTCTATCGAGCTTTTAACTCACTCTCTATTGTTGTTCATTTTTTCAGGTATCCTAGAACTTGATAAGGAGTGATGTTGTGGTAAGCAGGAATGACACTTGATAACTATTTTAAGGACTTGACTTATGAATGTTATAGACAAAATGCAATTGTCAAATTGGTAGGAGGGTAATCACAATAGTCTAAGAGTTTGTTTAGGAATTAGAAGAGGAAAAGATAGCAAAGCATCTTTAAATATTTCAAGATTGAGGTATATCAAGTTTAAAAGACTAAACTTCTATTAGATTTTCTTATCTTCTCTAAATAAAACCCTTTCACATAAAAGATTGAGAAACGAATGGTTTAAGATTTGAATGTTTAAGGCTTGAAGATCATGTTTTCCAAGTAAAATTTTAATTCTTCAATTAATTTAGACTTAATTAATTTTGAACACTGGATATTTTTAAAAAATCAATTTAAATTAGGGTTTCACAATATGTCCCAACAAATCAACCATGTTACAACTTATCCTGTGAAAACATGTAGAACATTCTTTTTAACATACAATTATACTTGTTAGATACAATTTGTTTTGTTTTTAATTTTAGTTCAAAGACTTGATTCTTATAGTAATTAATTACAGTTTAGAAATGATTGAGTTTGTATTTTACAATTAGTTAAATTTGTCATTTACATGATAATCTTTATTTATTGAATTTAGATTGTAAATATTTGAGTCATTCTCTTATCGCATGGACCAGTTATCTTAAAATGGATCAAGTAAATGAACTTCAATTATATTGAGGTATAAGCGATTTGATCATAATTGAAAACAAAGAAGAGACGTCTTCATTTACTTTATTTTTCAACCCTTGAGGCCTAAATCCTTGTAATAACAAAATACTATAACGCTATATGCAAAGTAAATGTATGTCAAAAAAAAATTCACATCATTTTTCTAATTTTTAATATATATATATATATATATATATATATATATATATATATATATACATATATATAGATGCTCCAACCTCACCTTTGGTCAAACTGAAGAAGCAAAGAAAATGAAATTGCAAAAAAGATGGATGTCATATTGTGAAGGGTTGAGTTGGAATTAGTGGACCTGTGGAGCACTAGCCAGTTATCCTTCCACCGTCAAGAGTGGGAGGTGAATGCTGCGTAGTGAACCCAGGCTCACACAATATCCTCCACTCTAGAAGCTCCCCCACGCAACCCTTATGTTGGATGTCAAAACTTGACTCTCGATTCAGAATGGGTTGGCCCAACAATCAACCCCAACAATGCCTAACCCCTCAGACGAACTAATATCCATCCATCTTAATGCCCCCACTCGGGTTACAAGTTCATATTAAAATGGATGGTCCTCATATTCATCTTCACGCCCCCAATTTAAAAGCATACTTTTGAAGGTTTCTAAATGTAGGATTGCTAAGTCTAGAAAAGGCACCTCTTGCTATGTATAACATGTTGAACTTTCTTACATAAGAAAAATAGAAAGGAATATAATCATAGCTATTACAAACACAAACAAGTAGTTAATAATTATTATAATTATAATTCATAAAATTTAACAAAATCAACTGACTTTGTTAATTAGTTCCCGAAGCATACATCACGACAATGGTTGTTGCAATATATCATCACACAAATATGTTCAATGTAGTTGCATATTCTATGATTTATTTAAAAAAAAAAAACATATTGTCTTAAAGTCCTGATGATAAATATCAATCACTAATTAACTTTTAGACATTAGCTCTCTCGTTTCATTAATTCTACATATCAACAATCACCTAACTAAACCTTAGTGCTAGACATTTTGCAAATAAAGTGGTCTTGCTCACAATTCTATTGAAAGATTTTACCATACTTAGGAAGTAGTAAGATGCATACGGTGCTAAGAGCTATGGAGTTGTAAATGGATCTTTAAAAGGAAACTAAAACTAGATGGGTCTATTGAGAAATATAAGGCACGTTTGTTAAAGGTTTTAAACAAAAGAAAGGTGTAGATTACTTTGACACCTTTACTCCTATGACAAGGATGTCCTCCATCAGGGTGTTAATTGCTTTAGCATCAGTTCATAACCTGGTGATACACCATATGGATGTTAAAACCGCCTTTTTGAATGGGGAATTGGAAGTGGAAATTTATATGGATCAACTGAAGATAGTTTAGGAGATGGCTTGATTGTAGGAATTAAGCTAAATCGCTTTATGGGTTAAAACAAGCACCCAAATAGTGGCACAACAAATTTGATCATGTGTTGATATCTAATGAATTCTCCATTAATGATGTTGATAAATACATTTATAGCAAAGTTGAAAATTGTGACGTCCCTATCTCGGGGGTCTCATTGACAACTCGTCAACCTACGGAAACCTGTGGATGTCGGGTGCCCCGATATCACACTCACATGTCTCATATATTAAGACTATTCTGTGAATTTCATACAAATAACCCATTTCTTATAAAATTCACAAGAGTTTGATGTACAACCATATACACTTTTTACATGCCAAAATATATTAAAAATTAGATTGATAATATATTTTACAAAATGCTATCCAAGGCCTAACTTAGGCCTTCTTAGGTACTCATAGCACAGAAGGAGGCGCCATCTTCTGGGCCAATACGAAAGGGGGTCTACATTGGGGTAAGCAAAGCACAGTAGTGATAATCTCTACAAGGGTTACTCCCACCTAAGGGCTCATGCAATGAGTCTTATAACAGACAAACATCCAAGTAAAATGTCTCTTGAATGTCATGTCATGCATGAAATGTTTTCATGCCTATATCCAGGAGTCACTCAGACTCCCTCGCACATGCACATGCGAGTGTTTGAATCCTTTGGTAGTACCAATGACACACATATCTGAGAGCCCTTGCCTGCTCACCGGTACTTGATGCAAGTGTCGATATGACATTAAATCGAGTCAATCTAGACTCTGTCGCATAACTAGAAGTCTATGTGATATCCATGGCCAGATGTTTTCTTTGGGCAACGGGACTTCGGCTCACGTCGAGATTGTCTTACACCCGACCACAGGAAGACTTGATACATCGCGGGTCTCTGCATGCTTAGAACTTTTCGGATAATCTGACGGGTCTCTTCTGCCCAAATTCTAGGTTTTTCACAGCTCATGAAACCATGTAATTTATCATTTTGATCATTATACACCCTCGTGAGTCCTCTGCATAGACTTTGTCCCATTTCGAGCTCACGACCCGTTATCAAACCGGTGAATAAACAAGACCATGCACCCACACTTTAGGCTAAATGATAATGCCAAAATTCACATATGAAATGCATGATGCCAATGCATTTTTCCTTTATGTTTCATGAATATATGTATGCTACATGCAACATCATCTGGATAATTATAATTAATACATATAATTCTCCTCCACGCACAACCCATGCTAATTGATGAGTCTAAAAACTCATTTGATTTTTAATCTATTTTTATGAGTTTGTTACGAATGGTATTTGATTCATATCTGAAACACAGGTAATTTGCTCGAATTTAATTTTGCGAAAAATCACAATAGCGAAAATTCTAACCAAAAGCAGGGGAAGAATTGACACAGCAGAAAGGGAGGTCACGACTAGAGAAGAAAATTACATAGCAAGGGATCTCTTTTGTTAAGTTATTTCGAGTCACAACATCATTTGAACCCAGTTAATGAGGTTGTGACTTGATAAAGCGTAGTTGAGACGAAAAAGAAACTATTGAGCGAAAGCGATCCTTGTATGTGCGAGTCGCTGACGTTGATCGGATGATGAAGCCACGAGAGGAGGTCTGCAAGAAAATTTGAAGTTGCAACCAATTATGAAATGAAGGACTGGAGTGGTCGGGACATCATCCTCAAGGTCCTGACATGGGCTGAATGGGAGTCATAACAAAAGAGATTTGAAGTTGCAACTTCTAGTGATGGAGAATCGAAATGAAGTCGCGACTTAATATTGAAATTGTGACGAGGCTTTGAAGTGAGCGGCGAAAGTCGAGTTAAGGGAAATCGAAGTTCTGACACGTTTGTTATTGAGGACCACAGAGAGGTCACGACCCGATCAACGAGGTGTGACACGAATACACCTTGAGCATCAACATCCAGTTCGCAATCATGTTTAAAGCAAGTAAGACAACCTACAACCAAAAAGGAGCAATGTGAGGTCGCGATGTCATATTGAGGTCGACTGTTGGCGAGGGGCTATCAAGCAGTGGCGTGACCAGTATTGAGGTCGCGACATATGTGGCTATATCAGCGAGGCCAAGAAAGAAGGTCATGACACGAAAAAGTCCGCATTTGAGGTAAGCGGTAGAAACATAAATGTGGTGTAACTAGGCGAAAGAATTCGCGGCGTGCGGTCTGGCGAGGAAAGTCGACTCGAGGAACTAAAGTGGTGACAACTAAAGGGTTGCAGCCTAAAGAAAAGCGAAGTCGTGACTCGAGTTTGCGAAGGGAACACTAGCGAGGTCGCGTGAGATTAGGTCGCGACATCAATTCCAGGAAACGGTTGAGCCCAAGAGGTGCGACCCTGATTGAGGTGACCCGCTAATCAATAGCTGCAAGAAACTTGGTCATAACTAAAGACACCTGGTCGCAATTGAGCTGGGACAAATAAAGGGAATTGAGGTCGCGAGCTGAGACAGTGATTTGGGCTTTTCTTTTAAGAATTCCACACAGGTTTTTTGGGGATTCGACGATTTAATGCAACTACTATAAATAGGCGATTAGAATAGTAAAGTAACCCCAGCCTTCACTACGAGAGAAGAAGGAGACGGAGAGGAACTCAGTGTATAGTTTAGAGTAGAATTTTATTTTTTTTATTTTCATTTTTATTTTTAGTCTTCGTAAATTCTTTTCTGGATCTGAATCTACGAACTGTTCAGAAACGAGTGGAACTGGATTTTTATTTCTATTATTTTCTTCTTAAAATTACTGCCTAGAAATTTATGAAATCTAGACAAATTTCTTGAATTCATTTCTTCTCGGTTCGTTGCAATTGCATAATGGATATACGATCGATTGTATTTCTTTAATTGTAATCACGATTAGTGGAGCATAGCTACGGATTTGATATCTGATTGAATTCTGATCTTTTACGAAAAAATATGGAGAAAATTATTTGGGTTGGGATTGCCCAGTGTCGTTTTGAATCGATAAGTTCCCAATGGTAGTACCAAATACCAGTGGAGGGAGTGTATCTTGCTCTGATTTCCGGGATGCCCTCGTGACACGAGTTGGAGATTCACGAGGTTGAGAACGTGCTATGGGTATCTGAGTACCATTGATGAACTCTTAAGCTCGCAGTTCATTTTGATAAATCCCATTCGCTCATAATTGAGTTGGAGGGTATTTAACAATATAAATAGTCGAAGAGTTCCTCAATCTAAGGGAAGCTCCATTTATGTTAGCTTAGATCTAATCAGGAAAGGAAGAACGATGATCGGATGAGCCACTAATTGAGTTGTAGAAATTTTGCAAGAATCTGAGAAGGAAAGCAAAGATACGTAGTCATCCAAATGAGTGTGAGTATTGAGAAAGAAAAATGCCCGGATCTTGCAAGAGAATGAGAAATACGGGTAAATTGGTTTGATCTTTGCCTTCGAGAGAAACAGGACTTCAGAAGACAGATTGAATAAGGAAGAAATCATTTGCAATATTTAGGCAATCTTGGACAAATTCAGATCCCATACATAAAAGCAGGCAATGTATTTTTAGTGTAGGGTGGTGTTTATTGTAATTCTTTGATAGTTTTCGTTTCTCACAGGGAACAGATTAGGTCCAGGTGTTTGTTCTTTATATTTTTGGTTGTTTTCATGTTATTTCAGTTTCTATTTTTAGTTAATAGTCTAGGATCTTTAATTTTCTAGATAAAACTTTCCTATCAGTTCTTAGTCAGGCTAGCATAGAACTTCAATAGTTGGGGTAGTTGATTTCAAATTCTTATCAATCTCTGTGGGAATGATACCTGGACTTACATTCAGATTTTACTACTTGTATGACCTGTGCACTTGCAGTGTCATAGACTAGACCCATTTTTTGAAAATCCTGAACATTAATAAAGAATTATTTAATCAAGCAAATTTATCCAAAGTGACATGGTACATAAGAAATGTGGGATCTTGAACTATGCGAATTTGAGGGGTTTTTGGTCTATGGAAAAGCGAGCAAGTTTTATGGCAGCATTCAGTAGGGATTGAAAAAGATTGAATAGATCGATATTCTAACAAAGAGGAAATGCTAATTTAGTTTTTATAAGAATTTTATAAAAGAAAGACCAAACGGCTATAAGTAGTGGTGTACCGATCTTTAACAAGCCATGTTGAAAATAATTTTTGAGTTACACTAAATCTTTATTAATCTGAGTGTGTTTGATTTCGGAAATCCTTTAATGCACGGGAAACAAGATTGAGACACATTTGCCCGTGGTGCTTGAGTTGGAAAGAACACTTTCGAAAGCTTAAGAAAGAGTAAAGAAGCGAAGAAGCAGCGATATGGTAGATGAACATGACTGACAGAGAAGCAAGGACGATGGCAGAGAGGCCTCTATAGTGTCTGATAAGGAGGATTCTGGGAGGCTGTCGATCGGGAAGAATATTATCTCTGTCCAGAGACAGCCTACTATGGATGCAAACAACCGAGGCGAAGCGGCTTTGATAACAATGGTGCAACAACATCAGTTCACTTTGGCCACCTACAAGATTTACTTGAGCATCAAGGTAGATTTCTCAGGATGGCAAATACGATGGAAGCGGGAGATGGAGTGAGGCCGAGGAGGTGATAAGGCGCATCTCTTCATTTTCCTTAAGAGATATAACAACCACTTGAGTACATGAGTCCATTACCATATGGTTGATGAATGCACAGGAAGAAATTTGGTGGAAGCATACTTGGGGCGGGTTCTTTCCCCGTCTCTCACCTCGGAGAAATTAAGAGATAATAGTGTTGATAGGGAAGATGAGAAAACATATATGGCACAGGAGAGATTCGAAATTTGCTTAAGAGGTGCCGTCTCATGAAATTGATTTAAAACTCAAATGGATATAATGTATCATGCGAAATGATACATCTAAGGGCATCGTGGCTTAGTCTTTGTGGAGCATGCGAAGAAAAGTCTTTGAAGAATTTAGGGATGCGATAGAAGACACGGCGAAGTGCGATATAAACTCCATCGAGTTTTCAAGGTATCTTGAGAGGAAAGAGTAGTGGAGGTGAGTAAAATGACAACTATGGAAGCAAAGTTAGATGCCATCATGCACGGGATAGACAGAAAACGAGGGAAAGAAAAAATGCCGCATTTACTCATGAGATAGGAGCGAGTCGGAAGAAGCGATGAAGAAATACGAAGTACCAACGAGAGGACTCTTATGGGATTTGAGGAGGTTAAGTGCGTGAATAAACCAAGAATTTACCATTTCAAGCCAAATCTAACCTACCACACATTACGGTTCGTAGCGAGGAACCATAGAATTTCTCATATGGTGGAGGGGCAGCCGCAGGCCCGAGGCATGGGCGAATCCTCGTCGGCTACCAAGGTTCAGCCGTCGAGGGGTGAAAGCGGGAATGACTATCGGGTTCATAGGAGGACTCGGCCATTTGAAGAACAAATCTTTGCAGTTCATGGGGGGACAACAAGGAAACTATACACTTCCATGAATAGAAATTGTCTGACTTAGAAGGCTTTCAAGTCTGATACTCAAGTATTTCAGAAGAATACAAGTGCCTCATTGAAGAACTTGGAGACCTGAGTAGAGGCGACTAATACTTAGTATGTAAATCGAGCAAGGGTACATTCCTAGACCTTCAGAAAAGTCGAAAGGACTACATAGCGGTTAGTTAAGAAGTGGGAAAAATTAGACATGATAGCAAGAAAGAAAGGAAGAGAGCGTGCGAGAACAAGAAGAAACTAGAAAGGAAGGAGAGAAGAGCACGCCTGAAAATACTACAAAAGCAAAGAAGAAGATAGAGGAAATGAGCGGCTGAAGGAAGTAGTGAAGCAGAAAAAGGAGAAGTACCAACTTATACACCTACAGTGCTTGACCTCAGAGGCTTCAAAAGCAAAAGGAAGAAGCTGAGTTTATAGATTCTTGGACATCTTTAAGAAGATAGAAATCAATATCTCCTTTGCGAAGTAATCAGCCAAATGCGACTGTACAAAATTTACACGAAGGAGATCTTGAACAAGAAAGGAAAATAGCTAAGGAAGGAATGAGTAGAAGACCTGGCGCTACTGCGGTGCAATTGTCAGCCTGGCGCCCGGCCAAAATGAAGAAGACCCGGGCGGTTTCACCATTCCACGCTCCATGGAAGTATGAATTCAGAATGCCTTGTGTGATTTTGGTGCTAGTACTCGTTGTACCTTTTTCGGTGGGTCACGGCGAGGTTTGGGGAACTAGCTTGACAACCCACATTGCAAATGGCTGATAGATCCAATGTACCCAACCGGAAGGTGTTCTGTGACGATGTGCTTGTCAGGTGGGAAAATTCATCTTCCTTGTGATTTTGTGATTATGAAGATGGAGGAAGACACCCCAGTCCCTTCTTTTGCTAGGAAGACCCGCTTCTTAAGAAGCGTTTGCCTTGATAGATGTATGGAATTAAGAAATGACTCTAAGGGTGGGGAATGAAGCAGTGCACTTTAATCTTAATAGGAGTTTGGAATATTCTGATATAAATGGAGAAAGTTGTATGGATTTAGAAAACAATAGTCTTCTCAGGGTTGAATTGAATTACATTGCCTCTTGACATTATCAATGAAATTGAGATAGATTACTGGTATCTTGAAGTGTGATTGTGAAATGTTGCCTTCCGGTATGTATAACAAAGCTTGAGTCTAGAACATGAATGAAAGAGTCAGATGATGTATGCGGCGAGGGGACGAGAAAACTCTTGAAACGAAAACCTAAATCTTGAAGGGTTAATATTGAAGGGTACTTGATCTATTTAAATGGTTCTTAGAAACATAAAGAAAACCAGTCATTATAATGCTTCTAGCGATTGAATCTGAAACGAGAAGCTGTTGGAAATTCTGAGAAAGTGCAAGGAAGCTATTGCTTGGTCAATTAAGGATCTGAAGGGTATTAGTCCCTCCATTTGCATGCACAAAATATTGCTGAATGATAGTAAAACTTCTATTTAGCGTAAAAAGGCTGAATCCTATGATGAAAGAAGTTGTCGCAAAGAAGTTACGAAATGGTTAAATGGGATTCTGCTATATCGGATAGTTCTTGGGTGAGCCCAATGCATGAAGTTCCCAAGAAAGGTGGATCGTGATCGAAATGAAAAGAGATAATTGATTCTATGAAGCGTGACAGGGATGGAGGTGTGTATTTATTACAGAAAACTAAATACTGCACCAAGAAAGGATCATTTTCCACGCCTTTCGTGCATCGGATCTTGGATAGGTTGGCAAGACACCCTCGCTATGTTTTCTCGATGGATACTCACAGATATAGCAAATTGCCATTGCACTGAGGATCAGGAGAAAACCACTACACATGCCCATTTAGTACTTTTCTTTTAGAAGAATGCCATTTGGTTTGTCTAATATCTATACACATTCCAAAGATGCATGATGTCTATATTTTTACGATCTAGCGAGAAGAAGTTATGGAAGTCTTCATGGATGATTTCACGGTGTATGGATCTTGTTTTTTGAGCGGTGCTTGCATAACTTGGGACCGGTACTTGAGTGCGGGACGGAATCTAGCTCTGAATTAGGAGGAATGCAAATGGAAGAATGACTCCTAGTTTTGAATGAGAAAATGTGAAGAAATAGAAATATAGTAGCAGCAAGTCTAGCTAAAGACTAAAAATTGAGTAGCTTTGGGAAGGCAATCCACATCAGTTTGTTTTAAGTTTTCCCGTTACACTTTTTTCTGTGAAAGTTTTTAATAGCTTAGTGTAATTTATTCATTACTGCTTGAAGAGTAAGTAATTTTTATTTATTTTTAGTTTTGTAGGACAATAAGAATGTGCAAAGAAGGAAAATCTACAATCGAATTTCCAATATGCAAAACAGACAAAAAGGGGCAGTATACTCTTCTTGAATTTATTTAAATTTTTTCTCAGATATAGCATGATTGAATGTTTGGGGGAAATTTTTTTTATTTTTGTGCTTAAATTTTGAATTTGATGCATAGTGAGTGGATTCATTGAATACTTGAATGATGAATATGAATTGAATTTTATTTGTTTTGATTGGATTTGGTGAATTGAAATTGCTGTGAATTGAATTGTTCAAAGAGACCTGGAAATTTTCTTGGTCGCAATAAACTGTCTAAGTCGAAACCAGAATAGAATTGAATATAACAATGATGAGAAACTTTCAGGTCGCAACAGTGAGATTTAATTCATAACTTATCAATTCATAGTTAGACTAAAGTGGACATTGAAGTAATAAGTTAGAAAGCAGTGTGGCATTAAGTGAAGTTGACCACGTGGTCGCGACAAAATCTTTAGGTTCGACCCCGGGAATTGTCCCAAATCTCGATAAAATATAGTACCAAACCTTTTCATTTGGGTGTTCTAGCATTTAAAAATGGAATTCATTTGTAAATCATTAATTAAGAAGCTTGAAATTTAATGTCATGAGCCTATATCCTAATCATGACATTGAACCCAACTTGCATTTCAATTTCGTTCATCAGCAATTCATTCCAATTTTTCCACTTCTGCATCCATCGTTTTGAGCCCTTGACCTAAACTATTATTATCTGAAACCATAAATAAGTGCTTAATTAAAGGAATCGAGTTTAGGTCGTGGTTTAGAAAAGAATAATTCCAAAGGAATTCAAAGCCCTCTCGAGGAAGCGATCAAACTTCATGAGTTTCCTCGTTCTCAGATTGGAAATAGCAGTGCTTGGATAGAAAAATTTCATTGAACCATTCAGTGAAAATCTTAAAAAGATAATTAGAGCTTCTTCGTTCCCAGAGGATCAGTCACTATAAAGGATGGGAAAAACACAGAAAGAATAAACAATGAGAATGAAGGAAAAAGAGAATGAGAAAGACAGAGTTCAGTGCGAAATGCGGGAGGCGTATGGAATGAATGGAGTCGAAAACAAACCAATTCAGTCATGATTCATAAGCGGCTCTGTAATCAGAATGGATGATAGGAAGGAATTGGAAGAAGGGTTAATGGAGACCCCCCATCATCCAGAGGAACTCAGACAGAGGAGGCAAGGAAAAGGCTTGTCTCTCGTTGAGCATTTCTGCTTGTGTACACTTGGCTCAAATTCGAGACCAGGGGAACTGATAAAGCAAAAGCTACAACCTTTAGGAGGAAGGCATAGGGTTTTAGATCAAGAAAGCAGAGAATTTTCCTCTGGATTAGATACAGTCCTAATCGTAATTTTTGCATTCATTTTTTTTTTTTATAGATAGAAAAATCAGATTGTACTGCATTGAGATGTTTGATATGTGAATAAATAAAATGCCAGTTGATTATAAAATTGATTGTTTTGGGTTCACGAATTGATACTGAGAAATTTTGTGTTTGTGTCATTCTTTATGCTTATAGAAAACTATGAGTGCCTTATATTTACAAGGATCAAATGACCAGTGCATTTTTATCCAAGAACAACTAATGCGGGAAAAATAAGAATATATTAGTAAGCGGAATCGGGAGTAGAAGCCTTTAAATCTAGTTTCGATTGCAAAAATTGGAAAAATGGATATTGTCGAAGGAACAAAATAACTTGATTGAAAGTGTGTAAATAAGCCAGTGAATCGAGTCTGAGTCTTGAAGAAATAACACCCTTAGTGACAAAACTCCTTGAAACTTTGAGAAGAATTAGGAACATATACAAGGAAATTCATGTTTAAGAGTTCATGGTCTAGAACTTGTTAAGGATTATTTGAACAGGCTTAAATCTTAGGTAAAACACCTAACAAGAAGTGATAGAGGCTATCCGCATTTTGAGCTTTTCCAAGCCTACTCCTCAATATATGCTAAAGCATACCTCTAGTTCCATGCTTGAGCCAAATAAGCCTTAATTCATCAAAATGATAAATTAAAACTCGAATCCCCTTTCCTTGCAATAATCCCGTAATAAAGAGCCCAAATTATCCAGCCAAAGATGAAAGGTCTACTATAAAGTAGTTAAACAAGTTCGGGGAAAATGTTTTCCAAATATTACAAGGTAGGAGGAGAAGAAATAACCCGAAGATTAGGGAAAGAAGCGTAAAATCGATGAAAAGTGGGAATAAGTTTGGCTCGCGTCTATTTCCTTTCAACAATTACCAGAGGGGTGTTTGAACAATTCCAGCGTACCCTAATGCCAACTCCAGGCCGGAGCTGGGCCGGCCCAAAGTCTCTGGCTGCGATAGAAAGCCTAAGAAGACAAACATTGCACTATTCCATTCTTAGGACAAATGTAAGAAAAGAGTTCTAACAAGGAACTGGATCGAATAAGTGCAAGTGGAAATCAAAATGCCATAAGAAGATTTCAAAAAGTATGAATCATGCCAAGATTAAGGAGAAGCAAGTACAAAGAAGAAAAAGGGTGAGTTTCTAAGGTATCATTAAAAGAAAGAGTGGAAACTAGGTAGTTTGTAACTTAAATTTCTTCCAATATTCACCAAATTACCTAAGCCTTAACATTATAAGTCCGAAGACCTCGTTGATTCTCAAGGTCAATTTACCTACATTGCTGGAGATCAATATGAAAACAAGCCTATGGGACCTTGACCGATTTTCTAAGGAGACTCCTAGAAGATTAACTAAATTCAACATGAAGAGGAAAAGGTCATAATTCCACACACAATACGTAACGTTGACTTGTTGAATAAACTGTTTGAATACATTATTTCATCAAGGAATTTCACAGGATAGGTATGAAACCACTCCTTTTTCAATCGAAACTGAAATTTAAAATGATGCTACTATCTCCTATTTCAAGTTAGAAGGTGGAATAAGAAAGACTATGGTGTGAATCAGATAAATGTCCTTCAAAATTTTAGCTTAATTGTTTGAGGAAAAACAATTCTTTCTTTTCTTTGCTTGGGGACAAGCAAAATTTTAAGTTTGGGGGAATTTGATGAGTAAAAAAACTCATTTGATTTTTAATCCATTTTTCTGAGTTTATTACAAGATAATTGTTGATTCATATACAGAAACCTAGGTAATTTGCTCAAATTTAATTTTGTAGAAAAATACAATAGAAGCAAAAATTCCAGCAAAAATTGGAAGAATTCACCAAAATGTAAAGGAGGTCACGATCAGAGAAAGAAAGTCGCGATGCTGGAGCCTTTGTTAAGCACTCTGTGTCACAACATCACCAAGACTCGCGAATGAGGTTCGCGGACCAACAAAACGCGTATTGAAACGAAAAGAAACTATTCAAGGCAAAGTCGAGGGTCGCAACGCCCAATCCGAGGTCATCGCGACGCTGATCCGCTGATGAAGCCACGCATGAGGTCTCGGCAAGAAAATTTGAAGTTGCAAACCGCTATGAATGAAGGACTCAATCGAGGTCACACATCATCTCGTCACGACATGGAATTGAATAGGAGTCACAACAAAGAGATTTGAAGTTGCAAACCATAAGGATGGAGAACTAAAACAGTTTAACTTAATATCGAGGTCGCGACAGAAACCCGGGTCGAGCCAAGCTAAGTCCCGCTTTAGGGAAATCAAGTTGCAACCATTTTGTTATTCAAGCGACCCTAAGAGAGGTTGGCGCACTAATCAATCGAGGTCGCGACCAATACATTAATCGAGCATCAAATATCCGTGTCGCAATCATGTTTAAAGCAACTGAGACAACCTACAACCAGAAAGGAGCAATGTGAGGTCGCGATGTCATATTGAGGTCACGACCCGCTTCTGGGCTGTGCGGGTTATCAGCGCCGCGACCAATTATCGAGAGGTCGCGACATATATTCGCTATATCAAGCAAAGATCGAAAAAGAAGGTCGCAACCTGAAAAAGAAAGTCACGACCTGAGGTAAGGCAATAGAAACAGAAATGTGGTCGCAAACCTAAAACTAAGGTCGCGAAGCATGCAGCCAGAGCAAGGGAAAGGAAGTCCCGACTTAACTAGCGGTGACAACTAAAAGGAGGTTGCAACCAACAAGTCGTGGACTGAAGTTGCAAATGTAGGAATTCAAGCAATGAGGTCGCGAACGCAGATTAAGGTCGGCGATCAATTCTTGAGAACAATCGTAGCCAGAGGCAGAGGCCCGACCACACCTGAGGTCGCGACCACTAATCAACCGGTTTAAGAACTCGGGTCGCAACCAAAGAAACCTCGGTCGTGAATCGAATCGGACAAATTTTACAACGAGGCCTAAATATCAACCCGAGGTCGCGACCTGGAGACAAGGATTTCCTGGTTTCTTTCTTTGAGAATTCCACCTGCAGTTTTTTTGGGGATCTGCCTAATTTTTTCGACAATATAACAGATGTAAAGATAGAATAAGAAAGAAATCTGCTTCACTACTTTAAAAAAGGAACTAGAGAGAACTCAAAGTGGGTATAGTTTAGAGTAGAATTTTATTTTTTTATTTTTATTTTTAATCTTCGTAAATTCTTTTCTTGATTTGAATCTACGAACTGTGCAGAAACGAGTGGAGCTGGATTTTTGTTTCTATTATTTTCTTCTTAAAATTACTGCCTAAAAATTTATGAAATCTAGACAAATTTCTGGAATTCATTTCTTCTCGCCACTGCGACATAAGGATGTATCAGATCTATGGTCTATTTCTTTAATTGTAATGCAAGACTGAACGCAGCTTCCGCTGATTTGATATACATTAGTTACAATTTTTCAAAAAAATATGGAGAAAATTATTTGGGTTGGGATTTACTTACTTGGTGTCGTTTTTGAATCGATAAGTTCCCAATGGTAGTACCAAATACCAGTGGAGGGAGTGTATCTTGCTCTGATTTCCAGGATGCCCTCTACGTGACACAGAGTTGGAGATTCCTGAGAGCTGAGAGCATTCACTTATGGGTATGCTAGACTACCATTGATGAGCGCAACTACGAGTTCGTTTTGATAAATCCCATTCGCTCATAATTAAAGTTGGAGGAGTATTTATAATATAAATAGTCGGAGAGTTCACCTCAATCTAAAGAGCTCGATATTGTGTTTAGCAGATCGAATCGGGGGAAAGGGAAGAACTGATAGATCGGAGGATGAGCCCTTGGTGAGTTGTAGAAATTTTCTGCGAGAATCCCTCACGAGAAGAAGCCAAAAGATCTCAGTCATCCAATGGTGTGAAGTATTGAGAAAGAAAAATGCCCAAATCTTGTAAGAGAATAAGAAATCTGGTGATTTGGTTTTGATCTTGCCTTGCGAGAAAGCGAGGGCTTCAAACCGATGAATATATGGAGAAATCCAACTGCAATATTTAGGCAATCTTGAATAAATCAAGATCCATACATAAAATAGAGAAATGTATTTTTGTGTAGGAATTGACTATTTCACTGTAATTCTTTGATAGTTTTCGTTTCTCACAGGGAACAAATTAGGTCCAGTAATTTGTTCTTTATATTTTTTGTTGTTTTCATGTTATTTCATTTTCTATTTTTAGTCAATAGTCTAGGATCTTTAATTTTCTAGATAAAACTTTCTCTATCAGTTCTTAGTCCAAATAGCATAGAACTTCAATAGTTGGGGTAGTGATTTCAAATTCTTATCAATCTCTGTGGGAATGATACCTGGACTTACATTCAGATTTTACTACTTGTATGACCTGTGCACTTGCAGTGTCATAAGACTAGACCCATTTTTTGAAAATCCTGAACATTAAGAAAGAATTATTTAATCAAGCAAATTTATCCAAAGTGACATGGCTGCAAGAGAAATGTAAAACCTTGTAACTATCTGAATTTGAGGGGTTTTTTAGTCTATATGGAAAAGGGAAAACACAATACATATCTGACATACATTACAACATGTCATATTCATGCTTTGCATGTTATTCATACAAGCGATAACACACATCTAGGTGCAACTCTTGAGACCATCCAACGGGGTACCTTATGGCCCCTTCACAAACATGAACAATTTGGTTCAATCATCATCTGACATCAAACAACAGCGAAGAAAACCTAGAAATTTTAGTTTCCAGTTCAAACCCTAACCATCCACAGTCTTGGACTGTGTGAAATTGGTCATAGAAATCCTCTATCCTTCAGTCCCAAGTTTTTGGAACTAAACCTTATAGCCTCTCATGGCCTCCCATAGACAGCCTATACCATTTTAAAGCCTTGGGTTCATCCCAGGTATCCTACCCGATACAATGGCCTACGACATCTGTATCTGCGATGGTCATGTATGAAACCCGTTATTTACATCAGCACAACCCGAGGCATGAATAGAATCTTGACTCGATGGGCTTTCTGGAGTCTAAGAACGCAGAAAACGGAGTTCGGACTGAAGTTATGGTTGTTCGAGTTGGAGGTCACACATAGTGCCGGTATTCAGGAGCTAACCTCTTATTTTGTCATACCCGACTTGCCTTTTAGGCCCTTTCCGGCCCACCTTGCCATCCACGGGCACATGGATGGAATCTTGACTCAATGACCATTTCCATAGAGTCCAAAGAAAACCATGAGGAGTTCGGACGAAGAATTTATGACCTTTGAGTTAGAGGTCACCGTGAGTGAACCAGTAGGGGATAACTGACTTAAGTAGCTAACTAGCTTTAGGTTTGAGCTCTACCTACTATCCTCCCGGGCATGTGTGAAGCTATATGACTCAATTGGTTTCACATAGAGTCCAAGAACACCCGAAATGGAGTTTGGATGAAGAAGTTATGACTTTCTGAAGTTGGAGTTACACGTAGTCAGCCCAGGCCTGGCTGCTGCAGCGGGGCGACCTGAGCAGGCGGCCGAGCTCACCTACTATACGAGGTGATATACGGTAGCTAACCTCTAGCGGTACGACCTCTGGTGACCTCTACTGTGGTGACCTCTACGATTAGACTATTTAGGGTAAAGGATAACACAGAGGTCTAGAATTGAAATTCAAAATCCTAACATCAAGTTCACGGATGTACAATTTACTGAAGGAGCTCCTTTGCCAAGAATTTCCTTTATTTCCCACGAAAACAAGTTCTAAGTCGATTAATGTGTACTACCACAATGTAGCTGACTTCCCACGAGTTCAAAATACAACCAAACATTCCCTTAGGGCCGGACCACCACCTGACCCTTAAGGTAGAAAATAACCAAAGTAGGAGAAGACCTGCCTCTTGGAGTTTGTCAAAACTCCCCGATTCCGGTCTCTACTTGTATCTCTTGTCACAAGGAAAGACTTTCCCTCTTGCTTCGCCGAAAACCGATGGTCTGATCGTCGGAAAATCTAGAGAGAAGGTAGAGCCTCTCTCTCTAAATCTTCCTCTCAAATTTGGTTTGCCTTTCTCTCTCTCCCAACTGGTTGGGAGAAGATAGAAGTCAAGTGAGATGTCCTCTCACTTGCCACTTGTCCAATTCTAAGTGGCTCCTTGGATTACCCTTATCACCTAATCGATCTACCTTGGATTTCCCTCCAATCATGTGTTGCCACATGTCTCTTCTAGGTTCCACTTGATCTATTTGTTTGACTAGCTCTCCACTTGACACATGTCGTCTTGAGCCACTCAAATCGTAAGTGTCTTGCTTTTCTCTGGTGCCTTGAAAAATGTGAAATTCCTATTGTCATAAGATTCGACGAGTAGACTTGGTAGCTAGATTTCGCGAGGAGTGATTCCAACGATTGAAATTCGTTTCATCATTCGAGATCTAGAAAATTATAGATTTTTGACAGAAATTATTATTTTACCCTTTTTCAGAAAATTAGAATTTTTTGGGGTCTTAAAAATAACTCATGCATTATCATTTGTTTATACGTTGATGATATGCTTATAAATAGACTAACCTACAAGTTGTAATTGATACCAAGAGTTTCCTAAGATTGAAGTTTGATATGAAAGAGCTAGGAGAAGATGAGTTGATTCTAGGAATCAAAATAACTAGAACACTTAATGGGCTTAACCTTTCTCAAGAACACTATATTGAGAATATTTTAAAGAGGTTTGAACACTTTGATTGTAAACCAATATCAAATCCTTATGATCCCAGTTCACAGTTGAAGAAAAATAGAGAACATAGTGTTGCCCCAATATCAAATCCTTATGATCCCAGCTCACAGTTGAAGAAAAATAGAGAACATAGTGTTGCCCATACTAAGTATGCTCATATAATTGATAGCCTAATGTACTTGAAAAATTGTACCAGAACTAACATTGCCTACTCAATTAGAAGATTGAGTCAATACACCTGAAGTCCTAATCAGGACCATTGGGTTGCCATTCGTAGGTTAAAAAAATTACTTAAGAGGCACCGGTGACTATTTTTGTGGTATAGCCCAGTTTCCCGAATGTCCTTGAAGAATTTAGTAATGCGGTGGATCACGATTCAGATGATATGAAATCCACTAGTGGGTACATTTTTACCCTTGGAGGAGGTGTTGTTTCTTGGAAATCATCCAAGCAAACTTGCATTACTCAGTCCACTAGGGGCCAGGAGTTATAATATATAGAAAGCCCAGTTTGAAGGCGAGTGGCTCATAAATTTATTGTCGGATATCCCACATTATGGGCTGAGACTAACACCATTTGTGTCTATCATTTGATAGCCAAGCTGCAATGGGGCTAAAAGTAAAATGTTTAATGGGAAGAACATGCATATATATACAGGCCTGATATTGTGTTCTGATTGCTTGAGACAGGGGTTATATCCTTGGATTTTGTGAGGTCAGAGTTGAATTTGGTAGATCCTTTGACTAAACTTCTAAATAGAAAACTAGTGGAACAAACATCAAGGGGATGAGGCTTTTCCTGTGCACATAAGTCAAGGTATTGGCAGCCCAAACCTCTTAGAAATAGAGGTCCATGAAGTGGAGTTCGTATGAGTAATAACAAGACATCGTGAGCTCTACATATTTATATTTATTGAAGTTCATCCTATGGTGTAGATAGAGTTTATTTTGCATTGATTGAGATTAGTGTAAACTCTTAATGAATTCCATATTCCTTATGGATGGTGTGTTTAGAGGCAGAACACATCTGATGGGTTCACCTATATGATAGTGGAAGTAGGGCCGCTTCCTATGAGAACGTAGGCATATTCTCTAGAGCTCTCATGAATATCCAGACTGGGCGCATGTCACTATTAGTGCTCCAACCCGTAAAGTATAACTCATAGTTGAGAAATCAATGTGGATGATAGGTTCCTTGAGTCACACAAAGAAACATTGATTCAAAGAATTTTTAATTCATAATGTTTTGTGATTCATACTTTAATTATCAAGTGATTCATAGCCACATGGGCACGGATCGATGCATTGGATTATAGTATTCCTCTATTCTTCATATTCTTCTTCTTCTTCACTCTTACACTCTATGGGGGATTGTCGGAAGAGTGTAAGTCTTCCGAATATATCTCCTTCTTAAAAGGAATTTTATTATTTAAATTAATTTTTATTTTTATTTGGCTAAGTCTTAGAGAGACTTTATCTTATTTGTAGGATTTGTGTACAATTTAAAATTAATTTATTATTTAAATTATCTCCAACTAATTACAAATTTTTATTATTATTTTATTAAATAAAATATATAATCCTTTTAGTCAGGTGGTTAAGGTTATATTTAATCGAATTATCCTTCCTACGGGTAATTGAATTTTAAATTAAATTAGGTTGGTTTTAAATATTAATAAACCAAATCTTTGAAGATGTTGGAGTAGACGACCTTTCCATTTAGTTAATTAATTTTAGTAGTGTTTTACCTTTCTCGATTTATTAGGGATATCAGTTGAAAACTACTAAATTGGTGCCCCCTTCTCTCTCTAAACACACTTATTCTTTGAGATCTCACTCTTAAGCTCTCTCTTTTCTCTCTTGCTTAAGTGCTTCCAAGCACTCTTCTCTTGCTCAAGTGCTTCCAAGCACTACTCTCGTGCTCCCAATCACTCTCTCTAATTTTCAAGTGTTTTTATACCAAGCACATTTCCTTTGAGGAATATCATTTGTTCCAGGGTGTGCAGGTATCTTACCAAGAGAGGTGCCAGGGTAGGATATGGTTTCGAATCTAGAGGTAGAGCAAGCTTCCCTATTGCACTAAGGTTATAGCGGAGGGAGGGTGTATCTACTTTAAGGACAATGCTATTGCATGCCTTAACTATCAATCGGATAAGTCACCTTACCTCATTTGTTCCTATGTTTGGTTTGTTTTGGGCTCGTCGAACTCCACAATCTTTTTATAAAGACTTCTATTAGTGGTATCAAAACTGGTGTAAGTGGTAACTTGTTAATGCATGTTTAAGAAATTGTAAGAGGAGTTATATAATGGATCCTTCTTTGTCTGTTTTGCACGGAGACAATAGGGACCTCAATTACTCATTTAGATCCTCGCGAAAGATGCAGATTAGTATGGGAGGCTGACCCAGGGAAGGGAAAATGTCAACGACCCCAGCCCCCTTCCTTTAGGGAGTGGATGGAGATAACCTTATGCGAAATAGATGCAAAGGCAGAAGAACCATGGAAGGAGAAATTTATTTATATATATGTTTGTTGTGGCTTTGGAGATGAAATGGCTGGAGAGGAAAATTCAGCAGTATGGCCTTCTACGATAAAGGATAAGAGTTCATAAACTAGTGTATATCTCTAGGTCTCCATGCATTGGCTCGTACCCCCTCAACAATGATGGGTGTAAGTGTAGGCAATAAAGAGTTCTCAGTGAAACTAAGACTTGCTTGGGAGAAGGGCTGCCGGTTTTTAAGGGTAGGGGTGGGTGGATTCTGTCGTAATCCTCTAATGGATAATTGAAGAAAGCTCATGGGGGAGAAAACATGCTAGCCTCATTCAGGAGTATAAAGAGATGATGAGAAAACCATGGAGAGTAAAACTTAATCTTATGTACAAGGAAGGTAATCATGCTTCTGATTTCATGGCTAAGTTATCCCTAGAGTCCAACAACTTTAATTTAATTAAACCATTGGTTTCACCCCTGGCTAGGCCCCTTGTTAAGTCGGGATAGGATGGGGATGAAAGAGCCTGAGAGTTACGATTGAAATAACTTTAAATAAATGTAATAAATTTATTTTTCTAAAACTTTCAATTCTTAGAATTTCTTAATATCCAAAATTTCTCAATTTCAATCAATAAAATAAACTCATACTTGTTATAATACCCGGGAAAAATTCAATTTTACGAAAGGGCAAAGCGATTGTTACTCTGATAGTGCGGTGGAAAGCACGAGATTTTTTAAGATCTCGAATGATGGCTTGAACTTCACCATTGAATTGTCTCCTTGAGGAAATCTAGTTACCCAATCAAATTTCGTAGAATTCCAATACAGTCAGAATTTTGCGTTTTTCGAGTTATCGGGTGTCGGGTGACACATGGAGTGGTGCCACATATGGATGCCACATGGTGTGCAAAACCAGAAAAAAATTCGATCTTTCTAAAAAAGGGCAAAACAGTAATTGTAACAATAGTACAAGTTCAAAACCTTGAATTTTTCTAGATCTCGGATGATGAAACTGACTTCATCGTTTGCGTCTTCAGTCTAGTTACCCGATCAGGTAGTCAAATTCGAGATGGTCGAAATTTCCGCGTTCGAGGTATCGGATGTCGGGTGACACAAGGAGTTGTGACACATAGCATGACCATGTAGCTACCACATGGCAGCTTGTGAGGGGTGCACATGGCATGAGAGCCATGTGGTGTGGCAATTGTCACTTAATGAATGTGTCCATGTGATAGATGACATATGAATAGTAAGAAGGAAAATATCCATGGCTCACATTAAGACATGGGTTATGTGGAGAGATAAGTCAAAACAATAAGGGAAAACAAGGGAGTGACCCATGGAGGCCATGTCATACCCTTAGAGAAAGGAAATCCCGAGTCTTTATTGGATAAGGGGTGTTGATGGAGAGAGAAAGGGAAAGAAAGAAAAGAAAGAATACTCTAGGAAAGAAATGGGCGGGGAAAAAGGGAGTAATTTTTTCCTGGTTTTTTAGGTCTTGTCCATGGGAAGAGCGAAAAGGGAAAGTGGGTGAGACCTACTACCTGCTTCTCTCGTTTACGAAGATGGCAGTGATTTTTGTCGGAGCAAGAGCCCGAAAGTTCATCTCTGTGGCGAAGGCTTTGCATGGTGCGAAAGAATCTGGGTTTCGCCAAACTCCCGAGGTAGGGGTTTCTCTCCACTTTGGTTATCCTTGGTCTAGGCCATTTAATGGCATGGGGTTCTTTGGGGTACACGTGAGTGTCGTGCGACATTCCCAAAATTTTAGGGCCCGAATGTTGAAGGTTTGGGATTGTTTAGAGAGCGGTCAGGGCTGTGTTGTTTGAAGGGGATGGTTTTGAGTTCGGGCGATCCCCAGGGCTTTGTGGTCGCATTTTTGGTGGTTTGGGATTTGTTTTTGGCCCGTTAAGAAGTGGTAAAGTGAACCGAACTGGGACTGGTTTAGGGAGTGTTGAGGCTATATGATGCCTTGTTGAATTGAGGTCCGAAATCAAGGATTTTTGTGTGTGTTATTTTCCGGTAGTTGAATGACATGCAAATGTGTGAAAATCATGTTGATATATGCTTACTTGATGTATTAACATGGATTACATGATGGTTGTAAATTATATGTAGAAAATATAATTATCCTTGATTTATAAATGTTGCATGTAAATCTTATCAAGCATGAGACATGAACTGGCATTCCGCATGTCATATGCACAGGGACACCGCATAGTATTAGGCGTGAGTGCATAACATGGCTTTTGAACAAAGCGTCTTTATTGGAGGATTGTCCAGTAAATTTTATCGGAGGGTTGTCCAACAAATCTTATCGGAGGGTTGTCCAACAAATTTTATCGGAGGGTTGTCGATAAATTGTCGGAGGTTGTCAACAAATGGGGCTTGTCCAGCGGTTATTTTGGAGGTTGTCGATAGTTTTGATATCAGGAATTGTCACAATGAGTTTGAAACAAAAATCTTGTTTTGAAAACAGTTTTTCATATGGCAAATGCATGTGTAAGGGAGTCGATGAGGACTCAAGACATGGGGCATGGCATGTAGACATTCGAGTATGAGTGTGCATATTTTTGCTTGAATGTTTGTGTTTGCCATTGCATGTGCACTTAGGTGGAGAGTAGCCCTTGTAGGAGAATTCCTATACTGGGCATTGTTCACCCTATTGTGGGAAAATATTTTTAGGTGTTGGAGGTACACCAGGAGATGGAACTCATATGATATCTTAGTAGTGAAGAAGGCCAGATTTGGCTTTGTTATGTAATTCGTAAAATTCTGGACAGTTTATCCAGTTTTTTACATGTAAATGACAAATTTTGTAATAAAAACTTATTTTAACTTGTTCAATATTGCTTTGGAAAGTTTTCCCAGATTTTATACTGCCTTTATAATATGTATAGCGGCAGTAGTATTGAATAAAATGCATTGGGATAGAGTTGGAGGTGTAGGAAATGCCAAAAAAAAGGCTATTGCATGTTTGGGTCGCGATAGGGGATTCACGGTCGTGAGTCGTACAGCAATCTTGTTGATTTTTAGTCGTGCGAGTTCTTTCTGGCGTACTTGACAGGAATTCTAATGTCGAGACATGGTTCTCGATTTTAAGCCATGGCCCCATCCTGACATGAAAACTTTCTTGTTGTAGCGGGGGTTCTGGATTCTTTGTCGGGATAATAGGCGAAAGAAGTTTCCTTGTCGCGTCCGAGGCGATCCACGACGAGAGGTCGGAAGTTACTGCCAGATCTTAGTTAAGATCGAGAGATTTCGAGTCGCGACGAGAAAATTGTAGTGTGGCGACAGGATTTCATGGGTTGGTGTCGCGACATGGTATTTTATGTACCATAATAGAGTGCGGCTAGACCAAAGTTTATGTTGCGACAAGCTTTTCATGTTTACCTTGAGGTTGGATTAAGGTCAGAAGAAATTATGTTGTGACAGAGCATTTTATGTCGTGATAGAGTTTTGGCTATGACCAAAGGGTCTCTTGTTGTGACCGAATATTTTTTTATGTCACGATAGAGTTTGGCCTAGACAGGAGATTTTAGGTCACAACATAGTCGCAGCGAGTTTTCTTTTGTTGCGACGGAGAAGATCGTCGAGGCCGAAGAGTATGTTGTATACGGTTTTATGTTCTGCGATGAGGGTTGGTGTTCGATGTAGGAAGGCTCATTGTAAACAAGAGATTTCTAATCGCGATAGATCTTGGTCATGGGAGGAGGTTCCTATGCTTCGACCTAATATTCTAGGTCACGACCGAGTTTGGATCTGGACATGGAGGTGGTGTTTGCGTATGCGCAGTAGGGTCACATGTCAGAGTTGGCACGATAGGAGGCTGCAGGTGTGGACCACACCCGATCAAGTAGTTCTTGTGACTCCTTTTTAATTGAAAAGAAAATGTGGGTAGATATTCGAGTTTTGGAAAATCCATCCCAGAGGAGGAACCGTTTTGCTTTGGAGTCGCCACTTACTTTTTATTTTTATTTTTTAAAAAAATGGGGAAAATAAAGTAAAAACAAAAACCCCTCATTGACTCCAATCAGGAAAAAGCGGTCTATAAAACTAGATTTCTGGGTCCGGGGATCAGTTTACCCATTGGGAAGGTACCTCATGCAAGGTAGCGCCCGTCTAGGCCTGGAACTCGGTCTATACTAATGAATTGGGTATGTGGGAGCATATGGGTCAAAGATCAAATAGCCTCCTAGGCAATATAAATGATTTCGAATCCACACTGACCTACTCGGTATCCAACATAAACCTCCACCAATCAAAACAATGGAGTGCGTGCTTGTGTTCCTAAGCTGGCATTATTGCGTAAGTCGGTCGACAAGCTCGAATGCCACAAATGTCCAAAGTCCAAACACCTGCCATGTATGCATATGAATACAAATACCATGACGAAGCATACACAGGGTCACTGTGTGCTTGATGATGTGGGTAAGGCAAATAAGTACATCATACATCATGCATTTAAAACGAATATATCGGATCCCATGCCAAAAAGAAGAGAGCGAAATTTGAAATGAGGTAAGTGGTTTGCTCTTTTAGCACTCATTCCTTTAAAATCCACAAACCAAACCATACTTACCAATCCACATTGCCCACTACCCCACTTTGTTCCAAACCCCGAAGCGAACTCGAGACCACAAAGGCCTACAGGTTCCTTGGAACAAATGGGAGCATGCCCATGTAGAGTCGGGCTTGAAACATGCTCCATAAATAATTTGCCACATAGTGTCTTACTGCATAGGTTGAACTGGTTCTCGAAACAAGTCAAACGATTGACAAAATTCAAGCTGATAGAAATTCCTCATACAATAAGGAATCTAACAAAATAAACGGTGCATGATTCCCGACTGGATGAGTGAGAACCAACTGAAACAATCCGTTATGTTTTCTAAAGAGCTGTAAACGAAAGCTGATGACAGCTCTCCACGTATGGCGTGAAAACTGGTTTAAATGGTTGAGAAAATCCTCAAGTTTGTCGAGAAAATTCCTTAAGAATAAGGAAACCAAAAAACAAATGGTGCATGATTCTTAGCTTGAATGAGTGAGAACCAACTGAAACAATCTGTTGTGTTTCTAAAACCAGGGCTGCCTAGCAGAAATTGTTGAATCGGTTCCCACGTATGAGTGTAAAAACCGTGTTCATTCGATTCAAGATTGGCTGCCATGGAAGTCCCCATAGTCATCATCAGCGTACGCCTACCTTGAAGGTCTCAGAGATAATCAAAATGAAATAGGCACAGGCTAATGAGCCTTGTTACCAAAGCGAAAACTTATTTATGGAGCCATTGCCTTGCAATAGCGTGCTTGGGCCACGAAAAAATATATTTTATTCAAGGATCGTGAGCATAGGGAAGAAGATAGCAAATATATAGTGGAGCAAGGGTCTAGTTCTTACATTTTCCACAAAACATAGAAAAAAATCTAAGCTAAGCATCTGAAAAAAATCAGAAAATGTGCTTCCGAGCCTGGAAAAAGTGCCAAAGGTCTCTTACACTTTGATCTTTCTCTCCTTTTATACTGATTCCCACCTCAGCCTCTGATCCCAACTGGTGTTTTCCACCTTCAAACTCTAGAAAGAGCTCCATTATCCTTGAAACCACACTCCTCGTGTCTAAATCTCACCCGATTCCCATGCAGAGTTGACTCCTTAAGTTTTCGACTTGCTTTACCCTCGTATCCATGGATTGATGGTGGAGCTGCATGAGGAAACTCAAGCTAAAGCCCACAATGGACCCAAATACTTGAATCTAGAGCATATGGAAGGTCCATATGGGATTTGAGCTCCAAAATCACAAAAATCGAAGCCCATCTCACACAAGGCGCTGTGAGCTAGGTTGAACTGATACCGACCAGTCAGTAGTTGAGGAATATTATATGAAATTTAACAGGAAATTTCCTGAAGAATAAGGAGACCAACAAAACAAAAATGGTGCAAAATTCCAAGTTTGGATGAGACGATATAGTCAGAAAACAAAGCGAGGGTGCTTGCGAAATCATAACAGTGTTGTATACGTCTCTTGCCACAGAAGAACTAGTCAGTCGATTGGTGAACTGATTGAAAAAATTATGAATTTTTTAACAAGCACCTCCTTGGTGAATAAAGTCAACAAAACAAGCGGCGCATGATTGAGGTTCGGACCCAGGGAGATATATGATCGAAACAAGCTTAAGTGCTCTGAATTTGCCGTACTCCAATAAGCTCCGATTTAGCTAAAACATCGAGAGGCCGCACTTGCTTCCTATGGAACGATGCCAATAAATAAAAAACATCGTCACAATGACTCTTCGAAGTGAACTACATACGCACTCAATGGACCACACTCTGAAGCCCACTTGAGGCTCGGAAATGAAAAGGTTAAATATGAGAATGCGATTGCCATATTAGGCAAATAGGTGAGTATGACACCCATAGGATAAAATGTAAGTGTTGAGGTACAAAATTGAGGTCTATAAATATACCCCTCTTTTGTAGAGTGAATGAACAAGTGAATTGTGAGTGCGAAGTACAATCAATGAAAGAGTGAAATGAACTCTAGTGAAGAAGCCAAATGACCAACAATTTTGTCCCCTTACCCGATGCAGAAGGCCCTAGCGAATAGAGTTACCACATTTGAAGGACTTAGAGAAACCAAGCCTGATGCACGGAAGATATGAGGTGATCGGGCCTGCAATCTTAGAAAAGATAATGAAATCAGGAAAAGTGATGTCGGAGGAAAATGAGGAATCCAGGACATGATCTTGGGAAAAGATAGTAAATCCTAGGAAGATGAGTAAATCGAGCATAATTTCGGAAAAGATAATGAAATCCGAGGTGAGGTCTGCAAGAAGATGAGGAATAAGGACATGATGCCAGAAAGATAATAATGAAATCCAGGCAAGCACAAGAAGAGGTCAGAAACTGACACTTGGGAGAAGAGAGTGCAGGCAAGCAGGAAAAGGTCGGGTGAATCTTAGGAAAAATAGAATGCAGGTGGTACAGGAGGAGATTAAGTGAGTGCAGGGAAGGTTGGATCAGAGAGTATCGAAAAAGGTAAGTCTAGGTGAGTGGAGAAAGTAGGAATCTGGGGATTGCCGAGAGAGTGGGAATCAGTTGAGTCTTGAAAAGTGAGAAATCGGTAGTCTGCAGGAGGGTGGGATGATGCAGGGAAGGTTGGATCCGAGGTGATGTCGGAAAAGGTAGAAATCGGTGAGTACCCGGAGAAGGTAGAATCCAGTGAAGTGTCGAAAAGTAAAGAAATCTAGGTGAGTCTGGGAAGAGTGGGAATACGGTTGAGTGTAGAAAGGTAGAATCAGGGCGAGTGCTAGAAGAAGTGGGAAATCAGCAGTACCGGAAGATTAGATGCAGGCGAGTGCAGAAGAGGGGTGGGGTCGGTGATCTGGGAAGGATTATGGGAAAGGTGCAGAATTCGGTAAATTACTATAAAAGGGATAGAATCAGGCTATGGAGGAAGCCATGAAACTAAGGGGATAGGGGATGCCAAAACTAAGGCTTTAGATGCCTAAACTGAATGAGGATGCCTTAAAACAAAACGTAGAGCAAAATGGGGAGACTCAGGATGCAACCGCTGAGATATTTATCTTGATGACAAAAGGGTATGCCCTAGTGTGACGTCCAGGGACTGTTAACAAATGACTCAAAGAAGCCAGAAATCAAACACCTCCATCATGACAAAAAAAAGGGGTATGCTCGGTGACGTCGAAAGTGCCGATAAAATGACAAATCACAAGCACCACTAACAAGATGGAAGAAGTGCGCCCTTCTAGGATATCACGAATGTGACGAATGTGAAAGGAAGGGATTTATGCCTCGGTCTAGGGTATCAATGCCATGTCAAAATCCATGCTTGCACATGTGGTCAAAGTGTGAGCTAAAAACATCACAAATCATTCATTAATGAAAAATCATCCATTTATTTCCACAACATCCTATCCCTGGCAAAAATTGATATAGGAGTATGCCCCGGTGTGCACATCGATATGCAAATGCCTCATGAAAAACTCGAGAAATAAATTTATGAAGACCCGATCGTGCGAACAAACAAGCAAGACAACATATGGGGTGTGTGCCCGGTGTGCACTTCTATTGAGTTGACTTATTATATCAGTGAATCGACCTTAGAAATTTAGCCACCCAAAAACACTCCGATGTATGAAGAAACCCGGTTACGTGTGGCATAATCAAACTTTGATGCCAAAACATCTCTAGGCGTAATGGGCTGCCAGTGTACATGCGTAAGAGCTAAAGCGAAATAGAAGAAGAAGGATGGGGGTATGCCCCTCGTGAACGATGTGAAGCGGTAAGATAAGGCGCCCCATCAACGGTCCAAATTCTACATATCATTTGTATCCGATCATGGACATGAGGCAATCAAACTAAATGGAAAAGCCGCCATGATACTCCCAAGAGCAGAGACATGGGCCTTCAGTACTAGTGGTGAACAAACTTTGCCCATATAAAATGCTTGAAGCGAGCCACGAGATCTCATGGTCTCGGGGTGGTCTTCGACTCGGGCAAGTAATGTGGGCTAGGGTGAAAAGGTGAATAACATGATGGGAAACAAAGGCCCAAACACCCAATAAATCGCCAAACCCTTGTACCGCATAATTGATTAATGCCCAAAGTCTTTATTTTGAACCACTATTTTTAATAGGTTTGAGTGATTTTTGTATTACTAATTGTTATAATTAACCTAATAAATGTTAGGATACTGTGCACTTGATTTATAGGAACGCGTAGTTTTGCGAGAATTAGAAGCCAAATTATCGTGTCAATCCAATCATAACAAAGTCGGGTTGATTTCCATCAATTTCATATGTTTTCTATCAATTTGCAAGCGCAGGAATGAAGGAACTGGAAATCTTGAAGAAATGGAATAGTGCGGTGGAATAGTAGCCCAGTAGACGATGTAGAGCGTTAAAGTCTCGCTATGTTGGACATTTCGCTATGATAAAGAATTTTGCTATATAGAAAAAATTCTTTGTATTGCATAGTGAAAATTTCAATTTTAAGCTATGCAACTGTTACGATAGCGAATTTTCGCTATGATAGCGAAAATTAATGTGCATAGCGAAATTTTACTTTGTTTGATCCAAAGCATTTCTTGTTTTTGGTTTTCTCATTTCTACCCACACTGTAATTATTCTAGTTTGGTTATTTTGGTATTTCACATGTTTGTAAGGCTATATAAGCCATTGTAATACACTGTTGACCTAAGTTTTTGATTTTGGGAAGGAAATATACGGGCCCCTGTTTTTGGCCCTCATTTTATCTCTTCTCTCTCCTCTTTCTCTCACTTTCTTGGTTGCCAAACACCCTCCAAGGATGACAACTTCGAGGATGAGTGGCTAAAACCATACCTCCTCCTTGAGTAAAAAATTTCTTTGGGGGTGGGATGCGAGAGAATTTCTTGGTGGTTCCCCTTATTTTCACGGCGGGTTTTGACATTTGGTTCCCAAATTTTCAACTCTAGGTTAAAGCTTTTTTGATGTACTTTCTTTGGCCAGCCTTGCCAGAAGCTTTTAGGGTTCAGTGTATTCTTAGCTTTAGATACACTAATATCCATTAGTTTCCATTTACGAGCCAACTAGGTTAGGTTAAGGGGTTATATTTTCACTTTTGATGCATCCTCTTTGATCAATACTTGGTAATCTTTGATTCGGTGGATGCTTATTGTAGATCCTTTAAAGATTCATTAGTTTCCCTTTACGAATCATTGTAGGATGAGTCAAGGTGATAGGTTTTCACTGAAGGAACCATAAATGCTAAATAAATGCTTTCTATCAAAGGAGGAAAATTATTAGGGTTTAGTTTTAAAGTTAAAGTCGGTTGGGGAGATGACTATATGTCATCCTCCCCAATGAGAAATGAACGGGACTCGGTTAGCCTAGGACCTTAAACCGGTGGCCCCGATGCTTCCAAGGAGTTCTTTTATATTTTATTTCACCTTATTTTTAGTTTGCAAACCACGACCCCACATTTTTATCACCTTAAAATCAGACCAAATTCACCATTTTGACTTGCTTGTTAGTCATTTTGTGCGAAGAAAACCCATCACGTGTTCGGTAGCCTTAGAGACCAGTTATCTTTTGCAGTAGCTTGACTACGGTAGTAGAAGGAAATTTAGGATACAAATATTGTTGATTCAGTATCACCCTACGTGACGCAATGAATCCATGCTTGCCGTTGTTGGGGATGGTGCTAGTGCATTGACAAGGCTGTGGAAACTTGTGATCCTCATCACAAAATGCTTGGTGAATACTTTTATATTTCCTTTGTCATTTTCTTTTAGTTTCAAAAAAAAAAAAAAAAAAAAGCAGTCTTTGTGAGGATGTTCTGTGTTGTTTTGTGTTGCCACTATTTTTCTTTGGCCAGATCCATTCCCGGTGGATTAGAAACTAGAAGGCAGGTTACTCAAGCGATCTCCTCGGGAACTTGGATTGAACTTGAATTAGACCAAATGGAACACTTGGAGAGCAATACGGTCGATTGCCTATGGAGGAAACTCTAGAGGATACACATGTCGATGAGGACTATAGAAACCTTCCATAGAGCGAATCAGCTGACCTGGGAGAGAAATCAGGCCCACTGGATCCATGAGGGGACATAGGACGATGGATGAGTGCACCCTCCTACATGGTGCCTCCATAGTATACCTCAACTCCTCAACCACCACAATTAATTTCTCCAGTTGAGCAGGCCATTCTGGACCTTGCCAAGCTAGTGGGTAACTTTGTGGAATCACAGAGGACAATCAACGCTCAATTAAGTCAGAAAATTGACACTATGGAAAACAATGTAAGCAAAGAGAGAATTGATGGACTTCAAAGTGAAATGGAGGCGAGAAATTGGACAACAACGGTACTCCATTTCAAAGCATCGATCGACTTGTTCATTAAGGAGAAGATAATCGAAGGAAGTGTGCAGTGACACTATGGTGGAGGAATGATGTCTGCTTGGTTAGAAGAAGGCCTAGTAGAAAATTTTGAATCCTCAGACATTGGTGCTGTTGTCTGCTTATGGGAGAAGAAGGAAGCAATCCACATTGTTGGCGAGGAAGCGTGGAAGAGAACACAAGAGAGCAATTTACCCTGCCCCCTATTGATTCGGTCTATATATCTTGCCCTTACACGCATCACAATCCAACCCCCCGAGCCCCTGAAGCACCCGACAGCCACCCCATCACTTTGCTATACTACGAAACCTCGAGATTAGTGGCCCTTTGTACAAAAATTTTGCCACTACATCAAAATCTTTAGCGATTTGCTTATGTTGAATGTAGCATAGTGGATGGTTCGAGTCGTCTGGGATTGGTTGGAGCACCGAACCCCTACATTTTTAAGCCGCGGTTTGTGACCTCTCGAATGCCTAAGGAAGTGGTTGGAGATTTGCAGTCTCCCAGCACGTTTAATTTTCACATGTTTATTTCATTTATTTTTATTTTATTTGGATTTCTATAATTTTCTTCTTAGATTTTCTATAATTTTAAATTGTCTTTTTGTTCTAGCATGTTTTCACTTTTACGCGAATTTTCTTAATTTTTCTTGTATTATTTTTGCGAGTTTAGTGAATTTGAAGCATAAATGAAGATCGGCGTAGTGATAGGGAGCAAGGGAAATTTACGCAATTATAGCAAAATTTTTATGACATTCAAATTTTCGCTATATACAAAAATTTCTCTACATAGCGAAATTTTAGCTATATAATTGAGAATTTAAACGTGGCGAGGAAATTATGCAGTCCTACTAACGAGACAAAGCAGTGCACAGTGGTAAGTAAAAAAAAAAAAAAAAGTTTGTTTTTATTTTTTATTTTTATTAAAAAATATTTTATTTTTATTTTTATATAAAAAAAATTGTCTTTAAAAAAAAATTTTGTCTTTAAAACAAAATTGATTTTTTAATTTATTCTTATTATTTTTTATTTTTTATTTATTTTATTTGATTTTCAAAAAAAAAAAAATTTGCTATTAGACATAGCGAAAATTTAGCAAACAAGCGAAATTTTAAGCTATCCATCCCCACCATATGAGAAATTTAATATATGTTGTATTCATATGTTAGCGAAATTTTAGCTATATATAATGAAAATTTTAAGCTACACTATGTTGCCTCAATTTTGTTTTAAGCTCATGTTTTTATCGAACCGTTTTAGGCGTTTTTGATGCAGTTGGAAAGATTAGAGAGTGTGAATCTAAATATAACTAGAAAAACTTTGAAATTGCATGAAAGTGAAATTTTCAAAATCTTCCAACTAGTCACTTTTTTTCTCTCTTTTCTTCTTCTAGCTTGTTCATTTGACCCGAGACGGAATTGAATAAGGTGTCGATGAGAGCTTGCGAAGTCTCCTATCAACAACGATCACATCATCAAGGAGGTAACACTTCCTTCCCTAACTCCAATCATAGCCCCGTGCGGACAATGAGATCAAATTTGGTTGGGGGGAGAGTTGAAGGGAAGTGGCTTTACACTTATATTTTGTTACTATTTTGAAAGCCCATTTGTGATGTTCGGTGGCTTTGTTGGTTTTCCTTTGTGAAAATCATATATAGCTTACTTTTCAACCCATTTTGCACCTAATTTTTTTTTTTGTGTTTGCACAACACATTGGTTTGAAAAAATTTAAACTTTGTCCAATTCTATTGATGTTAGATTGGGTCCATGCCTAGTTGAGTGGATAATCAGTTGAACTCTTGTTGCTTTCGACCATTTTTCTTCCTTCATCTAACCACAGAGCACATTAGGTTTCAATGATATGCTGAAATTCACGCTGACCTCCTTTACTTTGCACAACCCATCCTAGTGTCGTTGATCGACTTTAATAGGTTAAGAGGACCCTGATAGAAGGTAATCGTCTTCGAGAAAAAAAAAAATAAAAGAAAAAGAAAAAGAAAGAGAAGAAAAGAAGGAAGAGTGCAGTGCTTTGCCTTGAGAGCGAGCACGGTCAGGGGTATATGGCGAAAGCCTTTAAGCCAGTGCCCCTAAACCTTCCTTTGGTTGAGGTCGCCCAGGCTTAGTGTTAAGCTACATGGGTGGATGGGTGGAGTTTAGCAAGTTGTAGTTCTTTGGGTTTGAGAATCATTGGTCAGGAGGTGAAACTGTGAAGAGTTTGTGGTCGAAGATCCTGAAGCTTGGTGCTAAGCCTTGGTTTATCGGTGAATCCTTGGACTTTAGTGAAGTCGATTCCTCGACATTGCACTAACACAAAAATTATGGAATAAAGTGGGTCCTGATCTATTATTTAGGTTGGTTAGTATGTGCTAGGTCTGGTAGTAGGCTGGGTTGGGGGAGAGTGCAGTTTGATAGTTTATTGTGTTGAGAGCGTCAAACAAAACACTTAGATTTTGGTGGAAGTTTACGGTTGATTCATCGAGAAGGGAGGCTCTTTTGTTTTCAAATTTGTATGGCATTCATTCATGATAGTTATTGGACAAGACATTTATGATTCTTACTTAGGGTTAGACATTGCATTCCTGAAGCTTTTTTGAAATATAATTTTGTGAACAATATTTTGTTATCGTTTTATGCTCTGCTATTTTCTTCTTGCATTGCTAAGGGACTATTAGCAATGTAATCGGTTGAAGTGTAGTTCCCAAAGTGCTATTTTGAACCTATTTAATAGGTTTTGAGCGCACATGTAGTGTTATAATTAACTTGATTGACTGTTCGGGTCCCTATTGCGCCACGATCGCCGGGTTTTGTGGACTTTGCGAGATTGGAAGCCGATTATCGTGTCAATCCAATCATAACAAAGTCGGGTTGATTTCCATCAATTTTATAGTTTTCTATCAATTTCGACAAGTTGGGAATGAAGAATTTCAAGCAGAAGAAATGGAATAGTCTGATGGGAATAGTAGCCCAATGGAGCAGTGAGAGCAAATGCCAAAATTCGCTATATCTTTGGACATTTCGCTATGATAGCGAAATTTGGCGTATAATAGAATTTTAAATCTATATAATTATTTGTACATAGCGAATTTCAATTTTCGTATGGCTATGATGGCAATCCTTTGTGCATAACCGTTTTACGCAGCTGTCTTTTGATCAAACGACTCAGTTTTTTGGTTTTCATTTCTACCCTCCTTTATGTAATTATTCTAGTTTGGTTGTTTGGTAATTTCCACATGTTTGTGGGGCTATAAGCCATTGTAATACCTTTGTTGACCTAGTTTTGATTTTGGGAAGGGATATCACGGGCCCTGTTTTGGCCTCATTTTCTCTTCTCTCTCTTTCTCTCCTTTTTCTTGGTTAACAAACACCCTCCAAGGATGACAACTTGGAGGATGAGCGCTAAAACCATTTCCTTCTTGGAGTAAAAGGCTGCTGGGGGTAGGATCTGAAGGCTGCTGGTGGTTCTCCTGTTTTTCACGCAGCAGGTTTTGACATTTTGGTTCCCAAATTTTCAACTCTAGGTTTAAAGCTTTTTGATGTACTTTCTTTGGCCAATACTTGCCAAGCTTTTAGGGTTCCCGGTGTGTTCTTAAACTTAGATACACTAATATCCATTAGTTGCCATTTGCGAGCCCTTTGAGGTGGGTTAAGGGGTTATATTTTCACTTTTGATGCATCCTCTTTGATCGATACTTGAAGGTAATCTTTTAGGGTTCGAGTGGATGCTTATTATTAGATCCACTGAAGGATTCATTAGTTTCCTTTACGAGATCATTGTAGGATGGAGTCAGGTGATAGGTTTCTGGAAGGACAAATGCTAAATAAATGCTTTCTATCAAAGAAAGGAAAATTATTAAGTTTAGTTTTTTAAAGTTAAATGAAAGTCGGTTCGAGGTAATATCATCTTCCCAGCAACGAGTAGACACGGACTCTCCGGTTCTAGGACCGCCCGGTGGCCCAATGCATGAGAGTTCTTTTTATATTTTATTTCACCTTATTTTCGGTTGCAAACCACCCGACCCCCTGGTTTTGTCGCACCTTAAAATCGAGCCAAATTCACCATTTTGACTTCAACATTAGTCATTTATGCGAAGAAAGCCCACATCCTTGTTCGGCCTAGAGCGCTATCTTGCATTAGCTTGACTACGATAGTAGGAAATTTAGGATAAAATACTGATTCCGTATCACCCCTCTTGTGGCACAAATCATCAATGTCCAAATATCAAAGTATCATGTGAGCAAAGTTGCTTTCGACCAACATCTAAATGAAACGATGTGACAAGTGAAGTACACGAAAGGGCGAATTAAACCCAGAAGCGAGGCGACGATCAATAAGGAGTAGAAGAAATGAAAGGGATAAGACAAATGATGAATGGATAAAAGCGAGGAAAATGGAGAAACAAGGCGGGATAGAAATGTGGCAGTAATGCGAGTAACGAACAACTCATCCCGGGAGCGTAAGTGAAGCGAAGTCAGCATAAATCGTAGTGTCTGAATGTAATCCGAGACCCAGTGCAGCAACCTAACCTCATTCCATTGTATTACCCAGATCCATATTTGAAGCGTAAATGCTCACCCAACTCTCGTGAAGGAATAATAAATCTCTCTCAAACCCCAAACTATTTGATTAATGAATATAAAAACATAATATATATATATATATATATATATATATATATATATATATATATATATATATATATATATATATATATATATATATATATATATATATATATATATATATATATATATTTTACTCGAACAACCAAAGCAAGGCGAGTGCCATACTAGCACAATCCAACCAAAACAACACCTCCAAACCTCACAATCGAATGGTCCTCTACGACTAGAATCGAGGATCCAAGCCTATAGGCGGAGCGAAAGTTGTGACAAACCTGATTGGTAGCTCTAGGATGAGAGTAGTCATCATCACACAAAGGAGATAAAAGTGAAAGCGAATAGATGATGAGAAACCGGACTCAAGCGGACGGTGTGAAGAGATGCAAAATGGAGAAAGAAAGAAAGCAGGGAAATGATACGAAAGAGCAAATGAAGAATGACACAATGAGTCATGTGCTCACAGATCAATTAATAAATAAAAAGCACAGGTGGCCTAGCAGTGTTCGTCTGAAGAGAAAAATATGCAAGGCTAAATGAAAAAATAGGCCATAAAGTGCGTGAGAGGCGCAAAGAGGTTAGCAATAGGATATATCAATGTATGGGTGTGGCTAAGTATGGCTACTCAAAATGATGTCACCGTCCTCGCGCGTAGTCTTACGCATAAAACTGGGATGATCCCGTTGATTGGCTCCCCCGGGCGATTTCAGTCTAATTCTATCGGCCCGAATGCTCTCGGGTCAAATCTCGTATAACATACGACCCACTCCAAGTCGGTCTAAACATACCTCTAGGGTTGTTGATCAATCCCCTGAGGACTTTCAAGACTAGGTCGCCTTTTTGAAACTTCCTGGACTTGACCCTTTCGTTTATAGGTCATCTTCCTCGATAGAGCTGAACATGATATGTTGCTTTCAATCTCCTCTTATCAAAGGCTGGGTGGTCATAGCGAGGCATTTGGGCTCTAGGCCTCAGATATCTGGCTGCTTTCTAGTGCTACTCTCGAAGATCTCATTTGATCTCAGCGGGTATGCTTGCCTCCGTATCATACACCAAAAGAACGGGGTAGAAAGCTATTAGAGGTATATGAAAAGATGTACGATAAGCCCACAATGCGAAAGGGAGTTTTTCTAACCAATCCCTACAAGTCTTAACCATCTTTCTTAAAATCATCTTGATATTCTTATTCGGCCTCAGGTACTTGTTAGTACATGGCACATGTACGAGATGATCGATGATCTTTGAATACCATACTTGGACCGGTCATCCACCTCACCTGCAAATCGCTCCTCTGCTCGAGATCAACTCATGAGGAGTTATATCGGTAAATAATGCGATCGATGAATTTAGCCACTGCGCCGTTGTCGATCAAGCGCCAAAGTAGCTTCCACCCACTTAGTGATATGTCAATGGTAATAAAATGTACTCATGCCTTTGGAAGACTTGGGCAAGATCTTCCCCAGTAATATCAATACCCCATATTGAAAATGGCCAAGGGATGTAAATTGCATGCAACTCAAAGTGGAGCGTGTAATATCAAGTCGTGCATTTGACGCCGGCACATCTCGTACAAACTTGCAATCTGTCTCCATGGTCGACAAAAAGTAGCGGAGTCCTCATGATCTTCGTGTTAGCATATGACCTCCATGTGTGGGTTCACTCACGCATGAGCTTCTCATTACTTTCGATCTGCGAATGGGTCTAGACATAATAACAACGAATGTCAGGACCTTATGGGGCGTCCTCCGAATATAGTCAGGTGTATTTGTCATTTGCTCTCTTATCTTTGGTTGTGGCGACTAAGGGTAAGTGCCATATATGACCTTGATATCATGATACCGTAGCAGCTTATCCTGATCCTCAATATCTCAATCAAGCGATAATATGCGGGTGTAGACTGGTCTCTGTCAATGATTATCGCATAGTCACTCTGCAGATTTCAATTACATAAGCGAGGTAGCTAGCATTAGCAAGGCGGATTCTTTGCTGCAGGCGGATGTATATATCTCGACTCATCATATCGGCGGCCGGCAAGTCTAGGTAAGCATGGTAAGGCTTCAGCTACTCTCGAGTCCTCGAAACACCCGGAGTGCGCTGAATAACCAGAGTGGAATCCAGTGGATCTCGGTGTCTAACTCCAAGATCAATTGCAGTCTCTAGGCGTAATGCAAGCCTCATACTAAACTATATTATTCATTAGGAGTGATGATTCGAGGAGAATGTCAATCGGACGCTGATATGGGAATCTCTCACCTATAGTGATAACAATAGGATACCCCGATACCAAACCTAATTGATTGGTGGCACCATCAAGTACAATAGCCATCACCAATCTTGGTCATTGAAACAAAGCTGCTCCTTCGGGAAATCATCGTGTCGATCACGTCATCGGATGCGGCAAAGAAGCCAAATGATCTGCAATGCTTCCACTTTTACCCACCCCATATCTTTGTGAATATCAAACTAATCGATAGAACCAACCATCTCGCAGGCCTACCGGTTAGGACAGGCACAGTAAACAAAATATCTCTCGACAAATCGAAGTGAGACCCGAGTGATGGAATCTGGCCACATAGTGTCTAAGTCTTTGGTGGCCCAAACCAATGCTTGCCGTGGGGCTCGATCATGATGTATCCGCTCATCCTCGACATCCTCTTGCCATAATAAATGGCTCGCTCCTTCACAAGATCATCTAGTTGAGCCTTATGCATCGAAAACCATGTCTAAAATGAAAATCTGTAGTAAAGGCGCCACTGTAGTATAAGGGGCACAAAAACTGGAGGAGAAAGGAGGCACTCCTTAATCTTTTTCGAAAACTGCTGATAATCATCATTCCCAGAGCGATTCTTCCTTAGAAGATGGAAGATGAAATCACACATGTTTGTTAATCTACTTGATGAAATGAGCGATGTACTTTCTGATATGCCTAGAAATTTAATCTCCCTCTCCATCTTCGGGCGAATCCAAGTATGGCTCGGATTTGTTCTAGATCGAAGCCTACATTTCGTTCGTAACAATGTGGCGTGTTTCCAAAAGTCACCCCGAAGGTGCACTTCTTGGGATTCAATCTCGGCGTAGATTGTGGATCCTCTCAAAGAATCTTTGTAATGTTGCTAAGTGATCCTTTGTCTCGGGACCCAGTATCATGTCATCGACATATACCTTAACATCTCTTATGCATCATATCATGGAATAAAGTAGTAAGTAGCTCTTTGATAGTCTTCTACATTCTTCAACCTAAATGGCATGACCCGATAGTATTAAGTACACTTAGTGAAAGTCTTCTCCACTTATCCTCTAGAGGCCATCAAAAATCTGATTATACCCAACCCATCCATGGGGGCGACATAGGGTGCCTGCCAGTCTTTGTCGACTAACATATCGATGTGTGGGAGGGGAAAATCATCCTTAAGGCTGGCCTTATTCAAATCTCGAAAGTCAACACAAACTCTAACCTTGCCATCCTTTTTAGGAATAGGGACGACATTAGCCAACCACTCAGGATACTCAAATGCTGATAGGAAGCCAACATTGAGTTGCTAACACCAGTGGTCGTGCGTAATACCGTATCCAACATCATATACATGTGTTTGTAGGTGCTGGGTGCAATCAAAAGAGAGAAATCTTAGTGAGACTGAAGTAAACTACTCAAAATACTCATGTCATTATTACCACCGCAAAATGTCATCAAGCGGGTGTGAAACACAAACATAGTGTCGAAAGGTGGGTCACGGTGGAATGCTCCCTCAGCGAAATAGTATCATGTGTAATATGGTAGCAACAAGTCCGATACCATTAAACTCCAGCATAGAAATCCCAAACACATCAAGCGAATCAGGGACTGGGTGAGGAAGCATCGGAATGCGGCGGAGTCTTGGGTCGTGTCCATGATGTCGGTGTGAGTCATAAAGTGTCACATCATTAGAATCGATCCCTTAGAAACTCCTGATATATGTCAAAAGCGGGAATGGACACGGCGAGTGGTAGGATCGACGAGTCAGATCATCATCTAGTCCATGTAAATGTCGAGAAAGTCCTCCATCGGTAGCATCCTAAATCCATACGTAGATCATAGTCGGGGACCTCTCGAATGAAGCTACGGAAAACACATTGGCTCGTCAGGTGATGGGGGTGTATGTATCACTGACCTCGGGTGGCTTGGTGGTCTTAAAACTAAACAGCCATGCCGCGGGCATGTTGGATACTTTGAGTCTCAACCATCCCCGAAACATGGTCAACTCTTTCTATGTAGGGTGCATGCTTTGATCCTCTAGTAAAATAGTCCTCTATCTGAAAAGTGTATGGGCGAAGGGGGTAATCGAATGGGACTTTAGACAAGCAAGCTCTCACCCTATCTCGGCGCAGCCACGCCATGTGTCGTGCATCATCCTTAGAAGGAGTGTAACCCAATCCATATGGTATGTCATGATCAATTGTGAAAGCAAACTCACGCGGCCCTTGTTGGCGGTGACCCAATCCTAAGCTAGGCATATAGGACATGCCTTTCGTCATACTGAGTACCAAAGTGCTGTTGTGCTGATCAAAAGACATAGGTACCATGTCTTTGTCGTCATCCTCTAAACTGACAATATGGACCTCGTCAAAAGTAAACCCAGTCAAGTGCAAGTCATCCTCACTGTGACTGATTTGTAACACTGGCTCAAAAGAGGTAACAACATCTTTGTCAGACTGTATCGTGATAATGAGCCCCTCGTGTATGAAATTCACCTTACGGTGAGTGAAGATGAGTATGACCACTGCCTCGTAGTCAGGGCGACCCAGCGAGGTTAAGGATGGGGCGGATCCTCATAACTTGGAAAAACACATAATATCAGGCGGTCTATCATGACATGTGGTAGAGTAGCCATAGCGTTCCTTTGTGTCCCACTTCATAAGCTACAGCAGTGCAGCGTGGATATGGCTCAAAATCGGTTGATGAAAATCCTGAAGCGTAGCGGTAACCCGATGGGCCAATGTTGAGCGAGCCGTTGTCAGCGGGGGCCCGAATGACACCCTACGACTGAACAAGAAACATGGTGAGCAAAGACGAACATGGTCTTATCCTCAGTGGCAAATCAGTATCGGAAAACACTATGCATGTAGCCTTATCCATTGTCAGAAAGTGGATCATTCCCCCTAGGGTGGCAGCAGTATCAACTCTAATATAAGCGGGAAACTCGATCAATGCCTCTTTATGTGTGTGTTGGATGAGACGATAAGCTCGAGAGAAATGGAAATGCGAGGGCTGAATGAAGTGCTTGCGATTGGTGTAAAATCTCATCATCCTTCCTTTGAATCTCATCTCTGGCATTAGTGCTGACAAAGGTCTATCCTTGAGTGGGGGTTGAGCTGCCCCCGCTCCTCGTATGATGCGAACATCTGCAATGTGCGCGGCCCATACTCTCCAGGAACAAAATGAAGGGTGACATAGGCGAGGAACATCTGCAAGTATATTAGTATCTTGTTGTCTGTAGGAACATCATGCGGAATCCAATCTAAGTGGCACAAACCTGCTAATCATGGGTGTATCCACTAAAGTCTAAGATCTTGCATACAAAGCGGATTGAGTGAAGACCTCTATCCCATCCCATCATGGGCCATACATTTCTACAAAAACTTCGATAGAATGTATACCACCCAGAGGGTGAAGTGCAAACTCTAGTGTCATAGGTGGGGAGGCGGAGTGCGTAGTCACTCAGGCGATCCCGAATCAACGAGCCACTGATCCAATCAAGTCACGAGATAACATGCCTCGTCTTTATTTTTAACCTCACGTATCATGACCCGCTCTCTGATGATAGGCACAGTGAAGATCTATCTGAATCCGGGTGGGGTAAGCTGTAGTGGTGGTTTGGGTGGTAGTGGAACAATCAAGCCCTTCAGCTAATCTAAATGCTCTTGCTTAGTGGCATCCGGTTATGTAAGCTTTGCCCGTGACCTTGTAGTGGAGGTGGTGCTCTATCACTGGCGATGGTCTTTGTCTGAGTGGCCTACGGTGCCTATGTAGCATATCTCTTGGTTATGGTGGATGTAGATAAGTAGACCCGGTCGGCTTTAAAAAGAGTATTTGGTTTGTCTTGATCTCACATCATCTAGTAAGTGTTTGAAAATTGCCTGCGAGAAGCGAAGGGTGACGTGAGGACACCGTGTCTGTCATGCTAATGGCACCCGACATCGATGGTATGGTTCGACCTAGCTTAACTGCTAGTCCCGAAGGGAAAAGGGAGTCTGTAATCCTCTAGATATGCCCTCCTCGATGCCATAGGAGGCCTGAACCAATAAGTCAAGAATCTCTGTTGTACTGGGAAGCCCATGAGATGCCTAATAGCAGGTGAAAAATTTGCGAATAATCGTCTTGTCCCGATCGTGCTTTGAATTACATCTATAATGCAGTATTATCTTCTCCCTCATTGAGATGAATGAAATAATCGACTCATCGGCCTTGCCTATGGGCCTCTCCTAACTCTCACAGGAAAGCGTCCACTGAGTATTAAAGAATATTGTCGATAAACTCCTATCCCAAATCGGCCCATGTCCATGCCTCGAAAGAGATCGTAAGAGGCAAACCCAGCCATTGGCTGACATAACTCGTGTGAGAACATGATCATCTATGCTTTCTCGTCGATCTATGCGTGTATCGCAATATTTATACAAGCGTAAGCAGTGAATGCGGGGCATCCTATCCTGCATGTTCCTCTCAATGTCCGGCATCTGAGCGGAATTGGCAAGGTTGCTCTTTGGAAGGTCATCTTATAGTCTCAACATAACTCCATTAGAAACATGCAAAGACCTGATCCTTTGCTCAATCTTATCGATACGGGCTTGGGTGTCATCAATAATTGATGCAGGGGCCACAAAAAAAAGTGGTGTGGTCTTAATCTGACCATGTAGAACAAAAGTGGTGTGGTCCCAGCGGCATAGATGATTTATGAGGAATGGTCGGCAGACTAGTGATTGAAAATAAGGATCTGAGCGTACTCCATAAATACAAAAAAAAAAAAAAAAAAAGAAATCACTTGATCATGTCTGAGGAGAGGGTAGCCATGTGACAAACCAGTCATGTGTCTGAAAGAAGCGAAACAAGCTACCATAGAATCTACACAATCTAACCATCTATGCCAATCAGAAACATATGATTGTTTAATTAACCATGGCTGAGCTTATTTAGAATCCCCTGAAGTGAACACCTGACATAAAAAAGCATGAAGTGTATGCTAAATACCCGGCCGGGTAAGTGGTCATCATTCATTTGTGTAACTTTAGAGTCCAACTGGTCAAGAACCGTGTGCTCAATATACCAACTCAAGTTCAAGCAGTCTCTTATGAAACGAGAGATTACGGGTTAGTCGATGGAGTCGCCAATTTGTGGACCTTACGATCCAGTAGGCTGTGACTCGCTTATAAATGAAAGAAAATACCGGTTGATTTTTAGTTTTTTGAAATCCGTCACAGGAGGAACGGTTTGCTTTGGAGTCACCACTTACTTTTATTTTTATTTTTTTAACAAATGGGAAATTAAAGTAAGAAGCAAACCCCTCCTTGACTCCGGTGAGGAAAAAATGATCTACAAAACTGATTTTTTTGGGTCAGGGATCGATTTTGAAGGTGGTACCTCATGCAAGGTAGCACCCTGCGGGCGGGAAACTAGTCTATACTAATAAATTGGGTATGTGGGAGCATACGGGTCATAGATTAAAAGCAGTCTCTAGGCTCGTAAATGACTTGAATCACGCAGCCTACTCATTATCAACATAAACACTAAACCAATCAAACGATGGGTGCGTCACGTGGTCCCAGACACTTCATAAGAGGTCGGTCTGACAAACTCGAATGCACCCTGAATGTCCAAAGTCGAACCGCCAATATCTTGCGTATGAGATACGAATGCGAGCTGACCTTGCGTACTGAAGTCCTTGGCCATGCGGCTGCGTTAATAGGTAAGCGATAAACATCATACATCATGGTTAAAACGAATGTGGATCCCATACCAAAAGAAGGGAAGCAGGCTGAAATGAGGTAAGTGGTTTGCTTGCTTTAGCACACATTCCTTTCAAATCCTGAGCAGGCCATACTTACCCGATCCACATTGACACTTTACCCCACTTTGTTTCAAGCCGAAACTGAACTCAAACCATAAAAGGCGGGCTATAGGTTCTGGAGCCAAACGGAAGCCTTATAATAGATTCGGGCTTGAAACACCATGCTGCTACTATAGTGAGAGGCTTTTGCGAAATTTCATCTTGTATCTGACCGGATGACAGATTCTCGACAAGAGTCTAAACGATTGATAAAAATTCTAAAACTTTATCAGAAAATTCCTCATAGAGTAAGAAATCTAACAAAACAAATGGTGCATGATTCAGAGCCCGGATGAGTGAGGACCAAATGAAACACGACAAAGTGTTTACAAAGCAGACTCTGACCAATCCACCCCATTTTATTAAAATGAAGACCATGGGATTCACTAATTTATAAGCAATGCAACCACCTAGATCCCTAGAACCAAACTGAAATTCAGCTACCTAAATTCTATGAACCTAGCTGCAAATTCAACTACATAAAGCCTCACGTAACCACTATTCCAGCCCGAAAGTCATGCCATTCCCCAAAATGTCCCAAAATTTATGGGAATGAACCAAATGTATTAGAAGATGAAATGCGAGGAGCTCAGAGCCAATCCCTAAGGAGCCAATTATAACCTTGCAATCACATCTACATTGACTAATAATCGGGAACTTTCTCATCCGACTAAATGCAATCAATTTGTTGAAAAGCTGAACCTAATAGACCGGCTAGTCGGTTTCCCTGACAGGTTTAATGGGTTGAGAGGATGCAATTTATTCGAAGACCATACGCAAGTGGGAATTTAAAAAAATAATGGAGTGCAATTCTAACTCCAAATGAGTGATAATCGACTAAGCAAGCAAAGTACCGGATTGCTTCTTTAGGAGGCGAGTATAATAGGCAGATTGGTGGTTTACTTTTTTGGCGCGCACTTTTTAATGGGTTATGGGATTGAGGAAAAACTTCTCAATTTGGTCAGAAAATTCCTTAAAATAAGAAACTAAAAAAAACAAATGGTGCATGATTCTCAACCGGATAGTGAGAACCAAGCGAAACAAACCGTTGTGTTTTCTGGCTTGGGGCTGCGAAACTATTGAGCTGGCTCCCACGTATGAGGCGTGAAAGCTGGTCCCGATGGTTGAGAAAATCCTCGGAAATTTTGTCAAAATTCTGCAAGAATAAGGAAACTAAAAAAATAAACGATGCATGATTGTCGGCTCGGATGAGTGAGAACCTGACTAAACCATTCCTTTGTGTTTTCTAAAAGCAGAATTTCTTGATAGAAACTATTGAGCCCGGTTCCCACATTATACCATTCGATTCAAAGGAATGACACCGTGGAGTCCTATGATCATCATCACTATCTGAGACCTTGAAGGTCTCATGAGATAATTGTTGTGACCAAATGATATACAAATTTCTACCACTATTGCAAGATGAACTAGAATCCCAGACAACGGCAGTAAAACTTGTTGAAGAGACCAAATGATATATCTGAAATTTCTATTATTACTATTGCAAGACTAACTAGAATCCCACTATGACGTCAAAAAAATTGATGAGACCATAAGTTGTGCATATTCAAATTTAGATCACGACCATTCTTTAGAAGACTAAAAATTAATCCCCGGCAGCTAAAGCGATAAACCAAATATAACTTGTATGCTCTGTAAGAAAAATAATTTTTGTCACTAAGCTTCGATTAAAGATTGATTTGGTCTTAAGCGCAAGTGCCTGTACAAGTAATAAAGTGGACCTATAAGTCTGAATATCGCTCCCACATAGATTGAAAAGAATTTAAACTTCAACTACCCCAACTACTTAAGTTCTACACTATTTGAACATCCAGTTTAGAGAAAATTTAGCAACCTAATAAGAATTTTAATAACTAGAATCCTACATTTAATATAAAGGGAATAATTTAAATCCTAAATATAAAGGGTGAACAAGATTATTCTTTGAGTAGACATTGGGATTTCTTCTTTGTAGAGAGTATCAATTTCATAATAATCTCATTCTATTTTCCTTGAGTTGAATGGGTCTTGAGAAGCGAGGTAGTATAGTTTGGATTCCTACTACAGCATACTTTGCTAGAGTAAATAATGTTCATTTCTAGATGCAGTTCTGATAATTATATGGTGAGATTTCTCTATAAGAGATCAGAATTGTGTATTTTTCTTTTTCAATACTTCATACCCATTTCTTATATTCTTGATTTCTTGCTTCACCGAGCAGAAGCCGGATTCTGTAGATTTCAAAAATGAAGATGATGTCGTCAGCAAGATCGGAAAGAGTTTCTCTTTCCTTGATCAGATCTCATGCTAACATGAGATCAAGATCATTCTTGAGCAGGAGATATCTCTAATTGATTAAAATTGATATATCACTCAACCCATTCTCAAATCTAAGTAACCTTTCGAGCTCATTATTTCTTGATATTAGTCCCAGCATACCCCCAAGTAAGCGTCATGCCCTTAGGAATCTCCATCTCTGTGTGTCATAGGGGCCTCTCTAGAAATCAGAGCCAGACAATAGTCTTCATGTGTATAAGCTACTAAAATTGGGAACAATTAATTTCGAACAACACCATTCAAATAAATTCAAAATTGACTCGGAAATTTTTCTTCTCATTGTGCGAGAAAAGACCGTATATACCTAAGATCTTTCCCAGAAGTTGTGATTCTGCCAGCGGATTACAATAGACGAAATACGATAAGGAAAGTTCCTTTATGCTTGCAATCTACTGAAGAAATGAGTTAAGCTTTTGTAAGGTTCATTGATCGAGATGTAATCGTAAATGAATTTCGGCATTAAATTTCAACTTGAAACTACGAAACGATTTACTATTTGAGATCCGATGCGCGAATTAAAAATTCCCATAAATCTAATCTATGAAGAAAAGAAAAAAAAAAGAAAAGAAAAAAATTATAATTAAAGAGTCTCGACTCCCATAATATACGGTTTATTCGATCTTGATTAGTGACTCACTTTATGATCGTTTCTATTTATAAGTATAAAAGTTTGAATTTTAAAATTGAGGCTATGTGTGAATCCCTAAAATTTATGGCCCAGATTTGCCTTATATGTCGCGACCTAGAAGTTTATTATTAGGTGAGTTTTGTGTCTTTTGTTGCGGGTCTTTGTTCTGGTATGCGATCGTCTGTCATGACTTGAAGAGATCTTGTGCTTTCGTTCTTGCCGATTCACGACAAGCGTATTTTGTTACGCGATCTTCTTTTTCATATGATAACTTCATCGTGATAGAGTTTCCCTTATCAGCGACAATATTTTATGCATTCCTCAAAAGATTATGTCACAACAACGCGATAATCATGTCTTATGCAGTTCACGGTGCATCTTAAGTTGGTGTCCACGACCAGAGTTTTCATGTCGCGGCCGGCATCTGCGTTGAAATTATATTTGCAACATTGTCTTGTATTATCTTGCATTTACATCACGACCTAGAAAAATCTGTCATAATGAGAAACTGTTGCCATTGAGCTTTACTTCTTGTTGTAGCTTTGTTCTAATGTAGCAACATGAATTCTTGGTGTTGTCGATATTTGTTGTTGCGACCTAGTTTTCATTTCACGACAAGACTCTTCTGTGTTTAGCTTACTCGTTCTGTCGTGACCTAGTTTGTTATCCATTGATAAGCACTTCTTTGCATTGTGTTGAAACAGCTGTCGTGACATATAAAAGTCTGTTGTGACCTCGTTTCTCCCTATTCAGCTGATTTCTGAGTTGCGTCATTAAGATCCATGTCGTGACATAGATTTATCTCCTCAGCTTGAAGTATGTTGCAACGTTGGGTTCCTTTGTTGCGACTAGGCCAGTTCAACAAGTAAGCGTCATTTGTCGTGATATAATTTTCTTGTTGTATTTGAACTTCTATGCTTCAGTGCTCTCTTACATCTCGACAGCTCCTCCATGTTCTGTGAAATTCGATGTTGTGGCGTAGTAGATTCTGTTCTGTATGGAGTGCATATAGTCTTTTATTATGTCCACTGACATAAGCGATCTTTGTTTGGTAGCTGCACATTCCTATCACGACATGTTGTCTTTACTGCGACATAGCTCATCTGCCAATTTTTAGATCTGTGTTGCGACACATAAAATATTGTTACGACAAAGTTCTCTAGCCATTTTCTTAGATGTTTGTTGCGTTGAGAAAGTGCAGTAAGTGTGATGGCTAATAATTCTTGTTTTTTCTCTTCTTTCTTACTAGAAATATCTCATTTTTTAATTAACCCCTGCAAAACACAAAGTTTGTAAATATTCCATAATTTGGCATTAAAACAGCTCTGAAATTATTAAAAACAAGCTAGAAAAATGGATTAAAAATAGATGAGTTTAAGACTCATCAATAATTCTAATGAAATATGCCTGCAGAAGGCAGTAGGCCTTCTTACTAATGAAAACTTGGCTATGGACCATTGCCTTGCAAGAAAGCGTAGCTTAGGCGGCCAATAAAAAGATATATTTTATTCAGGATCAGATCATAGGGGAAGAAGATATGAAATAGAGTAGAGAGCAAGGAGTCTAGTTATTACCTTTTCCACAAATTAAAAAAAAACCTGAAGCTAAGCATCAGAAAATCGAGAAAATGTGCATCAGAGCCGGAAAAGTGCGAGTCTCTTACACTCACAGTCTTTCTCATCTTTTAGGGTGATTCCCTCAGCCTCGAGGCCCACCTAGTGTTTTCCACCTTCAAACTGCGGAAAGATCTCCGTGCTTCTTGAAACCACACTCCCCAATAACTCCCATCACCAATTCCCCATGCAAGTTGACTCCCTTAAGTTTTCAGCTTGCTTCACCACTAAGTATCCACATGTATTCATGGTGGGTTGCATGTAACTCAAGAAAAAGCCCAAAATGGACCCAAAATACTACCCAAGACCGATCTGGAGCATATGGGCATGATCCATATGGGATTTAGGCTCCAAAATCATAAAAATCGGCGCTCACACTTCATTTGGCTTAGGTTAGACGGATGTTTTTTGACCGGTGGATCTGGTTGAAATTTATGAGAATGTTCACGAAGAATAATAAGACCAGCAAAAAAATGGTGCACAATTCCAGGATTCGGATGAGGAGATATGATAAAAACAAGGAGAGGTGCTCCTAAATCACCTAAACGATGTTGAATATATGTGACCTTGCAGCGAACCGGTCAGAGCCAATTGGTGGCTTGATTAAAATTATGAATTTTTAATATAAACATCCTTGTGAATAAGGAATAAAAAAACAAACGGTGCATGATTAAAGGTTTAGGCAGGAGATCTGATCGAAAGCAAAGCTCAAGTGCTCGAATTTGACATACTCGATAAACTCACGATTGAACTACAAAAAACCTCGGGGGCCCCACTTGCTTACATGTACGATGCGATAAATAAAAAAATCGCCGTGATGACACTCCAAAGTGAACTTCACTCTACATTTTCAGTGGACCCACATGCAAGCCCACTTGAGTCTGAAACCAATTAAAGTTAATGGAATTTAACGATGCCATGAAACGATAGGTGAGTCATAGGATAAATGTAAGTGTTGAGGACAAATTGAGGTCTACACTGAGCGCGTGGCAACAAACGCTATGGGCGCGCCTGATAAGACCTTGCTTGCACATGCGATCAAGATTGTTACGACAGGCCTTGGGTGCACACGATAGGAACATGCGTGCGACAGAGGAATTCCATCGCGATAGAGATTTCTTTGTCGTGACAGGCTTAGACAGTGACAAAAAGAAAAAAAAACCCCCCGGGATTTGGGGCATCACAGTTTGGTATTAGAGCATAGGTATACGAATACCTAGGGCCTGATGGACATGCATCACATATGATACCAACTTCACGGC